>JAJKLI010000026.1:0-680980 GCA_023159215.1 Xylariaceae sp. AK1471
AATATTATTAAGCTTAAAAAATCTAAGTTTAATAAACTTGTTATAGCCGCTTTTTTTATAAGTATATTAGTTTTTTATTATTTTAAATATTTATATATTTTAAACTTTATTTAAGTTTTATATTATAATTGTTTATTATTTAGTATATTTAAATAAAAGCTGCTTAATAAATTTTTAAAGCGTTTTTTTATCCGCTTTAAATTATTACTATATTATTAACGTACGCTATAATCTTAAATATTAGGTATAATTTTACTGCTTTTTTTAATTTTTATAATAAGCTTATTTTTTTTGTATTAAATATATTCGCGTAATTATTTAGTTATTTTTATTTTTTCGTTATTTAATCTATTTTTTTATATATTATATATTTATAGCTAAATTTATTTCTGCTTACTTTTAACTTGTTTATAAATATTATAATATTAAAAACTATTTTTTTTTAAACTAGCTTTTAAATTTTACTGCTGTTTTTTTTTTAATCTAACTTTTAATAAGGGTTTTTTATGCTTTAATAAAGTACTTTAAAAAATATAGAACTAGTTTAATAATTAATAGTAATAAAATCGTAGTTAGTTATATGTTTATATAAGTTTTTTATAAATATTCTGCTTTTTTATTTTTATTAATTTTAATAAATACTGCTTTAACTGCTAGTAAATATTTTTTTATTATTATAAAAATCCTGTATATAAAATATAATCTAGTTTTATTTAATGTTAATTATATTATTAACAGTTTATTATTTATAAAAAATATTATATTAAGTTATGTTTTCTAAACTAGTAGCACTTTTTTAACCGTTTTAATTATTACTTTATTAATAAATTTAATATGTTTTTTTAGTTTAATACTAGTTATATTTAATCGTTTTAATATTTTATATTTTATAAATTATATATGTTTTTTATACTAAGTTTTATATTTATATAATAATAAAAGCAGTATTATTGTTTTTATTGTTTTATATAAAATGTTAACTAGTAAGCTTTTTTAAGTTATAGCTAATCTTTATATATAATTTAAAATCTTTATTATTATTATTGTTTTTTTTTTAACATGTTGTTTAAAACTAAATTTTTAGTTTATTTAAACATTAAATTAGTATAAAACTAGCTTTAATTTTTATATCGCTTGTTTATTAATAGTGTTTTTTTTATAATTGTTTAATAAAATCAGCTATATTATCTTTACTAAAATACTTATATTTAAATTAGTTAGTTCCTACTTTTTTATAAAGTATACTGCTTTTATTTTTTTAAGTATAAACAAGATCTTATATTTTTTTTTATATTTTAAAATTTTTTTTTTTTTTTTTTTTACTAGCTTTATATTTTTTTTAATTATATTTACAGATTTAAAAATAACCAAGTTGTTTATATAACTTTATTTAGCAGGTTTATTTTTTAATATATTAATTATATATAGTATATATAGTAATAATAACTAAAAAAATTCTTTAAAACGTTTTATATTTTTATTTTTAAACTGTTATAATATTTTTTTTTAACTTAGTTTTTATATTTTATTTTATTAAAAAACTGTTTATTAATTTAATAATTAGTTATAGCTACTTTTAATTAATTATTTCTTTTTAAAGTTTTTATTATAAAAATATATTAAAAGCTTTTTATATATTTAGTATAATAAATATTACTTTTTTGTTTTTTAAAAACGTTAATTCGATTTTATATATTAAGTTAACTATTAAATTTATAATTAAACAAGTTAAAAATGTTTTAATATATTAAAAACTTATTAGTTTTATTTGCAGACTTATTTATACTATTTTTTATATAATTAACTGTTCGTATTTTTTATTTATATATAAAAGTAGAGCTATTAAACAAAAAAACCTAAAAATTATAAAATCAGTTTTTTTTATTTTCGATATTATTATTACGTGCATAATTTTTTAAACTATTAAAAAATATCCTAATTTAAATATTCTTTTTTTTAGTATTTTATAGTACTTATTAATATAAAGCTAGTATGTTTATATTATTTTTATAGTAATCTTGTTTTTTTTTTAAAAAATAAACTATATTTTATATATAAAACGTTTAATTTTTTTCAAAATAATTATAGTTTTTTAAAACAAATACTTTAACTTTTTAAACAGCTTTTTTATTAAATCGTTTACTGCTTTATATTATTTTAAGATTTTATTATATAAATATTATACTTTATTTATATTTGTTTTAATTAAGGCTTTCATAATCACGTTTATTAAAAAAAACATTTTTAATTTAGCTTTTAATTTATACTAGCTTATAAAAATATATAGTTTTTTATTTATAGCTATATTATTTACACGCTTTTTTTAGTATTTTTTTTTAGCTTTTTAAACAATAGTTAAAAACTTTTATTTTTTTGCTATAATTTTATTTACGTTTAATTCTTTAACTTTTCTAACTTTTTTTGCGTGTTATTAATTTTGTTAAAATTATTTGCATTTTTCTGTCTATTAAAGTACTAACTTTTTTATTACTTACTTTTTAGTACTAATTGTTTTAATTACGTTTATTATTAAAAACGCTAACTTTTTTATTATATGTTTAATATTACTGCTATTATTATTTAGTTCTAGTTTTAAAAAAAATGTATTTTTATTGTAATTATTTCCGCTAATCATTTTAATATATTTTTTTTAACTTACTAGTTATTTTAATTAATCGTTAAACTTTATTTTTAACTAAGTAAGTAAATCTTTTATAAATAATAGTTTAATTTTATTATATAATCTTTATTTATATATAATTTAGTAAAAAATATATTTAAAAAAAAGAAATTAATAATATATCCGTTTTTATATATAGTTTTTTTAAGTTTATTAATATAATATATTTTAGTATATAACGATTAAGCTAAAAATTTGTTATTTTTATTTCTTAAAATAGTTTTAAACTTTTAATTTAAATGTTTAATATTTACGTTTTTTATTATTAAATAATTATTTAGTAGTTTAAGTAAATATAAATAATTTAATATTTTTAGTATTATTAATGCTTTATAATAATTAAGTATTATAAATTTATTAACGTCGATTTATAAAAGATTTTTTAAATAAATCAGCTTTTATAAAATAATTTAAAACTTTATTTTTTTTATATATATATTATAACTTTAAATCGCGTGTTTTTTTTTTAATAGTTTAATAGTATATATATTATATACTTAGTATATATTTATATATAAATATATATAAAGTATAAAACTTATAGTTTTTATATTAATATTATATATCCTTTTTTTTAATATTTTTATAAAAAAGCTATATATATTAACTAAGCTTTTTTTACGTTATAAACTTTAATATTTAAAGTTTTTAGCTATTTAGCTTAATAAAAAATAAGTTAACATTTAATTATTTACTAGGTTTTATTTTTTATTTAGCGTTATTTTTATACTTAATTAAAATTTTATAAGTAATTTAATATTTTATATTATTAGTTTATATAATAAACGCTTTTATTTAAGTATAATTTTTTAACGTTTTTATTTATTTTATTAGAGTTTATAATAATAATTAAGTTTAAAATTTTTTTTGTTTTTATTTTGTTATTTAATACTATAATTAATATATTAAATTAATTAACTATACTTATTATTAGTTTAGTTAAAAAATTAAGCGTAGTTTATTTTTAGTTTTTTTTATTTTAAGCTAAATAAGCGCTTTTTTATTATTTATATTTAAAAATAAAAACTAGTTTTACTATTTTTTTATAGTTTATACTTATATAAATATATCTGATTTTATTATTAAAACAGTTTTATTAATTTCGTTATATTTTTTATTGTTAATTTTTTTAATTATAACTAGTTATTTTTTATTTAAAACAATAACTTATTTATTAACTTGTTTTAAACGTATTAAACAGTTATTATAGTTTATTAAATAAAGTTTATTATAGTTTATATATTTTAAAACGTTATTATATAGCTTAAGCTTATATTTGTTTAGTTTTTTAATATAAGTTTTATATTTACTAGTTTTAATATAATATTTTACTATATAATATTTTTAATAGCTAAGTTTTATTTTTTTATATTTAATAATAAATAGTTTTTTATTAATTTTTTATATAGTCTAGCTTATTAAAAAAAATTAAAAGCTTTTAATTAGTTAGTAAAAAAAAAAAATTTAGCTTTATATAAACGTTTATATATCTGCTTTTACATGTAAAAAGTGTATATTTATAAAAAACTTTTTTATTTATATATATGCTTTATTTATAACTTATTTAAAGTTAATAATTTTTATTTTTTATATTAAATAATTTAAAAATAAAATAAAAACTTCGTTAATAATATATATTATTTAAGTTTTTAAAAGTTTAATAGTATATACTTTTAAAATTTTTATTATAACAGCTTATTATTTTTATTTTATTAACTTATCGTAAATTATTACGTTTAATATTTTAATTGCTTATTTTATTTTTATATAGTAAACGTTTTATATTTATTTTATAAAAAGATTAAGCTTTTTAAAAAGCACGATTTTCGTTATAAAAAAATTAACTTTTTTTAATATTTTATTTAGTAAGATTTTTACGAAAATTTTTAAGTTTTTTTTATTAAAAAGTTTAAATTAAGCTTTAAAAAAAGCTACTATAATTATAAACCTGCTAGTTTTTTTAAAGCTTAATTTTAAAAGCTTAAAAATAATAAAAAACTTTTTATATATTATTACTATATAAGTTATATTTATTACAGTACTAATAAATATATCGTTAAAATAGTTTAATTAAAAGTATATATAAACAGCTACTATTTTATTAATATAAGCAAATATTACTATATTAAAAAATTGCTTTATTTTGTTTGCAAGTTTTTACGTAAGTTAATGCTATATACTTTATTTGTTTTTATTAAATAATTAAACAAAACTATTTAAAATTAAAACTAATTTTATAATAACTTTTTTTTAAACTTTCACGTTTTATTCTGTTTTTTTAAAGTATATAGCTATAATTTTTTATAATATAAATGCTTATTTAACAGCGTTTTTTTTATAAATAGTTATTTTAACAAGTAAGTATATATTAACAATTTTAATTTTCTTATACTAAATATTATTAGCGGATAAAATTAAAAGCTTTGTTTATTTAGTAAATTAAAAGTTTAATATAATAATAGATTGTTATAAAGTTAAAAGTTCCGCTATTAGCAAAATTACGCTTGCTAATGCAAACCTTAGCGGTTAGTTTATTTTCGTTAGATTAAACCCGCTATTAGTATTTTTAGTACGTGTACTACAAATTTACTAACAATTCCAAAAGCGAAAAATAGTGTAGGTGGGAAGGTTGCTAGCACCGACCCATGATGCCACGAAAGCCGCTGCTTATGACCTAGCCCGTATTCTTGGTGACAACAATGAAATGGACGAGGCCAATGCTATTCTTAGTTGGATGAGCTCGACGTGTGTAAAGAAGTATGGTCTGCATAGTGAGATGACGGTTATGCACTATGTCAAGGTTGTAGACCTACTGCGATCTTGGTCGAGAGGAGAGGATGCTCAACTACTCATGTACAAAATCGCCGAACTTTGGCCCCAACCTGATACTGACGACGTCCCCACGATTCCCGGCTCCCCATCAGGGTTTGCAATGCCTACAAATCTATCCGAAACTGATATCGGGAAATTGTTCGAGAACCCTGTCCTAGATGAAGACGACGTCGGGATCCAACTTCGTCTCATAGAAGTTTTGTTGCCTAGCCAAATACCTCCCCATATCGATTTAGAAGAGATAACTCAAAGCTTGCTGGGATATTGTGAGAGAAACGAATTCCTTATACCCACTATCCGCGCACGTTGCTGTTTATCCAAGATATACGAGACAAAGGGGTTGATAGAACGAGGCAAAGAGATTCTGGCTGGAGCTGTACCTACTATCGAACATCACTTTCGAGTTGCGGAATCTGTTGACGAACATGTCTTACGATTCTGCCGACAACTCGCATTTCGCTACTTCGAGCTTGGTAGCAGGTCTAACTGCGACGACATTCTGGAAATGGCAGCAGATTTTTTCGAGTCAAGAGCACCTGTATCTCAAAGCTCACGAAACTTGATAAACTTTCTCACATCGATTGGCTGCGAATGGCAGAAGCGGTCGTCCTGGGAGTCTGCGGCTCCTTGGTTTGAGCGCGCGCTTCTGAATTCGATGAAACGCCTTGGACAGTCTCATTGCAAGACAAAATTATTGGAAAAGGCGCTGGAGGAAAATCGGTTTGTAATAGAGGGTAAAGAAGTTGTTGAGTTTGAACTTTTTTATGAACTGAGCTAGGGATATATTGCAGTCAACAGGTATTGCAGCGCCGGGCGAAGGCCATGAAGGACACGTCATTACCGCATACACCTTAGGCGTTGATTGCAAAGATATAATCATAGCTTAGACTCCATCAAAAGTCTCACCTTGGCTATACTTCAATTGACATATATGGGGTACTTACGAATTACAGACCAAAAGGCTGAACCCGAAAAAGAACAGGAAGGAAGGTCGAAGAGAAGAATACCAACACTACTATAGACTTTACATGAGGTATGCGAGGATTTTGATAGCTACGATCCCTGGCAGCTAGGAATTAGAGAGCCTTTTTACCTACACTCTAAAGGTCCATTAGGTTCTTCGTTCATGACTAAACTATGTGTGCGTTGTCGTTGTTCAATGCACCAAATATCGCTCAATTATTGAAAACTCTAGTCTGTCACTGAAAGGTAAATCCGTATGTCTGTAGCGGTTAATATTCCGGGGCAAGCAACCAAGTTTGTCTATCTCCTTTCTCAGAAATGCCTAAGACCTCAGACAAAACCCTAGTAGCGGCGCTATCGCGATTCTGCATGTTCGTCATTAGGCCTTGAGCCACGTACATAGGGTGGGTGCAGGATCCCAGAGTGTCCTTTATTATCTGCCAGATTGTAAGCCGGTGTCTCGCCACTTTTGGGGGACATTTTGTGTCGTCTGACTCAGCGACTTACCTGAGCTTGCCTACTCAGCGCATCATCCCATAGCCTTGGCACACTTCTCCCATCTATTCCGTCTGTACTTTTGGTCGTCGACTGATCTTCCGCCTTGACGACAGCATTTTCTGCCAACTTTTCTATTTGTAAACAGCCTTGCAAGATCCAGTGTAAATCGCAGCAATCCTCCCGAATCGCCTTCTCGAGAAATTGCCGGAATGATCTTATAATTGAAATATCCGGCCTTGCACATGCGGATAGAGGGTCTTCGAGCACACCTATGAGTAGAGTCATACTTGCAGAGATTGGGTAACACAAGATGCGCCTAGGCACGGCAGTCAGTTCAGATTACAATTAGGTAGAAGGGTATTATGACAAAAATCGCGTTTACCAAAGATCCACGAATGGTCGTTGAGGCAAAGCTCGTAGTAGGTTCAGAGTCGCTCGAGCAGCTTTTTTGCTCTTCTCTATCGATGATGCAACTTGCACGTTTTCAATTTGATCAGATGGCACCCGATTCGATGCGTCATTTCTCGAGCCGTGACGTCTAGCTGCCCAATGGGCCATGCTTACACTGTTGTAATACGCAAAGTGAAGCATCAAGGTCCCCATATCAGCAACTGGCTTTGCTGCAGGATTGTCAGGGTCAGGCCGGAGGTCGGACGATACGGTCTGTTGCCAGTACCCAAACCCCCAGTCAATCTCGACTATATTGGGTACGAGCTCGCTGTCTGACTGTTCGAAGGCCTTCCGCTTGTAGAGCCGCTTGTATATAATAGACTCTATAATCGCAATCTCTGATCTTATCTGCAATGCTGGTGATAAGCCTTGCATGTGGACATTTATTTTCGGCATCTCGGCCACCACACCGAATTCGTCGTCGTCTACAGTGGATGGTAGGCCACACTGGCTGCTTATTTCCATGTCGAGAATATACGCTGTCCAGAATGCCCGGCGATGTCTGTCGTCACTCGCACCCAGTATTAGCGTACGCGATGGATCATTTTGCAGCACAATCATTTGGTACATCTTGACCGCCGAAGAGACGAGTTGTGCTGCTGTGCGTGCATCGGTACTCAGCTTCATGAATATTGCCATAGCTAAAACGGCCTCAACTGCTAGGATTTCTGGATCTAGCGCGATAAGTTGAGGCAGTAGTGTATAGGCATTCCTGAACTTGGTCCATGCATCTTTTGCAGCGCTTTCGAGATCAGAGTTGGCTGATCGAAAGAGCATTGCTATTGCCATGACGGAGTCAAGCAGAGCCCGCCATGCCGGATTCTTTACCGGATCCATATTTGATAAGTGGTCCACGAACAACGGCCAGGAAAGGAACGGGTATCCTGAAGTCAAATCATCGAACACGGGCTCTAGGAACTTGATAATCTCGTTAGTCAGGACTAGAGGAGAGAATATCTGTAGTCTGGAACTATGTTTAGAAATGCTTGACTTCCGACCAGCCAAATAACTCGCAAACCCGTGCGAGCCATTTGCAATAGTTATTAAGGGCTTCAAGAATGGCGGTGTAGAGTCGGGAATCTCTTCCTCGCTACCCGCTGTCTGTCTCGAAGCATCGGACGAGGCAGACTCTGGACCTAGAGCTTCGATAGGGGCATGAATAGCTGCATCCCCGCCCACGGCATTTAGCTTGTTAGAGTCTGAAATTGCTGCCGTGGGCTCCGGTGACTGAGAAGCCGTGCTTTTCGCTTGTCCCGGGTTTGAAGGCAGAGGCTCCGACAGGGTCGCGTCTCGAAGCCGTGCCTCCAGCGCACGAATGTACTCCTTGCTTGCGAGATCATCAGTCGGGACTCCATTTCGTTCATAATAACAGGAACTAACCTTCTTCCCGGGCCGCGTCTCCTCTGAGAAAGCTCATATGTACAATTTATAGCATGCTTTTCGCAAAATGAACATGGAGATTTCCCATCACAGCGGCTCTTTCTTTGGCGACAGTGGTTGCATGCCTTCGGTCATGTCAGAAGGCCATTCAATTCATAATACTGTTACTTACTTGCATAGTTCTCGTGGAAATATGATTTGTTCCTTTACTTGAGCTGTTGCCAGGCATTATGAATGTTGCGAGCGTCGAGGGTCCAATTTTGATATTACCGGAGGCAGTTTGCATCCGAGGGTTATTTCTGGCACCTCTTATATTCCGACTAGCGTTCCTATTTTGAGCTTACATGAGGTCGGTACAGTCGTCAGCACGTCGGTTGCAAAATGCTCCCGGGGGGATTTGCAGCCAATCAGCACGCAATATGCCCCCTTGATAGCAAAATAAGTGGCGATGCCCTCGTCGGCCGCAATATACTTCCGTGGTAGTATTAATAATATCTCGATGATTTGAAGCATATTGTTGAGACTTTGATTCTGAGCAGTTTTGTATAAGTAGTCCTGCATATCCTCTGATGTGAACAAATTGTTTATTAACATTACATCATTCAATCCTTAAATCTCACCTCGGGATTTGATATCACCCAACTTGCCATCTTGAATTTCTCAACACGTCGAAGCTAGTTCACCATGCCGGTCATTGCAGTCGCTGGTGGTACAGGCGGCCTTGGACGTACCATCGTCGAGGAGATCCTCGCGACTGGGAAACATGAAGTCAAGATTCTGTCAAGACAGGTGAGCATGGTGATTGCTCTTCATACCGCCAAATACACTAATAATCACCAGCCCAACCCCGAGCTGCAAGCATCTATAGGAGCCACGATCCTAGCCGTCGACTACTCCAATGTTGTAGCATTGGCTCAAATCCTCGAGGATAACAGCGTCCATACGGTAATTTCGGCATTGACCTTATTCACCCAGTCGAGCGTGCCTCCTGAGGTCCAGCTCGTCCTTGCTGCCGATGCGTCCAAGACGACCAAGAGGTATGTCGCCAGCAACTGGAGTGTGCCAATAACAGAAGGGTAAGCCAAGCACATCTTCCTTCCGAACCATATGTTCGCTGGAAGCCGCTTACCAACACACGGAATTAGAGACGAGTTGCTCATAACACCTAACGCTTTCAAAGTCGAAGCTCTTCGAGCTCTGAAGCAGGCAAAAGACCTGGAATACACTAGCTTCTACACCGGTTTCTTTCTCGACTATTGGGGCATTCCAGTCGTTAAGTCGCACATGAAGCCCGCGGTTGTGGTCGTCGATATCGCGCACGCCGTTGCTGCTATTCCGGGATCTGGCAATACCCCTGTGGCATTTACTCACACAAGGGACGTCGCTAAGTACGTTGCTGCGGCCTTGGACCTTGAAAAGTGGGAACTTGAATACAATCTTTCTGCCGACAAAGTTACCTGGAACGAGTTTCTCATCCTGGCAGAGAGCGTACGTGGTAAGTTGGCAGATATTTCATACATGATGCATTATTAGTGACACAATAGCTGACTTCTATCGCCCATCGCTGCAGGAACCAAATTCAACGTCGAATATGACGACCGAGAGAAGCTCGAAGCCGGGCAGGTCACGGAGCTGCCGGCCCAGGTTGATGCTGACTTGTTCGGCGCTGGGGACATGTATCGCAAATTCTTGGCTACTGGGTATCTGCTGATGGAAAATGGGAAGTTTGACATCAATGATGGTAAGAAAGCAGAGGAAGCCTTTCCTGGGATTAAACCTAAGACTGTTAAGAGCTTATTGGAGGAGGCGTGGAAGAAGGCTTGATTTATAGTGATGTTGGTATCATCTTTTTCCAGTCGTACTCTCGCGTTATAACCGACAATGCAGACCTCGGCAAAAGATCACTTGTTGGGCGACAGGAGGAATGCAAATCAGCGCTTTGCACATTGCTGGTGTATTGAATTCTCTTATTATCATTTTAGGTCCCAAAGTTACTGAAGCAAATTAGACTTGATATTTGCACATCAGATGCCAAATAATTCTTACTAGGTTTACGCTTTAGCATTTCTAGACAGATCTCCAGTATTTTGAAGTCTGATTATGAGTCTAAGAGAGGCGAAAAGGGAAATCCCTTTTAGGGGAAGAGAAGGGTATAGCGAGGAGAGGAACAACGTCATTAGAAATGCTAAAGACATCCAAAACCTGCGAAGATATAAGAAGATTCGACAAAGGAAAATTAGAACAGAAAAATATCATCTGCTTGCCACCTTCGTCAGGGTGTTGGATCTGAGTTTCCATACATTGAAAAACGAACAAGGCCGTTGTACTATTGCCCTTTTCACATATAACTAGTTAACACACATGCAAAGTTCTCCAAAAAAACGTCTTCTTAGTGTGATGCATAATAGTCTCGACACGGCTCTACCGCAGCACGTGCACTTTTTGACTCCCTCCGTTGCACGCGCACATTATAAACTCCCTCGCCGATGGGCACGCCGTAAACTCTAAATACCTGAGCTTTTTGGGGGGCTCAGCAATGCCTCAGAAGAAATGGCGCTTCTGGTGCTGGGGTATATAAACTGCCCGGGGCTGAAATTCCATCCCGTCTCACGTACTCCTGAATCTATCCTAGTCCAAAAGGTCAAAGCAAATCGATTCTGCTCGCGAGTACCGAAACCAGAGGCTTACCCTCTCCTAGAAACGATCTAGAAACATCGCCACGATGTCTACCAAATATGCTAAGCACGCCTTCTTCGACAAAAATAGTGAAAGCAAGAAAAGGAAGTGAGTAGTCTCTCAATTTCCAAGCAATTTTTAATAGTTATCAAGGAGGGTGTGCAGCCAAGGCAATGCCTTTTTGTTCTGAGACAAATAGTTAGTGTATATCTTTATGTGCCATCTTTGAAGTCAGGTACTGTTTGTGAGACAACGTTTCACGAGAACAATCACGTTGTTCTGACTATTATTGACTCTGAAATCACCGGCGGAACAAACGAGCAAGAGGAATACGTTACGTGAAGTGTATATGTCTCAGTCATGACGTGGTTTTATTCCTCAGAGGGCCCAAAAAGGAACTCTACTTAACTATCCTTCGCCCACAAGAAACGATTGCTTGCGAATTTTCATTTCTAAGCCACCTAGACTGGTAAGAACACTGCTAACAAAGCTAGGATGTCTAGGTCTCCCTCATCAGACTCGTCAGATTCCTCGGACTCGGAAGAATCATATACCACTCGTATTCTCGCGGGTGTCAAGCGACAAGAGGAACAGTTGGATCGAGCGGTTAGCTCTAGTCTACCTTCTTTATGGAGATACCTGCAGAATGATCCTTCGTCGTCTTTCTCCTTCGGCTCTAGAAGTAGTGCGCCTGAGGCTTGCTGGGTGTTGGAGTCCACATCGCGACAACAGTATTCCGATACCGATCCTTTAATGCATGACTGGGATGATAGACAGATGCCTAGTAGGCCGTCTCAGAGCATTTGGCGTCCTCGAACCCCTGAGAGACCCTCAAAAACCTGGCTCACGGGATTTCAAGAATTTTGGGATACCATTCTCATCTGCTTTGGGCTGAAAAGCGTTAATAGTCCTTACTGAGAAGACAGTTTGGTCTGCATTTGACATTTTATCGCCCTTGAGCACGAATTATAAGTAAATAGATTTATATAGTACCAGTCAAACCCGATCATGCATGAAGTGTTATCATATAATCCTTTAAAGAGAATCCCTTTAACAGTACCGGGTATTTCCATAAGGCACTCGACAAATTTAGAAAGATGTACAAGTGGCATGCCTCATGATTATACAATGTCTAGTATCGCGCCATCTGTCGTAAAGATGGGAGATCGGTTTAGCCAGGCACGACAATTGCCCCATTCAGGACAATCATCCGGCACAAATTAGCATGTTCCCGAAACAACCTCAACTCCACCGCATTTCCCCAACTTTCTAGTTTAGAATAGATTGCTCGGAACATGATATCCCTGTTTACCTAATTTTCGGAATGTATATTGAATTCGGTTCTACCCATCTAGAATGAGGCGAGGCGGATCGTCGGGTACAGCTTTCCATGTCGGTCACGATGGCCTCATCACAAAAAGCCAGGTCTCCCCGCGCCATAATGGTTACGGATTACCACCGCTGCTCCTCTAGATTTTGAAAGACAAGGATCAACTACGATATCAATCTAAGCACGATGGTCTCAACTACTCTCCTCAGCAGCATCCTGGCTGCCGCAACGCTGTCCTCAGCACTGCCCCCGCATCCAAAGCAGCGCAGCACAGGAGCAATCAAGTGTCCCGTGCTACTCAACGGGCTAGTGCCAGCGGCCCTGGCACCAACAGACTTCGACTCATACGCCACAAGTCCATTCAACCCAGACTACGTGCGTGGAAGCGAGAAGTTCAGCCAGAGCCTGCAGTTCCCAAATGTCACGAATTCGCGCTTCGACAACGCGACCTACAAAGCCATCGAAGTAACTATCAACGATAAGTCGATCTTCCAGACGCAAAATGGTTTCCGGCGTGCTGGCCTGCAGATCCAGGGTGATACCAATACTGGCGGACCTGGAACGACCGGCATCCGCACGCTGCACTTCAGCGTTAAGCAGGATCCCCAGAGGAAGCTGAATCTGACGCATGAGTATTTGGTAAGTTCACTACCTACGTAGGGCCTAGCTGATGATGGAACCCACCCGGTTATGGTACATCGAGGCTAACGAAACACCACCCCCCATTAGAACGTCTGGCACGAGACATCCGACTACAGCGCCAACCAGTTCAACTTCGAAGCAGGAACAATAATCGGCAAGTCCGGCGACAAGAACACCTTCAAGGTGCTCAACCGCCAAAACTCGCAGGTCTGGTCAACGCCGATTGACTACGAGGCGTGGCAGAACTTTGCTATCACGCTGGACTTTAACAAGAAGTAAGCTGCTCAACCCCGTTCACTCACACACAAATACACAACAGGGTTGTATTGTCGGACTAACATGCTATCCCGAAGTACTCTCCAAGTCTACTACTCCAAGAACGATGAGCCTCTCAAGGCCGTCACGTCCGCGCTGTCAAATAACAACGCGGGCGGCGGCCAGTACCAGATCGGCATCCTGAAGAAACCCACCGGCACATCAGACGTCGTGAACTCCGGTTTCCAGGAGAAGGGCCTCAACGAGGGCCAGATCTACGGCGGCCTCTTCCTCGAGGATAGCGCAAGCGGCTGTATTTCGCTATGATGATGTGGATTGTTAGCCCAGGCATCAAGGGGAACATGACTAAACTGTCACGAATTATTGAAGTGGAAAAACTAGCTATGATATTTATTAAATATTGAATTATTTATATGCTTCTACATACCGCCTCTCTCAGAGGCCGTTCTTTCGCACGTAGCGATCCTGTTACAATCTATAAGGATATCTACATACAAAATTTAAGTTCATCTAGATTTCAAGCGTGATAAACGCACCTTTCAATATCTTTGACTCTCATGAGTCTGCCTTGCCTCAAAGCAACAGTCTTAGAATGTCTATACGAAGTTAGTTGTAATACTAGGCTCGATAGGGCCCAAACAGAAGCCCAGGCCGCTTAGTTCTTCAAAGCAGCCTCAATTCTAGATAGTCGACGCCGATCTACGACCTATCTCAACTGCATCCCCCTTTTTCTCGTCAGGGTCCGCCCTGCATTGCCATTATGCTGTCCCTGCGGATTAGAAACAATCCTGTGTCTCGTCTGGCTGGGCAAGCCGCGGCGGTCATCAAAAGGAAAAGGCTGCCTTAGGTCTTCCAACGGCGACGGCAGAGCCGCAAATCCAATTTGTTCCCGCGATAACGCCACCGAGGACTGAGTTCTGGGCAGTCCTACTTCTACTTCTTCTTCTCCACGGTATAGACTTGCTGATGATTGGGCTCGGGGCAGCTTTGCTTGCGATAGCTGTTGTGGCTGGGTCGAGGGATGTTGTTTTTGTTGCTGTTGAGTGAAGTGATCTCTCTCCATCTGCGCAGCCACTTTTCGTTGGGCGTATTCCGACGAGAAGAAAGAGTAGCTAGCCGGATGGCGCATACCGCTTTTTCCACGTCCGAGTAACAAAGAATCGTCGTCGCCAGAAAGCGTTAACGCTTGTCTATCGGCTCCCTTATCCAGGCCATCATCAGTAAAAGAAGGAAAAGGTTCCAGCGGAGTCCCAAGTTCGACAGCGGAACCATAACCATAGTTCGCCGGCGTCTCGAGCTCGGCAACACCTACCGGTATATCCCTGAAGCTAGTATCAACGCGCAACTTAGGTGTGCCTCTTCTCGTTATAGGCGTAGCAGCGGCTCGCGGCGCCGAAGCGTGCGCAGGGAGGACGGGAGCTCGCGACTGATATTGCTTCGCAATGAAGAGCTCTGTCTCATCCTCTGCCTCACTCCCACTGCTAATCTCCCAGCTTTCCCTCCTTTCTTTCTGCCTCTGCGGCCTCTGCCAATCTCTTCCAGAAGCCGTAGCCACAGGGCGTGTCTCTTGATCTCCTCCTTGAGCCGTGCGAATGTGCTCCCTCCGAGACGCTAGCGGCTGTGTAGAGGGAGGAGGCACCGGGAGACTCTTACCCTCCCATATGGCCACATTCTCTGTGGGCGATTTCTCTACCCGGTTTACCTTGAAACTTGGAAGCGGCCTTCGGCCTGCTTTCATGAGGTGCTCGTTGATACTACGCTCGATGCGCTCATGCGCACGGTCGATGAACGAGGCCCGTTTTTGGCACGGCCGGTCGGATTCCCAGGCCCCGTATGCTGGGCTCGGCGAGCGTGACCGTGAGTACGTGGAAGAGGCGGCGGATGTTGGCCGGCCGCGACCGGAAGAAGTCATGGGTTCAGGGGTGAAAGCAGGGGCGGGGGTGCGGACGACGGTTGGCGATACCATCTTGAAATCCACACCCTCAACCCGTGTGGTGGCTCTTGAGGTTGGGCGGTACGCTTGAAATTGCGATGTCCGCTGGTTGTTCGCCTTTGGGAGCCCATTCTGCTGCGTAGGCTGCGCGCCGAGTTTATACAGATGGGGCGTTGCGGTGCTGTAGTTGCTACGCGCGTCATCGTCATCGCTAGTATTCCCTTCATAGCTGTGGTTTGGAGTGTCATTGAGACTGACTGAGGCACGGATGATGTGGTCCCGCTGTCTCGGGCATGATTTGACTGTTGGAGGTTGGTAGGCCGAATATATCGATATGGGGCGCGAGGTGTTATTACCTCGAGGCGCGGGCCGAGAATGCGATGGTTTTTGCGGCCCGTAATCGTTGTAGCTCATGCGTTTTGAAGTTGACTCATCGCCGCAGTCGCTCATTGCTGTAGATGGCATGGCCGACCCAGGGCGGAGAATGCTCGGGTGGCGAAGCCGCGTCTGGATGTCGTCGCCGCCGTGCTCACTCATAGACCTAGAAGAAATGGCAGGCGTTGTTGTTGGATGCTGCTCGCCGGAATACGAACTCTGAGTTTTGTATAGCTCGTTGAGGCCAGGGTGTATGGCCGTTGGGAACTCGGGAGTCCTATGAAAATCATCACCGCCGAATCCACCGACAGCGCGCTTCACATTCGGTCCCGGCCTCAAGATCGTAGGATGTCGGGGTCGACTGAGCCCCTTCGCAGGTTTAAGCTGAGACGTCTTGAAAGTCTGTGTTTGGGTTGTTTCAGCCTGGATGCTATACGGCTTCTTGACCAGCGAGGAATTATTTGGGGCGACGCCGTCTTCACCAAAACTAGATGTACTGGAACTCCAACTCGACGACGAGTTAGGCCTCATGCTCTCACTGGCCGTATGCTTCTTCATTTGAAGACCAGGTGGAGGCGGCTTATCGAAGACAACGGCGACAGTGCTCGCTTTGCTGCTATTACTGTCGGCCTCCCAAAAGGTCTGATCATCGTTGTCGATCGATACAGCGTCAGAAACACTGGCAGCGTCGCTGTAATAACTTGAGAGATGTCCAAGGGTCTCGAGTCGGAGTCGACTCTCTCGTCTTCTACTAATAGTCATTCTGGGGAGAAAGAAGGAACAAATATGGAGTTTAGAACAGGGTTTAGAAGACGGGAATTCAAAACTCTTAGAGGTCCAGTAAAGAAGTGATGGAAAATACGAAGCAAATGCTTATCTAGATGCCTGGGTGCGACTGCTGAGCAAATATAAGAAGGGGGTTCAGAGGGGGTTCAGAGGGAGTAGATGTACACCTTAGGCCGTATGAATTGAAACAAAGAGAGGATAGCGAAAACGAAGTAATTGTTTTTGAACGTGAATGAGGATGTATTTCAACTGTTTGGCCATCTGAGCGTAGTGTGGAGGAGGCTTAAATCCACTGGCCGGTAAGCTTTGTGTGTGCTCTAGATCCCTAGTCGAAGCTTACGTAAGGTACCTACAATGTGATTTAATAAAGTCAAAGCCCTTTCACGAGTGCTTTTGTATAGCTTTGTTTCTTTATAGCAAGTCCAAGGAGGAGAAGATGATTATGTGTAGAGAAACAAAGGCGTATCCGATTGTGCCTGGACAAAGAAGGCCCAAGTGCTCCGCTCTGCCGGTTCAATTCGGCCAAGCAATCCAGCGATATTCGAAGTTCCTAAGGTATTATGCTGAAGCCGCGTAGGAAGGACTCGTATAGGCACTCGACTCGGAAGCGATAATGAGTCTACGGGCTTGACCGTGAAGCTAAGATAGCTACAAGTATAAGTGTCATGTGCAAGCCGCTCATGCCAATGGGATTCAACGTTAAAAGCGCAAAGCTATGGCTTCACAGCCGTGTTAACCAGTTGAATTTGGGAACTCGTGGGGAATTTTCTTCTATACATCTAGGCACCAAGCCCTTAGATCGAGCAACCAATACGCCGGCCATGCAAGCGTAAAACCAAATTCCTCTGATGCGTGGTCATGCCAATCGTGTCACTGTGTAATCATTAATGCCCGTGGAAATAATAGCCCATCACAGACTCCTGGGGCACTTCAATGCCGATACTGAGGCGCTTAGGCTACATATTTGTACTTGTCAGCTGGCGAGCCGTCTAGGAGCTCGTCCCGTTCCAGATATTCTCGACTAATCAGAGATTCGATCTGCCCCTTGATCAAAGACATCTCTGGTTTGAATCGACCGCTCAAGACTTGAATGACTTCGTTCACAAGCTGGGTATGGCTGAGCTCTTTACGTTGCCTATATCTCGGTTAGCTAGTAGGCCGCGAGAGGAGGTATAGCGGGATATACTTCATGATCCGAACAATGACCGAGTCGGCCACATGCTTTCTGGTTTCTAAGTTCTTCTCGTCTGTCTCTTTCCGCTCTTCGTCATTTTCGACCCTGTTGGCAGCATTAACAGATGGGATTTTGATTTTGATCGCCTTGCTCAGAAACTCGCGGTTGAATGTAAATCGATCGCCTAGCTTGGCAGCAAACTTCGTCTGCGGATGTTTAAGGAGTATGCGGAATTGCTTAATCACGGATAGTGATGTCAGAGTATTGACGAGGTCGGATTGGGGAATATTGGTCGCGGCTTGAATATCTTCGAAGGATAGCGACTCATCCTCCTTCGTATCGTTAAAAAGCATGAGCACAATCATCCCATAAGTGGACACGTTGATCTCGTAACGGCGATCTTTGCTAAGCGGCCCGGAGGTTTTATCGGGATTTTTAGGAAAGGTGC
This sequence comes from Xylariaceae sp. AK1471, assembly GCA_023159215.1. Lineage (NCBI taxonomy): Eukaryota > Fungi > Ascomycota > Sordariomycetes > Xylariales > Xylariaceae > Xylariaceae sp. AK1471. Next base: position 18,444 of record JAJKLI010000026.1, read on the forward strand.
ATTTGATGTCCGCCGAGCCAGCGCTTCCAACCCAGGTCAAAACTCTACCATTCCGATTCTTAGTGTAAAATTCAAAGAAGCTTTTTTGCAGGCTTTGAATCTCGGGAGGGTATGTAGCTTTGAACCTTGTTTCGGCTGACAAGCCTGTGGCCCTGCCCATAATTTCCTTGGGCCAATTATTCCCAGCTAGGACCGAGATGTTCAAATCAATCAGCCTCTCATCAACTTCCCCAAGACCCCGGATATGATTTCGGTATTGCTCGGTAGTCTCGCGGGACGTGTTCATATCTCTGAACATACCCTCGAACTTTTGCGTGAAATTGTTGCCTAATTCCCGCTTCATGCGGGATATCATTTCTTGCTCGATGTCTTGACTTTCTGACTTGCCGTGTAGCAGTCGACGGGCGAGATGTTTCTGATAGTATGACTCGAACTTGTCTTTCTCATTGAGATGCTTGAGCAGCGTGATAGCCTTGTCAAGTACGACATCAACTTCGGCCTCAGTCTTCCCTTTGAGTCCGCGCTTCAGGTTGTCGTCAATGAAAAGCGAAACAAACTCTGAGGCTCGATCGAACCTATTAATGAACCCAGAAAAACTTCGCGTCAGTGCCGTTTCAATGACGGCTTTTCGGTCGAAGCATTCCACCCAAAGTCGATCGAATTTATCTTTTAATAGAAGCACGTCATCTACCCACTTTATTGCGGCTGCTGTGAGTTGAGCAGAGGCATTTAGCGTCTTGGGTTTGAGCTTCTCTCCGTCACCAGCAGGCTCCTCAGTAGCAGGTCCTTGTGCGATACTGAAGTCAGTATTATTCAGATTCTGTTCAATCTCGTTCCCTAGCTCCATGACCCGGACGGCTAGGGCGTTGCGGAGAGCTGGGACCTTATCATCGACTCGCGATACGAGGAAGTACAGAATCTTTAGATCCTCCATCCTATCATTATCTATCATGGCCCGAATGCCGCTACCTTCAAGTTGCAAAAACTCTTCTAGGTGCTTTGTGATGAGTTCTTGTTCGACAACATGAGCGATTTTCTGTTCCGACAAGGGGGAAACGGTGGTTTGACAGCGTGCTGTCTCTTCAGCCAGCCGCCTCTGCGTCTGACGGAGCCACGCACTAGCGTCCCCTTCACGAAGTAGTCTCTCGCATTCGGCCTGATAAAAGTCGCGACTTGTGCGCACATAGTAAGGTTCGAAAGTAGTGAGATAAAGCCGGTCTCCGTCATTCTCTTCGTCTGTCTCGAACAAGCCCTCGAGCATCGACATGCAACTACGCAAAAGCGCCTTATCTATCACGTCACCCTCTCTCTCCATGTTAATCTGGTCAATGATGGTGGCATTGAGAATATCAAAGACTTCATAGTTGGAGCCAGTGGCCCCGGAGGCTCCAAGGTTTCCGCGCAATATGTTGTCTCGAAACAAGCCGATCGTAGTAGTGTAAATGGATGGTCGGCTATGATCTTGACTATATCCACGATCGAGATACATCAGAATGTCTGCGATCATGTTCATGGACATGTTGTGGTTTTCCCAGGAGCCCCGTACACCCTTGAGGAACTTCTCGCCCATCGCGCGGCGCTCGACAACACTGGTTCCAGGAGCGCCATCGAGTGTTATGCTAACGAGGTTTTTTGTGATCAATGCCTCGATGGGTGGCATGACCTCCTCGGCAAACCATTTCTCTTCGAACTCTTTGACACGATCGTAAAGCAAGTGACCAGACTTCTTGAGTACAATCTTGTACGAGTAACGGTATAACTGCTCAAAGGAAAGGTTCCCGGCGTTTTGTGTGTGGATATTTCGTAGGGCTTCGCGGAGTTTCTCCCAGCAATGCTCGAAATCGTCTTGGTTACCAGGTTGCACCATGGGCTGTTAATACTATTAGCATTCGTTCGCAGACCACCTTAAGGTCTAGAAAAGGAAGACATACCCTACGAGGAGGACGGATACGACCTCCTCGGCCCGTAGACCCGCCCCGTCCCGTAATCATCTTTCATAACCTCTCCTAGTTGCAACTTGAATCGGGCACAAAGACGCAAATAGAGGCAAAAGATGCACAAGCTGTCCTCTCAAAGGCTGGACAAGGTAGCAGATTAGGAGGTTGGCATGCCGAATCGTCAAGGTCGGTAAGCTTGGAAGAGGGTCAGAGGGATGAACAGGGCATATCTCTTAAATGTGCGGAATCTTGTAGCTGAAAGGTATCGTGTGGCAAGAGGTCCGGGTAGACCACAACGAGGGAGAAGAAAACAGTAGGAGGCCCACGAAGGTAATGGAAGCTGCGTGGTACTACGTATCCAAGTGAATGACTGCACGTGGGAATGCGGAATCACCTAGGCTACTAACATTAGAGAGAAGACCATTTGTCCACCTAGGCATGCTGGGTAGGCAGACAGACAAACTTAAGCTTCGGTGGTGAGAGAACCGTTGGTTTGGGGAGTTCGTCGCATCCATCTAATCGATTGGTTTAGAAGAACTGGAGATGAAGATGTCTCATACATATATATGCAATGACTGCCGAGGCGAGGCGAAGTAGGTACCTGCTACCTGGTTGTGCAATGCCGAGTGGTGTACCAGCAGTGTGCAAGCTAGTAGCTTTGCATGTATCATTAGCCAAGCAATACATAAAGGAGCGCTTTTTCCAAGTACCTATCCCACCCTTGCCCCTCCGATACCTAAACCTGTTAAGGTACTTACCACATACTAGGTACATAGGTATGTAAGTAATAAGTACTAGAAGCTGCGTCCAGTCTACAGCGACAGAGGTAGCGGCGATAGCGGCGATAGTGATAAGAGCGTTATCTTATCGCTGGTTAAACCAGAATAACGGGACCTATGATTGCATCTTCGGAGCGAGCGAGCAGTCACCCACCTTCATCCTACCCTTCAACTACCTAGTTATGCTTTTCTTTTGTCTTCCAATCCAACCCCCACCATGATATCCTCGACAATGGCATCTAGGACAACTTCAAGATATATGACATCGATCCTTCGCGCTCCTAAAATTGTCTCTCCTCCTCTCCTTCGACCATATCCTCGCCTACCTCGAACTTTCCAACCGGTTGCGCATCGCTTTGCGCATACCATACCAAGGCCGACAAAACCAACACAAAATGCTTCCTCATCACCCCCCGAGACATCCTCCGAGGCATCCTCCGAGGCATCCTCCGAGGCATCCTCCGAATCGAATTCACGAAAGCTTCTCGAGCCACACTATCAGTTAACCTTCACTTGTGTTCCCTGTAGCGAGCGCTCCTCACACACAGTATCTAAACAGGGATATCACAAGGGATCCGTCCTCATAACATGCCCTTCTTGTCGAAACCGCCATGTCATTAGTGACAATCTGAACATTTTTGGCGACCGAAAGATTACAGTTGAGGACCTGTTGCGAGAAAAGGGTCAGCTAGTAAAGCGAGGAACACTCGGCGAAGAGGGTGATATCGAATTCTGGGAGGATACTTCAACCGACACGGCCGACGTTGGAGAAGCGAGCGCCGCATCCGTGCAAGAGGAGGCGGCTAGGAGATTGCGCGATACTCGAGATCCTTCATCCCAAACAACCGATTCCACTCCTTCGGCGTCAGTTCCTGGTAATACGGGCAATCGTTCTCCTGTGCATGGTATCACATATCAAAGTCCTCTACCCTCAACCCGTCGCCAATTCCACACAAAAAGGTTTACACTGCCCATAAAGATACAACAGCGAGGCGTGCAGCCTATAGATCGAACTAAGGAAACCGGGAGGGAAAATCGCGACGATGCGTCGTTCAATTCCGAGGTACATACCTCATTTGACTCCCACACGGACGAGCGTGTAACATCACGCACAAGCCAGGGCATCGCTTTGTTCGACAAAGTCCGTTACCATTATTCCAAAGGTACACGTTCGCCTCCCAAACCGACTAGCTTCATACACGTACGGCACGTCAAAGGAGGCGAGCGCAAAGTCATGGACGAGCCCATGGTGCGGAAAGTTATCAGCGAGACTCGTTACAACGGACCGCGCTTCCTCTCTAGTGACCATCCCGTCCGGATAGCTATCCAACTACAGCCTGGTGTCGTTTTACGGCGTCGACCTCGTAATGGAGTCGTTGTAGAGGAATCTATTATTGAGGCTCCTGAGGCTCCCGAGGCTCCCAAGCGACGTAGCTTCTTTAGGCCTTCCTTCTTACCTCTATCACCAAACCCTCCTCCTTCGCAAGTCTAACTCGTTACTCAGACTTGTATATTCCGTACCATCATCCCACCATTAAATGCATATATGAAAGACTTAGTGTGGTGCTGGAAAAAGAGTTGATCCAAGCCAAAGTCGGTACCGTAATAAAAAACAGTTAAACTTTAAAGATCAATCTCGTGTCGGCAGGAAACGGCTCGGATATCCTTTGTATTATATAATGCTATACATGAATTTTAAGCTATAAAAGTGTGTAAAATGTATACTAATCAGAGCGATTTAGCAGTGGTGGTTTATGTGTGTGACGTTGTAAGGTGATGAGTACCTACTAGTCTACTTCCTAACTACAACTATGTCGTTATCAGGCTATCCCTATAGATGTAGGTCACATAGAGAGGTCACGGTGGTGATAAGTATAGGACTACCTAGGTAGTAATCGTTCTTCTTACGCAAGGAACCCCATAAATTCCACAATGGGTGCTCCTTGCTAGTAATATTAATGCTTTCTTTGTTCTACAACAGTGGCATCATAGTCATGTTGGAGTATGCAGTATGCAGTATGTTAAACACATTCATACGATAGCGCAATTAACTGCCTACCAAGGTAATGACGCCTTTTTTCTACTTTTAATGAAAGCACATTACTGCATCGCTTGTACACCCCTTCCTTCTCGAGCACAGCAACTAGGGTGTAGAAATATTTTAGATGAACTCTTTTACAGGTCACTAAGTTCTCTTCCTTGATCATATTCGGCGTGGAGGATGTTTTTTGACAGAAAATGGTACATAAACCATGTACAATATGCTTCCATTACCAAATAGCGCAAGACCTAGCCTTGCCTCAAGCTGTTTTCGGCTCAGTCTCCTTTTTCCCCGTCTTCTTTTCTTTTTTTTTCTTTTTTTTTTTTTTTTTTTTAATTTTCGTACAAGACTAAGAAATGGGGTCCCATGTAGTGCTCAGAGTACATATTCTTCGCAGTCACAAAATCAACCAGATCTACAATCCTTGTGGATAATTGTCATGCTGAGTATACAATATGCTGCCCGCCATGCGGCCTGGCAAGTCATTCATTGAATTAATAGGTGGTAAAAGAGAATAGAGAGAGAAGAACAAAGAGTTTCATTGTTTAACATATCTTCTATATTTTCACTCTCTTTCTGGCGAGGATAATAGTCGTTATTTAGTTAGTACACGTCTTATGTATTCAAAACAGAATCTCTTGCCTTTTCAGTGCGTAGCAAAGGAATACAAAACAATTGTTCGCGACAAAGACATTGTGGATATACAAAGTTGTTATAAACTTCGAATCTATCCTGTCATTCTATCAGTTTCGAACACCAACCACAACTTCCTTGCTACACATCCAAGAAAATTTGAATAGAATCTCAACACAACACTTCCAGGCTTTTATCCTATTACTGTTCGATAAAAAACCATGGCGGATTTCACAGAAAGAATGATTCAGAAAGGACAGACAGAGCCAAACATGACCCCCGAGGCCTTGCTCTCACTCGGCGAGGATATCGGTGATAATATCTCAAATGCTATAAAATTAGTGGCCGACGCTATTAAGGAAAGCAAGTATGCTGAATCGAAAGAGGTGATGTTCGAACTAGAATTTCTCCCTAGCCGCATTGAGAGTATTATTCGCGACTTCGCCCAAGACATTGCCAGTGGAAGCAACACTGACGCGTACCTGAAGCAAGTGCTTGATGACAATCAGGAATTGAGGGAAACTATTCAACACTACATAAACGCCATAACTCAAAGGGAAGTCCAGATGGATGTTATGAGCCTTCGCCTAAAAGATGTTTTCGATGCTTTGAAGACACGGGGTGAGTCAGTGGGCCAATCATCCCCCAATGCAGCAGAGGCTGAACTAAAGACCGCACGAGAAGAGATACAGAGACTGAATAATAAACTCACACTGTCACAGGTGCCGTCCGAGGAAATTGAAGACTTGAAAACCCGACTTGCGGAGTCCCAGGAGCTATCCAAGGCAGCTTGTGAAATGAATGAGTTGCTCGAGAAAGAAAAAGTGGAGAGAGAGCAGGCCAATCTTATCCTGACAGCCAGGTATAACCAGATGGTAGAGGAACTTGCCGGTATGAAAGGCAATGTCCGAGTCGTTTGTCGAATTAAGCCTGAGGACCCAAAGGAAGACTTACTCGATATTACCAACTTGCATGGCAATAATTCTTATCTGTCGTGGACTCATCTGCGAGTCACTACAAAGACCAATATTAGGACCGAAACCAAAGACTTTACATTCGAAAAGGTCTTTGGAAACGGCGAGAGCAATCAGGAGATATTCAACGAAGTGAAGGATTTCGCTCTGACGGCAGTCCTCGGGCGTCCTACTACTATAGTAGGATTCGGGGCCACAGGAACAGGCAAGACCCACACCTTCCTCTCGAAGGACGGTCTCGTCCAAAGCTATATCAGTCTTCTGTTCCAGAAGGCTGAGGAAGAACATACTCAGTACAAATACGAGTTTCATTTGTCCGCTGTCGAAATCTACTTAGACAAGGTCTACGATCTACTCGAACAGCCTAACAACGGGAAAAAGGTCGAGGTAAGAGTCAATTCCGCTTCTGCAGTGAGATTGGAATCTCATGAAGCCGCATTCGAGATCATCAATAAGGCGATTGATCGTCGAGAGGTCGCATCCACATCGTGGAATGCGGCTTCCTCTCGCTCTCACGCTGTGATATCACTAAGAATCTCCAAGGAGCCTATTACCGAATCCAACGAGAAACACAGCGAGGGCATTATAAACTTTTTAGACCTCGCTGGATCGGAGCCTGTGGGGAAAAGCATGAAACCAGGTCCACAAGACACGGTCAGTAAGGAAGGCACTGACATTCTTAGGTCTCTCCAACAAATGGGTCAAGCCATCAGAGCGGTCTCTACTGGGGAGTCATTTATTTCACCTGGCAATCATAGTCTTACCAAGTTCCTGAGACCGAGCCTCGCCCCTAACTCGCGACTTTTGGTAGTCGTAACTATTTCACCCTTGAAAAAGAATCAGAGCCAAACCGACCAGACTCTGCTCTGGAGCAGAGACACAATCCCAGGTCGCGGAGGCTCGGCCAAGAAGAAGAGTGCACCTTCAATGATTCCGAAGAAGCAACCGGCTAGTAGGAACAGAGTGTAGTGTGGCGGTGAAGATAGAAACATAGGCCCGGGGTCCCTAAACTTCTGATACACTTGCTTACAATTTTATGGGCGTTATATATATATACATAGGTACCTAATCTTGACTGTGTTAAAATTACCGTTTCGTAGGACTGTTTTATTCTTCAGTGGCTCGAGTTTAATTAATCAAATAGAACATAACATACATGTGAGGTTGAGGTACATAACCTATCCAGCCTTTGCTTGAGAATCATTAGGTCTACTGTAGTTCCTGCACTGAATCCACTGTACCCGTTTGTTTCCACTTACAACCAGCTATGTTACCGTATAAATCACACCGTAAATGATACTACAGCCTACTGATATATCGGCACACAACGCTTTCCTAGAGAAAAGAACACTACTTGGACCCACCACTCACGACACCTACCACCTACAACGCCTTACACTATCCATCTTCAACAACACGGCACCTACTCCAATCAATCAGTAAAATTGTCAATCAATCAATACTATTATAGAGGAACTACATATTTTTAGTATGTACGCAATAATATAGAGGATAGCTAGATCTGCAGTACCCATCTGTTTTCAATTGGAGCCAGTTGCGCTACCGTGCAAGTCACTCCGCACCTAAATTTGTATAGCACTACCTAGGTATTCTGGAAGAGAATTGCTATTTGCGAAGGGTCCGGGCTGATCCCACCCGCCCGATTTCTGACGGCTTGCAACTATTTTATTTGGTAAATTTAATCGATTACTTACCCACCTTAGACCTCAAAAAATTCGTGCAGATTAAAAGGCTACACTATCGATTTTATTTAGCAGTGCTGCTGGGTTTTGATAGTAACTACTTTTTTGACACAACTCTCCATGGGCAGGGCCGGCAATTGGCCAATTCGGCTAGCGCGAGCGATTACAGGCTACAGAGGGTTATCAAGGGCCGTTGGCTGCAATTGGCTGTATTAGCCTGATAATCAATCGAATACGCGCCAGGCCGTCAGAAATCGGGCAGACCGGGTCGGCCCGGAACTGTACTTGCACCCACCACCCATACACCCAAACACCCAGGTACTATCCATCGTTAATAACGTAACACTTACTTTAGTTACTTCACTAATTCTCCTGCAATAGACACGTTTTAGATGTGATTTGGGGGTGAAGCCGTTAATTGTAAGACCTTCTAAATGTAAGAAATTATTGAGTGTAGCACTTCTTTAGATTTGCAACTCTTATTGTCATGATGTGAAGAATTGCTATTTTAATCTAGAGCGTTGTGTTCTGCTAGGTAAGTACGTGGACGTTGCTTTAAAAATTTAGGTGCGGAGTAACTCGCACGGTAGCACAGCTGGCTCCAGTTGAAGACAGATGGGTACTGCGGATCTAGCCCACGGGCTAACTGCAAATCTAGGTAGCTATAGGGGTAAATTGAACTCACCATCTAAGCTTGAGGCTAGAGCGTTATGTACTGCCAGGTCATAAGCTACCATACAATTTAAGGTGTGTAGTAACTCACGCAGTAGTACAGCTAATTCCAATTGCTAGCAGTACCATGTATGACGGCCAAGAAGAACTAGACAACCTTGTATGGGACAAGAACGATGAAGATTCTGAGAAGTCATTGAAAGAACTGCGGCTGAAGACTATGTGTCGCCAGGTAGAACGCCTAGCGATGCAAAAGTTCGGGAGACCAGCAACCTTAGTGCCACCTTTGATCATGGGAGGCTTTCATATCTTGTACAGAATACAGTTGGAGGAAGTGTCGCCTGATATCATGGTCCGGCTGCCATGTCCTAACCTGGTCCAGTTTCCGGACGAAAAGATTGTTCAAGAAACGGCCACAGCGGCCTGTGTTGCGAAAAACACCCGAATTCCTGTTGCTAGGCAATTCTTCTATGGTCGCGACGACTCGGTCGGGCCATTCATTATCCTTGAACACATCAGAAACTGCGGCAGTATGTCAGCAAGACTCACAGTACCTAATGACGACCCTAGCGAGACGCATGTTTTGAACCCTAGCATTGAGGAGGCTACGCTCAAGGATCTCTGGAGCAAGGTCGCGCGCTGCTACCTACAGCTATCTCGGCTGAGCTTTTCCCGGATTGGGTCTTTGATTGAGGTCGACAGCGGTTCTTACGATGTAGCAGGGCGACCATTCACTCACAATATGGGGGATATGGTCCGACTTGCTAATATTCCGCGTGCAGTGCTTCCTCCAGAGGGTAAGACGTACGCATCCGCAGACGAATGGTACGTGGCACTGGCCGAGATGCACGTAGCACAGCTTGTCTTCCAACATAACGACGCGGTAACATCTGAGGACGATTGTCGAAACAAATACGTAGCGCGCCTAATTTTTCGCAGATTGGCCAAGCAGGGTCGACTCTCCACCTTTGGATTTGCAGAAGACGACTGGTCAGCTCAATCTTTCAAAAGCGAGTCTTCTACTCTGGCGCCGGCTCCCTGTGGATCTGGCTCCTTTCGACTTTGGTGTGACGATCTCCGAGCAGGCAACATCCTTCTAAATGACTCTGATGATGTTGCCGCTGTAATAGACTGGGAGTTCGCATATGTCGCACCTACGCAATTCGCCCTCGATCCGCCGTGGTGGCTGCTCCTCAACACGGCTGAGACTTGGGCCTCTGGCATGGAAGACTGGAGGCAGACGTACGACATGCGTCTTGGGACATGGCTCTCCGCTGTGAAACGAGCGGAGGAAAGTATGGAAGGTCCCGGTCCTTTTGCGGTTGCGCTGTCCACCTACATGCGTGAAAGCTGGGAAACCGGCCGCTTCTGGCTTAGCTACGCCGCAAGAAAAAGCTGGGCTTTCGACGCTGTCTACTGGAGATATCTGGACGAGAGGTTCTTCGGCGACCGGAAGAGTGATGTCTCCCATGATCATCTTTGGAAGTCTAGGATTCATCTTTTGACTGAGGTAGAAAGGGACGGAATGGGACCTTTCGTGGAGAGAAAGATGAGTGAATCAAAGGAAAGGATTATTGTTGACTGGGATGTAGAAGAGGCTCAACAGCGTTTATCCGAAGTATTGTGTACTTAAAAGAATGGTTTTTGATTGCCAGGACCAGCACGATAATCTCCCATACTAAGTCTAAATGAATGTACTCGATAATTTTCGTGTAGCCTAACGAATGATACCATGTCTTTTCTGCGTACGGAATTTGGAAGACGAGAATTTAATTGTGAGTTGTCTCATTGGGAAGCACGCCATAATTTTTGCTGCCGGGGTTGATGCATGATCTGGTGTGTACCCGTATTTTTCTTTCAGCAAGGGAGAAAATAATATGAATCCAAGATGTAATTGTACTAGCAATGCGACCATCGCTAGGTAGGTTATATAACACTGTTGCTTTGTAACACTATGAAACTGTTGTACTGTGAGTTGCATCGTTTCCGAGTGATGAGGAGCTATCCATTCCTATATATACTATTTTCTTAGTGATTACGTTCGCGAATAAGATCCCAGGCTTCTCTTTTAAATTTCTGTATTTCATGGGCCGTTGTTCGACTATAAAATGTGAGATCTTCTGGAGTTTGGTAAAGGCCGAACATACGGCTTGCACAGCAGCCGAGAGAGGTGAACATTGTGACAGCTTGGTGTGCCCACTGTATTGGATCCACCTAACTGTCAGGTGATTGCGGCTGGTACTGTGGCTGGTATTATGGAAGATGTGGCTAGGTGGAGCCACCCTATTGATTCATTCAAGAGTGAATGGAATAATAGCTGCAACGGGGCAACGGATTTGTCTATATAAGGAGAATTGTGTGCAGACCTGTAAATTAATTTCCTTTCTTTCCTTAAGTTGTTTATTTTATCCAGAATATAAGGCAAATTTGGGCTTTGAACCAAACTACCGTTTTCGCAGCCATAACAAACATCAACGCGGCGTCTATCGACATGACCATGCTAACTGCCTTGGCTGGCATGGAGCCGTCGGCGGCACAATGGCGAGAGGTCTTGGAGGGACATAGGTCTTGACCTGATGCAGATTTACACTTACACTCCTTGGATATGCCAATACTTCGATGTTTCTCCATATGCTATAAGTAAGGTCTTGAGTTTTTTTGGAAGGTTTATAGACTATATGCATTGCTGATACAGTACCATTATCTTTTTATGGCATCAAATCATTTGTGCCAAAGCTATTCACTCTCATCCCACATCTGCCCGAAGTACCCTCTATCTCACTAAACTCATACAACAAAGCCAGTTCCTTGACTTTATGATCTCTTTCTTTTCTCTTCAACATGCTTAATCTTTCGAACTCATCAATCATAGGCGAATCGCACACATAATACATAGCGCCAAGGATAGTGCTCGGGTCGACCGGCATATCTGGCCACTTAATAAAGAAAGATATAACTATAACAAGCACCATAAAAGACAATATACTGACGGACGTCCAAATGCTTATTTTATAGACCAGATATGTCTGCGTGACCTGAAAAGGAACGTTGCTCAAAAAGATGCCGAGGAACTCGGATAGCACTGAAGCCAGCCCTACGGCAGCAAAGAAGACACGGCGAGTACGGGCCGCATACCAGAAGCCAGAGAAGGCATTTGTCGGTGGTGCCAAAAGGATAGTTCGACTTGCATTCTGAGGCTTGCGAGCCAGGAGCTGGTACGGACTCATAATAGCGACACCTTTTTCACGTTAGTATGGCCAAGTTAATTGATCAACCGAGCATTAGCCACTTACTATCGTAAAACGAAGACCAAAAAAAGCTAATCACGACGCCAAAGCTTGTAAAGAGAAACCGTACGCCAAAGGACTCGCTATCGAGAAATTTCTCGAATGCTGTGTTACCGCCAGTTCGCGAGTAGTACAGAATTAGAACAAGCACGCCGCAGACTAGGAAGAGTAGAGACAGCCTCCCAAGATAGCTTAAAATAAAAAAGGGTACGCGGTGCTGCCTTTTAAAAGGTTCATCGTTTTGGAATCTGTTTTTGAGTGGAACTTCGTTGTCGTTTTCATGCTGGTATCGAAACCTGGCGCCGTTGAAATCGTCCAAGGCTATAATTCCGTATTCTCTTCTTCCATTAATGTGTTGGAAGTATCCTAGCTTGAACTTTCGGTCTTTCACGAGGCTTCTGTCCTGTTGTCTCAGGGGTTTTTTCGTATCGGCAACGAGTTGTCGAATCTCCCGGTTCAAGGAGAGCGAGGCGAGTGTACAGATGCTCCAGGGGTTTGTATATACCCCTAGGCGCCATCTTCCCAACAACACAAGAAGTAGTATCATCGTAATACTCATGAGGGCAAGGAGTGCGATGGTAGCCTTCGAGGCCAATGCCGAAGCGCCAAGGACCCAGGCGCAGTTTTTAGCCGTACCGGCCCCTTTCGTGCATCCGTCCCCCCTTAGATCTAGGGTGATAGCTTCGGCCGAGATGGGAACTAGCACGGCCGAAAACAACAATAGAAGACTTGTAAGGAAAGCAACTGCCTGTTTACTCAACAGCGATCGAACGCTTATGACGATGGACCGCCAACCACCTGTCTGAAGACAGAGCGAATCGCGGCCAAATGTACCATGATCGCGAGCAAGCGCGTGCCACGGCTGAAACATCTTGACATTTGAACTGATAATTCGCACAAATATCGCTATGAAGCTAGCCACGACGGTAGGTAGGAACATACCAACAAAATACTGCCCGGGGCTGATGTGATATATTACGGTATGAGTCACCGGGGGGGTCGGATAGCTCGCGATAGTTGCCGTTGGGTTCCCCTGGCTGTCAGTCTCTATCGAAAGTGATGGCGTGATCAAGACAGTCCAAATTTGCGTAGCAGTCGGCTGACCAGCAGCATTAGTCAGTATAGTTGTTTTTAGCGACGAGACAGGATTCGGGGACATCGTTGATGTTACCACCGGCGAGCCCTTCGCGTCCGTCAGAGTCGTCACTCTGAGAGCTGTTAGTTTGTCCCCAAGATTGCCAAATTCATCCTCCACATCGGTGATGAACACAGAAGTTTGGGTCATCGTTGACGTTGCCGTGGGCGAGCCGTGTGCATCAGTTAAAACAACCACAATATCTATTACTTGCGGGTCTGTATTCGTGTCGGCATCGATTGTCTTGCTCGTCGTATGATGTGGCGGATTCTTTGTGATAGTTTTCGTCCCGATTCTCCCAAAATTATTGAGGTCTGTCGTCGATTCGATGTCTGTTACGGAGACTGTTTTCTCGTCCATTTTGCCAGGATCTCCTTGCGACTTGATCGATTCGGTAGAGAGGATTGTAGGAGGCGTGGAAGAGCTTGCCTTCATAATGGGTCTGTGATCTACGCCACCAGAATCACCTACCAGTCTGGAAGAGACGAGTGGAGGAGGTGTGCGAGAACTTGGCCCTAGGACAGTTTTATCGCTAGCATCGCCAAACCCGCCTCGCGGCACAGACAACGTAGCAGAAGTTGACGACTCTATGACTGTTTTAACCTCGGAATTACCGGAATTACCTGCCGGCTCAGAGGAGAAGACGGATGAAGGTGGTGTAAGAAAAACCGACTCTATGACCGTCTCTGTGACCGTCTCTGTGACCGCCTCTATGATCGTCTCTGTAGCCGTCCATAGAGCCGTCTCTGTAACCGTTTGATAACCAACGTGGCCATAATTTGTATCCGCATCCGTCACTGTAATGGTCTCTGTATGACATTCTAACCCCACCGAGGTTACAGTAGTAACGAGTTGCTCTGATCCCGAGGTGACCCAAACAGTACTAGTAACCCAAATAGTATTAATATTTCCAACAGTAGGTGGCTCTAACTCCTCAGTGAACGATTTCTTTGGCGATGTGCTTTCTTCGGTCATAGATGCTGCTCTTGGGGCTGTGTTGACTGTTGCTGTTAAGGGGACGAGAGGTATGGTTGTAACCAGAGTATTGACTTGAAGGGTCTGCGATGGCCCGGTATCTCTCAGCGTACTTGTTGCTTCTTTCATATTTCCGGCGGTGAATCTAGCTGCGGTTTCTAGCCTTCTCGCTTCTACGCCTCCCGAGGGGTGTTCCGTATGGGTTTTCATAACAGGCAAAGTGCTAACAGCATAGCTCAGGAACGCGAGCGTGGTAAGGAGAGCTGCTAATAAGGCTGTCGAGAAAGGCCACCCCAAGGCAGTGGGCTTGTAGTCGGATCTATCTCGTTCGAGCCTTCCGCTCATGTGGGACTCTCTTTTATCGCATGTTGAAGGTTGGTCACAAACTTCTGTCCATGCGCCCTTGTGGAGACCAAAATTGTGATGGTGACCATGCCTCGAAGACTGTGTGCCTTGAGCGGCGGGCTGAGTGGCTTTAGTCGTGATGCTAGGCATCATATCTGAAGCTGTCTGGATCGTAGCTGCTTTCATGGCTGTGGTTTCTGTCTGACCTGTGGTCTCGAAATTTGATGTTAGTTCTAAACAACTGGACCATGATTTTGCGATAGCACAAGGTTAAATAGCTAGGTAGCTCCCATCACATCGAGGCACAGAGTGGAGATGTAGGGTGTAAAGAGTGTTGGGCGGCCAAAACAATGATGCAAGCGTAGCATTTCCACTGCCTTATCTTATACTAGCTGGGGTATTCTGGGCTCTGGCCTAATCAAAATTCCTTGCCACAACTTCACAATAGATTGACACACCACTGCTTCAATATGAAGGCTTACCTCAGGCAGGCAGGGCGCATAAAAGAAGCTATTCATGCGACCTACTTGGTAGGATTACCACCTAACCGGACTTCAGACCCCATACACATCGTTGCATTGACGCCATCAGCCATTGCTTCGCCGCTGCAGTTCAGGCTGATACTACCTAGGTCTTGGATCCGTCATACCGATAGTATTTTTTGTCGATACGGTAAACGTGACGCAAAAACGGAACAGTTAATGCATTGTCAACATTAACAATATATATACTCTCCATAACAGTAAAAGACAGCGTACATACGGTAATGGCGAATAGCTTATCTAATTCCGTTCGCTTATATATGCACCTGTTGAGCCTGATCTCAGCATATCTTGATAGAATTTGAATAAGAAATCTTTTTCGTGTTAAGGACTATGAAAGGTATATTGTGGCCTTTCTGCTGAACTTTTGTTAAGTTGGGTTGAAATGGATGGGGTTAATTGGCCGCCTGATCTTCCAATATCTTTTTATAGGCCGCACCACCGTGTAATATGCTCTTGTCGGCTGTGTACCCCTTCCATCTCTTTGTTAGTATTAGTACGGAGTGGAGCGCAATACCTGTACTGTGTCATTGGGCTATTTATATCTGCTTCAATGCATCGAGCGAGTGTGCTAGCTCTTTTTCTAATATAAACAGCAGAACTTAGAATTACCATGGTGATTGGACACATCCAACGTTACTAGGATCCAGACACCGTCGCGATTGGGCATATAAACCAAGACACAATTCACTACATGACGGCCGTAGTGTGCGAGATTGTGATGGCCTGCATGTATGTGAGGGCTGTGAAAGGGGGCTGCGGTTGTGCAGATGACGCCCAAGATGAATATTCTTCCTGGTGGCCCTCTTGCCACCTTATATACAAACTCGAAAAACTATTGGCTAGTCCCCTCAAAGCACTGCCCTGCGTGAGTGTCTGCGCCCACGCGACAGGACCGGTGGGAAAAGAAAGGTGCAGTTCACTTGGGAAGGCAACGAATGGAAAACGCCAAGGTGTGCAGCAGTTGGAGGTCCTCTCTTTCTTCCAGTCTAAGTAGTTCTAGGGCAAGCACCAAGCTACCTACACAATGCTAAGCCCTAGCAATTACATGGCAAACTAGACTATCTGCCTGTAAGTGATAACAGGGCCTACGTCCTGGGTGGGTCGGATAGGCAAGCGAGTGTTGGCACCATTTTCACCTAAATAATTAGCTTCGAACCCCTAATCAATGCATTGTAATTATAATTGATTTAGCTTCAAAATAAATCTCGCCAGTACTTAGTGTATCACCCCTTAGCTACAGAGCCGGCTCCTCTACTCCAGTTTCTTGTCCAACTCAAAACGCCACACCTGTCATTGACCGCCTTTCGGTCGGCCATCATCCGTGAAGAAATGAGACTTGTCCACAGGAGACCGAAAGAGCTTCCTGAGTTCCGAAACAATGAACGTCCTTGCAACACCATACTTTCGCATGCACGCGGTGCTGATACAGCAATGGTCACCTCGCAGCAGTTTGAGACAACTCTCCATTCAAAGCCTCGTTTTCCTACTACCCTTCATGATTGTAGGTTGAACGGTCTGGCAATTAAATGACTGAGCTAATGCTGTTTGTAGGCAACTGGTATCCCTTCCATGCTGGCAATAGACCTGTTGCCCACTAACTACTGGTACTCTAGCTGCAAAGGCCACTCCTACCAGCTACAGCTAGTCACAGCTAGCCAAAATAGCTAAATGCTAGTAGTACTCGGTATAACCCTTTATTTTTTGAGTGTTACTAGGTATGTGCGCGTCCTCCGGCCCGATACGGTCCGCCCCAGGTTCGACGGCCTGGCGCGTGCAGTCAACGACTTCCATTTTTATTGTAGATCTGTACCTACGAATCGAGACTATTGCAGTCAGTATAGCCAATTGCACTCCGTAGCCCTCGATGACCGTGAAGTTTTGGTGCCGGTGTTAACCGAATTGAAGATGAGCTACTTGCCTGTTCTGAATGTGAAGAGTTATGTTAAAGGGAAGGTAGTTGCAATACAAAATTGGTGCTACAAGCCCTTCCTTCCATCTGCACAATCTACTCTAAGGTGGCCGGGGGTGGCTAAATTCACCAAGTCAGATTCCAACAGGCCGTCAAACCTCTGGCGGACCGTATCGAACTGGAAGGTGCGCATATAGAGCGACCTTGGAAGGTTCTATCTTTTAATGTCAAGCTGGTTCGCCAGGTCGCCTATTTGCTTCAATCAAGTCGACCTCACAACAAAACGGTGCTAAAAAGTAAAGTCAAAAACGTACAACACCAGGAATTCGCTGGTCGTCACCGACCCAACTACTAATTTGGCGCTCTCTAGCTTATCAATGGGAGAGCGGACGGGATCCCGAATTCTCTAGAGGCAATGGTCGTACGTGACGGATCGAACCTCTATTAGAGATCATGACTATAACTAGGTAATTAGTTGCCGCCGAAGTCTTCTGCAGTAGCACATTCCGTAAAAGTTATTGAAGATGGGCATGAGGTGTGGTATTGGAAGAAGAAGAAATTTCATGTGATTTAGTGGTGTTCCCGTACCCCTTGGCAGATTTGGATACCGTAATTTGGATAACAGATAGCAGTAAATGACAGCATCACTGGAATATGGAAGTTATACCGTATGCGTTTTGACAATTCGGAACCTTAGCGGGCCCACTTCCCCAAGTTTTCTATCCTATAGAAAATTGTACTGCTATCTTGCTGTAGATCAATCGATAAGATATCCTAATCTTAAACCCTACATTACAGTAGTTTGGATGTAATTTCTAGATCACATGATATAGAGTGGATTCTTGAAGTCCTTTTGGTCCAATATGCCCTGCTTGGTTCCTGTTCATCTGGACCTCGGTTCACGATCATTGAATTTATTATTCATTGACAAGCTTACAGGCTATATTTCTTCCCCCGAAGGATCCGCAATCCCTCATTCCGCTTATGAGTGAGCCCTTCAGTAATAACTGTTAGTGGTGGAGTTGGTTACATAACTGCAAAAGGGAGGTCAAGGGCTCCGATACTGTATAAGTAATCTCACCAATATCGTCGCATTAAAACATTAAGATGAACACTTATGCGTTTTTCTGACGAGGAACTGCTTATATCAAATCGGGGCTTATAATCAATATCGAAGGTCTGATTCGAGGAAACGGAGGATGGGTAACCGCTGAGGATTCCTAATTAGGATGATTTCATTTTGAAAATCCGCGTCTGAGTGTGGGGAGAGTGGAGGAAGAAAACAGTCATGCCAAGGGCCTCCTTTACGTCAATCCAATACAATTGATATGCCGAGAAATGGCCCTGCGGTTATTTGT
This sequence comes from Xylariaceae sp. AK1471, assembly GCA_023159215.1. Lineage (NCBI taxonomy): Eukaryota > Fungi > Ascomycota > Sordariomycetes > Xylariales > Xylariaceae > Xylariaceae sp. AK1471. The sequence continues at coordinate 36,737 of JAJKLI010000026.1, forward strand.
GGTCCCTCACGATGCTCCGGGTAGGTGAAGTGTTAAACTTGCCCAGATACGCGAACAGTACGAACAGGTGTTCGGGACAATCCACACCGGATGGTTCTTCCCGATATAAGTCTGTTTGCTTTCCATCAATCGGAATCTGTGGAGTCACATCGCGCACCGCGAGTTTCGTAGCCGGATCGCAGACCTTAAAGTCATCATCTACGTCCGCAGAATGGCTTTCCAAGTTATGACACCCTCTTAGCAAGCCAACAAGGCCAGTCTCATCACAATGCTGCTCTCTGGATTCATAACCCTCGCAGTACTAGCAGGAGCGCCAGCGTATGGCGCATTAACCTACAAGGGTGTGGACTGGTCGTCGGTGGTAGTTGAAGAGAAGGCTGGGCGCTCGTACAAAACAACTAGCGGGAGCACCAAACCCCTGGAGTCGATTCTGAAGGAGAGCGGCGTCAACACGGTGCGGCAGCGCGTGTGGGTGAATCCGTCGGATGGTAACTATAACCTCGCATACAATCTGCAAATCGCCAAACGAGCGAAAGCGGCAGGCTTGGGTATCTACCTCGACCTGCACTACAGCGACACGTGGGCTGACCCGGCCCATCAGGTAAGACTTTTAGAACATTTCGTTCCTTGTTAGGTGGCGACATCGGGAGTTTCATGCCCACATTCATTCCTGTGTACTCCAGACGCCTAAAAGCTGTATCGTAAAGCAAGTCTAATCTCTTGAAAGACGATCCCTTCAGGCTGGCCCACGGACGTCGAAAACCTGTCCTGGAAGTTGTATAACTATACTCTGGATGTATCAAACCAGTTCGCCGCGGCGGGAATCTCTCCCTCTATAATTTCCATTGGAAATGAGATCCGTGGTGGGCTATTGTGGCCTACAGGGAAGTATGATCAGCTATACAACATCGCTAAGCTCTTGCATTCTGCTGCCTACGGCGTTAAGGATAGCAACTTAGCCACCAAGCCCAAGATAAGTGAGTAATATCTAGGTCACTTTTTTTTACCATTTCTAAGGGCTAGATTCTCCTGTCTCGGCTATTCTTATGCTTTGGAAGCCCACCACTCCAACTTCTAGAGACTTTGCATCAAAGGGCAATTGCTAACTCGAGATGTTGAAGTGATTCACCTTGATAATGGCTGGGATTGGAGCACCCAGGAGTGGTTCTACTCCTCAGTGCTTGAGCAAGGTCCGCTCTCTACATCAGACTTTGACATGATGGGCGTGTCATTCTATCCCGTAGGTCTGCAAGTCGTAGTCAAATAATGACCCACTAACAATTTTTCAGTTCTAGTAAGACTATCTATCTCGCTTTAAGATAAAGGCTAGGCATCAATTCAACGGTCCTAAACTATGGTACTTTCCATCGTGTAATGCTAACTTACATCACCAGCGGATCTAGCGCGACACTGGCAAATCTCAAGACTAGCTTGACCAACATGGCCAATACCTGGGGCAAGGAGATTGTTGTTGCGGAAACTAACTGGCCGACCTCATGCTCTTCGCCTGCATATGCTTTCCCGAGCGATCTAAAGAGCATCCCTTTCTCAGCCGCTGGTCAGACTAGCTTCATGCAGAAAGTAGCCGCGGTCGTCGCCGGGGTTAAGAATGGCAACGGGATATTTTACTGGGAACCCGCCTGGGTTGATAACGCAGGCCTCGGGTCTTCCTGCTCGTCTAATACGATGTTTGCTGTAAGTGCCACATTCTCAGTTTCCTTTAGCTTGCTAGAGCCCTTTCCACCTGGTTCTCCCCGCGACAGAATGATCCAGCGCTCAATTTATATGAAATTCCTGAACGAGAGATAACTAATATGTCCTCTTGCAGTATCCGGGTACGGAACTATCGAGCCTGGATGTATTTACAACGATTTGAGATTTCAAATAGGCCGCGACGACTGTTCAGGATTAGGCGGGAGGCAAATTGAGGTTTTAGTAATAAGCACATAACGAAAACGGCATGTCTTTGAACTATAGTGTGGATTGAAAATTTCCCGGCAGACTAGCTTTGTGCTGCTGTAGTGAACCTCTTTGTAGGGAATTCTGAAGTCGCATCATCATATCGACAAAGGGGATTCAGGCATGAGACTCGGTAAGCCGAATTGCACAGCAGGCAAGGATAACCGTACCCAAGAACAATGAGCCATTGAAACGAAAGGCATCCGAGCTAGCTTGTCCCTGTGGCGTCCCTAATCCATTATGAGTCCCTCGAACGCTTTAACTTGTCCCTGCCCTTACTGAGCTGCATTCTCCCACACCTATAATGCGTGATGAAGCTCATGAGAGAGAGCCTAGGCAACGAAATATGCCTTTAATTAACAATCCGACTAAAACCGCAAATGTATATCGAGCGGGTGACAACAGAACTGAGGCACCCCTTATAACACCAGCAGCAAAAGAGCCAGATACACCGCCGTTTATCCTTGGGGTCGATACTTGCGGGTTCACAACCGGCAGCACACGTAAGTCTAAGGCCAAGTGTAGTAGATGGCGTATGCACTGACAGTCGTGTGGTTTAGTTACCTGCGATTTTGGATATCAATGCACAAATGTAGACAGCTACCGAGGATGCTGTGTTGCCGGTGCAGCAGATTGCAGCTCTACCATATACACCAGCTGCCTCAACTATGAAGTCATGCCGAATGCTGCAATGTGTGGGCCACACACATTATGTTGGTGCGTAGAATGACGACGCCTCTCCAGAGGTTCTACAGATCCCGCGAGAGAACCAAAAAAGACTAACAGATGCATTATAGCCCATTAACGAAAGCATATTGCTTCTCGTATGCATTCAGCACGGAAGAACAACCTGGTGCAACCTTCACACACGTGCAGTGTGCTGAATCACCGGGCTTTGGCGAGTTGTATCCCTACCCGCCAGAGCTACAAACGACGACTGAAGACTCAAACCCAGCATCAAATACATCGAGTGTTATTACCGTGGAGCCCGTAGGTGGCGGCAATTCCTCGTCATCAAGCTCGATTTCCTCCGGTGCCATCGCCGGGGCTGTAATCGGTGCGGTTATATTCGTGCTTCTGGCCGCTTCGGGCATATTTCTCTTCGTCAACCGGCGGCGACGACAGCGGGGAGAACATGTTCGAAGTAGAATCATGGCCAACGGTGCACCACCTAGTCCACCGACGGAGGATGCGCGTCTCGGCAACAGAGCCCCGGCCGGACGCCTACGCCCGCTATCCACGATCCACGAACGAGCAACGCCCTCACCACTCTCTGCCTCGCCGGGCGATAAGCGGCGTTCAGCCTCAGCCATACTACGTCCTCAAAGTTTCGGCCCAAATTGGCCACTCAGCCTCAGCAGTTCCATAAGTCATAGAAACCCGCTGGCTTCACATCCCGTCGTTGACTTAGAGAAGCGGCCTGGTCTGCACGACCTCCTACCACAACAACCGCATCCCCAAATCCACGCGCAAAACCGTGTGCCGATCTTGCAAGTACCAACACCGCCTACACTAGGCACACGTTTAGCGCCACCGCCGCCGAAGTGGAAATTAAAACCCCCGCAGACGTCGACCGGGGGCAGCCCGACGAGTGCCAACGGCTCGGCGCTGCAGAGCCCGCGTCTTAGCTACATACCCGTGCCGCCCATCGACGCGGCGTTTGGGGAAGATGTCGAGAAAGGGCTGAACAGCGTCGCCGCACCTGCGAATACCGGTATTAATAGTAGCCAGACTGCTGCTTCTTCGACTTCGCCACTACTCGCGGCAGTCACGTCATCTCTGGAAACTCTCAACGCCAACGTAGCGACTAACAAGAGGTTGACTGACAATGGCATTTTTATTAATACCAGCCGGAGAAGCTCCGGCTTCGACGATGACAACGGAGAACCCGTTAGCCCTGTGTCCCCGCTAGACGACGACGGTGATGCGCCGGGTAACCAGCGAATTAGCCTTGTGTCAGCGCCGAGTGCTCTGGGCGATACAGATCGAGGCGAGTTCATCGATCTCGTGTCGCCTATTAGCCCTGTTGATGTAGGCAATGTGGAGGGCGGGGTTAGCCCTATTAGTGTCAGTCCGCTTGAAAGCCGCCGAAGTAGTTTTGACGAGTGATGCAAATATCTGGGAGTGAAGGACTTAATAGGGTTGTGTCTCATGGGCTGTACAGCTTGTACGATAGGTTTCGTGGGTGGCGCAGCCGGCTCCCTGCGTCTGTTCAGGGGTTCAAAGCAGTCTGTGTACTAGTTTGGGTAGTAAGTAGTTTACTAGGATACTACGGTAATGCGCGTTTTAGAAGGAAGAGAGCATCGTGATATAATCTCCATGATACTTCGTTCTACCTGCATAACTCGATTTATGGTCATTCATTGTATCAAGGTTTTAAGTAATACATGATGTGTCATATGTGAGGTCCCCTGTCACTCCCAGCATCGAGAGTAGTCGAACGCTCAGCGATTAGTATTTACAGTGTTTGATGATGTATTCTACCTATAGAGGCACCCAAAGGTTCATATATCAGAATCACACCACTCTAAGCATTGTAGGTGAATAGGAGAATCGGCAAATGCGAAGAGAAAGACTCGTATTCACACATTCTCGCCAACAGAAACTACAGAGGGACGCGATTTGGTGACAATTAAAGAGATATAATTGGCCAGGCGCAAAAATCAGGCCGGAAAGGGCAGCTAATAGAATTGTAGACCACCGTCGTGGTTGTTCCTATCAACTGGAAGAAGAAGGCAGCGAGATGGACTCTGGACGAGGATACTGACGTATTGCTGTTATACAACAGGAAGCCTACAACATCATACTTGTCTCCAGTACTCTTTCCCCTTCCAAGGCGCCTGCAGAAGTCAGAAAGATGAGTATCAGGTAGGATCAAACCTGAAGAACGAGTGTCTTATATGTAAAGCACGCCCCGCTGCATTAGCCTTTATCAAGTTCAAGACCTGGGCTCTTCTCTTCTCCTGTTCCTTCTCTTGTTTGTCTTCTTTTGGTTTTCTTCTGGGTGCTAGTCCTTTTGTGCCGGCATTACTACTCAAGTTTTACTGCAGTCTCTATGTCTGAACATTTCTCCCCCAACAACACAATTTAAAATCATTCAATCAAGATGCAGTTTCAATCCTTTTCAGTTGCTCTAGGCCTATTAGTTGCGTCATCCGCCGCCCAAGCCCTCCAAGGCTTTAACTATGGCTCAACAAACGCTGACGGTTCATGCCGAGGATATGATGATTTCAAGTCGCTCTTCGAGCGAGCCAAGAACCTCCCCGGTGTATCAGGCTTCACTGCCGCTCGCCTTTACACCTCTATACAATGCGGCACCTCGATTGACCCAATAGAGGCATACCGAGCAGCCACCGACACCGATACCCAAATCCTCGTAGGACTATGGGCCAGTGCAGGCAAATATGTATTTGAAAACGAGCTAAACGCTCTCATCACTGCCGCAAAAACACTCGGCACTGACTTTACAGATCGTGTGGCTGCCATTAGTGTAGGCTCTGAAGACTTGTATCGAAGCAGCCCGCAGGGCATCGCCAACCATGCTGGCCAGGGTGCCACAGCGGGAGAGATCCAAGGATATATCGGTTGGACACAAGACTGGATTAAGGGCACATTACTCCAGGGCAAACCGATCACCCATATCGATACCTGGTAAGTTTCTACACACCCTCACTTTGCTTCTAGTTCCATGAGGGACAATAACAGACCTTCGCTCGTAGGTGGCCGGCTCTAAATGTCATCGTACCATTCCAAGACCTGTCTCATCCTAGCTAACTAGTCGACCGCAATAGGACCGCATGGGTACTCCCCGAGAACAGCGGAGTTATCTGGGCAGTAGATTTCCTAGGCCACAACTCATTTCCATACTTTGAGGAGACGAAAGCAAACGCGATCGAACATTCATCAGAAAATTTCTGGTCAGCGGTGGCTGCCACCGAGAGCGTCGCTCAAGGCAAGGATGTATGGATCACAGAGACAGGTTGGCCGAACGGTGAGTTATGCCTCTTAGTTCTCATTCTCGCCCTAGATTCCATGTCGCTCTTGTTCAGTAACACACTAAGCTCAATTGCTAAATCTCGACTGTGCCTGTTGCAGCTGGCCCAATTAAACGTGACGCTGTTGCCTCACCAGGCAATGCGAAGGCATATTGGCACACGATCGGTTGCTCTCTGTTTGGGAAGCGTAACACCTTCTGGTATACTCTCGTTGATGGGAACGTATTGCAGCGAGAGCTTAGTTTCGCTGTCACACCTATTGACAGTTCAATGCCAATATTTGATCTATCCTGCTCTTGAGCGGATAACTGCGACAGGGTTAAAGCTTCGAAACAGGAACAATATTGAATAAGTTAGCAGGCTTATCGAGTATTAGATTAGGCATAGACCTCGCACATTACCAGAGGCTTGTGCGATTGAGGGGAAGCTCATCAAAGGTTTACCTCACTTCAATAGAGCTAGTATTATCTGCTATGGCCAACACAAGCAGCTACCCTTGGTGACTCTCCTCGTCTCAACTCCGGATGAATATTTCAGAAATTCTTCAACACTCGGTCGTTTCCTCATTGACTTATAAGGGACTATAACTGACAGAGATGAAAGACAACGCGTGCAATCCGGCTAGTATGCTTCGAACCTGATAAAGTGATCATCAGTTCGTCATCATGCTTTTGTTCCTATAGCCGTGACACATTGAATCCGAGGGTCTATGAGCCCTATAGGTGAACTTGAGATGCTACTCTTACCATGAGGCGAACCCCGAGCATATTGCCTTTCCATTGCACTGAGACCCCAAGCACACACAGTCTTGCAATTTTCTTCAAATGAATACCTGAGTGGCATGGCGAAGGTGTTTCTCGGTGCATGTTGCGTGGCAGCGTACAGGTCTGCCTGGTGACAATGTGATGCAGCGGATTTTATGGTATTTGACTTTAAAGACAGCGCTTCTAGAGGTCTATTGAGGACATATTCATGAATCTGGTATTGAACCTTCAGTTCCGTTACCCTTTTTTTTCTGGTAACGGGCGAGAGTAAAACCCGTATTGTGCCATAGATGTCCTGGTAATGGCGATCTGCTCTAGTGGTATTTGTGCTAGTGTGCCATCACCATTTTCCAAACAACACAGAGTAAGGCTACCAAGACATGCGTATGTCACGTACTTACGCTCTTAAAGGAAGAATATGTGGAAGCGACCAAACCTTTTCTTCTCATCTCGCAAGCCTTCTCCCAATTATATGTTCATCTCAGCTTAGACTCCTCGAATTGAGGCAAGTGACAGTATACCTTTATTACCTTATAGATCTCACTAGTTAATACGTAGCAGGGTGTTTGTACCACAGAATTGAAAGGGTCCTACGCACTAAATACAGAAGAGCCAATATCTGTCGCCTACCCTTCTAGCCACTATCAAGATCGTGGGACTTACGGATGCTTAAAGTCTCTCCTACAGTCCCCCCAAGACGTAGCTCTTACGTTTATAGGTAGGCTCATATTACTGGTGTTGGTCTTGGTGTTCTTTAAAGACTCTTACTACTGCTGCCCTTATGCCTCTTCCTATTGTTCATCTTGGGGTTTTTGTCCTTACCACTGCGGCTAGCGGGCCTGACATTACCTAACCTAATCTAAATGTGTAAGGCATATCATAGGTACAAGGTGAATGAAACACAACTCGTGAGCCCATAGGGGTAATAATATGTTTTGTGGCCAGAGATTGAATCGAAATTGTGATACGGACAGTAATACAGTTTCATTATCGTGTATAGCTTCAAAAATTGAATAGGAAGGATACAAGTTAGGGCAGCAGGGTATTTGTGGTGACCAAATCACACAAAATCTTGTCTTAGCCATTGGCTCATAGCCTACACTGAGATGGCATACGCGGATGGCAGATTTATTTTAATCAATCGCTTCTCAGGTAATAAAATTTGTAGTTGCTTTAAAGGTAGAATACAGAAATTTTATAGTATCTACTATGAAACTAGTTTATCTACACTATACGCTACGTTTCAAGCGCCTGCGGTGCCTTCACCGCCTCCTTCTTCTTTGCATGCTCCGGGTACTGCTTCGAGAAATACCGGAAATCGCCTTCAGCCGATAGGTCTACCATTTCATCCAGGCATAGCAGCCTCCGATGCTCAGTCGACATGTTGTCCTGAATGTTCCTTGACAGCTTCGTAGCCCAATTTACTTGCGATCTGAGATGAGGAGAGGTGTAGTATGAGAAAAGACACACTCGATCCTCGTCCTTAGTGACATTTGCACCTGACGTGTGCCATAGTGCGCCACTCATCAAGATGACACCACCGGCCTTGAGCTCAAAGGGTTTGAGGAGCTCTGGTGCATTTGGAGGAAGCTGCTGTCTGGTAGTGTACTTATGGGAGCCCGGCAGATACATAGTAGCGCCGTTCTCTTCCCTCACGTCCGTCAGACACCTACACAGCGTTTTAGTTGGAACCATGCGCTCACCAGGATATTATAGCGCTTGGGAGACGTACCAGATCGCATTGAATACCCAGGTATTATCCCATGGGCCAGGATATGTGATACTCTGGTCCGAGTGCAAAGCCATGGACTCAGACCCTGGGCGAGCGACATTTGTGTTGAAATTGGAGAGGATGGGCCTATGGCCTAGACCTGCCGTAACTAGCGCAAGGATGTCTTCGCTACGCAAAGTCGACGTGTTAGCCATGCCCAGGTTGAAAAGGCAGGACGGTACATTTGACAAGTTTGATAGTCTGAGCAAGTTGTTTGTTCTTATAGTCGACGAGGCGAAATCACATCTCTTGCGTAACTTACTTGAATGCTAACTCTTCGAAGATGTTATGAAGCTCTGGTTGATACCAAATTCGAACATTGCTGGCGTTCGGGTCCATAAAGGGGTTGAACTGAGAATGACCTCGTTTTTCTTGGATTTTCGCTACCTCCCACAATCTCTCAATGATTGTCGCGGCTCTTTCTTTAGAAATGACATTAGGAACGTACGCCCAGCCATGTTCTTTGTAATGAGCCTTTATGTCCGCAAATGGATCGGCTTTCGCCTCGTGAGAGGTGCCGTTGGTACCGTTTGACCCGTTCATATTATTAACGAGGATTGGATTCTGTCAAAAGCGATTTGTTTCAGCCGAAAAGTAAAGAGAGTCGACAAGAAGGCTCAACGAGAAGAATCAATGAGCAGGGTCAATGAGAAGAGTCGATAACCAGGGTCAACGAGAAGAATCAACGGGCAGAGTCAATGAGGAGAGCTAATGAGCAGAGCCAAGATATGCAACTGATAATATGCAGGCTGACTGACCGATCTGTCTGCCTAATCTTATGAAGCTGCGGATGCTATTACCTCTTTTATTGTGGCCTTAACTTGCAGATTCCTGATCATCATAGACGATATGCGCATATTGAAGTGGTGTAGCTGCTAAATTACATCACGTCAAACGAAGTGCGCATACACGCTAAATGCCATCGCCCACCTTCGAAACAGTAAGCCTTTAAACTCCCGTAATACAGGGCTGTATTTTGTCTCTATGCAAGCCGCTCTAATAAGGAAAACTTTCGAAGTTTCAATCACGTAGGTAGCTCTCTCATGGGAAAGGCTTAGCGCGTCTAGCTGCGATCTTAGATCGCCGTGGAGGGAGCGCGTAGAGTGTGAAACTAAAAGAGGCAGGTTGAGTGCTTACTCAGTCTACCCTTGTTGATGGCTTTCTTCTAAGCACTAGGTATGCTCGTCATTCTAGATCCCTGAACATCATGTGATAGAGGGGCTCGACGGGCGGGGGAATTTCTGCAGGTAAGAGGCGCAATAACGGCTGTCGTGGTAACTCCTAGTAGGCAGGGAGGATGAAGCTTGTTCGCTAGACCAAGGGGGACTAGTTACTAAATACCTACCCGACGAGTAACTTGCATTGGTCTCGGCAGAACTGAAGATAATATCTCAGCCCTACTATTTGCCCTCATCCATATGTATTCTGTATAATACGGTTACCTCGTCCCAACTCTTTGGCCTTATGGATATTAATTATACTACCTACCCTGGATATCGAGTCCTTGATTAAGTAGAGTGGGGGGCCTTTATCTGGTAATTGGTTAGGCATTAATACCATAGCCTCTGGTTCGTTGCATACTTATAGCGGCGTGTTCTCCGGTTGGCTGAGAGTATTAGTTGTATGGTATTAGTCACGGTTCTTTTGACGATTAAGTACGCACGACAGGGATAATTTCCCGGGCGCCATATTCCATGCATCAACGTTGAAGACAATATGTACGGAAAGGTCTAGCTCTCTATTGGTCTGTGCGACTCAAGGATTACCTCCTACGTAACTGGGCTGGTTGCCAACGCCAATGAAGCTTTCCAAAAGAAGCATGCTTACTAGGTAGAGCCGCTAAGAAGATTTAAATCATGAAGTTCATAATCTTTGGCGCATACTGCATATACCGGAGAGCCAATGATAATTGCAACCCTCATCTATGATATTATCTATAATTATCATGCACGAGTGGGGCGTAGTAGGTCTGTCACGTCTACATGTGTATGCAAGAATACTATATCGAGCATGATACAGATGCAGCTAGGAAAGGGATTGGTCGGCTCGGGCCTGGTTCCAAATAATAACTGCACTGCCCCCCACTTTTTACTCAAGAGCCGTTGACAAAGATATCCGTGAGGTGCCGAATTTCCCGTCCGCTTATGCAACGATGATCCCCGCAATTACCCCGGAGCGGTATCGGCATGCGCCCCGGTGGTTAAAGGCTCACTTACATGTGGATAAGCCGCCGCTGACGTGATTATACGGTGGTCGCATAGGCCAAGGACGGCCTGGTGGAATCAGTACAAGCCAAGCATAGTGTAGAATCATGTCTAAATCGCATCCGAGAGAGCACAACAAGCGGTCGGTCCAATAACGTTGGGTTTCATATCTGCTGTCATTCTGCAAAGAGAGAACTAGGATCTAGGATCTAGATAGGCGCTCAAACATCGCTCCGTTGCTGGAAACCTCAACCGAAGGCTCCGGGCCGCCTTGCCTCTTTAGTATCTATACCATTCAAGCACCTAGTGCGATCATTGCCTACTCGCGAACTCCAGAATCCGAGTGATCCACATTTACCTCTGCACACGGTGACTGTCCTGACGATGGGCGCTTACAATTACCTGGCGCCCGTGACCATTGCCTTAATGTTCTCCCTTGACTTGGCGGCTGCTACCATATCCACCCACATCGCCGTCTCCTCATTAGTCTCGTATAGCTCAAAGTTGAATTTGTTGAAGAAGTTAGCGAAGCAGAGATAAGTCTCGAGGTAGGTCATACTGAAGCACTGTTAGCATGACGTCACAGTCATCCCAGAAGGAAACTCACTTGAGGCCAAGACACATTCGCGGCCCTTTGCTGAAGGTCACAAACCACTTATCCAGCTCTTTCCCCTCTTCGCCAAGCCAGCGTTCAGGGATGAACTTATAGGGTTCGTAATAAACATTCTCATTGAAGTGCACCATTCGCATGGAAAGTGATATGATAGTCTGTACTAATTAGTACTTGCAGTGATAAGGTGAATTCGTGATTAGCATGTTACGCACTCCTTTGGGTAAATAGTGGCCTGCTACCATCATGCCTCCTTCAGGGACCACGCGGGGTGTGATACCAGGAACAGGACAGGCTAGCCGCAGGATTTCCTTAATCGTTGCTGACTATAGCGCAGGGTTGTCAGAATAATAGCCATCGAGGCAGTGTTGAAAGACAACTTACCAAATAGGGAAGGTTGCGGATTTCCTTGTATGGGAGTAGCCCATCCGCATTAGTAGGCACAGTTGCGAGCTCCTCACGCATTTTCGCAAGCTTTGACGGATTTGACATGAGGTAGTATGAGCCCATGCTTAGAGCGTAGCTTGTCGTATCAGTTCCTGTTGCGTCCCTGGGTTTAGTCTCGATTCTGCCATTCTTCTCAAGGAAAAGGGGAACATACCAGCAAAGCAAAATGCGAATGCTTCATCGATTAGAATGTCCTTGCCTAAAACAAGCTGACCTTTTTCTGGGTTGGGTTGCAGTAAAAGGTCAAAGATGGTAGAGCTTCCGTCTTCCGCAGTGTATTGGCCCCGCTTGTGTCTCTCTTCCACTTCGTCGATCCACGTGCCACATTGCTTTCAAACCCCTGGCGTTAGTGCGACCGTCGAATAGGCTGTAGATTCGGAGTTAATACTAACCTTACGGAATCGGGCATAGCCAGGGACAATCCAGTCGGCTAATGATTGTGGGATAATCACGGAGAGGGTATTCACAATCGGAAAGTGCTTCTGCCACGGAAAGTTCTCAGCGAACATGCGCATGGTTTTTACAAATTCCGGTTCTTCCTCTGGCGAGTCAATCAAGCCAAATGCCTTGTCAAACATTAGCCGCATGATGGTGTCGACCTAAGAAGAAGCGTTAGTCAAAAACTGGACGAGAGCACTCATTGCGGATCATATTTACTGTGACTCCCTTATAGATGCGGTTCATGTCTATTGGCGTTTTCTCCTCATACGACAACCGAAGCTTCTCGAGCCCTTTCTTCACGACTTCTTCGACCTTGGGTGAGAGTTCCTCCATCCCCTTTGGTGAGAAGAGATACTGGACTGTCTTTCTCCTGACTCTGTGCACTTCTGGATCTGTGAGCATGATGACCGAGTGCTTAATTCCACCACTGGTTGCGAAGAACTCTGGATCCTTCAGATATTTGTTTGCACCTGAAATGCTGTATATCCTGCGTGGATGTCAGTGAAAGCACGCTCAATCTACCTAAGTCACTAGCTTACTCGTGAAAATAGTCGGGATCATTAATGTGCACTCGTGAGGGAGTAACTCGGACGAGCGGCCCTATCTCAAGCGTTTAGCTTCATACTAGCTATTACGGTAATTCGCGTGCAAACTCACCATACTTCTCATGAAGCTTGGGGTAGACCTTAACGTAGCCCTCTGCGATGCAATCATGGTAAAACTCTGACCAGAAACTGACCCTCGAAAGCCACGGTCCAGGAATGTGAGCCAGAGGATGAAAGTAGGCTCTGTAGATTGCTAGTGAAAGCCCATAGAGAGCGAAGCCTCCAGCAAAAAAGGCCAGGCTGTGTAGAGGGTGACCAAGGGCAAGCCCGCCGAGGTGAATTACTTGTTCCTGGAGCGACTCCATAGCGATGGCTGTATGATAGAATAGATTGTTTTGATGATGTTGGTCTCAAAGGCCTGAAAAGCATATGTCTAAGGTTCGCTTCGCCAAAGGGGCCTGCCCGCGTAATAACTTACCCATCAGTGCCAATGTCTTTTTCGAAGTCAGTTTATACGGTGCAGTATTTTGCTCACCCTGCATGATCTGAGGCCCGCATGAGTGTGTCTGCACGTCTCCTGCGAGGAGTAAGAAGGGACCACGGTATGATACCTTGGCACTCCACACCACCACGTAATACGGCCATAGAATACCTTCAAAGTCCCCAGGTACTTACAGAAACAAGCCCCTGTAGAAGCTATTTCTAAGCACAGCAATAAACCTTCTCAAAGACCAGTGAGAAAGTAATGACTTGATCCTTCGTATAATTCTGCAGACCAGTACAGCCTGCCTCTAGATGACGTCGTCTTACTCCACTACTTGCATGCAAGATAGTTAGAAAAAGGAACATTGCTTAAGAGTCGAATAGGATTCTCGCTTCCTATCTAGATCTCGGAAGTTGAAGCGCTGGACGCCACCTATTGCATCTGATATAATCATGATTATGCATGTAATACAATTAGATAAACTAGGGTGTTAAGGAGCTAAGCTAAGTTGCTCGTTTCGGCAACCTTTAAGGCAGGTCAAATTGTCATCGTTAATAGTAGGGTTATACTTCTATTAGACCCTGTATTGTGGAGTGTTTTGAGTCTATACGAACAACTTCTATCAAGTCGCGATGTAACATCATATGCCTCTCTCGCATCTTAAGGTCTCATCGATCTAAGACAACAATTTCTCCTATACAGATCGTGTGATTGGTGCTAGGTTCCGGGCAGTCCGGCATTGCTTGCCTGTTTGATTGGTGAAGTATATATTCGAAGGGGAAAAGCACAGAGGTGCGGTCTCCACAGGTGTGAGATTTGGGCGTCGGTGTAATATCGTCTTTGGAAGTCTCAAAGGTGGCTGTCAGCCAGGCCGGCTCGAACAAATAGGCCTTGCCAGAATATTTTCCGTGTAGCTAGGGGCAAACGATTATCTCATAGGTAAATTAGTCATGTTGACTGATATGTAGGGGATTGAGCGAAGACCATATTCTACTGATTGAGCATTGAAATAATTACTCATCTCAGACGTAACTTGGTATTCCTGTGTATTCCTGGATGACTCTCTGCGTGCCCACTTCCTTCAGTCTTACATGTTCATCATCTATGACTATAATGGACATAGTGTCTGGGCAACCCATAGGAACATCGTTCTGCAGTCGGTATCTTACCGAAACCCGCTTTATCTATGACATTGATTATGGAGCCAACCTACAGCGTACTACAAGTATTTAGCCCAGCATCACACTAAAGGAATAAGGTGTGTTACACATATACGTACACTATGTATACAGTATATGACCGGTTCGTACCCATCGACAACCAAGGATAGTTTCTATGCAAGCCATCTAGGAAAGTAAGGTCTCAACAGGGTGGCAAGGCCTGATAGAGATGTCATCATGGGATCACTTTAATGCAAAGCGTGTAAGGATGTCGATAAGTACTGCATATGTACTATAAGTTACCAACTGGCGGTGTATCTTTGAGCAAAAGTCATCCTGACTGTCGTGTTACTTTACTAGAATATAGAAATTTTTATCAACCATTGAGTCTCCAAGCTCTTTGCTACACTACTCACTTGATAACGTTCATCATATCTTCTCCACTCGCCTCAACAACACAAGGTATTGTGAATATAGTTAGTACTGAATCATTCGATCATTCTCCCATCAAGACGCAAAGCAGTGTCGAGATGGACGAACAGGTTAAGATTACTTCTGCTGTTAGCGAGAGGAAGAGAGACTGTGCTGAGATGGACGAAGCTGAGATGCCTCCAGCAAAGAGTCCTATGGCCAGATCTAGTTCAGGGGAGTCTAACCTCTCAGAGACCTTTTCTTTTGGAAATATCTCCTCCGGAACCACGACTGGCACCATTCCGAGCGATGACCAGTTCCCAGTCGAAGGTTCTTCTGTTCATATCCCCGACATGTTCTCATCGATCATGTCCATCGATCCACTACTCAATCCTCACTACGAAAAAGTGAAGGTCGAGGCTGATGCGTGGGCTTCAATGTTAGTATTAACGTACTACTATAACCCCACATCTGACTAACTATAAGCACACTATAGGGTCTACCAACTGGATGAAAAAATGGCCAAGCGCAATGCGAAGGCCGACTTTGCTTATATGAACGCTATATGGGCACCACATGCAGACGAGGAGGCATACCGAATGATGGTAGACTGGCATCACTGGGTAAGTTACTCAAGATTTCGTGTGTTTTGATCAAAACCACTAACATAATCTTTCAAGGTCTTCGCCTTTGACGATCGTATGTGAATCATCAAACTAAGTACCGAGAGAACACGCAACTAATCATTGATCACACAGAGTTTGACGAAGGACTCCACAAAGATGATCCACAGCTAGCGCAAGAGGAGATCGATGCTACAATAGCTATCATGACCGATGAGCACCCACCAATATCAGAGAAATCGAATCCTATCCGGCATGTATTTCAAACCACCTGGAAGAGGTTACAAAAGGTAATTGAACCCGAGAACTCCTTTTTAAAGAGCGACGACTAACGTTTTTTTGAAGCGGGCTGGGCCAGGTTAGTCACACCCTAGTTGTCACCGCGATGTGCTACCTTGTGGTGATTTACCATTTGTACCCCGCGCATTACTGAACAACTTGATAGAACAACAACAACGATGGATTAAGAATCATAAAGACTACTTTACGGGTCTGATTCGTCAAGTCCATATTCAGAAAGAGCAGAAAAAGCTCAGCATCGACGAGTACATAGACTTCCGAAGGCAGTCCATTGGAGCCATGCCCTCCTGTTCTCTCGTAGAGTATGTACACCGACTGTCTCGTTTTATCTTAAGATACTAACAAATCTTTTACAGATATGCCTGCGGTATCCAGATCTCCCAGTCGGTGCTTGATCACCCGTCTATTGTCGAATGCGAGAAAATATCCGCAGACCTTGTCTACTTGTGGGTATATACGCGTTCTCACAAGAAACCGTACTGACGATAACTAGGGTCAATGATATTCTGTCATTGAGAAAGGATCTTGTGAGGTCATCACTCTCCTCCATTTCTCATGTATGCTAATGTCTTCTCAGGAGTATGGGGTCGAACATAACCTGATCATTCTGCTCAAGAAGCAGGGTCTGTCTGACCAAGAGGCTGTTGATAAATGTGGAGAGATGCTCGATGACTGCTACAGACGATGGTACCGTGCACTTGCAGAGATGCCTATCTGGGGAGAGGAGATCGACAGAGAAGTGCTGAAGTACGTTGATGGGTGTCGCAATATTGCTTTAGGCAACCTCTACTGGAGGTAAGTTCCTCAACCTTGACAATACAATGAAATCGGCGATAAGCTAATATCATTCGTGTCCAGCTACAAGAGTGGTAGGTATCTCAAAGATGAGGGACCTCAAGTTCGAGCTACGCGTGTTCTGAATTTGCCTAATTGGACTGCCTAAACCAAGACTCCCGAAGAAGGCTACTTCATAGTTACTAGACCATGTTTTGGGTGGGCGGCATTCTGGGCTCTTACATTTGCCATTGTATGCAGTATCTTCAACCTTTTTCCTAAACTTCTAAGTATCTCGAATACTACTCGGTATATGACGAGTGAAGACGGGTACGTCTTAGCATGGAAGTATGCCTAGATGCTTGTTCATAGACATCTATCGTTATTCGCGGGACATATCCATAGCTCACTCCCAACGCCTTCTTGACGACAACATAGAGTAGACTCAGAGTGGATACGAAAGTCCCTGGTTAGTGACTGATTAGAGAAGATGTTGAGGAGTGAGCAGATGCGGTACCGGATGTTGCCATAGTTGATGCAGATTGCTCGCATGGCCTCAGAAATTTCGGGAATTGCGAGTGCGTTAGTACGATAGTCAGTAAGGAAGAGAGATATGTGGTGTCTTTACCTTACATAATGTGTAGAAGGGCGGAAAAATTGGTGTCTGCCATGGTAGCTATTTGTTTATTTGGTGTGGTAGATTCAGCTATTATTATCACAGCGGTGAACTAGTGGTGCGTGGACGGTGGTGATAAACCTAAGGACTTTGCGTCGAGGATAACATAAAGGCCAAACCTGTGTAGGAATAGCCTACATCAGATGTTCCAGAAGTGCTTAACCGTTTACGCGTTCTCGTTATTTTTAACATGATGTCTCAACGCTCATGAGATCTCTAGTCTGGTGTTTTATCATCGAGGAACTGCAAAGATAACCTATGTAATACTAATTGTACTAGCTATACAGATTTTTCTGCAAGATACCACGCTGAACAATTCACGTTCATCTAGCCCTTCAGTATCAAATCATACCATAGCAAAAAATGTCTGTTGACTCATTTATAAGTTTCAAAACCTAACTGTAGTATCTTAACATCATAACCTGGTCACTACGTGTTTCCAGGAAGTTGGTACCTAAGAAAGAGAACAAAAGGAGATAACTCGAAGCCAATTAATCACGAAGCCTTCGAACCAGGAAAACACGCTTTCGCCTCATTCCAACGAGCATATAAGTCTGTCTTTCTGTAAAGTCTCAGACGAGTCTAACGGTACAAAGGTTGCAACAAGGTAAGCATCCAGTAAATAGTAAAATACTCCAAAAAATAATAATCAGTCGCCGAGAATAATTATAAATACATGCCAAGATATTTTACATACCATGCTTTGCAATTCTAGTCTGAGGACCGAAGTGCGATGACACCGTCGCTGTACCAAGAGTGCAATAAGTAGGGTAATAGCTAAACTGATCGACTTGGCTTACCGTGGTTAAAAGCCGTATCAAAATGTGCAGAATGGCAAACAGCAACATGCTAGCATGCGTCACCCCGGCCTTTCAAGGAAAGCTAACCTACGTTCAGGCATGCGTTTTGCACTCAAGAGGCTATATTGCACCCAACAGGCTACATTGTAGTCGAAGGGCCAAAGGAAAATATTGATAGAGTAAAAAAAACAATGCGTTAAAATCGCTGCGAGTCCATAGCTACTGACGACCGTAGCTATCGATTGTATGTGGTGCTTGGTAGGTTGATGGCTAGCCCATAGGTGGCTTGGTCCTTCGCTTGAACCATGGTTCAGCCCTTTGGAAAAGCCAACACACACACCACGCCAATACTTATTACGAAAAAAAAAGGCCTTATGATCACTAAGAATTGCATGCTATGGGAAACTACCATGGCGATATAATTATCCATGAGTAGGAAAATCTACGCAACTAGTTAGGGAAACTAATAGTTCCTCATACGAAACATTCGGAGTTAGTCAATGGAGCTGAGCTTATCAAGTCATTGAATCCGTACACGACGTTCGACAGAAGCCTAGCGTGCAGCGATTAGGCCGTCGGCTACAGATCATCGCAGCTGAGGGAGAATGCGGCCATTGATTTAAAAAGAGGGGATGATAGTTTCATAGAAACTGAAACTGTCAGTAGATGGGAATCCAGATATTACTTTCCTCGTCATGATGGTGTCGTGAGCGCCCTAGCTAAGTCGAGTTTCCAACAGAAGTCTCTACCAATGTTTGGTGTCAACCTGTATCATATGTCACTTTAATAGTTCCATGCACGTTCAATCAAGATTACGAAAGATGCCGAAGAGGAAAACTTTTCATTGCCATTATAATAGATACATGTGAGTGGCAAAACTCATTCGGGATGTTCCCGCTAACGTAAATGCTCGAAAAGCCCGAACTCCCAAACCCCATACAGCGAATGTCAAGTGTTCAGTGCCAGTTTCCTATTGCATTATGTGAGGGTTGTGTGAAGTATTGTGATGTGAATGAATGCCAGAAATCGTCAATGATAAGCAAGGAGCGCCGAGGACTAGATAGGAGATATGCGACCATGAAATCATGGCCAGTGGGGATGGTGTCTTAGTGGATGGCGATGCGTCGAGTCTCGGGCTTCTTAGCCTTGGGCACGATGACAGTTAGAATGCCATTGTCCAGAGAAGCACTGACGTTGTCGTGGTCGACGCGGCTGGCGAAGGTGAACGAGCGCTGGAAGTTACCGACACTGCGCTCATAGACCCAGTACTTGGATTTTGGCTGGGATGTAGAGTTCTCGGGCTTGGAAGACTCAGCACTGGTGGTGGTGGCGGGAGTCGACTCGGTCCCAGTCGTCTTCTTGTCGGTTCCCTCCTTGTCATCCTCCACAGTAGGTTGGTGAGACTTGTTGGAGCCGGTCTCCTGAGCGTCACCCTCTTTTTGGGGGTTGTCAGTAATGGCACCGCTCATGGCATTATTGTTATCAATAAGCCCAGCGGGCGGAGTGCCTGCAGTATAGGTGCGCTCGATATGACCGCGGATGATAATGGTCTGTGGGTCACTGAACTCGATGCTGATGTTCTTCTTATCGACACCTGGTAGCTCGCCATGGAGCTCGTAGTTGTCGTCCGTCTCTCTCACATCAAACCGGGGGGTGAAGGTTTGGGTAACGCTGCGACGAGCCTGGGGGCCCTGCTGGAGCTGACCTTGACCACTGCGACTATTCTGCTCTTGGGTGAAGTGCTTGTCCCAGTCATCGATGAATCGGACCAGGCCACCGAAGTTGCCAAGGTCGTTGTTGTTGACAGTGTAGAAGGGGTGATGAGTGAAGACTGACATTTTGGTGTTGCTGAACTGGTTGTTGCGAGTAGCTTTGGGAATGAGAATTGTAAGAAGTGTGTTGTTTAGAGTAGTAGAGGAACTGTTGGTGCCTTGCTATTGAGCTTGTTGTGTTGCTGTTGTTGTTGTTGTTGTTGTTGTTGTCTGTGTTCTGATGAATGAAGAGGTTTACCTTTTGACGATGTAGAACACTGGATTTATAGACAGAATCATGTAAGAGTTGCAGCTTCTACGGCTTTCAAGAAGCAGCGAGACATTACCCGGTGAGTAATCCTCTTTGCAGCGAAACCACATGCTAGAACTCTATAGAGGCTTCCACAAGTGTCAAGTGTGATTTAGAGTTTCTGTTGACATCGAGACGACGTAAAACGGTGCTCATGATGTTGCGCGACGGTGCGCGGTGGTGCTCGACGGTGCTAGAAAATCGCAGAATCTTCTACAACCTACCTAAAACTATTGACCTATGCGAACAGCCGGCTCAGGAAGTGCGGTACTAACCGAAAGCCAAATGAAACTCACTCAAAATTAATAATAGATTGGCTGATTTTTCTTTACTTTGTCATAGAAATAGTGTTTATTAGTCGCAACATGATGTCTTTCTCTGTCAGTTTCTCTACTTCCAGTTGTTGCTAGGTACTGTAGGTGGGTGAATGGAATGAGAATGAGAATGAGAGGAGAGACTTTGAGCCGTCAAACCTTGGCATCACTAGTTCCGCCACATACAGCTGTGCACTTATTGCCCATTGATGTGGCTGAGGTGGCTTGGGTGGTAATTGTACATACATATGTGGCTGGTGATCTAGGTATCCAACAAAACTTCAAGTTGGGGTGTCCCATTCACTTGTGCTAGTTCTAGAGTCTTGAGCTTAGGTCAGACCCCATCTGTGCGCAACTCACCCCAAATACCTAAGTTCTTGGCAGGGGACCTATGACATCATTAGGGCCATGCCGGCCTATCCCATCTTGAATCGCGCCACTACTAGACCTCTTTGTCTAGTTAAATTAGTTAAATTAGTTCCTATGTATGTACATCCGCTTTCGTAGCTACATAGGGAATACAAGGTTCCCTTCGCAGATCCCGAACTTGACTTCATGGATTTGAAGCGCCTGTCACCATTACACTACGCCAAATGCTGTACAGTACCGGTAATCATATGGAACCACGTCTACGTAGCTGTAAGCCCCTCGAAAAAAATACACACAAAAGGAGACAACTACGTAATTGTTTTGCTTGGCAATATGCAGTCCTTGCCAAGTCATCCCACGCCGTGGTATCTCCAACATTGACTGCGGAAAGGCGCGGGAGCATATGACCAAATTGTGGATATTGGCCATTTGAGAAGGGGGAATACTGCGAGGTTGACATCGTACGATTTTATGCTGGTATGACGTGAATCTTTCTTCCTATGTAACTGGATCTGTTGGGTTTGGGGCTCAAAGCGGCGCTGCCGCAGGTTTGATGGTAAGTAGATGACGCGAGTGGCTACCTAGCAGAACATTCTCCGTGAGAATGTCATTGTCGCTCATGGCATGAAGCAGCTACACAACGATAATGATAGCTTCCTCCACATTTTGCCACAGATATGGCGTTGGAGCGTCCAACCGAGCTCTCGCCTTTGCCACCTCTTTCTTCGTGGCATCTTGAAACATCGACTAGCACTGTATGCATGTTATTTCGTTGGGCACACAGAGGTACCAGCGAGGATAGCTCGTGTAGTCATGTAATCATCGTCGTAGAATAGGACCAGCTTCGACAACTTGGTGGTGGTTTAGGAACATATTGGTATAATTCGAGACATATATTACAAAAAGTGATGAAAAGGGGACTCTCATTGGCCAGTAGGCATCACAATCCCGTCCTGCAGGAGATCGTAGTGGACTCGTCTTCCTCCTTGAACTTGGCGAAGTTGCTCTACTGACGGAAATGCGGCGGTGTTGGGGGTGGATATCCCGTAGCGATACCTGCTGTCATGCCCATTGCAAGTAGAGGTGCCGGACTCTGGACTCGGTTGAACAATCCAATGAGCTTTCTTCCCACGGTAGGTTCCAGCTCTGTGCCATCTCGAGCGATTTTCACTTCGCGGTTCGAGTTCCAAGGATTGCGTAGGCCCCGTGTTCGGTAAAAGGGCAGTCTTGTTGTCGAGAGCCATTCCAGTTTGAATGGCTTACCCCAGGCATTTACTCCCCCTTCTCCGTCATGCATACTCCTGGCGCTTTCTGAATCCTCCGATATTGTGTCTGACACCCCGTCAGCTTCATCCCGTTCCAGTTCCCAGAAGATTGTCCCCCGGGCCGAGTCGTCAATAATTCGTCCACGAGGGCATGTCTCAGTCGCTTCTGTAGGTATGGCTTTCGGTAAATCTACGCTGCTCGTGGCCTGGGCCTTCGGGGCAAATTCGATTGCTGCAGCGGGGTCGTGATTGATTGGCGAAATCATTCTGGCGTATCCAAAATATTCGCCGGACTTATTGGCAGAGAATATGAGATAGACATTATCGACAGCCTGTTTGTGGATACGTTAGGCCAGAAACGTAATTGGTTGATTCCAATTTGTCTGCTTACCCCATAAGCCTCATTCAGCGCTTCTTCATTATGTGATTGGGTTGCCCACACTCCATTTTGAATACTAAGGTCGAGATCCTCCACAGTTAGGCTTTTCAGTATGAAGAATTTATCTTTTTGTTGAATCCCATCCGCTGGCGTATTTTTAGTATCAACTCCGTCTTCTTGCGTGGACGAGGATGGATTGGCGGGTTTAATAGGGCTCGATGATGGCGGATCTGAAGACGTAGGTTGGGCACTTGGTGATGTAGCGGCAGGGCCTGTTGGCGCGGTTTGACCTGATGTACCCTCAACAGTGCTTTTTCGTAGCCGGCTTACGAGCCTGACTGACTGAAATTTCGAGTCGTGAAGCTTCTGTTGCGCTGCAATACAGCTTGTCTCGTCTTTAAAGTTGGCAAAGGCACAGTTACTTTTGGAAATTAGGAAAAGAGACTCCAGCCCCGCTGCCTCTTTGCAAACATGGTGAACTAAGCTCATTAATTCCGTTTGTGGAGGTAGGTTTCCGATCCAAATCGCGTGTCCTAATGATCCTGTCAGGTTGGCAGGCTTCGAAACGGGGAGAGCTTGTCTAACTGACCACTTTGACGAGGCTTTCGTGGCGGGCCACGAACGATGCTAGGGCGATTTCCCGCCGGCTCTGTCGCATCAAGTTAACTCTAGCTTTGGTAAAGTATTCATGTTGACTGTGGTCCATACCCTCGTATGAGGCAAACCCGCCCAAAACCCCTCTGCTATTATTATTCTGTAGTGGTGAAGATCCTCTTGGGTCCCCGGATGAGCCATCTAGTAGAAGATATTGTGATTGGGCTGAGTGATTGGGTACCGAAGGGTTCTGCGCTGAAAACTGATTCGAGGGAGGATAGTAATACCCCGGAACCGAAGCTTGTGACTGGTTCATCATGACAGAGCTCGGATAAAACCCCATATTCATACCGGCTCTTGGTTGTGATAATCCAGCTTGATGTTGTTGGGCTGTCGGGGACATCTGGGCATTGTAATACTGCGGTATCTGTTGATGTTGGGGAAGGTAATATTGCTGGTTTGCAAGCTGGGACATATGTGGCTGCCCAGAGAACTGGACCATCTGTGGCATCATGTTGGGTCCAGGAGGCGTGTACCGTTGGTGTTGTTGCCCAGCACCATATCCAGGTCGATACCCGGATTGCGGGAGAGCGTTTCCTATTGCGCTCATATCGTATGGTCCCTGACGGCCTGAACCAGGCATGTCGAGTTGACCAGAGAAGGAATTCGAGGGCGGAGCGTATAGTTGCTGGTATTGCCCCTGGAATGCAGCGGTGTCCGAGGAACTGGTGTTTTGCGGGTGTGTTGATGCGTTTTCCGACATTGTCCCTTGGTGAGTAGTTGTAGGCGCCTCTGGGCCCGCACAGTCACCGCCGGGGGTTGCAGACGGCGGAATATCTCCCATTTGACCACAGTCCAGTGTGTTTTTCGAAGCCAATGGTGAGGTGAGTTCGTAGCGGGATTGAGTTGCTAATACGTACGTGCTGAAGATATGATTATTAGGTCTTGTTCGATTTCGATTGTCCTATTGATATGTCCGTGCACCAGAGGAGATGCCACAAGAACAGTCTTGTACCCTGACAGCTTCTCGCGAAGACGCGGCACTCTTTAATGAATGGCGCCAACCCAAACCAGACGCTGGACTCTAAAACGTAGGGCTGGACGAAATCTCTTAACTAGTGAGGATATTCAGCAATTCGTAAGGACACTACCCAGCGCCGGAAGCTCTCTCTTCCGAACCTAGTCTGTGTTCTCGAAAGATCCGCCACTGCGCAGCACACAGCCTGCTGGATTCGAGAACTCTGGGGGTAGAAAAGATCGATAAGCTGCGAAGGTCCAGGGTTGCGCGCAAGACGAGATAGCGGATGGCAGTGGAGGAGCTGAACCTCCTAAAGAATTGGCGGACCTTTAAAGTTTCATCGCCCAGGGCGCTGTATATAGAAATGGCGTACAGGTACTCTGAATAGATCGACGGAAGATAGCTTTGTACAGTAATATGTATGAAGGTCACAAACCGAAGTAGAAGTTCTGTCACTTGAGATACACATGTGTATTACATATTAGGTTGCGTGGCTAATTTTGGTCGACCATGTGGCCCAATGTGATTTTTAAACTACCCCAGCTAGGGTACATGTGCTGCAAGTATTTGTTAATATTCACAAGCAGACAGCACCATGATGTAGCGACAATCTTTGCCCTTTCCTGTTGCGGTTATGCAGTAAGGGCACCAGAGAGGCATCATGAGACAAACCGAGAAAACATAGCAGGGAACAACGGCATCATTGTGGGTGACCCCAAATCTATTAGTCCCTCTTCCAGCACCTAGACCCGGAAGTGTAACGGAACTAATAGTACAGAGCCTGGTTAAGTCCCGCCGGGACAATACGAAGGGCTACAGACGGCAGTATCGCAGGAGCAGAGAGGAGCATCCCGGTCATTATCGACTGCCAAACCCCAGCGCTGGAAAGAAACGGTGCGATGGGATGGGATAGGACATGATAGGACAGGAACAGAGAAAGAATCCAAGGAAGTCATCGAGAGCAAGTGGGCAGCCAATAAGCAAGAGAAGAAGCCCTATGGGATTTTGGCTTTCGCCCGCACGGCGTTGGTACCGTTTTTCGCCACCAGACCCTTGAATCTTCCTTTTGGGGTTCGTAAAGGGTCCCACTGGTCCTGCGCTTGCGTTTCCCAGCATCTAGAACTTAATAATACCGATGCGTCTGTTTTTTCAAGGGCATACAGATGAGTCTCAAATCTGACAGGCGATAGCTCAGCCACAAATGGTCTAGACAGGTCTTTTTTATCAGGAAGGCCTGTCGATCACGCTTCCTCCGTCCCGTCATGTAAAATGATCTGTTGCGCAAAGGTATGCTTCGGGTACAGGTATAGCGAATTTGTGGCAAAATTTTTGCCTGTTCCTGGCGAGCCTTGCTCGTCAATGTCCTTGCAGCTAGCCCCTACAGAATCCCTACAACAGCGCAGAAACAGGGTTCAATCTAGGAACGCCGGAGGAATGCACTATCATCAGCCGGGGCGGAGCGGGAGTTGAGCGCCGGGATACTTCTGGGCTTTCTTTTATGATGATGCCGAATATCTACAGCCAATACGAATTCTCCATGGGGGTGCATCCAGAGAGGCCTGTTCAACGCCACGCACGAGTACTGCGATACAGTAGTAGAGCGGCCAGAAACTGGCGGTTCTCTAATGAATCTGCCCGGTTCCAGCCCTGAAGAGTTGCGCCGGGCAGACATGGTATCTGTAAATCCCACCATTGCTGATCGGCAACCTAGTGTATCTCAGTAGTCCCGCGAAGCTACAGTATGATGAAATGTTACCGAAGTTACGGAGAGAGCCGCAATCGATTTCTGGCATTTGAGTGGGAATTTGAAATCGGAGAATTACCAATTCCCCATCCTCCCCTTTAAACCCAGAAAACCAGTAGTGCTGTGTGGGGATAGAGATCCCTGAAACACTGGATAATTCGAAGCGCTACTGGGCTAGTTGCATGAACCGGCCTATACTACATAGTGCTGTACCGTGGTAGTGTACGCTTGATGACGACGATAAACTCTTCAAGTTACAAGCCGTTGTGCGTCAGCGGCGTTCAAGGGATTGACCTGCTTTGATCCTTGTTTGAAAGATAGTTAGGGACATGGATATGGGTTGATACTCGAGCATCGGGGCTTGGCAATTGAATGCTGTAGGAGTTGTATGTAGTAGGTAGGTCTGGCAGTGTTTTGTTATCAATGTTTATGTCGCTCGCTGGAGAAGTTCATAATTAAACTACTACCACCTCAATAGTAGTATATAAGGATGTTTCGAACGGAGTATCTCTTTTTTTCTTGAAAATTAAAAAATAAAATAATTGAAAAAATAAAAAAAGGTCTTCACCGTCTGTTGTAGAAACGTCACATGCGTGGTGATGGTAAGCAAAAATGGTATAGAAGTAGGCGATCAGTAATTCCAAAATCCCATTCTAATAAGCATGATGGCGGGGGTAGAGATGCGAATGGTAAAGACCGAATTGAGATTCAGCCACTGATGATGCACTGCCACAACCCGGGTTACAACATCTGGGCGGGGTTCTAGACGTTACCTGTGGAGCTAGGGAGACACTTACCCACTATGTTAATTAGGCGCCAAGCGATAAGCCGCTTGGGCAGATTGGGTATCACACTAGTATGTAAAAGTAGGGATGGCAGCCACACTGTGGCAAGTGACGACGATCTCCTTCCATATCCAGAAAAAGACCCATTCTCATGTGAACAAGACCGCTTTTGCCACTTTCACCGTATCAACCGCCAATTTATTACAGTACTACTAGTGTACGTTCGCTGTCAATTGGTATTATCGCGTCATCAACCCACCCAAAGGTGGTGGACAAAAAAACTGACATACTTCTCAAGTTGGTGACAAAAAAAGTGACACACATCACTTAACACTGACATACACATACACAGTGAAGACGATAATACACCAAAATAGTCTAAATTAAATTAAATAATTCAATCGCACATTTTTGGTGGCCTAAATTCTAGCAATTAAATTTTCAGTCAAATAAACTGAAATACGTGGTAGAATTGATGTTCGTAATCAGATAATTGTTATTGAGAGAGTGTCAATTTTTTTGTCACTAACTTGCTTCTAACCTAGTATTCTAATTGTTCCAAAGACATCATCCGCTACAAAGACAAAGGCAAATTAAGCCACGGTGTGCAATATGCATTATAGGCACTAAAATATATATAATGAGAATTTTCTGAATTTGTTTATTGCAATTGGGTGGGTGGTTGCGGCTTTGTTATGCCGCAGACTTCCAAGGTTGTTAGTGGATGTATGTTAATTATTTTTTTGTCCACCACCTTGCCACCATGTTCTTGAGCAACTCGCTTCTCCAGACTCCCCAGATTGCACATGCCAATCGAGCTTTCAAGGTATGACCTGCAGTCTATGTTTCACGGTACTGTGGCTGTACTGCGCCTTTGGGCCTCGTTCAAGGCCCAACTCCACATGTGCTCATAATTTCAACGGCTCCCTTGATGACCAGCACTCCTGAAATATCCGGAGGCCTCTATCAGCCCATGAGCAAACAAGCGTTGCAAAGATAAATACAACATGAAGTCAGGTTGAGGTACCTCTTGTATCCGGAGCTCTTGCTCCGGTGAAAATACGGTAAATTCCAAGTCTGTTAGTTTAGGTAAGTAAGCTGTTTTTGGAGGTCTCGACTAGACTGGTCCAGGAGTTGGTCCAGAATTAGCCCAAAGACAGTCTCTCGGTCTGCTCGGTCTACGGGTGTTCTGCCGACACCTTACCTGCCCAGCGATCGACTAGCGTCGTACACTGCATCGGCTTCACCCTTTTACGTCCCTTGCTTTACGGAAGACTTATTAGAAGAACCTCCTTTGCCACCAAGCTTGCTCTACCTTGTATCTGAAGTTGTCCTATGAGACCAAGTCCACAATCCCACTTGAAGAAACTTTCCAAACTGCCTACATTACACTTTTGTGATCTCTCTACTTTGACCCATAATCAATGCGCATGCTGCAGGAACTCAAATACAATGGCCTCAGAAATGAGATAATGAACGGGACCATCATCCAGGGAGGAGACGGACACTACCGAGACGGTTTATACTTCATTGAGCCTCATCGACGAGCCCAGGATTACTTGTCTTACCATTGTTCTCATGCAACAAGACCGAAAATAAATCCATAGTGGCAAGCAACGGTTGCCACTCCGCTGCTTCATGCTCACCTATCCCGCTCGTGGAATTGGCAGGCGGGGCGGTACTCTCACATCATCATTTATCATCGAGCTCTCCAGCCCAGTCAACCAACTTTGTTGGCTTTTATGAGATTAAGATCCTTGTAGCCTCGACTTCAACAGCTTGCCATTCAAACCTGGTTGATGAGTTGGCGCTGCTTTCTGCTTTGTGGCACATAGCATGGTTTTGGATTCCTGTCCTAGTCGATAGTTTGGTACCTATAGCCTTCTGATAGCAAACTTAACGAAAGACACGGCTGTTGGTCTGTTGGGGGTTTGTTGAGAGATAAGGGACCAATGCTGAAATATGACCGGCACGTGCAAAGAGGCGTCAGTCTTGTAGGTCATAGAGAGCAATTCAGCACATACCACGAGCAGATGGGGGTGGGCAATGTGATTCTTTGCTTTGCTTACAGACCTAATCATTGGAGTCGGTCAGATACCTATCCTAATATTAACTCCTAAGTCGTGCTCCCGTCTCTGTTTAGGATTCAGTTCTTGTTCCTAACGATTTCCCTAGCACACATAACTACTCAGGTAGTGTTCGTCTTTCAACAACAGTCCCGATAATCTCCTTCAGCAGAAGCACTGGACATCAAAAACTATACGCCACTTAAATCTATCGTGAAGAACTTACTACTTCAACAAGCAGCAACATAACCAAACAGACGTTCGCTACTTTAAAACTTCAGTATTAAATAGAACTAAAATTTTGAAATTTTTATTATTCAAATGCTTTTAGTATAAATCTAGTGTTATAATTAAAGGGAAAGCAATAAAATACGATTATTATAATAATACTTATATACATATATAAAACCTGTTAATTAGCAAAAGCTATACAAATGAAATCGCCGTTTGGAGCTATGTACACTATTAGAATTTATATTTTGCTAAGGATCAATAGGTTATGTAGCATCTTCTTGAAAAATAAGACTTTCGGTGCTGTTTTAGGGGGTATGTGGTTTTCGATCTTCTGCTTTGAGATCTCGCTGGTGAGGTGTGGCGTTGTTCTTGTTTTCCATGTCGCAGTGGTTGTTAGTACTAGTAGGTGCGAGTTTAGTTGTGTAGATCGACTCGTACTGACGTAGTAGCAAGGCTCTTGATCCTTGACTATCGCCTGGCCATCTCAACCCTCGAGCGGGATACTGGGATTATATTTAGTGTGATTCACATCGCCCATAGGCATCCACTCTATACCTTACCATTCCACATGGTGCGGAGCTGGCCATGAAGGAGAATGTATCATGGACTCTTTAGTGCTCGATTGTCATATGGCAGACTCATCGCACATAGCATTATATCTTTCCAATGTTACAGGAAGCCTCGCGAGTATCAAAGGCTGTTGGTGTAAATTTTATATTAAGCGCAAGTGGTAAAACCACCCGTGAGATTGAACTACAAAGTAACATCACCGGACTCATTGCCATGTAGAAGTATAGACCATGAAAAAACTCTCATCACATACGCTTTACAAACTTCTATCTGCAAGGTAAATCGCCGAGGCTAGCGAGCGGCTGATATTTGTTGTACACATATGGCTTTAAACGAAATGGATTTAGACCGTTGGCCCGATGAGAGCGAGATACACCAAGGAAAGGTCGAAACAGCAAACACAGAACCATTCCTATGTCTATGGTTTGGCGGATTTCTACTCAGAGTGCCCACCTCAGGTTAAATATATTTTAGGACTCGTTGAATTTGTTTGGCATACCAGAATTGGAATCTCTGGTACGTAGTTTTCCCTAAAGTCATCTTCTGCTGAAAGAAAACTCCTTGGCCCGAGAGCTTGATATTTTGCCGTTGCGGTTGGCCTCAGAGGCGCCGTAAAAGACTCTAGAGTCTAGAATTTATCAAAATATAGTACACGTGCCTCGCTGTATGCACTCAAAGCTACCTCAGTATACTTCCCCGCGATCCCTTAATCCCTCTTCAAGGGCAGAACCCTCTCCTCGATTCCATCTTTAGTGATGATCATCATCTGTAAGCCATCGCCGACCTCGATGTGGCGTTCAACGGCCGAATCAAACGCATCCTTGACGAGCACTTCAACCTCGCTGCGGGGAAGAGGCACGCGCTCACGCTCCTGGAGCTCGTGGCCAACACCGCTGCCGGGGATATACTGGTTCTTGAAGTTGACTTGGTTGTCGAGGAAGGGCATGATGAGGGAGGCGGCCGCACCGCCAGCGCGGCATTGTTCACGCTCGTAGCTGCCGACGGGGTCGTACGAGTACACGGCGCCCGTTCCATCCTCATCGAGACCGCCGAGGATCGCGTAGACGTAATAGGGAAAGAAGCGCTTCTGGTAGAGGATAGTAGAGAGGCGCTTCGCGCAAGCCGATACACTCATCGGCTTTCCGTGTCGGTACCGGTACATCTTGCAGACAGCGTCTAGCCGCTCCTTCAACGCCTCGCCGTCCGCCGCGAAGCCCACCACCGACAGCAGGAGGTTGGCATCGTCCTGCGACGATGTGGACCCCCCGATCTTGAATACTTTCGGCGCGTACCGTGTGTTGATGCTGTAGCCGGCCGTCAGACGGGTGTCGCCGGCCATGATGGCGAAGTCGGCGCCGGCAATGGCGAGTGTCGAACCGCCGTTGTCTGTATATCTACAATGATAAGGGTACGATGTCAGTTCAGATTCAACCTCTAGTGTTGGAGTGTCCCACTAGGTTGGTGGGAGACTTAGAGTTCGGCTTACGGGTTGAAACGATGTTCCCGAAGGCCATCAACTGCGTCTTTGGGGACTTCGGCAAACGAGTAGTTGGGGCCGTTGAGGACCGGGTTCTGGCTGAACATGGCCATGGCGACTGGAGGTTTGGTGTTTTCTCGTTTTCAGTCCTGTATGCGTATCGTTTAGAGCTCAGCGATGCTTATGATTGCTTGGTGCAGGTGTGATAGCTTGAACGTGATTGATGAGTTGAGATGACGATGATGGATTGGATGCTAAAGCTTTCTACGGAAGCTCTGCCAGGTAGCGCACGCGTATAGCTTGCAGCCTTGTATGCAGCCTAGAGAGGTACCTGATTAGCGGGTCTTAGATACCTACCTAGGGTAGCAGGGGTACCTATGTAGGTAGGTAGCGGTAAGAGGTACCTACATATGTACCTAGCTCTTTTGACTTAGTTAAGTTATTTTTCTACCTATTTGAGCTCTCTGACAGGGGTCAGCCAACCCAACATTTGAACTTCGTACCTAGCCGCTACGATGCAATTATACAGTACAGCAGTACCTACGTACGTTCTTCGGTTCCCTATACATCACCATCACCGAAATGAAACCCATTCACGGCTGCCACCCGCAACAGTATTCGCGTTCTGCTTAAAGGCTGCCTGAATAAAAGCTGTCGGCAGCTGCCATGTTGACTGCTCCCTTGGTTCAATCGTCTTCATATACCCAGATTTGAAGTATCTACTCTCAATTTGCATATCATCATAATGGCACGCAACATTCGCCAACGCGCTCTCGAGAAGATCGCGGCGCTTTCAGCCTCGAGCCCGATTACTTCCTTCGACCGATCTGATCTCGACCGCCTGTGCAAAGCCACTTCGGTACATGGAAGGGGAAAAGAAGCTGTTAATGGCACAGCTAGGAGTACGGCCTCTTCATTAGGTCAAGTGCCAATGGTATTTAGCATCGTAATAACAGAACTAAAAGCCAATTTCTTACGCTTTTGCAGACCATTCGTGAATTCGAAGTTCTTATCGCTCTCTGTAAAACTGCGCCTATAGTACAGAACAGCCAAAGTGCTCAGAAGCTCGCCGGCCAATTAATACCCTACATCCTCGAATCCCACGTCCAGACCTTTGTGCCGTCGCCTGGCTTTAGCAGGATCGAGCCATCCCCGAACGAAGCTCTCACTAGGAGCCTGACTGCTGCTTTGTTGTCTCTAGGAAGTAAGCATGACAATCTACATGAGACCGTCTCGGACAACGTTTGGGCCTTCTTGGCTAGCTTGCGAGCAGCCATACAAAATATAGTCCCGCCTAGACTCGAAGGGGGCTTGGAACAGAATCTCGAAGAGGCCATCCGAACTGCTACTTTGACTATCTCGTTCCTGGGATTCCTAGATGCGGCTTCTGCACAAGCCGATTTCTGGAGGATTGGCGGTAGGCTAGCCCTTATCCAGAGAGTTCGCAACTTGTTGTCGGATTCCTTTCTCACGGCCGTCGACGGTGCCTTCTCCACTATCCGCAACGCTCATTCTTCCGACCGCCATGTCAAGGAATGGAAGAGATGTCTACGCCAATACGCTAGCCAAGGGCGGCCACTCGGGCCTATGCTCTTGCAGAAAAGCTTTACATGGCTATTAGTTGCGGCAACCTCTCTACTAATTGTTGACGTGAAGGACTTGAGGGGTTCTCACGTCTTAGACGTTCTCATGTCTAAGACTGACGTTCTGAAACCAGGCTCTCTCAGCAGCCTGGACGTCGACTTCCGGTCCATCGAAATGTACGCCAAACTCGCTCGAGAAGAGATGGAACGTCTTGAAGCCAGTGCCGATTTCCTTGAGCTCGCCTCCGCCTCGCAGCAAAAATTAGCGTGTGCCGTGAAAGCCTCTGCCATTATTAGCTTCTTGAATTGTTCCGTGGTCAATGAGGATGCGGCGGATCCAGACCATCTTATGGGCTGGCTCACAGAAACCCTGGACTCCCCCCAAATTCTGGACGAGGTTCTCGCGTCCGTCGTGCTCCGAACTATGGCTATTCTAGCCAGATTTTCGCCGGATTATGCGCCAACAGTTATCCGGCTTCTTCCCAGATTTATTGTCCAGACTGCGCCACCGGCCATCATCGTAGGTATGGCATCCAAATGCCTAGCCTTCACCCTGCATAAACTTTCCCATGACGCCGTTATTACTACCCTTTATACGCTGGGAAACGTCTTAAGTCCAAGCCCTGAGCATGGTATTCCTAATGGGTCAAATGGGGATTTGGCTGGCGATGGTACAGGCCCGACGAACATTTACCATGGGAGGCAGTCCACAGGAAGCTCTATCTCCCTGCAGATCAAGAACGATGAAGATACTACCATTGTGTACTCAAACATTATCCGGACAATATGTTGCATTGCCAAATCATGTGAGGAAGAGAAGATTACGGCCCTCGCGCAGGCCATGCTCCTACAAAAGCTGACAAAGGTCAATCAATCGGTCGATGCACACATTCTCGTAGGAGCCAGCATTTTGTCACTCACCTCGGGACAGCTGGAATTCCGATCACTATTGAGGCTATATTCGAGGATATGTCATGCAGCCGTAGCAGACGATAATACGATCCTGCTCGATGCGGTAGGTTTCCACCATGTGGTGGAAAACTATAACATGCTAACGATCTACAGATCATAGAAGCTCGCAATCATATCTCGGCAAATATCAAACGTGAATCTCCCTTATTCGATATCTACCTAGAATATATGCTTGAAGATCTGGTGTCGAAAGGGGACGTGCATCAATCCAATCACATGAAAGAGTCGGATATTGAATTCGCCGCGCAAGAGATCGCCCAACTCCTTCAGCCACTAGCTACGTTGATGTCGACTCACGATTTCGCTTCTCAAATGTCCAACCAGGATGACGATGGCTTTGCTTTGATACGCGATGCATGGTTTAACATCGTAGTCCATGGTTTCACCCCTACAACTGAAAGGGGCAAGAAGTACATGAAAGAACTAAGATACATGGCCATACACTCGCCTCCACTTGTTGCGGAACAGCGTGGAGAGCAGATCGAGAGCGACATTGAGCTCAATACCGTTCTCCGTCGAGCTAACACATCGGATCGAGATGCTATGCAAAAGAAATGGCTTGCCAGTCTGATACCATCTAAGGCGTCTGACATCAGAGGGTTAAGCTATAGAAAAGTGATATTCCTTCAGGCTGCTTACATGGTTGAAAGTCTACGAGCCGATTCTGGTGACTGTACCAAGGCCCTCTCATACTTCCTGGAACCGAGCATGCGCAAGGACGATGTACGCAATGTGATGGACGGCATCGCATCAGCTGTGATAGAAAAGTATTTGGACAAAACTCTCGATGCCAAACTTTCGACTTTCTCTGCACACTATGCGGCATCTCAACTCGCAACGATCCTTTGCGGTTGTTGCCATCGCATCCAGCGTGTTCAACAAGCAGCGATTCACTGCGCGGACAAAATCATCCGCGAAATTCCCTCTTCCCTCTGCCAGAAGTCGTCACTCTTCCCACTTTTGGAGCTACTATCTCTCATGTGGTTGAGCTGTTTGGAAGCTGAAACGGAGTTGTACGGCCCCCGGTCAGTCTTCACATCGAAGCTTGGACGCGTCACAGTTGAGCTGTCGGATGACTACAGCTTCAGGCAAAAGACCCTTAACAATCTTTACGAAAAGGCAAAGTCGTGGGTTTCTCTCGCCATTAACCTCGCGCCAACCGACGTGAAAGGCCTGCTTCAGACGTACTTATCTGAGTTTGATGACGAGGGTGCATACGGGCACATGTCGCTTGGTCGCTCATTTGCGGTGGAAATGGGGTCTGCCATTCCAGCGACAGATCAGAGGTTGACTTCGTTGGACCGCCTTGGCGAGACCTCCATCAACACGGCTTCGGACTTTGTTGCCCAGTATACTACTCGCCAGGAGTATAGGTATGGCGAGACGTTACCTAGTCATGGGACAGACTTGCTTAATATTATGCCAATGGTTCGGAGGAACTCTTTTATGAAGTCCGCGCCTTCAGACCGTGCCGATGCTGTTGCAGCTCTCGCCCATGTCGAATCTCGAATAACCGGGAAGAGAATTACACCTTTACAAGATGTCAGAGACATTCTCCGACGCGCTGCTGCTTTGCTGTGCCGTAGCCAAAAAGACGAGAGCGCAA
Organism: Xylariaceae sp. AK1471; assembly: GCA_023159215.1. Lineage (NCBI taxonomy): Eukaryota > Fungi > Ascomycota > Sordariomycetes > Xylariales > Xylariaceae > Xylariaceae sp. AK1471. The sequence goes on from JAJKLI010000026.1 coordinate 71,738, forward strand.
TCACTCATTATCTAGTCACTATTCCATTCCGCATCTTCAGCAAAGAGTCTATCAAATTTGGAGTATCTCTCTGGCTTGGTGTCATGAACGAAAATCCCAGGATGGAGCCACGATTACTCAGTGAAATCGCTCAACAATGGGAGATTACAATTCAAAACAAGTTGGGCCTCTTTAATCCAAGATTCATGTAGGAACATGTGGTCTGTCACCGGTTGCTCGAGTACGCTGACTCAGTTCATACAGGCACCCAGATCCATTCTTTTTGAAGGAAGAATTTGCCCCTAGTGATAATGAAGCTCTTGCGAAGCAAAGGCAGCAGGTACACAACCTTCTGGCTCCCCACACCCAACTGATGCAGTTCTTTAGCAGTCATTTCAATGCTACCCGACTAGGTAGCCCCGATACACAGAGAATCTTTCTTCGTCTACTTGACTTGACACTAGACGCTCTAAAGCGTTCAATATCCCACCCACTCGCCCGAGAAATTCGGTTGAGGATAATATTGTTCAGCTTGAAAGTTTTACGAGTGAGCGAAACCGCCGGCGCAGCGGCCCAATGGCGTTTGAAAGATAAAATCTTGTCCGCGGGGTTGAGCTGGTTCAGATTTGCGCCCAAGTGGTCTTTCGGCAGCAATATCCTGCAGCTGAAAACTGAAGTAAAATTGATTAACGATGTCAAGAACGGGCTCAAGGCTGTGTCACACATAACTACTACCCATCCTGTAGGGGGACTCATGTCTGTGGCGCAAAAGGAGTTGCTCCTTGAGATCCTCTTTGACAGCGAACAAGCAAGGCTAAATGTTTGGATTCATCCAGTCAATGAAGGGCATCAACTGCGGCCGGAAATGAAGACAAGTCACGGTAAAGCTACTCTAGAGGTAAGTCTTCTATGATAGTTTATGATGTGCTCTTAGCTAATTTTCAGGCTACCTTAAAACCGTTGATACGTGTTGCCTGGACAGAGAGTCCTTCGCTAGCGATTGAACTTGTTAGCAGGTTCACCATGCCTAGCGTGTACCAAGAAGTTCGCTGGTTGTTATTAAATTTCCCTGCTAAAGCCATTCATGATGCTGAGGCGCTCCCCATATTGTTTGGCGGCGAACTTCCTCAAGATGTTCGATTCCAGCTCAAGGTAGGTACATTGCATCCACCTACAACAGTCGTACTAACATACCCAGTATCTATTATACTGGGCACCTGTAAACCCTGTCACCGCTGCTACCTATTTCTTGCCAGCATACAAGAATCACCCGTTCCTCATTCAATATGCCATGAGAGCTTTGGAGCACCACTCCGTTGATGTAACCTTCTTCTACGTTCCCCAAATCGTCCAGAGCCTTCGCTTCGATGCCTTAGGATACGTTGAACGGTACATCATTGAAACGGCGCAGTTCTCCCAGCTATTTGCACATCAAATCATCTGGAACATGAAAGCTAACTCATACAAAGATGACGATGCTACCATTGTAAGTTCATGCGAACAAAGCCTACTGTACAAATTGTTGACATCTATTAGCCTGATGCCATCAAACCCGCTCTAGACAAAGTGATGAATAAAATGCTCGAAAGTTTCTCAGAAGAAGATAGAAGCTTCTATGAAAGAGAGTTTACTTTCTTCGATGAAGTCACCGGTATCTCGGGGAAGCTGAAGCCATTGATTAAGCGCGAAAAGCCGGAAAAGAAACAGAAGATCGAAGAAGAGCTCCGCAAGATCCAAGTCGCTGTAGGGGTTTATTTGCCTTGTAACCCTGATGGTGTGGTTATCGGTATCGACCGAAAGTCCGGTAAACCTCTGCAGTCTCATGCGAAAGCGCCTTTTATGGCTACTTTCCGTATTCAAAAGACCATAGGCGACGCGGAAGAAACTGAAGACGCTGCTCGAGAAATGATTCAGAGCGGTGAAATATATTCTCAGAGGACAATTGAAGTTTGGCAAAGTGCTATCTTCAAGGTTGGCGACGATTGCCGTCAGGATGTTCTGGCTCTGCAAATGATTGCCGCTTTCCGGGGCATCTTCCACAACGTTGGCCTTGATTTGTATGTATTCCCTTACCGCGTGACAGCTACTGCACCGGGCTGTGGTGTTATTGATGCCTTGCCAAACTCTATTTCCCGAGACATGCTCGGACGCGAAGCTGTGAACGGCCTCTACGACTACTTTGTCAGCAAATACGGGAATGAGGATTCGCTCCGTTTTCAACATGCACGTAACAATTTCGTCAAGAGCATGGCCGCGTACAGCATTATATCCTTTCTCCTACAATTCAAGGATCGCCACAACGGCAACATCATGATAGATGATGCAGGCCACATTCTTCACATCGATTTCGGTTTCTGTTTCGACATCGCTCCTGGAGGCGTGAAATTCGAGCGTGCGCCGTTCAAGCTCACCCAGGAGATGATTCTAGTCATGGGTGGCAGCACCGAGCATCAAGCCTTCAAGTGGTTTGAAGAGCTGTGCGTGAAGGCTTTTCTCGCCTGCCGACCCTACGCCGAAAAGCTGAGTCAGATCATCCTCCTCATGATGGATAGTGGTCTTCCTTGCTTCAAGCCTGAAACCGTCAAGCACTTCAAGGAACGCTTTGTTTTAGAGAAGACCGAACGTGAGGCGGCTGAATTCGTCAAGTTTCTTGTCCGGAAGAGTGCCGGAAGCTACAGCACAATGGTCTACGATCAGTTCCAGCTGATGACAAATGGTATTCCTTATTAGAGGAAAGTACCAAGCCCAATACTGTCTGGTACTCATCTTAGACGCATTCCATAAGATGAGATTGATCACGCCCTGTATGTATTTCAATAATATTAATCTCACTATTAAAGAGAAAATTACTACGTGATGAAAGAACCGTGGCCAAGTGCATGTGTAACTTCACAAAAGGATTTATTGGTATAAGACTTTAAATTTCTTTAACGTATACTTTAGTAACTTGCTTGAATTTCTCTATTTACCGAGCGAGGGCGCCCTTGGAGCTCTTTAGTGGCTTCTCAAGGTGAATAGTACCTTGATCTACCAAAGTGCTCTCTAGCTTGAGTATTTAGGTAGAGTGGCCAACTTGGGACTAGCTTGAGTTTGAAGTCTGAGTCTGAGAGTGATTAACACTGGACATTTGAGCTCCAGACTGACCTGGAGTGGGAGTCGGGGCTTGAAACCCAGGCTCAGGTTGGCATTGCAAGTGTTGGTGATGCCGACATTGATGCGGCGAAGGACATGGACATGGTGGACCTTGTGGTTGCGGTTCACCTTGTAGAACAACGGGGGGTGACGACGTGTCGTAGCCGCTTCGCATTTTGATTTATCGCCTGACTGAGTGTAGATAGAGGAGTGTGGAATAGGCAGCTCGCTGTACTCGACCGAAGACCGAAGTTGATGCTCTCAAGATCAGATCTGGGAATCGCTAATATTGTTCCTACTCTTGACGCGAGTCTGACCTAAGTAATCTAGGCACGAAGAGGATTCGAGGGAAATTCATTGGGTTTATATGTTAATGAGAATGGGCTTGTTTCTTGTCGGTCTTGTTCACGAACTCGGCTTTCAAGTCATATAGTGAAAGAAAACCGGGATCTGGGGTTGGGGGTTGGGGGTTGGGGGTTTGCTTGATGCTTTTCATTGATCTATGTCGTATATGCTATGATCCCTTGAGTTTCTCCTGGAAATTCCTAAGGACTTGTCTTCATTATGCCTCTTGTATGATGCAAAGTGACAATAATATGCTATCTTTCCTTGTGCTTCTTGGAGTCTTTGAACGAACCAAAACAAAGGAGTCGCCATGCGCAGCACAGCGCTCTGCCTCAAATACTCAACATAGAAATTATTTGTTTATCTGTATTGACAAGATGATACGCATATTACTGTATAGCCTATGTAGGCACTCCACAGCAACTTGTTTTGAAGCATTTATAACGGCTATGTTTCGTTGACCACCCGAGGGGAATGGTGATCAAGCGCCTGTCATCCACATGTGCTCCTATCCTTGCTGGAGTGCCTTCCAAGAATAGTAAACTTGGAGCGCGCCCTCAAGGCTTTGAACGAGCCCAAAGAAAATCGTGACAAGAAATACGAGTATTGCAACCCAAAAGGTATACCATTGAACCCCATTTCGTCGATCGAACCACCATTGCGACAGGGTTCGCGGTCTTGACTCGTCGAGAGCCTGCTTTAGGATGACCAACCGGTTATTCCAGTAATTGAAGTTTTCAAATCTCCTCTCGTGAGTTCCCAAACTTCCACACTCAGCTAATAAAGGGTCCAAACCATGGTCTTCTACCTGTGATTCAATCCACATCTGAGTCCTTTTATCGTTTTGTGGAAGAAGTAGTGATAGAGTGCGGAGGGTCTCTTCGACGAAGCCAGGAGGAAACATCTGCTGCTGCACCCTAAGAAGACATGGCGTTAGGCCCGTCATTATGGTCTCAGAAAGAGGGCACGCACTTCATTTGGAACTTTAGAAAGGCCACGCAGTCGAAGATCGAGACGGCCTTGTCATCATCCACAAGCCGCAAGTGCTCTGCGAGGTTCCTTGTCCATTCAATTCTCATGCCGCCAATCTTTTTCAGATTCAGTGCGGTGAATATTTTGCCAATCTGGAGATTATCTGGCTGTAGTTTGGTTCCAGCTCCTGGGCCGAAATACTTTTCCGTGAATTCTCTCAAGGTACCCTGTTCCCACCGGATCGTATTGGGCCCGTCGATACCTAGCGGAGGCTCACCAATGCCCATCATCAGTAGTAACCTAGAACATAGATTCAAGGAGCCGTCTACTGCGTTTGTGGTGGGGCTGCCTTCCCTGAGCTGCTGCAGGACATCCTGATGGAGATGGACTCGCTCCATATCCTGTTGGATTTTGGATGTGATCTCGATTACGTCGGCATGGGTTGATACAGACACATGTCGCCCTCCATCCAAGAGGAATTTCTGACATTGAAAAGCATAGTCTGCGACGCGTTAAGAGGCGTGATTCCAGATCGAGTTTCATATAGGTCTACTCACTGCGAGGCAATTAGATTTACAGAAAAGACGAAAAATCCATTCGACCCAAGGGTCTATACATACCAATTGAAATAAGAGTGCATACAGCGGAGATCTTCTTTAGTTGGATTCACAGAACCCCATAACTTGAGAAGGAGGTCATCTCTTGTTGTGAAGTCGACCAAACCGGTTAAAGGGGAGGCCAGTTGCGCATTCATAATAATGTGCAAACTATGCGGTTAAGGTATGAATACTAGAGCGACATGAAAAGATTTATGTAGCTAGATGAGCATCATGAAAAGAGTAAAAGCTGATGGGCTCTCGATAATACACGACTAGGTATGAGACACTGCTGTGAAGCGGCCTCCAGAGTCGCGTCGTGGCGCAGTGGGGAACCCTGCCGAGTCTCAGCCCCATCAACACTGCATACATATACTGTAACAAGCTGAGAATGGAGAGGCGGGGAATCTGCCTCACTTATTAGAACTCTCATGTCCTAGTGCTAGTGAAATGGACTTCTAAAAGCTTGCTTGGATGAGTGTGGCTTTAGGACTTTATTTACCATGCAGAAACTTCTTCGGCCTCAGACATTTCCTTATGCAGATTCTTCAACGGGGCCATATCGGGGGCTCCTAGTCCGCAAGTATCCATGCTGGGATGCGCGGGGCTCGGCGAGAGACATTTTCACAAGTGAAATCGCAGGAAAGATCAAAGCTTGCCTAGAACAATGCCTACCGGAATCGAACTCATTTGTTGGCTTCTCCTTGTTCATGGTTGGAAAGCTGCCCAAGAAGACAAAACCGACTATCATGATCGTCTCAGACGACAAATCACGCCGAAAAGAAGCATTTCAGATTGTCAAGACAAGGAATCTCCTGACCATGTACCCAGGTTTCGAACTAGGGCATTGTTCCGTGGCGGCTGAATTCGAGGATCTTAGACAACTTGGATCTGACGCTAGGTCGCCGAAGGCCGAATCAGCCTCCGCCAAAGATCGTGAAGATGTCCAACACTTGGATGATCGGAACTACCCTGGCGACGAGATTCTGACCTCGCTATCGGCGGGAGTGTGTGCCTTCGAGTGGCCGAATATGACACATCCCACTCGGTTGTATTTCCATACATCACCGAATTCTCACTCCCATGATTCGGCCTCCGCTACTTGTGGCGGACTATTCAAATACGAAGATGAACTCTATTCTCTCACAATGAATCATGCTATTCATCCAACTATCCCTGCGATCATAACCCCACAGCAATGCGAGTCTCATGACGATTCTTCAAGTCAGTCTGACGACTTCGAGATCACCGGGATGGATGACTGGGACGAAGATGACGAAGGAGACACTAGGACCTTGACCGCTCTCACAAGTCCCGGGAGTAAGACACCTTCTGAGGTTTCCGATTCCGAGGAGAGTCTGCTTAAACGTTACGACTCACAACGATCTTCTGAGATAAGCCTCCGAGCCCGCGTTGACATGACACCACCTATCATCTACGAAGACGGCTGTCCCTTGGACTACTATGAGGATGAAGAAGATGAAGTGGATGTACCTAGTATCTGTAAGCGAGTCGGGGCGGTCGTTAGCGTTGACCAGGTGCTTGACATCGCCGTAATTAAAGTCGCATCGGACAGGTCTACGACGGATGACTCGTCTGCGTGCTCGCTTCTGGATTTCTCGGTAACTACGATTTTTGATCTTGATCATAATCTAACCAACCCATCCATTACTGTCAAAACTATCCATCATCCCGAAATCAAGGGCCACCGCTCTGAGATGCCCTATTATACTCGGCTTCCTGGCACAGGCAACTTCCTGGAACTTGAAAGCGTACAATTGAGCATTCCGCTCCGTCCGGGCGACAGCGGTAGTTGGGCATTCGATGGCGAGGGAAATCTTGTCGGTTTCGTTATAGCCGGTAGCCCCAAGACCGGGTCGTGTCTGATGATGCCCGCTGGGACTGCTCTAGAATCAATGTATTCACTTCTGTTAAACCGGAAAGTGCCGACAACAATGGAAACCACAAACTGGGTGGCTGGTCTGCTGCCTTTACGTACTCGTCTAGACGTTTCCAGAGATCTACCAGATGAGGATGCGATGACAGTTGCAAGCAGCTTAGCACCTCCAAGTATATTCAGCCATCGCATGGGCCGTAGCACACCATCTACTAAAGCGTACTCTACCATAACTGCGCCTTACGAGTACAACTTGAGGAGCCCACAACCTCAAGAAGGCCTGCCACAAAGTGAGCCAGAATCAGTGAGCGGACTTGCAAACAAGGGCGATTTCTGGAAAGATCAGTCTGGGAGGTTACGAAGGGAGCTTGAGAGGGCATGGGAAATCATACAAGAGAAAGACCAGAACATGCAACGCTTTCTCGTCGGTGACTTGGCATTTTCGATGGAGGCTTCGACGCGAGAGTCGACGCCATTACCGTCCGCAGACGACTGGGCCTACTTGCGGTCTAGCTTACAGTCCAGCTTCGGTCAAGGCTTGGCACAAGAACCGAGCCAAACGAGCCCATCAGAGCTGTCGTCATCTCAGACCACCTCGAGAATTTATCGAGGGGCAAGTCCTGAGACACCGGGTCTGAGTATCAAATCATTTTCTGTGCCCCAGGGCAAGAGACATCAAGCTCTGAAGGCCGAGATAGACGCCAATCGCAGCTTGATAGAAGAAATGAAAATGATGTGGAGGACACAAGTCGACGCCAACGAAGCGCTAGTTTACGAGAACAAAGAGCTGAGAAGTGGTATCAGCCAGGCGGTGGAAGCAATCCTCCAAGTCCGCGCTAGCGGGAAGGAAGACGACCGAGAAGGATTGATCAACATTGTCCTCGACTTGGATCGTGTTCTTCGAGACAGCGCTAATTACATGCCCAATCCAAAACCCGAAACAGAACCGGAGCCGGAGCTGGAGTCGAACGAGACTATACCCACGGATGTCCCACCGTACAGTAGATCAACGCGATCACAACGACTAGGGATCACGCCCGCCAAGAGAACCCCGAGGAGGATTCTCACACCCAAGAGCCGGCTCACTTCGCCTCTTTCGCTACCGAGAGGCCAGAGCTCTATGATTTCGGAGAGCGGGAGAGTTATCAATACCGTATTAGAAGAAGATGAAGATGACGATAAGAATGAATGAGCTAGCATTAGAGAGGAACAGGACGAGCGGAAATAACCCTCACGAAATTGTACGAAACCACAACTCAGCGTCTACGCAAGCTTCCAAAAGTTCTTACAGCTCCATAAGTCCTATATCTCGAGGCTGTTCATTAGGCAGCGTTTGTCAACTCCTAAATCGAAAGTAACCTGTGATCGAAATCATCGTCGCAAAGGGGCATCCTTCCGACCCCTTCGAGGCATAGGGGACATTTGACGCCCATATGGCCAGGGACAGGAAAGAAGATTCGCCGCGACTACTAGGGGAGTGTACCCCATCGCGGGCTTGTCTGTATATACCCCTCTAGACAGCACGTTCTTTGAGACAGCACCCCGTGTCCAACGAAATTTGGACACTATGTTCAACTGGACGAGGAGAACCACTGGGACTCAACATCTCCAAACCGAGTCTAAAGCCCCTCGTAGCTAAGCTACAGTACAAACCAGAACATCATAAAGCACAGTCAACTGGATTTCTGGAAGGAGACGTGGACTCGGCTCAGCAACCATTAACTAGTTAGAGACGTCATGTACAAAACCAGTATAATCTAGCCCCTTAATGAAGGGATACCAAGAGTGACAAAAAGAGACTGATGTATAGAACGTGCGACAGAAACGAGTCAATGGATCACTCTTTAGGTCCAGTGGCCAAGTACTGCTGGCGTCTGACCCTTACGTTTGAAAAGCTAGCATAATCATCACAGTATATGTTAACTCTATAAAAGAAGTAAAGTATATACATGGATCAGGGAAGGAGAGTCCTTAGGCGATGTAGATAGACATTTAATCGCAATCATCAAACAATCAGTACCTGCTTCCTTACCTAACCTGACACACCAGCCTACACGAACCCATCTACTCTATTCTTACAACAGAGATAAAGGCAGCGTCGTCTCAGCAACTTAAAGTCATCATGGTTACGGGTAATTTCATACAAGCTGCCCAAAAACACCAAAAACAAGGACCAAACAGCTAGAACTCCAATGAATGAACTTCCCCAGCATCTTTTCAGCGATTAAGAGAAGCATGCCACAATGATGACCACCCAGGACCCACGCAGCCCGTCTTTCAACAGGAGTCAGCGTGGGCAAGATTAAAAAAATCAAAAAATCGTGACGTGAATGTTGACTTATGCGTACAGGTATCAGTATTGCCGAGAAAGACACAATCGCTAAGCACGCTCAGAACCGACTACTACTATATCCAGAGACAGCTCCCTAGCTGCCTTTAATCATGTGTGCGCCATGTATTCTGTTTCCAACATTTTCTACACTCAGCAACAGCTTTCTCATGTGTAGTTTACATCACGGTATGTACTCTCGTCCCCCCACCCTCCCTCTTCCCAAAAAAGGGAAAAAATAAAGGATAAAAAGAAAAAGGGGCGGAAAGACTGACCATGCTCATAATCATCCGCTCTGCTGTTGCATATGCGTAGGTAGATTGTAGCTCGCGTAGTCGGCGTGCACGAACGCACGGTCCACAATCGGGACAGACTCGAGCACGTATCCCAAGCTCTCGCTGAGGTCGTGAGAGTCCCGCAATGTCGTGGACGCGTCGAGGATGATGTCGACCTCGACGATGAGCTTGTCGCCGGCGTGGTAGGCTTGGAGGCCCTGGATCTGGCGGATCGTCCTAGCAAAGCGCATGGTGAGGTACAGGAGGACGTTCCGCTGGTCGGCCGTGGCCGAGAAGCCTGATAGGTTCTTGATGTGCTGCAGCGAGGTCTGAGACCAGTTTTTGATGACGACCAGAGAGAGCAGTAGACCGCCCAGTGCGTCGAGCCACCAGATCTTGGCATAGAAACCTACGATGGGAAATAGGATGGATCCCGTGTTAAATATGACGTCGGTCATGGCGTCCGAGGCCAACGCCTGCACGCTCGAGTTCTTCACCAGTCGACACCACAGCCAGCAGAGGCCCTTGATTACGACCGTGCTGATCATAATTGCGAGCGCGGGGATGCCGAGCTCGATGACCTCGTGGTTCGGCGACGCTAACCGCTGGATAGACTCTAAGGCAACTTGTACAAAGGACGTGATCATGATGACTGAGAACACGAGTACGCCTAGAGGTTCGAGCCTCCGCCTGCCGACAGGGTACTTGTACTGGTCCTGGCGGGATATGAGGACTGTTGTCGTCCAGACAATAACGGTAGACAAGAAGTCAAGGACGGCATCAACCAAACTCGCCAGCACGGACATGGATGAGACGGAGGCGATGACGGCAATCTTTCCCGCGAGCAGGAGCACGTTCGCGGCAAAGTTTATGTAAATGGCCACTGTCACGATCTGAGAGCCGCTGTCCAAGTCGTCATCGTCTTCGAGCCAAGGGATTTCGGGTTTGGACATTTCATCGTCCTCGCTGTCCTCGGCCTCGTCATTGTTGAACAGCGGCGTGGTTTCCGTCGGCCGATAAATATCCTTGGGCGTCCTCTTGACTTTCCTTGACGAACTGCCTTTCCGCACTGGCAGATTCCCATCGACATTAATTCGGTCGCCATTTTGGTACATTACTCGTGAACTCGTGACACTAGAAGCCAAAGCTTCATTGGACGGTCCACCACCGCGAAGGATTCTACTGAGCTTGGAAGAAGTACTCGCCTCTTCCGAAATAGTCTCGGGAACTTCCACACCCCCTGAAGAGTTCTGTGAGAGGTCGTTATACTCGTTAAGTAGGTCGTGGGGGAGGCTGCTATCGAGTAGGCGGTCGATGTACAGGTATTGTTGGATCAGGTAGTTGGTGCGCTCGTAGTATTTCCGCAGCGGCTTCTTGAGGGCCTTCAGCTGCTCTTCCGTCTTCCAATACCGTGCCCAGTTATATCGGAGGTTCGAGTTCCCGATCAGGCGCATAGATCGCACAGGGTCGCTGTTCAGGATCTGGCTGAGCCGACGCTCGTCCGCATGCGACCGCCGGGGTTCGCCTTCAACCGCATCGGCGAAGCCGTGAGAGGATCTGGCATGTACGAGTGCGGCCTCCTCATCTTCGGTCGTTGCCCCTCGCCAAGAGCCGCTGTAATTCTGGAGAGATGGGTAGGAGCGATTTCTCAGAAGCTGGGAGAGCGCCCCTGGGCGGGGGTGGTCATCTTGAAGCAGATGGGAGCTTCTGCGAAAGGGGCCACGGGGACGAGGGGGGGTGGGAGAGTTGGAGAGCCATGGAGTTGTATTGTCTTGAGACATGGCGGCGAGGCAGTTGATGTTAGTATTCTGGATTCGATCGATCCTGCCTTTGCCTTGGACGATTAGGTGCCATGGAGGGTACTGTTACTGGTATCAATCCCGAAGAAAAACAATTGGTGTTTTGAGCTACATTATCCTAGCTCCGATTAAGACCGCGATTCAACGCCGATCTCTGTGGAATCCGGCTCAAGTACCCCTGCGCGATGCCTAACTGTAGCGCAAAGTCCTTTGAATAATAGGACATTTGCCAGACAGACGTCCAGGAACTGAATAAATGGTTACTCTTTGCGCAAACTTTCAGACAAGCCTTGCAAACATCATCAGTGTGTAAATATTGTTGTTTCATTTTGTGATTGCTCGGTTCTTTTGCCTAGTGCAGGCTCGTATAATTGCAAATGCTGATTTATATGACTGCCATAGGGCTTTTCCCATCCCATCACATTAGGGTATAGTTAGTCGGTAACATGAACCTCATCTTAGCCAAACCGGCTTTATTTTGAACTTTCTTAAGTGTTTAGACTCTGCACCGTTCAGTTCCCAATCTATGGGCCTTCTGTGGGGAGTGCGGTCGAGCAGTCACCTCCCCATTGACTTATTTCAGGTATGTACTGAAACCGGTCCAGCGGCGAAGTTTTCTCCTCACGGCTCGGCTCGTGCTCTACCAGAGCTCCCGGCTGAGTTACCTAGGGCCGTAGTATGCAGTTAAGCGTTTTGCGACGCCGATCCTGTATTGTGCTGCTCGGGTTGGAGGGCGAAGTTCGGCAACATACCAACTCCTAGCACCAAATGGATTCTAGTTATAGGTATTATCCAGGTGTTTCCCTTCCTTAGGCCACAAGATTCTCGCGCATTCGTCTCAGCTCGCTACAGATCCCTTTGCAGATACCATCTTCTGCGCAAGTAATGCAGTGGCCTTCACAATTAACTCATGCTCATATCCATGGATCCTTTGCTCGAGGTCCTCTAAACTCTCCCCCTCTTGGATTTGGATCTCTTGTGTCAAAACAGGGGCACCACGATCGACTTCTTCAACAACGTAGTGAATCATGATTCCTGTGGTTCCGTTCTCAAGTTTGCCAGCTTTGAAGTCCTCGTATGCTCGCTTAATCTGTTGGAACCGAGGAGTCAGTAACTGTGACTTGCAATATATATCTGAAGGGTTTCAGGAGTATCAGGAATAAGCGGGAGCTCAAAAGTCCCGAATGTCCAATTCTTGCTCCGTAACATCCACAGAAAAGGGGGGAAAGGATTGCGCATCCGTACCGCTCCCGCACCGTCGTACATGCCTAGGAAGAAGGTTAGTGGACAATGAGAGAGATATTGGATTGAGGGCTAGCATGCCTGGCAATGCAGCTACAACACTCGGGGTCAGTAATTGCTATCTTGAGCGGAATATGTGAGGGTTTCAAGTACGGTGTAGATTTATTATCGGAACGCCGGCCGCAGCGACGGGGTTGAGGAAACCGGGACTCATTACTACAGCATCCTGTATCAGCTTGAGCTTCTTTGAGTATAGCGACAATATTTTTAACGTGACTGAAATCTCGGCTTTGCAATTCCGTCACGGTAGGACGTGGCCATCGAGTCAGACTCGGGAAACGAACGCAACGGTACTGACCATGCATCCACCCGGCCAAGACGATCAGATCCGGACTGTCTGCTAATATCCGCTCGGCCAGAGCTGTATCGTAGTCGAAGCGAGCCTCCTTAACCTTCTGAGGGTCTTTCTCCCCGGCCGCAAGGAAGCCGTGCTTCACAAGGTTGAAGTAATCGGTGGGGATCGGGGGCTCGGCACTTTCTGCTCGCTTCACGGCGTAGGCGTCCTTTCTGTTTACTGTGACTTTGACAATCGTGCCTTGTATGGAACCGGAAGTGCAGGAGTCTATCAAGGCTTGGAGGTTGGAGCCATTGCCTGATGCAAGGCAACTGATCCTCGCCTTGTACTCAGCCATTGTTCGTCCGTTTCGTCCGTAGCTGGCAAGGGCAGGAATTCGGGAAGGCGCACGACTACGTTGGAAGAGCGGCTTTGAGGTTGAATTAAGAAATTCGCTGCTGCCTTGTGAAAGCAAGAAGAAGTAAGTAGACGCCTTTACGTCAATGAGTCGCAAGGCCGAGGAAGCAAGTGATCGATCACACGCAGAGGGGAAAATATTGTATCAAAATATTTTTAGCTTGGGAGAGATGGCGGGGAAATAGACGCGTGCCCGCGACTGCTCTAGTACAGCGCTGTACACCCCGCACCATCCTTGATAACAACCCCTAATCTTGTACAACCCTGGGGTCCGATCTAGACTACTACCTCTTATATATAAACTTGAAGTGGACGACACCTCAAGAGGAAAATAAAGCTTTTATTTGTTAGACATGATCAATTGAAGCGATATCTGCACATAGAAGGGACAGGTTTTTAAATAAAAGCTAGTTACCAAGATTCAATCTTGTGAATAGTGACAAATCTCATGTTGATAATTACCTAGCAATGAAAGAAGTGCGCATCTCAGCAATACAACTGTATATAAATAACCATGAAGTTAGAATACATATCAGTTCCTAGTCTCGGGAATAAACAGTGCAAGTATAGGTAATGCAGGCCAATAGGTTCTATTGTTTATTTATTTTGTATTCAAGTTGCTTTTCTATTAGGAGATTCGAATCCTACTATGTACAGTACTAGGAAAGTCTGTTGATTAATTGTGCTGGACTATTATTGTTGTACATGGATCAGGATAAATAATTTCTCTAAAAATATTTGGCTGATGTCATGGGATCGACACAATACCTAGTTGTCGGATATGGTATCATCCCTTTAGGGGCTGAGAGGGCCCCCCTGCTAACAAAAAGTCATATAGAATCAGTGGATGAATATTATCTCCGCTGCTTCCGTTATCTGCAAAATGCCACCAAACTAGAAGTACTCTTAAATACAATGCTTTATTAGGTGCATAACCCTGTCTTAGTGACTTGACTTAGTTGGTAGGTATTGGCAAGCAAAGCAAGTATCATCTCGTCACCCATGACTGTTGGCTGTGTTGGCTAGGATGGCTCCCGTTCCATGGAAAAAGTAACCATTGTGGCAGTCGACCTCGGAGAATTATTACAAAACATAATATTTGTTAGACTCGGCAAGACCGGATAGGAGGGAGCCCTTGACAAAACCCTTGAACCTTGAACAGGGCTTAACAACAAATCAGTAGTTCATTATTATTAGTAGTAGTATTATTATGAGGAGATCCGACCCTTGAGTTGAAAGAGATAAAACAGTTTTCAGCTGTAAAGTAGGTATCGGATTGGATATCAGTCAATCAGTATGTCATAGGCAGGATAGTGTCGTCAAGTTAGGCGCCATCTCATCTCATCAACAGGGGGCTTCCAAAATATACCAATAATTAATAACCACTGATGCTGACACGTGGTTCCGCGCCTTTTCAACAGAACCACCAGACAAAAAACTATCGAAAGGGTGGGCCCGTAAAGAGCCGATTTCAGATTTGACTTCTGCCCCAGCCGAATTTCGCAGTCGGATGGCGACATTCCTTGTAATCGTCTGATTGGCATCTTCCGTCATCAGTCTGGAGCCAGTTAGGGACACAGCCCACAGGTCGCGTTCTGGACTTGTCAAGACCACTATTATGTGATACTATGTATTGTCCTCCTGTTTCTGGAAAGAAATGTATCATAGGACTCCTGGATACGGTATTGGCGTCCAGATGGATTAGTTATAAGCTTAGTAACCGACAACCTGCGTCGCGGTTGTGAACAGTTCGTCACCATATAGTGTAGGAGGAGCAGCTGCCGCGCGTCCATGATTCGACCTTTTATCATGCGCGTCATGTGGAATAAAACAGTTACGGTAATTATGTCAATAAAACAGTAAGGGTCTGCCGTATTTAGTATCAAGAAAACCCACATGCTTTTTATTGGGACACGGTACAACAATCCTCGGCCAGAACGGCGTGGGTGCGCTGATGTCAGTCGGGTAGGGCCAGCTGGGGATATGATTATATATGTAGTTCGAGGATCTGTTCCTTTTCGGGTAGCTGGAATGTTGAATGGATATTTCAGAGCGTAGTGAATGCTGCTGGGTCAACAAGAGCTTTGGGTCAGCTGATATAATGTTCCGCGTATCTTGTAGATGCTGATGCAATTTTCTGTTTACTCTCTAGAGTCCAGTGTATACAGATCACGATCAGTTTTGATGATAGCTATGAGCCAGGGCGCTCGAGGATTAGTAAATAAAAACATTGAGCGCGCCTCGACGGCGTTGGCGATCCTTCGAAGGGACTGGACAGTAGAAGCTGTCGGAAAGTCACCGCAGCAGCTCGGGCGCTGCCTGTTTTAAGGTACGAAAGACGATATCCAACGTTCAGTATCCTCTAGAAGCGACCGGACGCCTCGAGGTCCGTCTCGAGTAGCAACGGGAAGTATTGCATACAAGCGCCGTGTGTGGGCGCGCCACTAATCAGGCTTCGGCCCAATTCTGCTTCGTACATCCCCTGGAGTAGTGGAGTCTGGGCTATGCTTCGCCGATTCCAGCATGCTAACTTACATCCCCTGTCCTAGTAAACCAGCATCCATGAACCACGGCAAATTGAGACAAATCACACGGTACGAGTGCGTTGGCTCATGTTTGTTTGGATCATAAGCAACACCATTTCCGCCAGCGAGAGAGAAGAAAGAAAGAGCACGTACAAGGTAACTGACAGTTGTCGGACGTAGAAGACCAAATGGTAGTGAAGAGGAAGAGATAGATAGCGCAGAGTGAAAAGGAATTATTATTATGTAGTGTATAATATTGGTTTGCAATCCTGTTGACGTGGGAGGTGTACCCTTGCGGCCTCGACCTTGGCGTCTTAGTAGTAAAAAAATAGAGCCTCTTAAAAGGGGACATACATGCAGGAGATCGAGGTGGCCACCCAGAGCGCCATCAACGAGGTGGTGTCAATAATGTGCGTGTTGGAAAATCTTCCTCTTAGTCGATATGTGAAGAGAAGGGAAAAGAAGAGAAAGAGGAAAAGGTAGTACATAAGAGATATTACCGGTCTGGAACCTGTACAGTTTACGTATTACGAGCATTATACGGAGTAGGGTAGTATTCTGAGGCTCGTTAACACCTGGTTTACGACATGTACGGTACATGCAAATGCTAGTGGTACTGAAATCCCGATCCTTGCACTCCTCTTTGCCACGATTATGCACAGCACAGCGCTGGTGCTGTTATCCTACCTTACATGTAGGTATGGTGCCTAGGTACCTAACACTATGCTAGGTGGTACCATCTGTAGCTACATGCACAGCATAATAATACCTACTACCTAGTACCTAAACTCCGTATTAACCTCGAGGTACCTACCGGCTGGCGGGTAGTCAGTTGATCGCTTCTGCTAACACACCAATTTTCCACCCCAAACCATCCATCTTCATTCCCAACCTCCTTCAAGCATTTCTCAACCCCATATTCTGTCGTTGTCGAATCTGCTTCAAGCGCCCGATTTTAGTTACTTTACTGCAGAGTCTAATAATCAAATATTTACCTTCGTTTTATAATCACTTGTATTCCTTTTTTTTTTCTTCCTAATACGATCATCGCCTGTGGTGAACGTGGACACTCCCCCCCTTTTTTTTGGTTTCTTTAGCAGAGTCTTTCTAGTTGGTTATCTCGCCGACCTTCGTCAAAACCTTCGAGCCTCTAGTACCTACCTAATTCTCCAACGATCTTGTTTATTTTCATATCAACGTTGTCCATATACCACGTGCCGCTCAGCTCGTTCTCTACCCGAATAGTCCATCTGCATCGTTGGTCACTGTCATTGCTTGCCCCCGACCATCATTGGACATTGAGCGTAGTCATACCATACGTATATACACCGAACCGATTTACCTTAGTGAATCCTCGTCCCCCCCCTTTCGCTTCTTGCGTCCCAGGTGTGTAAGTAAGCTTTTTGTACGCCAGCCTTGAACTTTTTCTGTTGTCTTAAACCCTGGTGGGCGTCCAACGTGTGCCCGGTCCCGAGTTCCGATTCCATGGCCTGTATTGTATCACCCAGTTCTCCCGCGAGACACGGGCATTGTCCATGAGTACCGCTCTCTTTGTGTGCCAACCCACACTAGCCTGGTACTCGTCGATAGCCATCTACTATCCCTTGACGTTATGGTCGTCTTGTACTTCCAGGAATACTATGGTTGAGGTTGTCGTGTCTTGCACGGTAGCTCCCAACCCACGGGCGCTTACATGGGAGAAACACTGCTAACCCCTCGATATGCAGTTTTCCGTCTAGTATTCTCATCTTCGACTCTAGACGCCTTGGTCAAGATTTTTCTAGAGGTACCAATTTGGTATACCTTCATCGCCTCTTTCGTCCATTCCCTCCACCGCAGTCCACTCCAAACGAGTCCCCGGACGAACATAGCCCGCACCGAGCACTTCCCGCTATTTATGGGTTCGTGGTGATCCCAATCGGTTCGCGTCGAGCTGTTCTATATGCCTATATTTCCGGTCAACTTTCGGCGGAAATCGACCGCAGCCGAGGATCAAAATGGGCCGGTAGCTGAGCCTTCATTTCGGGTGCTTGAACGACCTAATAGCAGCAATGTCAAAACCTTTGATGGCGGTGTTAGGCTATCCAGAATGGCGGCCGGTGGTGCCTCTAAAACAAATCTCCACGACTTGGCTATGGAAGACAACCTCTTTGCAGGGTTGAATAGCAATCGGTATGTACTACTTATCTCTGACCTGTCTGCCACCTCGAAGCATATTGTCCATCCGCATGATTCATATACTATCTGAGAGGGTATGGAGACACGAGGTTGGCTACAATCCTCAGGCTGGCTTTGGCGCTAGTGTAAATCTGCGGGTCTGCGGACTTCTCCCTTTTTGTCGCGGTCGTGTCTCAGACAGTTGGGAATACTAGTCGTGGCTGGTTTTATTAGTACTGTGCAATTTTGCTGATCTTTTTCTAGTGGCAGTGGTAGCTCCAACACTACTAAGACAGCGTCCGACAATTCTTCCCGTCATAGTAATGTATCAATGACTCCTTCGTCCGCTGAATACAACCCCCCACAGGAAGAATGGCGAAGTTCCAACTCCAATAACAGGAAGCCGTTGCCTTTGGTTGATAACACTGTTCCTCCTGTCCCCCCTGTCCACAAAAGCTCAGGTTTTCTCAAGCAAGCTGGTAGGACATTTTCATTTGGGGGCTCCAAGAAAAACTCTCTTGGTCCGATACCTTCCGAGGAGACTACTCCTCCCATGCCCGAATACAAGACACCGGCAACACCGAGCGTACGCTCTCGAGCCACGACAGCTTCGACAGTTACCAGTGCAACACCACCGAAACTCGAAGATCAGGACTTTAAGCTCGATCTTGGTGGTGAATTGAGTAGCATGCTAACCAAATTCGATAAACGATCCAGCGTCTTGACTCTGAAAGAGCGCGATGCGGCACATAGCCGGCCCAACCAGCCGTCACCTCTTCATCTGGATCACTCTGCCTCAGTAGAGCCACCTCCCAAATCGTGGAATAGCCAACACTCGAATGAAGGATTACTTGGCTCTGGACGGACCTATTCATCCCCTGTTAATATTGGCGGGCTTGCACCTCTACCCCCGACAGCCATTTCAAAACAGAGCAGTAGATCTCCCGATGGCCGTCTATCACAGGAAGATAATGAAGATACGATCTTGTTGAGCGATTCGATAGCGGCGTCCAAGTTTCTCTCAAATGGTGCAGCCGATCGTAGCGGCTACAAAAGGGATGATGGGCGTCAGTTCAACTCCCGACAGGGTCTGACAGGGGCCTACGCTAAGACGTCCCGATACGACGCGAGTCAGGATGACGACAACCTTTTTGACAAGTCGTTCGGTCGCCCTTCACGAATTGCAGAACGGACCGATGGCCGCTCAAACACCGCACCCCATAACCACAGTACCAAAGTTATGACCCCTGAGGAATTCGAGAAGTACCGTCAGGATAAGGCCAAGGAGGAAAAACTCGGTTACATTGGCTCTGGTGGGTCGGATAAGGATGATGAAGAGATTAATTACGATGATGATGAGGATGACGAATTGGAAAAGTCTAGGCAGCTCGAAAAGCAACGGCGGAAGCAAGAGGCTCACTTGTCGGTGTACCGACAGCAAATGATGAAAGTCACGGGCGAATCTTCGAATCCACCTTCGCGACCAGCCATGTCCATGTCCATGAGCACTCCAAATCTCCCGCTGAGTCATGCAGCGAACAATGGCAATGCGCCCACTCCTCCGTCAGACGTTTCTGAAGAAGACGAAGAGGTACCACTCGCCATACTTGCGGCGCATGGTTTTCCCAACAGGAATCGACCACCGACTCGCCTCAGCACCATGGGGTCGCAGCCGAACTTACGGGCTTCTATGCAACCCTCAGCCGCCGCTGGCGCAGGTTCGGTGGCTGGCGATAGCGCCGCCGCAGGCGCATCAGGCGGTCGACTTCCACCTTTCGCTCGAAAGTTGCCCCAGGATCCATATCTCGGGGCAGGTCTCATCAATCAGCCCCCTCGAGAGTCCATCGCCTTTGCAGGCGGTGCGCCGGCCCAATCGAGACCAGTTCCAACTGGCGGTTTGGTAGGTGTCATTGCCAATGAAGAGCGAGCCAGGGCCCTAAGACGAGGCAGTCCCGCCATCGACAACGCCAAGAACAGTATGCCGCAGCTACACATGAACCCAGGCTTCGATCCTATTAATGGAATTCCGCCACAAATGATGTACCCCATGGGAATACAGCCGACGCAAACTCCAATGCTTACTCCTGGGGACCAGGCACAAATCCAGATGAACCAACAGATGAGCCAATTCATGCAAATGCAGATGCAATTCATGCAGATGATGGCCTCGCAGAATACCACTCAGAGTCAAGCACCGCATCCCCCAATGGGACATATGCCAACACAGTCTGTCGGGTCATTTGGGGATATGCCACGCAACTCGTTCTTGGGAGGAGACATGGCTCGCAATTCGGTAATAGGCGGGGATGCTGGACGCGGTTCATTCATGGGCGCGCCTATGGGTGGCGGAATGGGGCCTGGTATGAGCTTGGATGTGCCCCAAGGGGGAAAGCAGATAAGGACCATGAGCATGGTCCAGCCGAGCTCAGCCTCGTGGTACCAACAACCTCCGCAGCCCAACTATGTACCTTCGATCCACATCCAAGGTGGAGGCTACGCTCCATCCATTGCACCATCGGAACGGAGCAATATTGGGCTTCCTGGTCGCTACCGGCCTGTATCTAGTGTTGGTTTTGACCAGTCTGGCCGAACGTCCACCATGGGCGCTGCTGCCCCCCACATCCACTCGAAGCTTCAAGCCGAACCGAAGGTCTCACTTGTGAATAAGGACGATGACGACGATGACGATGAAGGCTGGGCGGCTATGAAGGCGAAAAGAGAACAAAAGAAAAGCCTCTGGCGTTCGAAAAAGAGTTTCGGGTCAGACATTGGGGCCCTCATCAATTAACAGATATGCGTTTGTTTCGCTATTTACCAACAGCAACATTGTCCGGTTAAAGAAAAGGGAGCATATTTCCGTCACAGCCACATAAGCATCACACAGGCCTTGTCTTCCAGACATAACCTGCTTGATTTTTCCATTATAGCGGACGGAGCTTGGGTATAGGGGATTTCGAGATAATCTTGTATATGTGTGGATTCTTTTGTGGCGACATGCCTTGATTCGAAGGCATAGCTTTTTGGATACACGAGATGGGCAGAACTTGGCGCATCCACGTAAAGAGACGATTTTCTCTGTCGTGATCTCTTGGGAAATCGGAAAGAGGGTTGATCATCAATCATCAGGGGCATCGGCCTAACTGGTGCACAGATGAAATCATGATAGACTAACCTACATACCTTTACATTTAATCTAATATACCTCGGCAAAAACTTGCGCACAATCCTCTATGATTTGAGTGGACAAAAGATCTGAGAACTCAATGTAATGGGGGTTATAGGGTTTGGGTTTGAGTCTTGCTGCGTTGGTCCGAACAGTTTAGTATCTGAGCGTTATATGCCTTTTCTAACTGTAGCCAACGCCACATTCAAGTAAGCTGTATGACGTAAAGCCAGCTTCAGTTTCATATCAGAAGCTTTTTAACCTTTTAGCCCAACAGGCGAGGAGTGGTACGGTTTGCTAACTATAGTTACTCTATTTAGCACGTGGCATATCACTCCATCTTTCCTTGAGCCCAGGCCCCCCGTTTGACGCCCAGCTCGACAGCGGCAAGACCCCAGTCCTCGCCATGATTGTGGCTTCCATTTGTTAGGCCGGCGCGGGCCTTGGCCTGCTCGTCGTTGAGCACGGTGAGAACGCCGAAGATGACGGGCACGCCGAGGTCCAAACCAACACGCATCAAGCCCTGCGAGACAGCGTCGGCGATGTACTCGAAATGCATGGTCTCGCCCTTAATCAGCACACCGATGGCGATGATGGCGTCGAAAGGCCGCGAAGACGATGCGTCGGTCGACAGAGAGGTCAGATCCGTGGTCGAGGAGCCAAGGAGGTCGCCGGCGCTTGGCGCACTACTCGAGGAAGATGTCGATGCCGTGTACATGCTAAGGTAGGGAGAGGAATAAGAGTTAGGGACCTGGCCTCGGCATTCGTGCGGGAATATGTGTGTGTGTTGTGGAGGAAGACTACGCTTACCGCTGAACGGCGATGGGCAGCTCCCATGATCCTGGAACAGACTGTACGATAATGTTGGACTCCTTGACGCCACACTTGGCTAGCTGCGCTTTGGTACCCTCGAGAAGCGGCGCGATGATGGTCTCGTTCCAGCGCGCGTGCACGATGCCGATGCGCAGGGCGCTACCGTCATGCTCCTCTGGCTTGGGGCCCTTGAGTGAGGTTGAGGCCATGTTTTCGCTCGTCTGTGCGTTCGTATGTGTGTTTGAGTTGTCGTATTCTTGTCCTGACTCGGTTCAGAACAAGGCTCTCTCTTGTGAATGTCACCAAGGAGTGTAGACAGTGTTTCGTGGAAGTGTGATGGCGGGGTAGGGATGGGTAATTGAAGAGGGGGCAGAGGCTATACAAGCAATTGATTAGTCAATAGTTGGTTCCTAAGTCTCAATATTTGATAAAATGGGCAATACAAACAGATAATACTAATAACAAGTAAAGGAGCTTCAATTCCTTAACTTGAGGCGGCGAGCTGATGGATGAGCTGACGAGTAGGTTGCACGCAAACGAGCATCTCAGGTACGAAGGGCGGGGCATTGACGCAGTGGGGACAGGGGTCTGCATTCTCTAAGTATATCCCACTACTTAGACTACCTACTAGGTAGCTGTTGCCCCTGAGCTCGGGAACATACAACTTCATCTAATTGATAGATACCTAGGTAGCTACGATGATGGTTTAGCGGAATTAGCAACCGCGGATAGGACTAAGACAGTTGGACAGACAGACAGCAGGAAGCAGCAGGGCCGCAACTGCTCTTCAAGTCTTGTGAAAAGATGCTCTTATCTTGGTATAACTAGAAGGCACCTCTCTTCACTTCTTCTCTTCTCATGAGCTAGGTATTCTTCCCGGTAAACCATGCTACAAATCCCACTCGAAGTGTGGAAATCTATACCTACTGACTCTTCTCTTCTATCCGGGGACTCTATATTCTATTATCTATTATCCTGTCAGTAGACTGTGCTCGTCGTGTCATCCAGATCTCGACATAGCTTTGTCTATATCTTAAATCATCATGTCCTCTATCTCTCGTCTGCCCGATTCTGCAACTCGACTTATAAGTGCTCATGTGGTTGTCGTCACACCTGTTATAGTAGTAAAAGAACTGTTAGACAATGCAATTGATGCCAAAGCCACTTCAGTCGAAATACTCGTGTCCTCCGATACCATCTCCAAGATCGAGGTCCGAGACGATGGCGTTGGTATCCATCCCGATGACTACGACGCACTCGGCAGACGCGGTCATACAAGTAAACTTAGAAACTTTGAAGAGCTTGGGAGCGTCGTTGGGAAGACCCTCGGCTTCCGTGGTGAAGCACTCGCAAGTATGAACTCGATGGCCGACGTTACCATCACCACCAAAACCTCTACTGAACCTGTCGCCGCCGTCCTTCAGTTAGTACACAATAAAGGCGGTATACTAGCACAGAAGGCAACATCTGCACCAGTAGGCACAACCACGAGCGTAATCAAGCTTTTTAGTCGTCAACCTGTGCGCGAGCAAATGGCTGCTAAAGAGGCAAAGAAGACTCTCGACAAGATCCAAGAACTCCTTCGATCTTACGCTATGGCACGGCCGCAACTGAAATTACTATACAAGGTTCTACAGACTCCAACAAAAATATGGTCCTACTCGCCAAAACGCAATGCAACTGCAGCTGAAGCAGCATTGCAGTTATTTGGAACCGAGCTGGCCACCAATTGCCTCCTAAAAACAGTCCAGATTAGCAACTCGAGTACAGAGAGAGAGGCTTCAGCTCATGGCTCCTCAGGACATACAGCTCATCACTTCACACTTGAGGCATTCGTTGCGAATCCAGATGCAGATCTTCAGAAGGTACTAAAGCGTCATTACTGCTCCGTTGACGGTCGTCCTATCATCGCCGGGCGAGGCATCGCCAAAAAGCTATTGAATATCTATCAAGAACACCTGAAGCGATCTACATTAGCAAAAGACATCTGTGACGGTTTTATTCGCCTCGATATACGCTGCCCTCCGGGAAGCTACGACGCCAACATTGAGCCATCTAAAGACACTGTCCTATTCTCAGATGAACAGGTCATTCTGGACGTATTCAAACGTCTATGCTATGAAGTCTACAAACCAGCTGCGGTGGGCCATCAAGACTCATTAAACGCAGCAAACCCCCAAATAAACGGTGTGACAATAACAAGTTCATTGGGCCAGGGTCAACTCCATCGTGGACATGAGTCACAGACTCAGGCTAGCATTTCAAGTTGTACTCCCAAGATCGCTTTCAATAATCCCAGGCTATTCCCTGAAGTAACACCTTGCAATTCCAAGCGCTCTAATACCCATGTTAGTATTGTTGAGGATCTGCAAGGCGATAAAGGCTCGCAAGAGACTCAGACTTCGACCACATTTACGCCCATAAATCCGAAGCACCCTTCTCACTGCTTGCAGTCAGAAGACTCTAGCAGGGGGCATAGAACAACCGCTTCAGCGGTAGACCAATGGAAAGCTGACATGTCAATTGATCTCAATGAGCGAGCAAAACGAAGTCACCAGCAGCGGCATCAAATCCCACAGAAGCCCCCAAGCTCTCAAGATATTATAACGCATATAGCACATGATGTAGATGATCATCTCAACTCCTGGTTAATTGCGAAGATGAGTGATTCGAAAGGAACATCACTATCGAACTCAAATGAAGCCGTAATGCATGTCGCAGGACCTCCGTTGACGCCGGAACCTTCCATCCTTCGCCATACTATGGCACCACCACGGGATCTGGATGTCCCCAGAAGCCAGCAACACGTGGAGAATGCGAGACTTCCTAGCCCTCAGCGATACTCGGTTCCGGGCGGCCCTTACTGCAGTCCGAAATCTAGCCCCTTAGCCAGCCAAGCACAAGGAATTCCGAGTCTCCCTCCTGATCGTTCTCGTATGATTCTTCGTCGCCGTAAACAGCTCCCCTGGACACCACCTTCATCGGTTAAGAAATATCGGCATATAGATGATTCACAGATCAGTCCAGCCAATTTGCAGCGCGGAAACGATTTCAAACAGACCCAGATATCATTTGGTAGCACTCAAGCAAGCCGTCGTCAACATGGAGCACGGGGTGGTGTTCCCAAGGCACATTTCCGATCTCATGGCTCACCCGACGAATTGGAAGCCGAGGGCACGGTGAACCTACAAGATATGTTTTCAACAGCAAGGCATAATCTTCATTATCAGCTATCACAAATGGAAGATAACCTATTGGTAAAAGCAGCCGAAGAGAGGGATATTCGAGGGTATTCTCAACAGCCATCGAGTCAGAGACAGCCTTTCAGCGTATTGCAGACCAACACAATCATGAATAGTCAAGGCCCCCGAGAAAATCGAGAGCCAACTGCGACGACTTTGCCCACGGGCGACCCAAGGGCCTATCTTCTACGCAGGCAAAAGTCCATGGCTGCAGAGGAGAGTGGTACGAAACCAAAAAGATTGAGGCGCCTGAAGAGTTGTCTCATGCCACTCGAAAATATTCCTCCTGAATATCAGACTCGCAGTCTTTCGTTGGCCATGAGCATGGAAAGGCCAATTTTAGATGAAATAGTGGGATCGCTTAGAAAATATGACGAGTACGTCATATACGGTACTCTTGTTGACGGGCTTGACATGAGCCTAGCCGATGGGTGCGAAATCGAATCGCGACTGCAAGACCTCCTTGATCAACAGAAGGAGAACATTGGCGACAGGGGCAGTGGAAATAATGAAGTAATCATCGATCTCCAGGCCACGCGGAAGGACAAGAGTGTCGTAAATGACCTCGCGACATGACCTTGATCTCAAAACACTAATATTCGTTTCTTCGCTCGCTTGATCCTAGAAGAAGGAAGTTCGCTCCTTGTCAGTGCTACTTGCTCCTAGTGGAAAAGGGACGGGAAGAGGTCAACTCGAATTGCAATATCTTCGAGTGCGAGGCAGACAGAAGATTTTACTGGTCATCATTACACATTTGAGCTCTCACTTGCTAAAGGCATCTTCTGTAAGCATCCAACGGATGAAGCTACACTATTATCTTCAAAATATAACAATCAAGCTAAAACAGTAAACGAGAGACTTAATTAAGCTTAGTAATTTGAGATGAAACTGAGATATCAAGTATGCCCATTATTCTTTTCTATATTAGACGTCTTCCATGACCACTAGAACATAATTTGTACCCGGTCACGTATTCAATCCTCTTCAGAGCGCACAGGATCAACTGTAAATTTAGATCTATCGTTGGTGACAGAAAACTACCTCTGATCTATCAGCTTCCGCTTCTTAAAGCTGCGTGACTAGGATTAACGTAGAGTCCTAGCTACGCTTTGGACTTTCGTCTCCGTCCAGGTTAGGGGTGAAGCTTTCGCAGTCGCCGTCATCGCCCAGATCAGGGTGTCGGAAACATTGTGATGTTGAGGGTCGTAGTAGAGACGGCGACGCTAATCTGAGTCTAATTCAGAGTCTGGATCTGAGTTTTGGTCTGACTCTCGGTATATCCCTCGGTCGCAGTGTTCCAGACGGTGCCCAGTCGGCACGGCGGCGGTGACGGCCCTGGCCCCACCGGCCCTACCTGTCCTCCACCTGAATTCTGTCTCGGTTGTGGTGATGGTGGCGGTAATCGTAGTCGTTGCAAAGTCTATGGAAATGGCGGTGGTGGTGATGGTGATGGTGTCGCTGAAGCATACGGCGGGACTATGAGGAAGTCTACTGTAGGAAGGGTAAGAAGTCGCCCGTCGACGGGGTTTGAAGTGAGGAGAGCGTATTTCTGCTTCCTGCTCCTCCCCGTTTTCAAATTCATCCTTAAACTCATCGTCGATATCCTCGGGCCATATATGAACAAGTAGCGTAGGCTCGGGCGTCGCCGTCGCCGTCGCCATCGAGGAATGAATCGTCGAACCGTTCGCAATGTACCCGGTCTCGGTAACTGTCGCCACTGTAGTTTTTGTGGACGTGCTCAGCGCGCCAGTGATGATGCCCGTGCGAGTTCGCACCCATTTGGGCAGGTGGATGTTGGTATGCCAATATTTATCTTCCACCGAGTTAGTGCAAGAGAAATGGTGTTTGTGGTTTTTGTGGTTTCTCCAGCATGGGCCTGGCCACGGCCAGAATTTCGTCCTCGAGTTGCCCTCGACATCGCCATCGGGAGTAGCAGTAGCAATAGCAGCAGTCTGAGTGATGATGATACTCTGGTACGTCAATGTCAGGGAAGCCGATGAGCATTCTGATGAGGAGGCGCGAATGTCAGTGAACTGAACTGATATAAGCCTTGGAGAATTGCTAGGGGGTCTCCCTCCAAATGCAGAGAGATCGTGATGAGAAGGACTAGTCTAAACAGAGTTCTTTTCACTTACCGTCACCATCCTTTAGTGGTGGGTGATGGTGATGATGATGGTGACATCTATGATTTGACGTCTCAACGTCCCCGGCCACTGCGGACGAGATTCCGAGGGCTGCAAGAAGGATAGATGCCTTCATTTTTACTGAATGGCTGGTGCCTAACTATGTTTTATCATAGGGGCTATTGCTTGATTTTGAGGGTCTCGTGGATCGAGTTGATCTTAAGAGGAGGATGATAATAATATGGAACATCAGCAGCGAGCGTAAAAGGACACCTTTTATCTTCCAAAGCTCAATAATTCTTAGTGGTCATAAGTCTTGTCTATTATGGTCAGGGTGGCGTTATACCTCAATTGGTGTCATGGAGTCAATGGACTGAGCGGTGCGAGTCTATAACTTTCTACCCCATTTGCCTCGGGAGCATTAAAGGCTTCATAGTTGGTGTATTACCGAGGCTTGAGTCCCCAGGCTTAAGCTTAACCCTCAACCAAGCCAAAATTTGGTGGTCTAATGATCATAGCTGTAAAAGCAAGCCGCCTCTGATCAGCTGATTGATGAGTAGCGCGGATGCAAGTTCAAGAACCGTCAAGGTCGCTGACCCGGGCCGGTATTTCGAGCCTGTCTGACGAATCCGGGTTAGAAAAACTCTAGGTATAAAAGAATCGTCATTTCCATGTGCTTACAGTTTTATAGCTACCATTTGTTTTATCTCCAGGTTGCTTGTGCTGATTGTGAAGTTGCGCCCCCTCAGGCTGTGAACCTATCGATTCATTAAGTAAACTGCCGTGTGGCCCTTTTCAACTGGCTTTCGTAAAGGCACGATTTACTTGTAGGCAGATGGTGTGAGTCTGGTGTCAAAAACAGGACAGAACGGACGAAGATATTCACGATATTAGACTTTGCTGTACGATCAACATTATGTGGCGTGATGCGAAGATATTGAAAACAGAAAACCCGGTTTCTACACTCAGATCCTCACCAGAGCTTTAACATTGATTGAGGTGTCACGTACAAGCCAGTGGAGAAAGGGGACAATTAGTCTACTTTGGAGTTTGACTGATGCTATGCTTCATGTTCGCAATATACTGGATTCGGCCGCTTGTTACTTGATTACGATCAGGGTTCTCAACTATACATAATCATAGGACTCAACTGCATCACATGAAGTTAGAGTTCGGGGGTTACTTGCGCGTGTCTCTTAAAGTTAGAACCTCACCCAACAAGCTCCAGCACGAATGCTTGAAGAGCCTAGGCTGACATAAAATGCGTAGCCATTCTCGTAGACTGACCCAAAGTGGTAATCCAGGGTAACTGCCTTGTGCTCTGTCTTATCCCGAGGAGCTACGTAACAGCATTCTGGCCTTCTACAGCTTTAAATCTGCCTTAAATAACAAGTACCTACATTTTACACGGCGTCAAGAAAGGAAGCTATAGAGTTGAGTGTGTATTCAAAACAGCCAAGCACAGCGACAGGAGGGATTTACATCGTGTGGTGTTCAGTTCAAGCCCCAACAATAGGAAAAACAAGAATATTAAATTACCTAGGTACTTAGTGCTTAGTGGTAAAGGTATGTATGATGGAAACTCTAGACAGTTCGGCCTGGTCCCTAACGCTGGAATAAGGTTCAGCCCGCGCCAAGCCACATGCATCCGCTGGTGATCAAAGACAGACAGATATCTGAAAGTAGCCTTGTGTTCTAATGGCTGGGTTGGAACGGCCTAGCGAAGCAGCGAAGCATTCTTAAAAAGTATCTTTACACAGCATCGTTAGGTACTGGGGGTTCGATTCCCTCGGTGGCCAGCTTTCCTTTTTTACACCTTTTCTATCTCTAATCCACCCTCCTCCCTCCACCCTTTTCCCATGGCCTTTCGGAGACCACATTTATATCGAGAACCCGATAAATCCAGTATGAATTCTACTATGTTATTGCAGCCCTACCTTAGAAGGACACCCCTGGAGGAGGAACGCATGCAATATTCATTAAACATATTGCCTAAGTCCAGTGTTATTGTTACCCGTTATGCTTAAATATAATCTTTGCAGAAACATCAAGCTATGCCCCTCAAGCTTGGCCTTCTGGTGACGGTCTTTGAACATCTTCCCCATGTAAATAAGCGTATCTTGCCGATGATACAGGGCTATGAGCGTTATGCTCTAGGATAATTATCGAGGTCTCGGTGTCACCACTCATTAGAAGTCTTGCTGCTGAAGACGCATAGAATTCGTCAAGTCATTCGGCGCTTCCCGAACATCACGAAACCTGCGTCTTATGCTAACTCATCATTAGCACTGTACGGTTGTCATCATCAAAGGAGGTTGACTGGCATGGTACCCTAGAGGGTCGAAGCTGATCTATAAATACCAACGAAAAAGGAGCGCTGGATTGGACAGAACATGAATCACTTTCACCACGGAATCCGTCAAGATATAGACGACACAAATTCGCCTCGCATTTATCCATACATAATACACACATAGACTAGTTTCCTACCTACAAGCTCACCATGTCCAGCTTCCGGACCTACGCTTATCCAGGTCTCGGCGAATGGGCACGTAAAGAAATGTCCCACAGCCAAGCCATCCGTGTCAGCGACATCATCTACATCTCAGGACAAGGTAACCTCCCCATGCCTCATTCAACTACCACACACCAACCAAGCACCCATTTCCCAGCCTCAAACCCCACCAAACTAACCCACAATCTCCCAGGAGGCTACGACCGCACGAACGCCTCCCTCCCACCCGACCTAGCCGCAGAGATAGACCAAGCCTTCTCAAACGTAGAGCACGTCCTGCGCGACGCCGGGGGCGAGGGCTGGTCGCAGGTCTACCGCGTGCGCACCTATAGCACGGACCTCAAGGCCGCAGAGGGCCGTATCATCGAGAACTTCCGGCGCTACATGCCCGACCACTGTCCGGTATGGACGGCCGTCGGCATCACGAGGCTCGGCCTCGACGGCATGCGTCTCGAGATCGAGGTCGAGGCATACGATCCCGAGGGTGCGGCGGGGGCTAAGGGGAAGACGGCTTAATTAGAGAGAGGCAAAAGGGGGGTGGGGTGGGATGGAGCGTAGTAAAGGGAGTGATATTGACGGGTATAGTTGAGTGCCTGACTTGCTGCTTATCTGTCTAGCTATGGGAAAGAAACATTATTGTTGGTGAGAAAGGTTTACTGGGCAACGAGCTTGATGGGACTATCTATACAACGCTACTCATTCATATATAAATCGGAATACACTCCTCTCCTATTATGCTTAAACCCTCTCAAGTAGTCTCGCTTATACGCTCGGACGGACTCGGTAACGCGCTAATCTATGATATCATGATATGCCATGTCATATTCAGGGCAGGGTCTAGCATTTCCAAGCTTATCGCCTAGGAGAATGCCTTTTCAAGCGAATTGCCTATATACACAACGCATTACATAAACAATTAATGGTCATGGTATCAATTAAAATTAGTTCTAGGTAGACCAAGTACCTATTCTTTGGCTGCTTTATCCAACTGCCCCTGTGTCGAGGAACCACATGCGCCTAAGCTCATGTTAGTTCGCCTACCACATTATCATGGAGATTTTCTAGCTTCATCTTTCAGTTCCTCATGTTTGTCGTCATGCCCTCCTAATCTCTGAGCTAGCATCCGGATCTGCTGGGCGGCAGCTGCTCGTCCGCCTCCAACCGCTGTCCGATGAATCTCAGTTATTTCTCTGACGAGATTGGAGATGGATCCGGCGGCGTGACTCATGGTGCTCTCGACCCCTTCTTGAGCTGCCCGTCCCGTGTCGCTGATAGTTTCTAGCGCACGGTCACGTTGCTCGCTCGCTGCGTGGTCGAGTTGCGCTTTGTGTTCCTCGACTGTATGGTCTAGGTTTGCCCTTTGTTCTTCAACGCCGGTCCTTGCGGCTTGCTTCCCCTCGTTGATAGCGGCACGGGCCTGAGCCTCTCGCTCTCTGGCCTCGCGGTCTAGCCGTGCCTTGTGGCCCTGGACGTCCCGCACGACATCCCCCTTGAAGTGCTGGATCTCGTCCTCGATTTGCTTCTCGTGCTGGTGTATGCTCTGCGTAACTCCCTCCGCCTTCTCCGTGATGCCCGAGGTCAAGCTATCCAACTTGCCATTTTCGAACCCTTTCAGCTTGCTGGCGAGGCTCTCGAGTTTCGACATGTCGATCCCGCCAACCTTGGTATCTTTCTGGTCGCCCACGCGCCGCTGGTTCGTGAGCGAGGTATAGCTGTCGGGCGTATTAAGCTCGATGTCCGCCTTGAGGTTGTTGTACATCTTCTCAATGGTCTCGACGACATCGTAGACGTTGAGATTATGCCCGGGCCGCATGAAGTCGCGCTCGCGCTGCTCAATGAACTCCCGGATCTTTTTCCACTCGTTGCCGTAGTATTTCAGGCGACCTGGCAGGCCAGAACCCTTGAGGAATGTCAGAAAACACTTGGTTGATCTGGCAGTCCTAGGGTTAGGGTTAGGGTTAGGGTTAGGGTTACCTTGAGGAATGTTAAAAACCCAGCGATGACCGTATTAAGAGCTCCGAAAGCCGTGACGGCACCAGAGCTCGCGCGCGCGGCTCCCAGCGCCGTCAGGGCGGCGGCTATCACTATCTGCAGGAAATAGCACCCGTTTATGACGACCGAGAACACTTTGAAGCTGTCTTTGGCCTTTTGTTCCGACTGGACTATTCTCGCGTAGAGACCGATATTCGGTGCCGGCCGTGTGCCCAGCGGGCTGGATATGGTAAAGCCGAGATAGGGCGAGGTCTGAATGCCCAACATCAAGCGGAAGAAGGTCAAAGGGTCATCTTCGGGGGCGATGTATATCTGGCGGTGATCTGCTCCAGGTATTTGTGCGCCAACGCCAGCGCCAGGCGCCCCGGACACGGCTGCGGGCTCTCCGTGGGCTCTCTCAAGCAGATTCTGCGCGCGCTCCTCAGTCATTTGGCCCTCGCCTGGCTTCCGCGGCAAGACCAACCTCGCAACTGCGCCGAAGAACGAGCTCATCTTTGCAATGTCGCGTGTATCTGTCGAGAGCTTACCCTAGAAAACCAAACGACGCGAGAAAACGAAGGGTGTGCCATGACGCGAGTGCAAGAAGTTTTTCTTTTCCCTCGAGTGCCTTATCATTTTAGACCCCAACGCGGATCTTGTGCTCACCTCGATAGGTACCCATACTTCTTGTGTTCATTACACTACGCATGCACTACGCATGCATGGCGTCGCTGTTTTTTTGGGTTTAGCCGTTTGTTCAGCTCGACACTGGCATCACAGAGCTTCCCGATATGGCGTTGGACGTCCCCGAAAGGGGTGTGGCAACGCCTGTCATAGGCTACCGTGAATATATCGGCTTTCACAATGAACATGGGGCCTTAATTACCGGGACTGGGGTGCTTGTTGGAGTGAACCAATGGTTGTCGTACGGGACGTGCCGTGGGGATCAGTAGCTTTCCTTGGCCCTGTACCTTACCAGCGACTTGGGAAGTCTATACTGCCGATCATGAGGCTTTCAGAACAATTTGTTGACAGCGCAGGAGGGGTACATAGCACTGGAGGGGAATGGTGGCATTTGCAAATTTTCCCTCGCTCTGCTACTAGTACCTTAGGTAGTATGCAATGCCCATCCTTATGAACCGAGATTACTGTAGTAGGTAGATACGGTAGATCATACTGTGTATAAATTCTCCGAGTTCTTCTACAGTGGCTACTCCTGCTAGAGCATGTGATTCGTGCCGTAAAAGAATATGCTTTACATATATCTCTGTTTCAAGCTCTATATAGGTAGTGATCGCGTGCTATATCCAAAAGAGGAAGGAGTACCTTCATTCCCTACTAAATTCAATTGCGTTCCGTTCGATATAGTCAACGAGTTGTACTCTAATTAACATAGTTGATTTTCAGAATCTGTGTTTTTGAAGGCTATCTAGTCCTTTGAAGGCGCCGAGAGCTTTCGAGGGCTACAGCATACAGTGGTTATTTAGCTAGGGTTGCTTTTTTCTATGTGATTCATCATATAATATAGGCCCAGAAAGTGTAGTGCGATGTGGCTGGCCAGCTGGAATTTTGGTCATTTCCTAGAAAAAAATAGCCCTGCTACTGCATAATCAAAGCCGAAGCATATACTTTAAGCGTATTTACCATACACATGCTCTAAGTCATCAGATGATATATGCCGTAGGAGGGATATGCTCTAGCAGGGCAGGGGTAATCACTGTATCTTCAGCTCGTTTTAGCTTGAGAGGAAGAAATTCAGAAAAGAAAAAATAAGAGAAAAAAAGAAAAGCAAAGGAATACACGATGACATACCTAGGTACTCCGTACACCCCCTAGTTAGTAATGAGGTTCTCTCCCGATCCAGAATCAGTCGTTCATTGCTCGCCAAGGGCAACAAGTGGACGATGCCGTGCTTACTTGCGTACCGTATGCGAGTTGGTCAACAGTAGGTACTGTAAGAGTTGATGATTGTGGATTTGTACAACGCACATGCACTTCAATATTCCTCGTTACATCGCACTCATTGTGGCTTGACTCTTTCTTGGTACAGAATCTATCTCAGCAGACCTTACCCCGTTGTACACCCGCACATATGCCTCGTATATTGAGACAGATGAGACCAATGTGCAACGCGATATCAGGAATACCAATCATGGAGAGACGATATCAAATGGGAGATTCGACTGCTGTGGTTGTGGCGTCTCTTTGCATTTGAAATCATACATTAGCTGAAGATATGGTAAATACGGTAGCGCCACGCGTCAACCTCAACGGTATCGGCTTGCATATACATGCGGTGGAATAAAACGAGCGTGCATTAGCTTGCATTACCAATATTACGGTAGGTGGACCTCGGGATACTACTGTAGCATCCTTCCTCCACTCCCTGGAGGAAAGCAGACTCGGATGAATGCTGCTGCAACGTTGAAAAGATAAACGGGAACCAACTTGAACCTCATGACTGTTTGGCTCCGCAGAACACTTCTCGACCATACCACCTAGTATAATAGGAATGCTGTGAAATCGTACTAGTACAGCAGAATATCTCAAGGACCTGTTTCCGTCTGAAGCTATCGCGCCTCTGCGGGCCGTACCGTATGCGAAAGGTGTTCTGAATATGCGCCACCTACTCGACGTTACTAAAGAGACTCGCGACAGGCCTTTCACTTACAAACATTGCGGCCTCCAATATTCGCCTGGATGACTTAAGATACAATTGCACTTTTTCTTTGGGAGCACAAGAGGATACTCACGAGGGCAAACGATCATTGCAATAGGCAAGTGGTACGGGTGGTTGAGCACAAGGGGTGAGACATCTATCAATACCGTACTATGCTGACGTTCCTAGTCGAGCGATTCTATTGGTAATTCTCGTAGCTAGAGCTAGTTTGTACGACCTTGAAAGATGCGGCTCTAGTTCTGGCGATTTGCTATACACGAAAAGTTCAGACGTCTTAATATTCGTAAGGCTGTCTCACGACATCATCTCAAAGTACGCCCAGCTGCCCACGGCAACACATACCCGAAGACGAAGCGAAAATCAAATTCCGTTCCTGGGGCTGTAGCACCGCGAAGAGATGGTTCACTTAAGGTCGTGCTAGGGCCCTTGTGAGCTAATGGCTTCCTGGTCTCGCATATCTGCTATTGCTTGCCTCGTTACACAGTGGATCAAAGAATCAAGGCAATGAGCTGAATACCGTAGCCCAGCTCGAAGGGTCAAGAACGTCAAACAACTACTACGATCACTGCCAATGCGAAATGACCACATGCTGTCAGACCGTCAGTCTGAGCTTCAACGAGTCCTTGCTAACGATCTCCTCCCTCTTTTGCTCCAATTCCTGCATGTCCCAGGTGACACTCACAAAGCGGCCACTCAGCCACTCCCTCCTTTTCTTTGCGAGCCACTGCAACATTCGGGGTTAGTAATTGGCCATCTCGAACGAGATCTGTAGAGCGGGGGTTTCAAAGCATGCAAAAGGCTCTCTAGACAATATTCTAACCCAAAAAAGAAGCATTTTTTGACTCTTGAAAAGTTGACTAGAGCAAGAAGGAAAATGAACTGTTGGAGATTTTACTTACGACCATCGAGTCGCCAGTCAACGCGGCCGTCTCCTTGAAGATGGACGCCATCTCCTCGCCCATTACCGCTACTGCATCTGTGAGCACATCACCCGGGTGCACAGCGAGCGCGACGAGCCCCTGATCCTCGTACTCCTTGGCTAGAAACTCGGCGAAGCGGCAGAGCGCCGTCTTCGACGTCTGGTAGCCGAGAAGGTTCTCTATGAGCATGTGTGCGCCCGCGCTGGAGGTAATCAGGACGGTGCGCGTGCTGCTCTTCAGCAATAAGGGCAAAAGAGCCCGGGTACATACTGTAGTATTCTCATCTCAGCCAAGAAACAGCCCAGATTTTGCGACGCCAATATTCCCCCTCACCAAGATTCATCCTGGTCAGAGGGGTCCTAGAGGAATATGTTCCCCAGACCCCACCAGTACCAATAAGCGATCTAGGGATCATCATAAGTCATCACTTACAGTAGGTAGCTCGTATGTTCAACTCCCATGTCGCCCACCAGTCGTCGACCTTGGTCTCGGTCAGCGGGACCATCGCCGAGGTACGTCCGGCGTTGTTGATGAGGATATCCAGGACCCCACCGAAGGCGTCCGAGACGGCGCTGGAGGCGGCCGCGACGCCCGCCTCGGACGTGACGTCGAGGGCGATGGCTAGGATGTGCGGGTCAGGTCTGCCCGCCGCCTGAGCGGCCGCCAGGATCTGCTTCTTCAGATCGTCGACGCCTGTGCGCGCGACTACGGCAATCCGAGAGCAACCTGCCTTTGCGAAGCTCAACGCGACGCCTTTGCCTATACCCTTGGATGCGCCGGTGATGAAGACCGACTTGCCGCTCAGGTCGACATTGCTCGTCGAGATGAATGGGTAGGTGTCTTGGTGCGTCGTCGACACGAAGTCCCGAACTGCGGGCCAGTTGGTGAGTCGAGCCGGATTTAACGACATGGTTGAAAACCTGGGTATTCTTGTTTGGTCTGATAACTACGTAGGTATTGAGAGCTGATAGTATACAGTCTTGGGTAACCAGAGGCGCTCTATATTTTTGCAGGCCATTTTTAAGTGGCTTTGATGTGAGATATATCTTGAAGGTCATGCCAGTTCATTGTAGAGTAGAATGCATACATTACAAATCACGGGCCGTTCATCACACCAGAATCGTCGTTTGTTTTGTCTCAATGTGAGGCCGTAGGCAACACTTCCTTCGTCATTACTGATGGATACCAAGTGATTTCGACTTTGGCTCATCCCACCCTTTCTAAGTAGATGGTGATAGTAGGTTATCCCCATCAACCGCTGGATTTAACGGTGTAATAAACCCGATATGTCCCATTGGACAAATCCGAGATGCTAATCGGCCTGGTTAGGCGCACGGTAAGACTTTCATGGGCAGAGACTCAAGTGAATCTATTTGCATTTTTGTCCGAGTTGCGTCTAAAAACACATAAAACCCCCCGGTTCAATGAAGCGTAGTTGATTAATGCTGTCAGCTGAATTGTTCTCAACACGGACGCAGGATGATGATGAATAAAGAGCGTTCAGTAGGTATGTCTGAGTTGAACTATCTGGTCCTGTGTACATCGTAGTCAAGGATGAGATAACGATCCAAGCTCGATTATTCGTACTGTACAGTACAAACTGTGTGGTGTAATGTGATCTGTACCGTACGTAGCAGAAGTTAGGTACAGTAGTATTTAGCTAATAGAGCTAGAGCCAGCCACAGATGTTTTCTCCCGTTTCTGGTATAAGAGATACCATAGCTCAGGCCTTGCCAGTACATCTTTTTCTAACTGCAAGCGAACAGTTAATGGAACACGTATGAGAAGGATATTTTGATGCTTTTTGGTTGTTTTGAATCTCGGAGCGGACGCAGCCCAAAGTACACATGCAAGTCGAACGTGGATATTCGCTTAATGCGTAGTAGTCGATTACCGGTGTGGAACTACGTACTGTAGTAGATACCTACGGAAGTCCGCCGTGATGATGAAACCCGGTCTGTACAAAGACTTGGTCGGGAGAACCTTTAGGTTGATGACAACGAAATAGAATACTATTCCTCCGCCTCCGGTCTTTAAAAAGCGATATATTTCGCG
Organism: Xylariaceae sp. AK1471; assembly: GCA_023159215.1. Lineage (NCBI taxonomy): Eukaryota > Fungi > Ascomycota > Sordariomycetes > Xylariales > Xylariaceae > Xylariaceae sp. AK1471. The sequence goes on from JAJKLI010000026.1 coordinate 109,219, forward strand.
ACTTTTCGAAAGATTGCATTAGTAGCGACCGTTACTCTTTAACCATAGTATTCCTATCTTGGTCAGTCTTGATCTCTTATCGACGCTTATCGCCATGAGCAAACAGCCAGATACCAAGATGGAGGAGGGACGGGAGCGGGAGCGGGACATCTGCGATATCTCATCAGACCAGCAAGGGCAATGTCTCCTGCGGCGATATTGGAACTCTTCGACATGGAATCGCCGCACGCCCTCGTATCCGCCCATCTCGAGCATTCCCAAGACGTCGCCCGGACGCCTGGCGCTCGCCTCGGGTGACAACGACAACCCCTCCACGGCTAAGACAGTCCTCTACCTCGCATACGGCTCGAACCTATGCGCCGAGACGTTCCTCGGCGTGCGCGGCATCCGCCCCATAAGCCAGATCAACGTGTCGGCGCCGGCATTCGACCTGACGTTCAACCTGCCGGGGATTCCTTACAACGAGCCGTGCTTCGCGAACACGCGCCCGCGGAAGATCCCCAACAAGCCTCTACCGCCGCGTTTCCCACCACCGCCGTCCCTTCCGGGCCGCGGTGGTCCCACGTGGTCGAAAGGTCTCTACGGCGTCGTCTACGAGGTGACGACCGAGGACTTCGCCACCATCATCAAGACCGAGGGCGGCGGGCATGGATACCAGGACATATTGACGCCTTGCTTCGAGCTGCCGCCCGCTCTCACCGTGCCCGAGAAGCCGCCCATTCCCGAACTACCGAAGCCATTCTTCGCGCACACATTGTACGCGCCGTCGTTGCCGGATCTGCCGGGCGGCGACGACGACGACGACGACAACGACGATCCCAAGCCAAAGAACAACGGAAGTGACAAGAACAGAGACGGAGACGATGACGACGATGACAGGAAACCTCCCAGAAAACAGCCCTGGCTCCGCCGTCTATTCCTCCCCGTCCACCGGCCCGACGCCGACTACGCCCAGGCCTCGGCGCGCTATCTAAAGCTGATCCGGGACGGCGCGCGCGAGCACGCCCTGCCCGACGACTACCAGGCGTACCTGGCGCAGCTGCAGCCGTACACCATCACGAGCGCGTGGCAGCAGGCCGGCCGGGTGCTGTTCGTGATCCTGGCGCTGCCGCCCATGCTCCTCCTGCTCGGCCTCGGCTACCTGTTCGCCGACGACGTCGGCCGCACGCCTCGCTGGCTGGGCCTCGCGACCACGGCCTGCATGAACCTCGCCTGGGCCGCGTATGATGCGATTTTCAAGCCTGTTTTTGGCGATGGCGAACGCACTATACCCGATGACGAGGATGGGGATGCGGGAAGCCGCAGGGTGAGGACGTTGATGATGGATGGGACGGAAAGTGAAAAGTGTAGGTTGTTGGGTGGTTGGTAGGAGAAAGGGAAAGGAAAGATGCTAATGTTGGGAGGGTTGTCCGGCATAATTTGGTTTGTAGTATATTTGAAGATCACGCGATTTTGATGCTGGATGGCGAGAATGGCCCTTGCATAATGTATATCATGGCCGACCTTCCGAAGTTTGCTTTGTAAGAAAAAAGGTCGGTAATGACGGGAAGCACATATGAGAGAGAATGAGAGAGAGTGTGTGCTGGAATGAAAGAATAGTCATAGGAACTAGTAGGCATGAACTTGCACAAGCAGAAAGTTGAACGGAGTCAAGCGTCCAGTTTTGTATGCATTAAATCAACACTTGAGCCGGTACCCAAAACACAGTCATAATATCATATCCCTAGGTATCCTGCTGGCTGGTTACACCCTCTAGGTCTAGTCCCCGTCTTGAATCGTATTTTACTAAACCGTAGCCCCAATTCGGTTGTACAAGTCTACGATTGCGCCTTTGCCAATATTGCCGGGATATCATCTACCGTTTTCTTGCCTTCTAAAATGTCATACACTGCAGTGAACAGTGGGTAGTCATCCGTAACGCCGCGCTTCTGCAGGAACGAGTACACCTCGGCTGCTGTGCTCGTTCCTTGTAACTTTTGGCCGTTGAGCTCCTTCTGCTCGACCTCTTGGACCGAGACGCCGCGCTCTACAGCCAGCTTCGCGCCATTGAAGTTTCGACCTCCTGAGCAACTAGTAATCAGGTCGGCAACGCCCGCGCTTTCCTTCGTGAAAGTAGCTGTAGATACCGTCTCACCAAAAAACTCTTTCCCGAACTTGATCATCTCCAGCAGACCAACACGCATGATGGCCGACTTGGCGTTGTTTCCCCAGCCTTTCCCAACAACGAAGCCAGCGGCTAATGCAACGATGTTTTTGAGTGCCCCACCAAGAGAGGTACCAGCTACATCGGAAACCATACTGACGAGAAAGTAGGGCCGCTGGAACAGTGCCTTAAATGTGTCGTGGTCCAGCGGTGGGTACTCGGGTGGCACAGGGGTCAGACGGGTTTTACTAATCCTCCCACGGGCGTCTCTGTGCTGCATATCGGCTAAGGGTGTTATGCTTAGCTCCGTGGCAGAGGCCCGCGGCGACGAACCGCGGGCGGGTGTGGCAGACCGTGGGGTTGCAGTACGGGAGGGATTGCGAGAGCTATCCATCGGCGGCGGATCGTATGCAATCGTAGTCTCGGACAGTTTCTCTTCAGCAATCTCGGAAGCTAGGTTAGCTCCTGAAAGCGCACCACAGTAGATGCCCAAACCGTCGCCGATCCATTCTGAGAAGAGAGACACGCCCTCGTCTGAAACGTCGACACCTTTGATGCAAGAGATGGCACGAGCGTATGGCACAATTTTCCCCTTCAGCTGGGTGCATATCTTGTGGATGAACTGGTGAGGAAGGTTGAAGATCAGGATGGAGGCGTCTTGTACGGCATCTTCGAGGGAGGGGTTCGCAATGATATTGGTAGGTAGTTGGATATTAGGAAGGTACTTGATGTTCTCGTGGTGCGTGTTGATGATGGTTGTGAGCTTTTCTGTCTTGCCCTGGTATGTAACCTCTTCCTCATATACCCACATCTGCACTTCCTCTTCGAAAAGCTCCGGATGCGCCTTGGTGTTTTCGGCAGCAATCTTGGCTATCGTCGAGCCCCTAATCACACGCTTTATTAGTCGGTCTCCTTTGTGTGTATTCCTACAGATTTACCCACCAGTTTCCGGAACCAATAACTGTGACCTTATGTCTCTTGTCGGCCTTCGCATTGTCGTGGACACTCAGCAATCCTGGAGCCATCTTGGGCAATTGGGTCGAGAAAGATCTGAAGCGGGATTGACGTTGTCGGAAAACAGGAGGCGCCGATGATGAGAACGCAGAGCAAATCGATGTTCGGGACAGACGAAGAAGTATCTTCATATAAGTTGGATTAGGTAGGCTGGGGGCCTAATGTATGGGAACAAGCTCGTCTAAAGGGTCGGGCCTTAATCAGTTTTTGTATGGCAAAGTTCAAAGGCTGAATATTAGTAGATTTCGGCCTGTCCATGTGACAGGCCAAAGCTTGCAGGAGGAAATCGCCCGTTTCTGCCCTTTCTACCTTACACTAGAATGACGCACAAGGCCGGCGAAATAGTTCACCGCCTGCCGTTCTTATCAGAGACAAGGGATGTGTGAGACCCAGCAAAATGGTTCAGGCAGGTGCCGAAATTCTATTGGGTGTATTAATTGGTTAATCCTTCAGTAGACACTCAAGCAGTCGCCACACCACAAGAACTACAAAATTTCTCGGCCGAGGAACTGCCTTCTAAGACATACGATATTTTATTATCATCAGCTTCAATCGCCGAGGCGAAAGTGATACGACTAGGATGATTTTGGCTTCTGCCCGAGGCATAACTCTAATCATTTGCTTGTGATAACGTGGTAGCAAAATTTTATCACTATTCCCAGATGGAGTCAAATTCTCTAAATGATATATATATCTCTCTCTCTCTATCTCTCTCTTTCATCTCTTGGACTAGCATCTTAGCAGTATGGGTGGTGGTTGGGTGGTTCAATATGACCATAGATGGTCCACTACACTCCCGCCACATTAACAGGAAAAGGTATAAAACTGGCGAATAATTGTTATCGCCGCTACTGTATTGCGGAATATTGCGGAATACTGCATTAGATGTACTCTTAAATGCAATGTCTGTTGGTGGTATATATGACCCCTTATCATCGGTGCTTGGCTAGATGACTGCCGATATGCTAGTCATAGGCTTAAAAAAAGGGGATGCTCAAGAAGGTATTCATCATGAGAGCAAACCTACCTTTCTTAGGTAAATCATATCATCTAAGATTTCTTAAAACACTGTGCATTGGTTAGCTTTGTTAAGCGTGTCCGTGAATATTGAGTAGTCTCACCGCTATTGAGGGAATGGAAGAGATGCATGGCATCGGCGATCGTCTAGGAAGTAATACTCTCTTTCCTTCAAGCCTGGCTGCATCTCTGGGTATGTAGAAGAAGGCGCTCAATGAGGATGTAGACGCTTACTCATTGGCTCACTCAGAAGAAATGCCAACAATACCTACTGCTGCTTTTATTTAATTTTTAGAGGTATTGCTTGTCATTGGTGAGCTTTACTTGTCAACTCGTATCCGTGATGGAGTCGCTAGTAGATGATCTTCAGGAACAGGCAAGTGTACCTTACACCTACATATTACTTATGTATACTTTGTCCTGTAGTGGGTGCATATGTATCATACAAGCCCAGGAGCTCAACCTTGGAATGGTCGCTACCTGGGTCCTGCCTGGTTCAACGGTGGTAGAAAGCGTAACGGCAGTTTGTGTTGTAGTAGGGATGAGCCTGCGAGAAAATAGCTCCAACGTGACGTCATGATACTGATTCTTCACGGAATGCCCCGCGCACCTGCTCGCATGATAGCTTGACTCTGGAGGGGGAACGGAGGAACTGGCGGAATGCGTCTATATCATTGGCTGAATGGCTCCTCTCCGGGGGGTAGGGGGGTCATTATCGCATGCCGCCTGATAATTGCTTCGCTTCTCGCCTGTACTGTGTAAAAGTTGCGGCATCATTGCTTGCTTCCTGCAGCTCGTAGCGGTCTGCATTAATGAAACCCGACATAACAGGACTCCTCAAGTCTTTCAACAAATGCGCATGTCATCTCCAAGTCCACGTGCTATTGGCCACGCTTTCTTCAGTTTCAAGGGCCCAAGGATTATCTAGTCCAGGGGTAGTTCCAAGGCGATACCTACACTAGCAGCAGCAGTCGCAGTTGAATACATCGTCAGCTTGTCTGTCAAGCTCTCTACCTCTTCCCTTCATATAATTACTGTCCAGACTGTACAGCCTTTCTCTTATTCGTATCTTCGGTTCTCTTCTCTTCCTATTAGTTGATATCATCGCCGTTGACTAGCCTATGCAGATGGATACCCAACACTTTACCTAACTTACCTATCATCTCTATCTCTATGCCATAGACTAAAGCAACTCTCTTCCTTCTTTCCTCTCATCTTTCTCATTACCTGCGGAATCCTAATAGGTCCCTTAGCTGTTGATTTCAACTGCAATGCGCGCCTAGCTCTCCGAAGCATCCAACTCTTACCTATCTATCTCTTCTCCATAACTGGTAATGGTAACCCAGCAAACCATGGCTCCTCCCACGGTGACCTCTAGCGAAGTCTATCTTCTGCCCCTGAAGGATAACGGCGCTCCCGATGTATCTGGAGAATACATATACCTAGCCCCAAAGTCCAATGACCCGATAACAATACGATTCGTAATCGAGGGCACCTCTTCAATATGTCGAAATGGCAGTATTTGGGTCAATATCCCAGAGCAAGGGTCCGAGTTTCAGCGAGATCGATTCACCGAGTATAAGTATGTGCTTCAGTAATGTCAGATCTATTGCTTGCGCGTTAAGATACTAAACTACGATCCCCAGGCTCGTCCCAGACTTCAATCGAAACATTGAAATTTCTATCCCCATCTTTGAAGCGGGCGCATTCGCATTCTATACCACATATGCTGAGCTTCCGGTACTCTCGAGCACCCTCGACTCTAATGATTCCGCGCCACTGACAAAACAAACACCTCTTTACTACATCGATGTTGCCCCGCGCCTGTCGCTCGACGGACGGCCCTTGCCCTTGCCCGCGCTGTCTATGTTCTCTGTCATTAGTAAATTCATGGGCAAATATCCATCCAACTGGGAGAAGCACTTGCGAGGTATCAGTGGCCGTGGATACAACATGATACACTTCACGCCTCTCCAGGTGCGAGGCGCTTCAAACTCTCCTTACAGCTTGTATGACCAACTAGGCTGGGACCCCGAGTGTTTCCCTCGCGGAGAAGAAGACGTGCAACAGATGGTTGACAGCTTGGAACATAACCACTCTCTGCTTAGTCTAACCGATATAGTCCTCAACCATACTGCCAACAACAGCAAATGGCTACTGGAGCATCCTGAAGCTGGTTACAACCTGACTACTGCCCCATGGTTGGAGTCTGCCTACATCCTCGACACCCAGTTGTTGAAGTTTGGTTTCCAACTTGTGGAGCTAGGGTATCCCAACGAGTTGAAGTCTGTTGACGACCTCGTCAAAATCATGGATGGTATAAAGAAACACGTTATTGCGGAAATTCGCCTGTGGGAATATTACGCATTAGACGTGGACAGAGATGCTGACGCAGCTATTGAATCCTGGGCTGGAGGCAAGCTCAGTGTCACAGAAGGAGCCAATGAAGACCTCGGCCATCTCAAAGACGCCAGCCTCAAGGATCAAGCCAAGTACGTCCTTGAGAATGGACTACTCAAGAATGACATGCTCGGCGAGCGTTTCCGTCGTCACATCGATCCAAAAGTTTTGGCCTCGTTGATAACAGTGATTTTTGGAAAATACCGGGGCGAAGCCGATGAATCTACTATTCGCGCCAAGATTGTACAGATCCTGGACGCAGCTAATGTTCGCTTCTACGACGAATATGACAAGGAAGTAGCAGATATTCTCCAGCAACTATTCAACAGGATCAAATACGTCCGCCTAGATGAACACGGCCCCAAACTGGGTAAAATTGACCGCGAAAACCCTCTGATCGAATCATACTTCACCCGCCTCGACAAGTCAGAAGCCTCAGACAGATTTAAAACCGAAGATTTAGTCCTTGTAAACAACGGTTGGGTATGGGCTGGAAATGCATTGGTCGACAACGCCGGTCCAGAATCACGGGTCTACCTGCGTAGAGAAGTGATCGTATGGGGGGACTGCGTCAAACTTCGATATGGAACCGGTCCTCAGGACAGCCCCTGGCTCTGGGACTATATGACTAGATATGCACGGATGCTGGCCAAATACTTTGCTGGGTTCCGAATCGACAACTGCCACTCCACTCCTTTGCACGTTGCTGAGCATATCCTGGACGAAGCTCGTCGTGTCCGGCCCAATTTGTATGTCGTGGCAGAGCTCTTTACAGGTTCCGAGGAAATGGACTACGTATTTGTGAAGAGGCTCGGCCTCAGCTCACTAATCAGAGAAGCTATGCAAGCGTGGAGCACAGCTGAAATGAGTAGGCTAGTCCATCGCCATGGCGGGCGTCCAATAGGCAGCTTCGAGCTCGACGAGGCGCCTAAAGGGACTCCTGGTAGTGCTCCTGGTAGTCCCGGTGCTGCGAGCCCCGGCGCTGCGGGCAACGGGATTTTTACGCGCGAGAAAGTTCGAAGAATTAAACCTGCTCCTGTGCAAGCACTCTTCATGGACTGTACCCATGATAACGAAGTGCCCGCTCAAAAGAGGGATGCTCGAGACACATTGCCGAATGCAGCGTTGGTAAGTATGTGTGCTAGCGCTACCGGAAGTGTCATGGGTTACGACGAAATATATCCTGAGCTCGTTGACTTGGTCAACGAGACTAGGCTTTATACTTCCGAGTCGTCTTCAGTTAAAGAGATCCAAACTGGTGGTGGTAAGGGAGGCATCGGTGGTGTTAGGAAACTTCTGAACCAGATTCATACATTGATGGGCAAAGATTGCTATGACGAAACGCATATCCATCATGAAGAACAGTATGTCACCGTTCATAGGGTACACCGCGAGTCGAGGAAAGGCTATTTCTTGATTGCTCACACTGCCTATCCTGGTTATGGAAATGGGAATGGGGCATTTAGCTCTGTCCGTTTAGGCGGTACAAAGGCGCGCCATTTGGGGAGCTGGATGCTCGAAGTTGATGACAGCGATGAGGCCAGAAAAGAAACAGCGGGCGACAAAACGTACCTCAGAGGCCTACCAAGTCGTGTGAAAGACGTTCCAGGCATTCGTATGGAAGTCAAAGGCGATACTACTATCATTACGGTTCGCGACAAGTTTCCACCTGGAAGCATCGCTTTGTTTGAAACATGGATCCCGGCCGCAGAACACTCCGCTGGCCTTGACAATTATGTCACATCAGGAGCAAAGGAAGCGATGTCGAAGCTAGACTTGGTGGATCTGAACTTCCTACTCTATCGATGTGAGCCAGAGGAACGGGACGGTAGTGGAGGCAAGGATGGAGTATATGACATTCCTGGTTGCGGAAAGATCGTATACGCCGGTCTGCAGGGGTGGTGGAGTCTTTTGAAAGATATCATCAAAGACAATAATCTCGCACATCCTTTATGCCAGAATCTTCGAGATGGCCAGTGGGCCATGGACTACACAGTTGGACGTCTGGAGAGAATCAGCCATCAGCCGGAGTTTGCTGGTCTGGCAGAACCAGCCGAGTGGCTCAAGGAACGGTTCAACGCTATACGAGGCATTCCAAACTTCCTTCTGCCGCGATATTTTGCTCTGATAATCCGAACGGCCTATATGGCCGCTTGGGCAAGGGGCCTTGAGCTGATGACCGATCACGTACGCAATGGCCAGTCGTTTCTCCAGAGCCTCGGCATGGTCAGCATACAGCAAACAGGAATCGTCAAGTCTGCATCGCTATGGCCAAAGAAGCTTGTCCCTTCACTAGCTGCTGGGCTTCCCCACTTTGCTGTTGAATGGGCTCGCTGCTGGGGGCGCGACGTCTTCATTTCTCTCCGTGGTCTTTATATCGGAACTGGTCGCTTTGATGAGGCTGCTGAGCACATTTTCGCATTTGCAAGTGTCCTCAAGCATGGTATGATCCCTAACCTCCTCAGTAGCGGGAATCTCCCACGGTACAACAGCCGTGACTCTGTTTGGTTCTTTTTGCAGTGCATACAAGACTATACCCGATACGCACCAGGCGGCATGAGTCTGTTGATGAAGAAAGTTAAACGGAGGTTCTTGCCTTATGACGACACGTGGTTTGAATCCAACGACCCAAGAGCCTACTCTAAGGAGAGTTTGATTCAAGATGTCATTCAAGAAGCTATGCAGCGACACGCATCTGGCATGAAATTCCGCGAAGCCAATGCTGGCCCCGGTATCGACATGCAGATGCGTGATGAGGGCTTCAACATTGAGATTAATGTGGATTGGTCCAATGGAATCATATTTGGAGGCAATCAGTCGAACTGCGGTACCTGGATGGACAAGATGGGCGAAAGCGAACGTGCTGGTTCGAAGGGAGTTCCGGGTACCCCCCGTGACGGGGCTGCCATTGAAATCACTGGTCTTCTTTACAGTACTGTGAAGTGGCTTGCCAAACTGAATTATGAAGGGAAGTATCCGTACACTGGTGTCACGAAGCCCGACGGTACTGAAATCACCTTCTCTGCCTGGGCTGATTTGCTCAAGTCAAGCTTCGAGTACAGTTACTACGTGCCTAAGAGTCCGTCAGATGATGGCAAATATGCTATAAACTCCAGCATCGTCAACCGACGCGGTATCTACAAAGATCTCTTCCGTTCCGGTAAAGAGTACGAGGATTATCAGTTGCGCCCGAACTTCGCAATTGCCATGACGGTAGCATCCGATCTCTTCGATCCCGATCACGCAATGGGTGCTCTGGTCCTCGCCGACCAAGTCCTGCGCGGGCCTACAGGCATGGCGACGCTCGACCCTGCGGACCTCAACTATCGCCCATACTACGTCAACAGCGAAGACTCGACTGACTTCGCTACGTCAAAGGGCCGCAACTACCATCAAGGACCAGAATGGATTTGGCCGACGGGCTTCTTCCTGCGAGCCCTCCTCAAGTTCGACCTTGCAAGACGTACTACTAAGGAAGGACGCGTAGAAGCATTCCAACAGGTTACGAGACGCCTTAGCGGCTGCAAGGAGATGATAGAGAGCAGCCCGTGGGCCGGCCTAACCGAACTCACACAAAAGGACGGTCAGGAATGCGCCGATTCAAGTCCCACGCAAGCATGGAGTGCTGGCTGCCTTATTGATTTGTACATGGATGCTGCTGAATACGGCATGGCGTAGACTAACCCACTTTAGAAATATGAAGTAAAAGCCGCCAGTTTTGTTAGAAGCAAGTAACAGGACCACGATGAAGGTCCATTGATGAGGGACGCGTGACTAGAGAGATTTAAGAGAAAATTAATCAGCATGCATACGTACATATACTATAAATAGGAGCCAGTAAGTAAATTTTGAAAGCTTGGATAGTAACGTTGTGTCTACGTGAATACAGTTTCATGGTTACACGCACAATTCTTCGCTCATATGGATCATTGATATTTATCTACACAGTTACTCATACTGTCGATAGGTCATGTGAATCCATCACGCAACGTAGTTTAGAAGACTGGGTGTGCTCTTAACCTGGTCAACTGTCTACATAGGCAGGTAGTCGTTGATGGTCTTCCACAAATTCGCGTAGGAGGATCCGGCTTTGGTGAGGCGAGAAAGTGCTTAAGAGACCATTCCGCTAAGCCCCAAGTCTAAACCCCCTATTCACAGAAGTATATGAGCCGTTTGATGTTGTATCGAATGCCTAGTAATGGTTATCAACAAACAAGGCGACTAGTCGACCCGGACAGCTCAAGAACATGTTGAACGACTATACGTCTTTAGGGAGAACATGTCATCTTTCGTACATACAGCACTGGAATTAGAGTGAGGACATGTGCGGTTTATTCCGACGTGTAAATGAGTCCACTTGTGTAAAATTCTACTTGATAGCATTTTGCTTTCTTGAGTTTTCTCCGCGATAGTCAACTTAGCACTTCGAAGACCAAATTAGAGTGAGTCATGCCCTAGCTATACAAGCGCTTGGACTTTAACAATTCACTTTTATGATTTCTTTGCACCATGTTTAATCAATTTCGCATGTTCATCGTATACCCGAAGGCCAAGGGTACAGCTTCCGCAAGGCTACGTTACAAGTAACGACCATTGACGCAGGTCACAAGGCCGAGATACCTAGGAGCCAAAAGCTCTTGACATGTCACTCTCATACGGCCTGTTGGAATATCTCCGTATAATTTATTACAGAGCAGAAAATAGGCCGTGACCGTTCACAGCCCAGTACCATCTCTACACTAGAATGAGTGCCTTCAAGGCAGTTATGAATCATACTTTAGATCTTTAAAAAATACTAACTCGATTATGAAGACTAAACACGCTTTCCGTACTGATAAAGTTCAAGACTAACAATAACAACAACAGCAACAACAACAACAACAAGAGCAAATTCCCATCGCATCAGAGAAAGGCCTGCTTTCCACTATAAGTCATCTAGATAGTTAGAAACCCCAAGCTAATCTCACAAACAGCTCTCCCCTATCTTAGTCACGCTACTTCACAAACCCTCTAATCTATATTCAAGCAACTAATCTTCGACGATTCCGAACAAGCAAAAAAGGTACAAGCCACAGCTCATCACCTCCTATTCGAACCAGACCTACTCATCACCAACGTACCCCCTACATTTTCCCAGCGTCATTCACAACCACAACCCCCATCCACAATGCCACTAGGAAACGTAAACCCGCGCACCGTCTCCACGGCCGCCGGACAGAACCACGCGCGCCGGTACAGACCTCGTCCCAGTCTTCCCACCATCGACGAGGACGAGGGCGCAGCAGCCACCAATGAGTTCTATAAGACGGTCATCGCCAAGTTTGCCAAGATGTCCATCGACGACGATGACGACGACGATGGTTATCTTCCTCTACCCCTACACACTGCCCAGCCACAACGCCCCCTTTCTCTTTCCCTCCCCCTCTTCCTCCCTCTCGCCAAGCGAAGTGCAAGGCCCCTTCCCTCGACGACAAGATTTCTCTTCCAGGCCACCACATCCGCCAGAGAGAAAAAGACGGCAGAGACGAAACCCAAGAAGGGCCCCAAGGCCCGTCTCCTCCACCGCGTGCGCAAGAGCAAAAGGCTCCGCTACGTCCAAGTCCAAGTCCACCACACCCGTTTAGCAGTCGCCCAGGGGAAAGGCCAGAATCGCACGCCGTCCCCCCCTAGAGGTACAAGAGGGCTACCGTGGAGCTGGAGCGAGCAAGAGAGAGAGATCCAGGGCCGCCTCGATGTCCTAGGAGAAACCGGCTTCCTCAAGAAGGCGCAATTATGTTCGCCCTTCTTACTTTTTTTTCTAATCAGACACCTCGAGGTCTGAGGGATCCCTGGCCCGTTTTCGGTCCTCTTCAACTAGCATGAGGAAGAGGCTTACTTACCTGTACCAATTATATAAATAGTGAGTTATCTGCCTTTTATTCTAGACTACCAAGAATGATTATTCAATTTGAGTTTGGGCTTATTCTAGGACACCAAGGTTGGCACCCAAAGAACATACTTCAGCTTTCAGGCACGATGCCACGATCTCAACAAGGGTTGAGCTAGGAACAAAGCTCACTTTCGGACATAACTACAGAAGCGTTATCAGCGAACTCTATTTTCATCAGTAATGACGTATATATATATATTAAATAGCGAACATCTTGTATAGAATTGTCATCACACGCCTCCTGAACCATGAGCAATACCATGTACTGTCACTACCTATAACTGTGAATTTTCCATGATAATACCTGTGAAATCGTGCATGATGCCATTTCCATTGATTCATTATATCGTGTTCTCTTTCTTATATTATTAGCCATAGACACAACTCAACATGTTGCTGTCGTTCCATAATTTTCACATGAAGCGGGTAGGAGAAAGACGACGCCTGCCCAGAGTAGGAGATCCTCGCTCCTATATGCTGTTGCCGGAAATATTCCAGATATGGTGAAAGGTCAATGTAATGAGACGGGCAAGTCCTCTGTTTAAGGTCAAGGAGACATGGTAAGTAAGTGGGTCTTGGAGTCTGAGTTTTCGAAATCCTGACAGAATCCTGGAGCTTTCCGTGGTTCCGATGGGTGTTGGACCAAAGCCTCAACCAGATCCTTTGCGTCAGAGTATAGCTGCTGGAGAAGCAACTCCTGTTCTGCAGATGTTTTCGTTGGAATGCCATGCTTGGATATTTGTTTTGAGTAAGCAGCAAAAACGATACCTCGGTTCTTAGGGTCCTCATGTGAGAGGGTGCCTGCAGCCTCTGCTGGCCCCGACACAGGGGTGTAGTCGCTGTAAAATGGTCGGATCCATCCACGCGAGATATCATCAGGGCGCGCGTCGATATTTCGGTATTCGTTCCAGTGATCACAATCTAATGCAGCCAGGTGCGTTTCGGTAGCGATCTCAAAAGGTGACGGAACTTCATTTAGACCATACGCAGCTAATAAGCGGCCAGTTGTCTTTGATGCCATAGCGGAGGTACCAAGTTTCTCAGTCAATGTAGTATTGGTTGACCGAGGCTCACTTGCTGTGGTATTGGTCGAGACATCCAGACAGCTGTCCCCGCCAATCGGCCATAGGCTTAATATATATAAAACAACAAAGTCGTATTTTCTTGCAAGTTTCGCAGCCCAGAGCGCACCAAAGGAGTCCAAGGGGGTGGTAGGTGAATAAGTAAGTGCAAGAAGGTGACTATTAGTCGGGGTACAAGGTGGAGTGATTTCATCATGTGCGGGCTTGAATGCAGCATTTTGCGAGGTCAGAGCTTGTGGTAGACGATTCTTCCTAAAAGGTGTGGGCATGTCCTTAGGAGGAGGTGTTGGCGGAACGCGGGCATCATGTGCAGGTGTGGGAGGTCGACTTTCAGCAATGTCGTCATCACTCAGAGCATAGAAGTCGTCAAACGTGGGCTCTTTAAGAACGTGGTCGTTGATAAAATGTGATGTCAAGACCGAAAGGGTTGATGTGCTTGCAGATTTTCGTATCAGTCTTGATCGTGGGATACTCTCGTTATTACTAGCGGGCGAGCTGTTTAGACGGGGATCTTCTAATCTATCGCCCCAGGTTTCTCGGACACTTTCTTTGCTTCTAGAATGGTTGGTGATCATTGGGGAGAAATTGACTGATACCACGCGGCCAACATCGGGATGTGGCGAAGCTAGAGCATGAAGTGATTTCGATCGATAGATTTTAAGCTTCCGATTGTCCTCGTCACTCTCTGAAGTCGGTGGAGAGTCTGGTAAGGGCTTTCCAAAAGATGATAAGGACTGTTGTCTTAGGCTTAAGGTTAGTTTCTGTACGGAGGTGCATTGCGGAAGCGGAGGATGGACAGTGGTTGAAAGGTCTGGATCGTCAACCAACTCGTAGCTGTCTGGTAACAACATCGAAGGTGTGAAATCTGGAGAGGGTAGCAACGTGGATTCTGTGCTGTCACTTGTGGATCCCCATTGACGGTCATTCAAGGACGCTTTAAAATCGAGCGGGTTGAACAGCAAGGATATATGTTGAGGAGTCCAGTCCAGCAATCCCTTTTCTGAGCGGTGCTCGGCAGCACGAGCTCGCGGCGATTGCTCTCGCGAAATATCTTTCTCAACATATTCTCCTGAGCTACGTATCGGTCGATCGCTCTTGAACAGTGAGTCTTCCGGAAATCGAAACCGGGACGAGCGTGACGTGGTCTGCGAGTTCCCACAATCGTGTCGTAAGGATGAAGTCGAAGCATCGGAACGACTAGGCCGATTGTTCACTATGGTAATACTGGAAGCAGCCGAGGACCGCTTAAGCAATGCTTCTTGTAGGCTTGGCACACTCTGAGAACGACCCTTATCCCTATCCGGACCGTCAATCTGGGCATCTCGGGGCATCATTTGCATCGACGTAGGTCTAAGGTACGACGGCGATGGAAAGACTGGTGGCGAAGGCTGCCGGGCAATGACAATTGGTGTCTTCTGCTGCTGTTGTGTTGTCTTTTGCCTCCCGCGCTCCCTCCGTCTCGACCCAATAAACAACCGCTCCAGCTTCTCGAACCCATGTGCCATCTTCCATACACTCGTCGACGCTTTGTGTGTGTGTTGGACCTCCATCATACAAGTCAGCCCTTATCTTTCTGAACAAACCCATGAGGTCGCAAGTTATAGCCACACATACCAGGATACTGCAATAAACAACAGCAACAACTTGACAGTCAATAAGAGGGTAAGAATAACAGGATAAATTGTGATGAACACTGGCGGATATGAGATTAGAATCTTTATGATGTGTTCAGATCCGTGACCAGGAACAATTTTAGGAAATTGTTAGGTAACGACAGGTGGACTCTCGCCCAGGGAGATCTGTGTTGCAAGTGCTCAAGGACGGCGCCCGAGTACTACAGGTGGTGGACATAGGCCGTACAAATCATTTCGAGGACCACGGGAGTAGCCTTACACAGCCGAATATGCCGACTGGTGGTGTTATATGGCACAAGCGTGAGAGGTTGAAAGTCAACCCCTCGGCGAGGGAGTACAGCAGAGTAGATAAGGGGGGTGTATGCTACTACTAGTTTATGTCTCTGCGCCAGAGGCTGATATATGACTTGAGGGGACGCGAAGGCAGTGTAATGATTTAGAAAAAGATCCTGTGTCTCAGATGCGGCTAGAACGACGATTGCCGGTGTAGGCGTGGATGACATGTAGGGTGGCGTCTGGGGTCGTAGATTCTTGGTCGTGGCTTCAAGGGCTAATAGAAATTGGGACTAAGTATGCGCACATACGGAGGATGACCGGTCATGTAAAGGTCTAAGTCAAGATGCAGTAGTCTGAGGGAACCGGTGGTTGGTAGGAAACAAGACTGCAAAAGCGCTGAGAAAAAGAGAGAGAGAGAGAGAGTTGGTTGGTTGGTTTGGTAAGTATAAAGTCGTGCGCTCACACGGACAAAGTTGGTCAAGAAAACTGATCTACTGTATATAACACTGACAGTAAGCAAACAGAGAGAACCGTATGTTGTTTTGTTAGAAGAGCAGGTCTGCTCGTGTGATAAAGACTCTGGAATCTGAAGTGTTTGGACTGTTGGTCGGTGTGTGATGCCGAGGAGAACGGAACGGGGGGATGGAAGAATGGGGATGGGAACGCGCTGCCATTGGTCTAATTGACAGGGAAATGTTCATTTTAGGAATGTATAGCCAACGGGGATGGTGGCTGCCAGACAAAGACAGAAGGGAGAGAAAGAGAGAGCGAGAGAGCACTTGCTACATCATGTTGACTACCTACATACCCAGGAGGTAGGTAGACAAGTACCTCGTGTACTATGTAAAGGTCAACAGAGCAGAGCAGAGCAATGAAATGCTACGGACGCTCGTCCAACGGAATTGATCTGTAAGGAAATTTGCAAATTTCACTCAGATAAATAATTCATCGGTCACAGTCTCCGTCGCTGGTTTGAAGGTAATCGTTGTCATTTCTCAATAGAAATACTTGGGTAGGTAATCTCTCTCTCTCAAAAGAGAACCCTGGTTCATTGCGACTGCGATACGGTGGGGTTACTGCGGTTGATGCGGTTGATGCGATGCGGGGACAAGGCGACGATGGTGGGTAGTACGGCATACCTAGTTGTCTACAAGGTATAGCAAGCGTCATACCAGAAGCAAGCAAGCAAGCCGGTTTGTCGGACATGGAGGCGCAACAGCCACGAGGTCGTTCCAATGCCATACTACCTTACATACCTGAAGTATAGTGTGTGGACACTCCTTCAGCCGCAGAAGCAACGCGTCTCGAGCTAGCCACGGTCTGTCAAAGGCGATATCCGACAGATTTGAGAGCCGCTTTGCGACTATCTTGAGAGTCAGTGGAGGACTACTTTCAAAGAACATCCAGGCCGTCCGTCACTGCCCATCTGATACCCCTTGAAAGTTGTGATCTCGTGGCCCAGAGAGCTCCCCTACCCTGGTTCGGATGTAACGCTGCAATTGATCTGCCCTCGAGGACAATGTGTGCGGCGCTTACAGTCAAGGTCGAGTAGTGACGATCCTGGGCACCCAAGAAATCAGAAGAGGGGAGAGGGTACTGAGAGGGGCTGGAACCTGGAACCCGGACCAGTCAGAGACCTCGGAAGATAGGGAAGAAATGAATCATACACGCAATCATCGGTCTGCGCAGGACTGAAAACCGTTTCACCAAAAGCAATCCTTAGTTAGAGTCGAGCGTTGGGACGAAAAGCCACGCGGCGGACAAACCACCTAACCTATGTACTTGCACCGGCCCTCTGGTTTCCCGTCAAGACTTTCAAAGGGTTTCATTCCATAACCACTTGGTGAGAGTTGGAAGCAGGGATATATCTTGTGCGTACATCTTATACGCAGTAGTGTATCCACTAATCTGGAAATAGATTAGCGTCACTGAGCACGCTGGCGGTTCCATGCTGAACTCTTTTATAGTATGGTCCCAAATCAGACATTTTCCTGGATTCATTAGGCGGTCATGACCGATCACAGATCTCATCACATATTCTCTAACTTTGTATGTATCTTCACCGCTGTCAACTCATGACTAGCTAAAGGACTTTTGCGTTCAAGATGGGTCGTCTATCCTAGTTTGCGTTTTCTCCCTCTATGTTCCAAAATACAGCGCCGGGCTGAAGGTAGTACCCCCTGCCCAAATGCACCTCTCTGGGTCCAATGTCTTGCTGTTCCCCGAACTCCAGCTACCCAGACCACCCTCTCTGATCTGCCGCATCACCATCTTGTGGCGCTCTGGCCGCACTGGTAGGGTAGTATGCCGCACACTTAAGCATTGCCAGGTCCCGGTTGCGCATGTCACGCGCGGAATGCAACGCAACAAGCGGCGATAACCTCGATGTCGAACCCGCAGGCTTAATAATCACAGGGCCTGTCCCTATGCTGCCTCTGGAACCTTACCGGGTCATACTACCTTGGTGTTCTTAGCGATCGCGTTGGCTTACAAGTACGGTAGGCAAGCCTGGAATTGGTAGAAGTTGCAGCTGGGAGCCTCGCTCATAGTAAATTGTTACCCTCTCAATTAGATCATCGTCTAACACTTGAGATTTCGACACCTCCTAAGCAGAGAGTTGACACGTCATTGCAATCAAACAGGATTCAGCGTGCTAATATACACCTACAGCACAAAGTGTCTTTTAGAGATAATCCCCGTCAATACTACTGGCGAGCTTCACAGGGAGCGGGTCGTATTTTGTGCCTTTCTCCTCTTGCATCACGCCGATCCGGCAATCTGTCTTAGTTGCGCGGGAACCCGCCGTGTGTGCGAGCCAATCGATCTCGGACAGAAGCGAGTAGGGCCGGCCCGCTTGATGAAAGCATGTGCTTCCTACAGCAGAAGCGATATAGACAAATAGACTCGATCGAGCAAAGTTGTTGGGTTGAACAAAACCCCTGACCTAGCCTCAAACTTCCGTTCAATCATCACTATCTATTTCTTTTAATGCCAGCTCTGTCGACCTCGGTGCTAGACACGCGTGTACCCGGTGACACGTACACAGACGGCCACATCATAAATATCAAACATTATGTTTCGCACTACATTGGCTTACCAAAATGTTCTTATGGTCTGTTCAATTGTCATTATTGCAAGTAATCTACCAAGACCTCATCTTGGCTTAAATAGATTCTTTTGGACTCTCAGCGCAGTTTTGCCGTCGTTATTAAATATCTCCAGCTTAACGCTCAAATACCTGATAGAACATTGAAGGGCGAAGTCTGAATAATGTGCCTAAGCAGGGTTTTTCGATCCATGCCGGGAGTATTGTACGAGGATGGACATGCAGCATTGTATGCTTTTGCGTGCGCTTATAGTTCATCTTTGCGAGGTATATCTCTGTTAGATATATGGGACTACCGGGACTGCCTCCTGCCCAGTTACACTTACCGATGGATAAATAGTGAGTTGGGTTCGATTCCTAACAGCGCTATTGGTATTCGCTTTTAGCTGTTACCACCAGCCTAAGTAACGGGCTGACAGCACACTCACTTCTAGACAGTTCTAACATTACGCCTAGACTTACACATCTTCGATATTCCTCAACCGCATCTTCTTCATTCTGTTCCACTTCCCACTTGCAGACAGAATCTGAAGTTTACCGTATTTTCCCAAGCCTCACATCGACTGACAATTGCATCATAACTGCTCGTCAATGAGGGCTCCCCTCGGAGATCTCAAGGCGTCGAAGGCCAGTCACTCAACAATATTATCCCGCTCCCTGTAACTCCGACTCCAAATATTCTTTGCAAACGCGACTAGTCTCCGGATGAAGGACCCAGCTTTGTGCGAAGGTATGATCTTTTTCTCAATCTTTTTTTAAATTAGGGTTACATACGGGCATGTACTTCGTGACACTACCTACTACCTCGACGGATCCTGTTGCTGATGTCGCTGGTTCTCTCATGCACCCACTAGTCCCCTCTTTTCAGCAATGATTCAGACGCCAGAACCTACGCACCATCGCCTTCCCCTAACACTAGCACTTCAAGCGACAAACACGATGTCAGGAACAAGGTATAGGGGTAGGTAATGAGCTTGTTGTTACGCAACAAACGTCAATATTCCATATCGTGTGTGCCTTGCTACTAACATACAAATCTGGTTCTTTGTTCTATAACAGCAGTGTCATGACACACGATGAGTGTCTCTTTTGGTCTTGTCCCAACTGGTTGGGTTCTGCAATGTCTAGACCCGGAGGTAGCCACCCGAGTCCTGCAGGTATGAAAGCCTCTCAACAAACTTGGGATTCTGTCCGCTCTTATATAAATAAGCCAAAAACAAGGAAATGATTTATAATGGTCTGTAATGTGCCTGGCGTAGAGCCTACTTATAGCTTGAGACCTATTAGTCAATCCACAGCCAATAGCATCCCTTGAAAGGGTAGTACCCCTCCATATTCTGCCCGTGAGGCTGAATCTTAGGAGCTTTTCCAGACAACCCCAACTGTCCCAAATCAATATTATTAGGTAGATAACTCGATTTGTTAGCACGATTTTGCGTACTATTCGTGTCTAGTAGAGAGTTGTTCAGGCTGATACAATTTTATATGGCCCCAGAGAAAGCTAAATGGATCCCCTTAGCACTACTGCCAGCATTATTGCCGTCATTCAATTATCTTCCAAAGTAGTCCAGTGTATCAGTACAGCAACCGGCGCGACTAAAGAACGAAAACGGCTTCGCAACGAACTACAAGCATGCGACGACGTCCTCCAACAGCTCAAAGACGAGGCTAATGATGACTCGCAAGAAGGAAAGGCATGGTTGAAGACGATTGAGGCACTCGAGGCACCTGGCGCACCGTTGGGCCGGCTTTGGGTAATACTCAAGGTTGTTCAAGCCAAGCTTGAGCCTAAGGATGGGTTGAAAAAGGCGATTGCGACCCTAAGATGGCCGTTTGAGGAAAAGGAAATGGAAAAAATTCTCAATGCAATCGAGCGTG
Organism: Xylariaceae sp. AK1471; assembly: GCA_023159215.1. Lineage (NCBI taxonomy): Eukaryota > Fungi > Ascomycota > Sordariomycetes > Xylariales > Xylariaceae > Xylariaceae sp. AK1471. The sequence goes on from JAJKLI010000026.1 coordinate 129,698, forward strand.
AAAAAGGTCTGCTGGATTTGGCTCTGACGAGCGAGACTCGGAAGCTCCTTCAGCACATCCAAAGGCACTCCAGGGAAAATGCAGAACAACTTGCAGGACTAGTGGCAACTATTACGCAGCTCTCAACAGACCAACATATTCAATTTGCCCAAGTACACGGCGGTATAGCGCAAGTTCTCGGATCTCAGGCTACTATCCGGGACGACATAAAGCACCTTCACACCCGTCAGGAGCGGCAACACATTCTTGACTGGCTTACACCAATCGATTATGCCCCCCAACAAGCTGACTTCCTACATCGTCGACAGCCAGGAACGGGACAGTGGCTTCTTGATACCACATATTACAAGGACTGGGTTATGGGTCATCAAAAAACGCTGTTTTGTCCAGGTATTCCCGGAGCAGGCAAGACAATCCTGACATCGATTGTAGTGGACGACCTTTACAATAAATACCCAGATACCTCGGTGGCTATTTGTTACATCTATTGTAACTTCCGACGCAAGGATGAGCAGACGCTAACCGACTTGTTCCTCAGTCTTCTCAGACAACTTGCCCAAAGTCAGCCTTCTTTACCGGAGAGTGTAAGAGAACTATATGATCAACATCAGCCTAGACGAACAAGGCCGCCTTTAGAGGACGTCATCAGAGCCTCTCAGTCAGTTGCCTTGACGTATTCTAAAGTCTTCATAATTATTGACGCACTCGATGAATGCCAAAGGTCTAATGACTGTCGAGAAAGGTTTCTGATCGGAACCTTGGACTTTCAGCAGACAGTTGGGGCCAATCTCTTTGCAACTTCCAGATTCATATCGGAAATTACGGATAGGTTTGCGCACTGCCCGTCGGTCGAGATCCGGGCTAGTGAACATGATATCTACAAATACCTCGAGGGGCATATGTCAGAACTTCCGGGGTTCGTGGCTCAAAATCCTGCTCTGCAAGTCGAGATTAAGACCAAGATTACGCAAGCTGTCGATGGGATGTATGTATACTCCTACGCTGGAACTAGCCCATACTCATTTAAACAGGTTTCTTCTTGCGCAGTTTCATATGCCTTGTCTAGTCGGTAAAAAGTCGCCTAAGGCTGTTCGGAATGCCTTAGGAAAGCTGGTGACCGGCTCTAATGCATGCGACTCTGCCTATTACGATATGATGCAACGAATCGAAGGTCAGCTTCAAGACCAAGAAAAGCTTGCTAAACAGGTTCTGTCGTGGATCACCCATGCTAAAAGGCCCTTAACTACACTGGAGCTTCAACATGCGCTTGCAGTTGAAATTGGTGAGCCGGAAGTAGATGAGGACAACCTTCCACAAATCGAAGATATGGTCTCTGTATGCGCTGGACTAGTGACTGTCGATGAACAAAGCAGCATCATTCGACTAGTTCACTATTCAACTCAGAAATTCTTTGAGCGAACACATAGTAAATGGTTTCCAAATGCACAGTCTGAGATTACTACGGTCTGTGCGACGTATCTCTCTTTTGAAACTTTTGCGAGCGGCTTTGCTCTAAGTGACAAGGAATTCGAGGACCGCTTGCGATCAAATCCCTATTATGACTATGCTAGTCATCATTGGGGACATCATGCACAATATGCGGCGGGCTGTCGAGATACCTTACTATTTCTCAAGAAGAAAGCGCAGGTAGAAGCATCATGCCAGGGATTACTAGCTAAAAAGTACTTCATCGACTATAGCCAAAGGCCTCCTAGACAAATGACTGGACTACATCTAGCAGCATACTTTGGCCTTGCGGAAGAGGTACAGATTCTATCTGATGAACACGACGTTGATGTGAAAAACAGCCGGAATCAGACTCCCCTGTCGTACGCATCAGAGAAGGGGCATGAAGCGATCGTCAAGCTGCTCCTAAAGAAGGGCGCTAACATTGAGACTCAAGACATCGCTTACGGCCTAACGCAGGCACCGCTGTTATTAGCGTCAGAGAAGGGCCACGAGATGGTTGTCAGGCTGTTACTCGAGAACGGCGCTAACATCGAGGCTAGAGAGAATATGTCCAAATACGGCTTCACACCATTATCTATGGCAGCAATATGTGGACACGAGATGATCGTGAACCTGTTACTGGAGAAGGGCGCTAAATTTGATTTTAAGGATAATTGTGGGTTGACGCCGCTGCATTGGGCAGCAGGCAACGGGCACGAGACGGTTGTGAAGCTGTTGCTGGAGAAGGGTGCCGAGGTCGACGCCAACGATACTCATGGGGAGACGCCGCTGCAGTTGGCAGCAGGCGAAGGGCACGAGGCGGTGGTGAAGTTGTTGGTTGAGAAATGGACCAAGGTTTACACCAAAGATAATGATGAGTGGACGCCGCTGTATCGGGCAGCAGGCAACGGGCACGAGACGGTTGTGAAGCTGTTGCTGGAGAAGGGTGCCGAGGTCAACGTCAACGATGCTTATGGGCGGACGCCGCTGCAGTTGGCAGCAGGTGAAGGGCACGAGGCGGTGGTGAAGTTGTTGGTTGAGAAAGGGGCCAAGGTTGACAACAAAGATAATGATGAGTGGCCGCCGTTGCATTGAGCAGCATAGAGGGGGAGCGATGCCATTATATTATTTTACCTTTGAGGTAGATTTGTTATGCCCCAAGATGTCTCATTATTCTTTAAGCCCCGGGCTTTATGTCAATAATTGTATATTAAGCTCGTAGAGAGGAAAGTATGTTTCGAACTGAGATCCAATCTAGGCATATTGTAACGGGCGGCGTTTGTTAGGTATATATAATATTAGAAACTAAACTCTATAGCCAAGTTTTACCATAATACAATTATTTTATCACCATCACATAGTACCTGGCTATGCTGCCCAAACACAGGTCGTGATAGTCCTCTTTCTCACACAAGTATCGTTAAAAACTTATACGTAGTTATCAAACCCTAGCACGATTCCTTTTTGTTTAAGGCAAACGACCTGTCGCGGCTACTAAAGCCTTACTACAATCTTTGGCAGGCTCGTAGTCAAGTGTTACTTTACCCTCTCCATGATCACAAGCATACCCTCCTAAGCAAGTTCATATCTATACCTCAGTAAATCCGTCTATAATATTTTCTTAAAATATCAAAAGGCTCGTTCTTTTGCTGTATTAATCACAGCTGGAGAGATCCCAACTATCTAGGTAAGTACAAACATCACTCTAGGATATGTTACGCCAGTGCAGTTCGCAGTGTCGTGTGGCAAATTCTACATTCACAGCGGGCGCCCGGTTCCCGCCAGCCGTTGCTCTGGCCCTCGCAGAATTTTTGGTAAGGACAGCAAAGGCATCAACAAGGAGCCCAAGAGGTAGCCGAAGGACAGAGAGTAACCTGGAACTACTACACAGAACCTAGTCCGAGCATAGTATTGCACATCCCGATAAAACCATCTACGAGGTCGGGCAGCTCATTAGTGGGCCACCTAGGTCACACTTCTCCTGGGCCGTATCACGCCTATAATAAGAGACTACGGAGATGGGACCGTAAGGCTCTAGAAGGTCGTACTTCTTGTATTTTCGCTCTTGAACTCGTCAAGAGTGCGAGTAATCTTTGTACTGTCAATCAGTTCCCGAAGCTCTAATGTAAGATCTTTGCCGATGAAATCACCAGCAGTCGCTAAGATAACGATTTGGTTAGCACAATCTCAACCGCGTGATTTGTCACTCTCTATTCAAAAGCTGGGTTAACATTCAGTCTTGTCTAGACCCAGCAGCACGGATTGGTGTCCAGCTGACGAGTTACGTAGTGTCTTCGGGGTCTTCGGCAATTCTTCTTGAAAAAAGGGGCGTGGATGACGGGAAGGGACTAAGTAGAGAACCTCGCCGTCTGGATGTGGTGCGGCATGGGCCCGGGACACATTGATTCCAGCTTGCAGTTTATATAATGTATATTACTGAGTAGGCTCTCTACTCAACGATTGTTCCTGTTTAACAGGCGGAATCTTGTCAGCCACCTAGAGGCAGCAGAACCATGTTAGATGGGCTCACTAGGCCTAGTCGATGAGGCAAAGCCTATTTACGAGGATATCAATTCGTTAGATATCATAGCTGATCTACTTGCTAGGCTATCGGGATTCCGTTCTACTACCTCTAGTATCAGTGCCTGGAGTAGACTTTCTTGCTGCTACGTAGAATTTCTGTAGATGAAGCATTCCCAGTCTCCCACCACTCCAGTTTATATCTTCTCGGAATGGCTAAGCCTATAGATGTGCTGTTTGGCGTTCCCTAGCTACAACTAATTAGAACTAATCCCTACAACTTTTCCTATTAGTGGGGAGTAGAGAATTCTTACTTCGTCGATTCGCCGAAGATATTCAGGAACGCGATGTGTACTTGCTCTGTCAAGTCACTAGCCTGTAGACTTCTACCATGCTTCTCAAAGGCAAGCCGGGAGCATTCCTGCCCGCCAAGTCAGCTAACTGATAACACAAGTGCTCTTTTTCTCAGCAGAAAAGTCCACCGCTGGAACAAGAAATTGAGAATGTAACAGAGCCATCAAACGTACCCTCGTAATAGCGGAGCCGCCAAAAGCTGCAAGGCTCAGCATTTCCGCCTCCTGCAAATGGTTGCCGTGATCCCAAAGGCCATCCAGATACGCCTTACGCCAGGCAAGGAACGTAGCGATGCTGCCGGTCAGTGTATCGCCCTGGCCGCCGGACCTCTTGTAGCCACCCTTGAGATCAACAACCAGCGTCGTCTCGCCATTACTTATGAGGTCTTTCCCACCCTTCTGCACGATTGTGACGCCGCCGAGGGCTTTTGAGAGAGCCTCGACCTGAGCTGACTCAGACTTAGAGTCCTTACCTCCCTCCTGCTTGTCGCTGTCCGGGAACACGCTATCCCATAGACGCCCGAACTCTACGACGTTGGGCGTGAGTACGACCTCGCGCCAGCCCATTACAATCTCAGGCGATTTCGCCACGATGGCGAGCGCGTCCGCGTCTAGGACAACAGGCATTTTGCGCTCACGGGCAGCGGCCAGCACGCGCGCACACGTCTCCTGCATTAAGGGGTCGCGGCCGAGTCCGGGGCCAATGACGAGCACGTGCAGGCGCGACAGCATCTCGATGATGCGGCCAGAGACTTGCTCAGGGTCCTTGTCCGCCGCGGGCGTTGAGGAGGCTTGTGAGGACGGCGGCGACTGTCGCATCAGCGGGTGTACCATCAAGTTCGGGCTGTAGGTCTTGATGACGGCGCCCGCCCCAGGTGTGCAGATGACGTGTGACTAGATATCAAATCAAGATCTTAGCTCTGTATTCTTGCTTGATAACTACAAGTAGAGTGCGAGCACGTGTTGCAAAGCATCCGCATCGCATCATATCGTCTGCCGAGGAAGAAAGCTGCTACCACACACCATATCGCAGCCCAATCGGGCGCTTGCCATTGCTGAGAAGTACGGCGCACCTGTGTAGTCTTCGCTGCCGCCGATTACAGCCACGCGACCTAATTGACCTAGAAGTCCGGCCCGGCCGCTGTCAGTTTGTCGGCTCCCATGCTGGATAGTAGATAGCTTTAGGCATTTGGGTGAAGACCTGTGACCTCGCACCTTTATGAAACTTCTCAAGCATTGGTGGCACCATCTGGCGCACTTTGCTGAGAACGCCTTTCGTAGCTGACGACATGTTGTCCACCTGGGTACTCATTTGAGCTGCTGAATATAGATTATGAGTGATGTCCGAGGTTCCAACTGCTGAGGATATCTCGCTGATAAGCTTGGTTGAGCGACGGGGTTTCGAACTCTGAACGAGAATGCCTTGAATATCAAATATCTGTTGCGGGTTGTTATTACAATGACAGATTGGAAGTTGGACAGTAGTTAACGATATGTTGAGGTTTGGATGGAATAATGACGGAGGTGATGATGTCAGGGTTTCCCGGAATACGGAGCTTTACCTCCTTGTAGCTCACTGGACCTGTGGAAAGGGACCTACTTTCATATCACAACTCGTTGGAGATTCACAGCAACAAAGGCAAGACTCACAAAATTAAAGGTAGTTCAAGTTTACAAGACAAAAGGAATCAGGTGCTCTTCGAGTTTTTGGCTCTAATTTACAAAGGCTAGAACTGGGGAATTTTTCCACCTCTAACCAATATCCTCAGCATTCAGCACCCATCGACACTCGACGCCTCTAAACGAAACAAGATGCACCAACTCAGGCCCTCAGGTATAGACAGTAGCCCCGCCGATGTTCTCTCTAATAAATCTCAAGGAATTTACGCTAGGAAGCTCTTGGTGAAGCTAGTAATAACATCACGTAATCTGGCTTCAAGCTCCTTGCTGATGGCACCCTCCTTCTCGATGGTAGCGATCAGATCTGCCTCGTTTGTCTTCAGGTGAGCTAGGAAGTCAACCTCCCATTGAAGGATCTTGGGAACAGGTACGTTGTCAAGGAAACCGTTGACACCGGCAAAGATGAGGGGAACCATCTCGTTGACGGCCATGGGAGAGTACTGCTTCTGCTTGAGAAGCTCGGTCAACTATAAACAGCACGATTAGTCTCATCTGGTCATCAATAAGTAATCAAATATACTTACACGTTCACCACGGTTCAGAGTCTGCTTGGTGGAAGCATCAAGATCGGAACCGAACTGAGCGAAAGCAGCGACCTCACGGTACTGGGCCAAGAAAAGCTTCAGGGAACCAGCGACTTGCTTCATGGCCTTAAGCTGAGCAGCGGAACCGACACGGGAGACGGACAGACCGACGTTGATGGCAGGTCGGATACCCTTGTAGAACAGCTCAGCCTCCAAGAAGATCTGGCCGTCAGTGATAGAAATGACGTTGGTAGGAATATAAGCAGAGACATCACCACCCTGGGTCTCGATGATGGGCAAGGCAGTCATGGAACCACCACCAAGCTTGTCGTTCATCTTGGCAGCACGTTCCAGCAGACGGGAGTGCAGGTAGAAGACATCACCGGGGTAGGCCTCACGTCCAGGGGGACGACGAAGCAGCAGAGACATTTGACGGTAGGCAACGGCCTGCTTGGACAGATCGTCGTAGATAATGAGGGAGTGCTTGCCGTTGTCACGGAACCACTCGCCGATAGAGGCACCGGTGAAAGGTGCAAGATACTGCAGGGGCGCAGCCTCGGAAGCAGTAGCAGCAACGACAATAGAGTACTTCATGGCATCGTTCTCTTCGAGAGTCTTGACGAGCTGGGCAACGGTAGATCGCTTCTGACCGACGGCGACGTAGATGCAGTAAAGCTTCTTCTTCTCGTCGGCGCCGCTGTTCCATCGCTTCTGGTTGAGCATGGCATCCAGAGCGACAGCGGTCTTTCCGGTTTGACGATCACCGATAATCAACTCACGCTGGCCACGGCCAATAGGAACCATGGCGTCAATGGACTTGAGACCGGTCTGTACGGGCTCGCGGACGGACTGACGAGGCAGGATACCGGGAGCCTTCAGCTGAGCACGACGCTTCTCCTTGGTGTTCAAAGGTCCCTTTCCGTCAATGGGGTTACCGAGGGCATCGACGACACGACCGAGCAGCTCAGGGCCGACGGGGACATCAACCTAAAAATCCGGTGATTAGCAATATAATATTTGCATTGTAGAAGAGAGTAACCACTCACAATTTCACCGGTACGCTTAACGGTCTCACCCTCCTTGACCAAACGATCGGAACCGAAAAGCACAACACCGACCTGGCCAGCCTCCAAGTTCATGCACATTCCCTTGACACCAGAAGCAAACCTGTGAAGTGTTAAGATTCCGGTCGAACGAATCGGGGTAGTCAAGGTCAGCTTACTCGACCAGCTCTTCGGCCTGGACGTTGGCCATACCGTGCACACGGGCAATACCATCACTATATTGTTTCCATGTTAGCGGTGGGACTGCCGACAGTATTCAAATGCGCATATATGCCAGCAACAAAAATATTTTAATGGTGAGACAGCGCTCCTTCGATAGTCGTTGAGGTTGGGATTGGTTGACGTGTAGAGACGATGTTGTTGTTTTGCGTTGATAGGAAAATCTCGCCTATGGACGGATGAATGGATCCACATACCCGACAGAGAGGACACGGCCAGTCTCAGCAAGGTTGGACTCCTCTGAAATACCACGGATTCTTTGCTCGAGGATGGATGAGACCTCGGTGGGTGCGGCCTTTGCATCGGCGAAGGACCGGGCCTGGATGTTGATGGCGGGTGCGGCATTTCGTGCCTGGAGGAAAAACACCGTTAGCCGAAAGTGTCCGAACGCAAAGCTATTGCGCTACCAGAGCTTGTGCTAGCTCTATAAGCTCCCCAAATAACATCAAAACGAACAGCAAAAAGCCAATTGAGCTTCGGAAAGGTATTGAGGATGGACCAGGAGCCTTTGCATGCGGTGTTCGATGGCATTGACCCGGATATGGATGGCGAAAGGTTGACCTACCGCAACGACTCTGCCCGAGACAGATATGGCGCTCACGGCCCGCGAGGACTGGCGGAGGGCGTTACGGAACATATTAGATGAGGTATATGAGGTCCTCTAGATTAAAGAAAAACCAATTGCAATTGGATTGCAATTGCAGGAGAGGAGATTGAGGGTCGTGGTTGGTGTTGGGAGGTTTGTAATGGAGACTTTTTCCAGAGGAAAGAAGAGACTGATGAGAAAGGCCTTTTGGCGAAGGGGAGACGGGCTCGGGTTCGTGCACAGACCAGCCAGATTGGTGCAGTGAGCTCAGGTTCCTCCGAGTAAGCTAGCAGCAAAAGCGCTAAGCCTAAAGGAGCCCTCGAGCAACGAGAACTCACAAATCCGCTCAAGATAGCTCCACCTTCTCATCTCAGCTGTTTTTACCGTGTTTATTTATCGTATGGTCGATATGCGCACTGTGAGTAATTGCCTTATCCATATCAGTCCGCTCATCCTCAATTAAACTTGAGTCTCTCTATCAATTGCCATGAATTCGAATATCTACATTGGATGTTCATACTCGAACAGTGTTGCGGCGAACGCTTTCGACTCGCTGATAACCAATCGATGCCTAGCAATAGTGATTGGAGCACTTTACGTTACAATAACACCACAAAAGCATATGTCTGCAATCGTTTGACACTCTCCCTTCAAGCTCTTCTAATTCATATTCCTATTTTATTAGCTTGTTCAAGAATTCATACGTCCTCTAGGTGTTCGTGAAGCTTCCTATAACCGAGCTACACTGAGCCAAAATATCATCCATGTTCTTCGTCACCAAAGTCGCATCTAGTGACCGTCAACCTTTAAATCAATGCCAATTCATAATAACACAGCGACCCAAGCTCGTTCTCCCAAAGCTGCTAATGCGTACCAGAGACTTCATCAATTCTAGTTAGGAGGGGGTCAGCAAGGGCCTTGAACCCGGTATATTCGAGCAGGTAAGCCAATGGGGAAGTTAGTCATTGACAATGACGGAGAGTCGAGTCTGAAGCGCCGAAGGATAGACTCAGGATACGGCGAACTCTCTCAAACTTCTCAGACCAGCAATACACTACTCAAGCATCAAGACAGCGGAATCAGCTCAGGCGCAAGAGCTTGTTCACCAATCCTGCTCTCTGATGAGCCTGAAGTGACTGTCACAGAAGAGTCCAAATCGACAGCTCAAGAGCCGTGCATCGTCATCTACCTTGGCTCTGTACGGCAGCAGATCGCCCAATCGAAGTACCTATCACATATCTGGAAGTCAGGATTGGACTCACCTTGTGCAGTATGTCACCAACAGTTTTCCGAGAAAGGAGAACCCCCAATCCGGACCTTTACCTTCGAGACTTCTGAGGATCTCAGCGAAGATACTAGCGATATCACTCAGCTACCCATCGCTCCTCACCCGATCCGAGTTTTTAATCGACATTTTAAATGTTTAAAATCGAAAAGGATCAAGTACATCGCCATATCTCACGTCTGGCATATCGCAGTATCCCAAGCCCAAGTAGACAGAGAGTCGTCCTCCAATGCTATACGACTCGCATACCAAGTACCCATCAGATCACTCTTGGCTTTGACGAGCCACTTTGGGCCTCTGGAAGTCTGGCATGACTACATGAGTGTTCCTCAATGGCAGACCGCTATACAACAGCAACTGCTCTTACAACTTCCGACCATTTTCTCGTACCCTAACCGCATAGTCATGCATCTAGATGACGTCTCTCTGTCGCACCTCAATGATGTAGTAAATCCTCCCGGCTACAGTGCTTTCATAGAGAGCATTGCAAAGTTGACGAATTCACGTTATTTTGAGCGTATGTGGGTTGTACTCGAGTACATACAGAGCAAACAAGCGGTAATACTGTCTCAATACTACGAAATCTTCGACCAAAGCGCTGCGGATCTGTCCGAGATTGCTGGAGCCAACCTGGGCAAGTATATTATAAGGCTGGGCCAGAACCGGTTTAACGAGCTTTCTCAGACCAAAGGGTTCCATTGGTCGAAGCGAGCATGCTGGGACGATCAACAGACGTGGAAACACCAGGACTCTAAACTCCGCACACTTGGAGCAGCCATATTCATCATCGGCCAAAAGGCATGTCGTGACCATCACGACTATTTCTTCAGCCTAAGATTTCTTCTCGATCTGCGCCAGGACGAAGCTAATATCAATACCATCTTATCCGACGACACATTTGAATCGTATCTAGCATTATGTTGGGATGCTCTCAAGAGTGGGGACTACTCACCCTTACTCTTTCTTCCCTTGGATTCTGAAGCGGCCGATCCAAGGGCGCCATGGCTACATGGACATTCTAATATCTCGCACAACTTGTGGGACTACGGGACATGTCGTCAACTAGCCAAGTCCCTCAGCATCATCCACGAGGGCAAAATCAAGCCTAAACTCGAATCAGTTGGTGTTGTGCAGAGCTTCGAGCACTACGATTTCTTCGGTAGCGCGGAATCTGTCTTCTATCGAGTCGCAAGAAAGATCATAGACGTCAGCGGCACATGTCCAAGGTCTTTCTACAGTGCTGCATCTCGCATCTTCCCCTCAGCCGCCGGTAAAGGGGTCTTTTCGCCTACGCCGTCGGCCATCAATATCGATGAGATTGAACCTCAAGCCACTGACCTGGACTCCATCCGAAAACACATCGAACGACTCAGCTACCTGCCATTCAAAGGCGAGCACCGGTCCGAGACGATGCAAGTCGCCAAGAAACTGCTATCTCTACTAGGTCTCGGGCTCCCAGAGAAGCAGTCATCACTATCTAGGATCAAGGCCGCGTCGGAGGAAGCGCAGTGGTACAAGAAGAAGCTGGAAGGTCTGGCAGCCGCAAAATGCAAGGGTTGCTCGCAGGACTTCCTCTTCAGGGCCACGGTCTGGGATCCCCCGGCCCCGGCCTCGACTATGGCCGCGGAGATGTATCGAATTCCCGGCCTGCTGTATGATGACACGGTCGCCGAGGGCGCGGGCTTGATGGTCTGCGATGGCAGGATCGTGGGCAAGATGGCGTATGCTACGCCTGCTTGCGCGTGTCGGATCAGTGAACTTGTAGAAATTAAGTCACAAGCTCCCATAAGTGAGTGAGTGAGGGACGCGCTCAGTTACTAGTTTACTACCGTGCTGAAAAATATAAAATACTCAAAACTAAAATTGTAAGCATTAGCTCTTCTAGACAGACTCATGCACTAGGAACGAATGGAACAGTCAGATGCGTTTTTGGTATCGAAAGAAATCGGTCAGAGACCTAATGAAGTCACCTAAGCTCAACAGTCTAATCCTACGTGATTCGGCGAGAACTCAAAATGAGTTTTAACAGCAAAATAAAATTGTTTTCTATTTATGGGAGTGGGGAGATTAGATCCTGTTCATATATCAAGGAATACCCGGCCCAAATGCCTTGCATCTTATATCTAACGAGGTTGTCTCGATCTATGGGGGTATATCCTTTTCGTCTCAAAAAAAAGCAAACTCAACCTTGTTCCTTGAGGTTCTACGCGCCGTTTCTTCTGCCTCTTCTTCTCCAATCTATCTATCTACATCCCGAACGCCTCAGGAGTGAGTATACAGACAAAAGAAAGGTAGCTAGCCAGTTCAGCATGTCAATTTTCTTTTCCATCGCGGTTCGGATTCATCGTGTTGTGTTTATAGGACTTCCACGCGCTCATACCCCTCGCCCTTGAGCGCAGGTCTCGGCGGCTTGCGATCGCCCTTGTAATCGCTCACAAAGGGGTTCGGATCCTCCTTCTGATCAAGATTGCTCAGCGTGTGGTTGACGCCGCGATGGCAGGCCTCGTCGGCACGGATGTACATGATGAGGTCGCGCATGGTCCGCTTGCCCTCGGGCATGTTCCAGTACCGGACGGCAATGTCCGGGACGCGGAAGTCCGGGCTCGACCATTTCGGTAAGTGGCCCTCGTCGATCTGCTTGATGGCCATCGTGTAGGTGTGCACGGCCTCCTCCTCCAAGTAGCCGACGAAGCGGTGCGTGATCTTGGGCGAGATCAGATAGGAGGCTACTAGCCCATTGAAGTAGACGCCTTGCGCACCAAGGATCATGAGCTTCATGAACCACCCTACGGAGAAAAGGACACGATTAGCCTTCTTCAATTGGAAAGGGATGAGAAAAAGGGGCGGGTATTCTTATAATGCATGGGTAACATGAACATACCTGGCTCACACATCTTCATAAACGTCAACAGATGCATCCGCTCATTATAGCTTTCCTCAAGCAGCGTCTCGATCCAGCCATTATCGCGCTTCAGTCGTCGAAGGCTGTGCAGATGCCGCAACATACCGGCGACCATGCCAGGCACGCCCGCTATCGACTCAAGGAAGAGGAAGCGGATCATCCACTGCGCCTCCGTAAGAGGCTTGATCGAAGAAGTGGCCGTCGTAGGGTTCTTCTTGTCGACCTTCTGCTCTTTGTGCATTCCCGTGCAGAAGTCCATCCCCCAGCGACAGAATCGCATGAACTTCCAGGCGAAGTAGTCGCCCCATGTCACTGGCTTCCGGTGTGTAGGCACCACTGCCAGCATCTCCTCTTCGGTAAATCCATGGTGCGGCCATGAGGGTGGCGTTCTTCTGATATTCTCGGTTTCCTTGGCTGGAAAAAACTCCCGCAGGCGGGTTACGGGTGTTGTTGAGAAGGCCCGTGTGCTGGCATATTGATGATGGTGTTGTTGTGAAACGACAGCAGGAATGAAGGTGAGGCGGATACCGGCCGGTTGGGTTAGTGTAGCGTTTGATAGAAGCGGTGCCAAAGTCCTGGAAAGTTGTGCAGCTTGCTTCGGCGAGCAGAGCTTCGTCTGTGCTCTAGCTGATAGCATCGAGGTTAAGTTGCGGGTTCTCTGTCCAATGAGAGTAGTGATAGTCAAGATGTACTATAGATAGGTAGGACGATAGTGTATGGTGAGAAATTGAAGTCAACATTGGAAAGAGAGAAGTGTCTCACAAAGCCGTGGCTTGCTCGTTGCTTTTATTATTATCTGACTAGCAACACCGGAGCAAACAATGCTGACGTGCAGCAGCTGACTCGAAATTCCGGCCAACAGACAAAGAAAGAAAGTCCCAATTCCAACGTCATGTCTACGTGTGTATCCATCTAGGTATCTCTAAAAGTAGATACTAGTATAGGTTATGGCCAATCTGTAACCTGTATCCTCAAGCTGTGCTACCTGTCAGTACTTAAGTCAGCGGTTTCGGAAAGTAAACCACATATTAAGAAACCATTGGTCGAGGGAATACGACAACTAGGTGCACTCCCCGAGCCCACCTGCAATTCCCGAATCCCATTTTGCTGTGATGGCCGAGTTTGCGGGTAATTATCTCGCGCCGCCGCGGAGTTGCATTGTTGCTGAGTCACCGATTCAGAACTACAGGCGAATGAGAGTTACCCGTCCAGATACAATTACGGGATTTGAAGGCTGAGCAAGTTTTGGCAGTGCCCTGAATATGGTCAGCTGGCCGTGAAAATTGTGACTGTGTCGGGAATTATAGGAGGGTTTCACGAAGATGATCGTTCCGTCGCATTTTCGCTGATCAAGCCCCGCTTTCTTACAATATACGGATAGGTGAATAACGTCCGTAAGTTCTCTCCTGCAACGAACCAAGGATATTGATATGTACAATAAAATCGCACCGAAGGTTGTGGCAAGCGATTTATTCCGTTAGCATTCTGATATATTCTCGTTCCGCAGAATTCCTTCTTCATAAGCGGTCAAGGTATTGGTATCCAAGACATAGCAGCTTGTGGAGTCCAGTCCGCGGCCCTATCCGAGCCCACTCACTGAAACTGGTGAGTGACTTGCAGCATCAAAGAGGCGAACATCCACAAGGTGAAGCAACTGCCTCAGGCGAGTGCCAGCTTCTCTTCTCATACATTCATCTTGCTCCGCACAAGCTGCAAGGCTGCAGCAATGCTCATACCTAATACATACTCAACACTAAAACATCGTTTCCAGACAACATATCGACAAGCGACCTTGAACCTACTCGCCGGCTTAAAATCGGCAGCTGACGAGGTTATGTAGGTAGCTATATAAGCACTAATAACCCACCCAGCTCTCAATTCAGCGCTCAGCTTATAACTTTCACTTGGGACATTCGAGCCCGGTAGCTCAGTCGTCTGGTGTCCAAAGAGAATTCTGATAAGCACAAGCTAAGCCGGGATATATGAGGCTCCAAGATGAGAGACCCACCCGAGCTAATAGAGGCTTGATTGCATGAATCCAAAGAGACAGTCAGCTCGCAACAAAGAGCAGCTGCAGAATGGGCAGGAATGCCTCACGTATCAGACGTGATAAGGGAATGCTCGCAGCTAATCCCATGGTCGCGCCATGTGTGGTCGAATTCTTAAGTGATCTTCATAAGCTTCTTTTTTTCCTCGTTTCTTTCTTAGCCCCAATCCTTAATCCCTTTAACCTTTTTTGAGTTTTAATTTCCCAGCCAGCTCCCTGCAAACTGACGGTATTGGCAAGGGTCTGTCTTGAACCACCAGACTCAGGCAGGGACGGTTCGAATCAACATGCTTCCATTCACGCGATTTTTTCTTAGTCCTTTCGTCCCACTGCAACAAATAACGGTGTGCGGTAGATACATTTTTGGTTCGTTCTATGATCATGATGGCAGCAAGTGAGCAGAAAGCAGGCTAGCTGAGGTGGACAAACTCATCCCCAGATTATCCACCCATTTTGACAGGTCCGGTCGGTATTTAGCTGCAGTCCTAATGCAGTCCTACTACTACACGTTCATCTTTACTCCACAGTAGCTTCGCAGCTATCACAGAGTCTATTCTTGTCAACGAGATCAAACCAACCGACAGACAAAAGGATTCACCTCGGGCACATAGACCAGTCATCAAGTCCGGTAGAAGTCCGGCAATCCAGCATGCTTCCCAAGGGAAATGAGCGCGGTAGCTCAGTTAGTTGCTAAGGAGCCCTTATGGAGGGTCCTGTTCTTCAGCAAAGAATCCACCTAGCCTAGATAAAAGAGGCCCAAGATATTTAACCCACCCGATACGTCCTCCCAACACCCCAGTGTCCCTGAATCAATAGAGATAGGGCATTGGGATAGGTATTGGGACGGCAACTGACCGAAGTCGAGTTACGACCATAGTTGTGACTCTTCTCTCGAAAGATATTGCAACCAAATTTTTGTCCTTTATTCCTCCTTTCCCCCTTCTTCTCTCTTGTACAGCAATAACCCCATGTACTTGTAATATTTTTATTCTCCCGTTGCCGGTTTACTCTCTCAGAACTTCAGTTGTTCTATGAAATTATCGGATGCATTCCTATTCGGTGTAGCGCTAGAGCTTCAATCTATAGACAATACAATACGATCTCGTACAACTAGCAACCGCTTCTGCATTGTTTCCAAGCCCCTTTGTCTCTAGGCGATTTCGAGAGGAAGTTACGTAGCTGTGCTTGAATAAACACATAGAGCCTTCCGTGTCTGAGAGATAGACCATCTTGCCATTAGCTGAAGGAGCTATTCCCGTCCACCCCGATCCAAATAGAAACTTGTTGCTCTTTGAAAGAGAAAGAGGACGTGCTATAAGGTAAAGATCTCCTTACTCATTCTCGTCACTACTATATCTTATCGAACCTTCATACAAGTATAACCTCATTCCTAAGCTACTTGTTTAGATAGCTCGACTGTTTCCTGAATTCAGACTATCTCAAAACTTCGAGTCTCCTTATCTCCCTTCACAAGCAGCTCCCCATCCATAATTCCGTCGCAATACGCCTCGCCTACATACGTATACTTTGCCGTAGCTTGGCTATTGTGGTTGTCACCCGTAATGTCTGATGTATTCTGTGGTCTCAAAACGTGGGGCACACTGCCGCCTGGAATTACGACGACGGTATCACCCACCTCCATATGGCTTGGCCCGAGGCCAACGTATCCTATGTCAGTAACGAAGATCCTTCGACCAATGTTCTTCACAAGATTACTTGTATAGTGTGTTCTTTCTCTGGTGTGAGTAATGTTGCTCAAGCCTTCCCTGGTTGGTACCGGAATGATATCCGCGCGCTCAAACTTTACTGCCTTTCGTCGACGGACACGATCCAAGCCTGCATGCAGCCGCATCTTCATGGAATACCCCGTCACCATTACCACGTCAAAGAGTATGAGGAAGAAACCAAGCAGCCATATTTGGGCGGCGCGGATGGGGTCTATAGCACACAAGCGGACGACGTCGATCTGGCTCGCGGGGGTCCAGTACCAGCTCGCGGTAGTCCAGTACCGGGGCATGTTTGCAATGCTACGAAACATGCCAATGAAGCTACTCAACGACCGTATGTTGGTTTCAAGTTCCATCCACTTCTTGTCCCATTCGTAGAGCTTCAAAATAATCTCTTGCAGTACCTCTTCTGCAGTAGCTGGGTCAAACATGATGGGGAACTGTCGCACAGAGAGACCACCATCGGATATCCGTATGATGGATTTAACAACCAGCTTCTCATCCGAAATTTTTGGGGCGTTAGTCGGGTTTATTCTCGCTGCTTTTCCCATGAATTCCTCAAGCTCGTCCAAGAAGCACTTCACGGACACGTACTCGATGTTTTCCCTGATGAGGTTTTCGGCGGCCTGGATGCCGTGTTTGCCCACATGTTTCACATGTCCAACGGGAATAGCAATGACTCGTAGTGAGTTTGTTAGTAGATCAGAGACGACATCGTTGCCAGTTCGGGGGCCACCGGCACAGAAGACCGGGGTCTTCGGGTCCAAATATCCGTACGGTGTACGCAACCGCTCCATTGACCAATCGGGCACCCAGGAGGGTAACTCATGTCCACGTTTTAAAGATTTTGGCATTTGCGAAAATAAGAGCATGTCGACGTTCCTCTTCATGCAAGAAGCTGCGAAACTGGTAAAGGCCTTCTTCACATTACCGGCTTTCATTTCTTTTATCGCTTCCACTGTTTCCCTCTTGATCTCATCCTCCTCCGCGAGACCCAGTAGCGCGTAGATACGATCCTCAGCTTCAGTCGCGCCTACTTTAGGGTCATCATCATTGACATTATACTTAATCACAATGTCATAGAGCGATCTCCCGCCCCCTTGAGTGTTCCCGCCCCCTTGAGTGTTGAATATCGCTTTCCGTTCCTGACACATGCGAATAAACGGCTTATTGAGAGAGAATATCTCATCTCGGGCGCGGACTTCGTCCACATCTAGGGGCCCTGTCGTGTTTTTCGTCCAATGTGTATTATAGATCGAATAAAAAAGCATAGTGCAACGGAAACAATCAAAACACTGTGATTTTTCACCGCATCTAACGGACACATCATCAGGTAGACACCCCTCCTGCACTGTCCACAGACGGCCCATCCAAGCTGTGCGGAAGACCTCAGCCATGCCGCGCACAGGAAATCGCGGACCGTAGCGCGCGATCAAGTCTAAGATGTCGTCACGATCTTCCCTCTGGGCTGCTGTTTCGAGCTCTATACTTGGGTCCATGACCGCTTGGAACACATCCATGCAATGTCCCAAGTTGGGTCCTACCACCCTGCTCATGATCCCCTCGCTATTGAGTTCGGACGAGAATGCAAAGTAACTGCGCGTCTCCGGAGTCTCGACTCCCAGCCAGACAATCGTCCTCGCGCTTTGAGCGTAGATTTCGCCCATTAACGGCACCTGCTGGAGCTTTTCCGCTTTATCGGTCTGATTGATGCAGATCTGATCTGCGAAGATAGGGCGCCCGGCTCCGACGTTGTCTTGCTGGACTAGACTGAGCAGTGCTGATTCAAGAGAGGCCGTTATATACAGCCTCCGATACCCCATGCCATTCTCATCGTTGCCGGGAAGCCAAATAGTAACCGGCCTATTCGCTGCACCTTTACCCCAGCAGTAAGAGAGACATTCATATTCGACGGACGTATCATCGATGTCGATCTCAACAATCCTAATGTTTAGTGTCTCCCGGAAAGGCGGAAACTGTGACCTAGTAGACGAAAGAAGCTTCACCGCGCGGAACGTGCGTGGTTTTGTGTGTAGACTTGGGTATTCAAACGCTCGAGTACACAGGGACCAAGCCATTCTAGTAACACATGAACTCGATGAGGGACAACTTGGGATAACCCGTAGTCACTACACGATTATGAAAGACTTTAACACTCATAAGTTACATATCTCAAGTCTTGAAGGCCCCTCGGTCCTTTTGTAGACGAGGGGTTTTGTGATGGGCCAAGTCGATAGTATTCAGCCGCACCCGATGATCACGCGACAACAAGGTCTAGACCAATAGAAATACGGACCTTAAACATGGCTTGGTGGTCGTGATCTGGTGAACCAACAGCATCATAATATAATGAGTGTACCTATATGTACTTAATGACTCGAGTCGCCGAGACCGAATATCACCATGGAGGCTTTAGCCCAGTCCTCACCCTTAGGTGGCTTCGTTCAAACGACGTCTATTTTAAACCCGAGGCTGAGTCTTTTCAAATTGTGAGTCTCGTTCCCGCCCATCGTTTACATGTTAAACCGTTTTTGTCCCAAGCCAAAGTAGTAGCGAGCTACACGTAAGCACGTCGCCTTGCCGATCACAGTTTGCTTGGACGTATTCCGCGCCGGAGGCAGTGAATGAGAATCTATTACACGTAAGGCCAATTAGCAAGGAGTTGCCGGGATAACAGCGTCGTTCTAGGTAATTGGAGACAGGTGTTAGTAACGAAGCACCGCATTCCGAACGCTGAGTTACGACGAGCATATCCAATACCGCGTTAAATTGTGCTGTTTCAGACCGTCACCTTGCCTCTAGGTACTATCAAAGTTATAGGCATTCATTATCGAATGAGAAGTACTCTCAAAAATAATGCTTTTATCGGGTGCATAAACAATATATAGCGGCTTGGCAAAAATTGGTGTCGAAACAGTGCCTACCTTATGTAATCCCTAAAAGCCGAATCCAAACTGACACAAAACCAGACGAAGAACGCAAAGACCTACGAGGCTTGCACCGTCGCTGAGGTGTGCCATCGAGTTTGAGATGAGCGCTGTCCGTTACATACTTGAGATAACACTTGCAACTGTCTCGATGTACAATACTTCATATTAATTACGCTTATTAACCTTAGCTAGCTTTAAATTACAGACGTCGACATCATCTCCATACAGAAACCTCTCTCGTCACAACAACGCGTCTCCTCCGGAACCCCATATTCTAAAAAGCAACCATCCACGGCTAAAAGTACCATAACTCGCCTTGACCCTAACAATATGACCCACTCATATAAAAGATAAACGCAAAAACTAGCTCAGCGGGCTAATGCAGCAGCTAAATCTGCCAACGACGCAAAAGCTAATTTAGTACGAGCAAAAGCACTGGATACTGCTCACAAGCAACAAGATTTACTCGTTCCAAAAGCCTCCATAAGCGGCTTAAGTATAAATTAACTTCACCCGCGCGCTCCTAATATTCACCGTTGCAACACGTATTTACTAGCTTTTAAAAATTGCAATATAGAACTATTAGAAAAATAAAAAAGTCAACCTCACAACTTCTACTACAAAACCTTTAGTCGATAAAGTCGATAAGGTTTACCCCAGCAACACGGCTAATACATATCAAATCGACCTTAGTTCGTCCAAGCAAGCAAAACACAGCCACGACAACGACTAAGAAGTATACAAAATAGCTAACCTGCTCCAGCATCGTATAGCTAGCAACTAAAGTAGCAACATTAAATTGCTAGTGCACTAGGTTTACGAGAGCGAGGAAGATGCCACATAGGAAGCGGGGGAAAACCCCCCAGCAAGAAGCGGAAGAAATGCTATACGCATATTAGAAAACTTAGGGCGGACGCCGAAATATGCTTTTCTACAAGCCTAAGAACGCACCGGCCGAGATGTACTACGTTTTCAACATTTTACGCCACGAGAAACATGGTGAGGGCTTCCAATTCGAGGTTCAATAGGTTGGCCGCTCGACCGAACCCCCACAAGACCACGATGGAGTCCGAACCCAAACTCAAAAACAATCGCACCGCAACTATTAGACGAATACTAGAAAAGAGCAGGTGGCCGCGAAAGTTATTCTGGCAAAACGCAGCAGGCTTAAAGTGCCCTGACTGAGTAGGCAGTCCTGCCCTGCCAGTCTTATTTTCTTGTCGTGCTAGGTCCGAGTTCCAGAAGGATATGACAACTCTAACCCTTGTCATGGTATTCGCGATTATTCTCCCAGGACCGTGGGAAGATCATGAGCGCTGCAGCTCTTCCAAGATGGGGGCTCAGCAACAGTCCCGGGTGGCTTAATCGTTGATGAAAGCGAGCGTGAACACTTTGAAGCGGCCGTAATGAGACTGAGTAGATAGGAATGAGATTTTAGTTAGTTGGAAGAAGGTGCCGGGCCTGTGGATTAGCAAGCTGTTCCTTTGATGTCAAGCCTTTTCCTGTCCGGATCTGGTGGCATGTCCAAGCTACATCGATATTGGGCTTGCAGTGTGCTGATCATACATGCTGGACACTCAAAACCAACTGTCTGAGTTGATAAGGGGATATCAAAGGTATCGATGTACCGATTCTAGTCCAGTCTTAGCTCTAGTCAAATAGTAAGCTTCAAAGCATCTTGTTAGCCCAACGGGTTTTCTAATTCGCCGTGTTTTGCTAACCGTTGTGTAAGGAATCTCGAATAGACTAGGTAATCTATCAGGCGGGGCAAGGTGTCTCTTGTTGTTCTGTCTGATCTATATCATGCCTTTGGACTACCACACATCATCCGCGTCTCCTCAGACACCACAGCCAACATTTAGTTGAAGTAATGCTTTTTGTATATGCTGCACAGCGATTCCACTGATCCTCCCAAGTTTATTTCCGCAGTTTCAAAGTTCGTTGTGCTGTCCTCCAACCGCACCTCCAACCCTGTAAACAACGTCATATTGGAATTCTCCGACGAAAGGCGTGACCCTGGACCGCCGAGGCGTCAGTTAATCTGCATGTCTGAAAGAAGAAAATTCCCTGGCCGACTCGATCCTGTGACTCACATTCGGGATATGGCCTCTTTCTTCGCTTTGAAGCCCTCGAGGGATTCAGCATTCCTGTTCGTGACGAGCCACTCCTGTGCTTTCACAACTGCGTCTAGAATAGCGCTGCGAGGCATGGGAGCCCCCATTGGATGACCGACTCTGTCGTATCTCTTGCCATATTTATTTCCTAGTTCTCTGCTGTCGTCGAGACGTTCTACCAGAACAGCGAGGTAGCTCTCTAAGTCGACGCGAGCAGCAACCAGTGCACGCAGATCGGCGTCGACGTCGATCTTCCATGAAGGCCTGCACCAGGTTAGTGGACTTGTCACTCCGTGTACACGGCGCCAAAGAGTATCGTACCAGTCACCTAGGAAGGCACGGTCATAGTCCGAGCCGTTGGGATGCCCATACTCTTCGGTCCACATGGTATAGGACGACTTATTGAATGTTAGCCTGATTTCACTGTGAAATACCTCTCGAGGCTCCTGACTATGACTATAGATTCGCTCCTTTTCGTTGCTGCTTCATCATTAGTAAATGCTTCCTGCCTCTTATTGTACTGACTATAAGGGGTCGATCCTTACTCGTATCGGTTGCAGTTACTCGGATGGCACCATCCATCTACAAGGACTTGGTTAGCAATTCATTCTTTGATATAAAGTCTGTATTCATAAGTCTATGGCTGTGACGAACACCATAACTGAGCGTAATCTCGACGCGTGGAATACCCGCTGGAGCAGGCGTGAGGGGGAGCTCGAATTCGCCAATAAGAAGGTTGTCTGCGGCTACCACACGCTCGCCCTGAAGCACCCTAATCAGCATAGACGACTGTTCATCGATAGCCGTTGAGAAGTTCTGGACTGTTCTTAACGGCAACCAGCTATTTCTCGAGGTGAGGTTGGTATTGATTCCGCCTACCGTCTCCTGTCAGATGCCATTAGCATAATACCAGCAGCTGTAATGAGGGTACCTGTGTTATGGCAGTAGGAGCGCCGTTGCTTACAATCCCAATACTAAGCGGGCCGACATCAACGGAGAATCCGCAGGCGGTCGTCCCTGTATCTGCAAATAGCATAGTGCCTTGAAGAGCTGCACCTTTAATTATCGCCTCACTCCTGAGCCTGCTAAGCAATGTCTTGCCGAAGAATGCCTCCACCATTTCAGCTACCTGGAAGTGAAGTCAATACCTGCGTCGACGCCGCCTGGGCAACTGAAGGTAAGGAGCTCACGTACTTTTGGAATATTTCCCGAGCCACCCGTTAAGATTATGTGATCGATGTCGGTAATGTTGAGTTTTGCCTCTGAAACACTCGTTATTACACGACTATCTCCACAAGAAGATCGGAGGACGAGAGTGTGTTAGGGACATACCAACTAAAACCTGGGGTATAACGTCCATGGCTGCTTTGAATAGGTCTTTGTGGAGGTCGTCGAACTTGGAACGCGTAAGTGTCTCACTTCTTCGTGCATACTGTACTGGCAGAGTGGGATCAATAGGACCGATATCCACCCTGGTCACCCTGTTAGACGAGAGTGCGATCTTGGCTTTTTCGACCTGATGCTTAAGTTCTACAATGTCGGGATGATTGGCGGTGATGTCTACAGAAGTCCTTTTCCTCAGTATTCTATCAAGACTGTTACGCTGTCAGAAAGATTATCCCATACTCTAGTAAGAGGGCTCTTTTACAGGAAGTAATACTCACTAGTCGAATAAGCGTTGATTAAAGTCCTTGCCGCCAATATCACGATGCGATGTGGCCAATACCTCGAAGACCCCCTCCTCCACAAACAACACAGACACATCGAGGGTGTTGCCCATATCAAAGACCACGATATGTTTGGCAGAAGCAGCGTCCAAAAGGTAAGCAACAGAACTAGCTCTTGACTCGTCCAAAAGGCGGAGGACGTTGATTCCGGCTAGTGTTCCCGCGTCCTTGATGGCTTGATGCTGATGGTCATCATAGTAATTAGGTACCGTAACAACGGCGTGCGTTACCTTCTCGCCATCGCCCAATGCAACTTCTGCCATGCGTTTTAATTCTCCGATTATCAGGCTTACAACATACTCGGGTGTGTAGGTTTCTTCGTGGCCGCCCACATTCACCTTGAGGATCAGCTTATCTTGCTCGTCGCTCGATATTTTGTACGGGCGATCTTCGATCAAGGTCTGCATATTTGGATCGGACCAACTTCGCCCAAGCAGTGCCCTGGCATCGCATATTGTTGCCTCGGGACTTTGTATAGCCCAAAGTCTGGCAGCTTTCAGAAATCTTCATGAGTGGTATTCTTGTGTAAGCGGGTCCTGGAGATCATGAATACATACCATCGCCAATAAGAGAACCGTGTTCAGTGAACGCTACACACGACGGTATGAACTTATTGCCCGTGTCGTCTGACAACACTTTCACATTGTCTGTTTGCTGTCCAAATGCCAGTTGCGACCGTGCCTCATAAATATCGTCCCAGTTCCTCGCGAACGTCGCTCGCATATATGTCTCTCTCATATCGCTTGCGTTTCCGTATGCCACCCGTGAATAGGCCTACAGTGGTATTAAGCTTATGCGCGTGAACGGCTTCTTAAATATACATACACTCCCGAGATCCTGAAATATCACACCTATTAGTCCAATACGACTCAAACAAGCTTGGAACCACGGGAGCACTCAAAATTGCGATGACTGTACCATAGTCGAGGTCTGTACCATATCCGTCTTCGAATTCGAGCGACGTAGTAGACCGGTAAAACAGGAGTCCAAGTATGGCGAAAAGGAATAACATGATACCCCCTTTCAGATATGGAGGCGTTGGACTCATGGCTCTTGTATTACTGTTGCTGTGGATTCATTCAGTTATGAAAATATAAAGATTATGATGAATGCATTGTATTCAAGAATCTGCAGATAGAGGATATTCTGAATATTATACAAGTACGACTTGGCGTCGCGTCAATGTGTCTGTTGCAAGAGGCCAGATGTCGTGGATGCATGGTGATCTTCAGAGAATCCATACTCATGTAATAGGGCGGCGGCATAGCTCACAGTGGCCTATCTGTACCTACAACCGACTTTTTTTTTGATAGGTCTGTATATGACAGATTTCTACTATTTCAACTAGGTATGGCATGCGGCTGCCTAGAGTGAGACGATTAATCGAAGGAGTCATAGTACTGTTAGTGAAGTGTGTGTCCTTTTCAAAAGAACAAATCTTGATAAGGATACGACAGGTTGCCCTAATAGGTAATGTAGTTAAAGTTAGTAGTGTGTCACAGAGGTCTACTGTATTGTTAGGTGTTGCTTTTATCTAGACACTAGATATCGCCGCGAGAGAGAGATATACATATATAACTTATTTCAATTGTGGAAGTGAGCTGAAATGTTGAAGCGGTGATAATTTCGATTATCTCCGATGAGTCGTGAAAGCTTGGCCAATGGAATCATCTCAAAGAGAGGGAAAACGTTGAAGGATGCGGAAGAAAGTGGGATTGAAGCCTCGTCCATCTATTTCTGTCACATGCAGTCGACGTCATAGAAGTACCTAGGTAGAGAAATAGTGCACTATGGGAAACTTGGTTGGGTGGCCGGCAAAAGATGGGATGAAACCTGAACCGGATTGCCCCGCGCTTGCACTCTTGGAGACATGTCTATGCGGATTGAAGAACCGGGAACAATGCAACTGCCCGCTAACTGTGAATCATTGCCAGGACATTCCCTGCTGTAAACCTGCTGTAAACTGGAAGCTTACCTACAAGGTAGGAGACCATCGAGTCACAGCCCTGCAGGCGTCTCCCCCACGCGGCCCTCCCTTTTCCCATCAGGGCACCCAAGAAAAGACCACTCTAGCTGAGTTACCAATACCCAATTATTAGTCTTGTTCCGGCGCACATGCTTCCATGGTATGTTACCCATTATATCCATTGACCACTGATCTTTAAACCTGACTTGCAACATTTGCCCACACACCCACACACAAAAAAAATTTGTAACGTTTTTGTGCCCAACTCTAGGGGTACCGGAACGTTCTGGCGCGCGTTGCTGCTGTTGCTGGGCTCTGCTGGGCTCTGCTGCCACGCTATAGACTCTGACGCTTATTATTCCGCGCAGCCCGCCGCTCTGCCCTCCTTCTGGCCCTTCCACCCACCCAACCCTCCTTTCTCCCTCTGACCCTCTTTCTTCTCTTTTCAACCAAACCCTCAACTCTGTCCTTTCGCAAACCCAACCCAAACCAGACCAGGCCAAATAAACAAGTCGTCAGCGCCTTGTCGCCACGTAAACTCAACACCAAAAATCAACCATCGTCAATATTCCGACCATGCCTTCAAAACAGTGGGGTAAGTTTCTCTCACTTATTTATGCCCTTGCCCTTACGCGGCCAAACTTGCGTGTGCGCGTCTCTCCATGTGGCCACTTCGACAATTACCATCACCACATGGAATTCACCCGTCGCTGCAGAACCACCAGATAGGGTCGGATACGGCTCGGTGGGTCTGATCGCCTCGTTGATGCCCGTCCATTGGGTTTCCAGGTGATGCGACCGGCCTGTGTGGCCCCATGGCCTTGCATCCTGTTGCCGTCGCTTTTGTACGAATCCGGCTGACCGCTTCTTTGCCTGCACAGACGATGAGGAGAGCGATGCTAGCACGCCTCCGTCTTCTCCACAACTAACCGCCCTTCGCCGCAACAAGTTTGCCGACGAGGAGAATGACAGCGATGTAAGTGTCAAGATGTGTCCCTTACTATGCCTTCCCTTGCGCTAATGCCGCCATCTTCCATAGGTTCTAGATTCGTGGGATGCCGCCGAAGACTCCGAGGTCGAACGCGAGAAGGCCAAGAAGGCCGCTGAAACCAAGGCAAAGGCCGATGCCGAAGCTGCTGCCAAGAAGAAGTCCAAGGCCCAACGTATCGCTGAGCGCCAAGCCGAAAATGCTCGCCGCCTCGCCGAGGAGGACGAGTCAAGTGAGGAAGAGGAAACCGAGGCTGAGCGTATTCTGCGGTTGAGACGTACTGAGAAGGAGTCGGATCTCAAGCACGCTGAGGACCTCTTCGGAGATGCCGGACTGAGCCTCAGAAACGGCCGCAAGGCCACCACCGCCGGCTCTGCCATTCCCATTGACACCAGCAACCCGGGCAAGACGATCGACTTGGCCTCTCTACCGCTCTTCAAGCCCACAACCAAGACTCAGTTTGAGACTCTTCGCACTACCATGGTTCCCATCATCGGTGGTAACCACAAGAAGGCGCACTATACTCTGTTCCTTCAAGAGTTTACTAAGCAACTGGCCAAAGACTTGCCTAGCGACCAGATCAAGAAGATTGCCAGCACTCTCACTGCTCTCAGTAACGAGAAGATGAAGGAAGAGAAGGCTGCCGAGAAGGGTGGCAAGAAGACTAAGGCTCAAAAGACAAAGACGCAGCTGGTTACCGCCCGAGCTAACACAGCCGATGTTGGCACCTATGATGATGATGCCTTCGGAGAGTAAGTGTTTTATGGCAACCAACAACATTCGAATTTTCACCAACTTTAATTATAGGGACGACTTTATGTGAAAAGCTCTAGACGAAACATATCTCCTCGCGGCTTCGGCAACGGCGCTTTCTCTCGCAGGCCGCTTCGGCTTCTGAAGAACTACCCCTATGGGTCTTCGAAGCCAATGGTTGGCACACGATTGCACGCCAATATCACTACATCGCCGTCGTGCCAGCTGCTTCATTCGTCCCCGTATCGAGGGCTGGAAGTTTTATTCCAAGGATTTGGTGATGATGGATGAAAACAGCCGTGGTAACTGGACTGGCATGTCGAATCCGGAGCCCTTGTTGTTTACTTGTTAAGGGGGCACCCCTGTTGGCCTTGCATTGCTCTCCCTGCTCTGCATAGCGCCGTGATAACATGGAAATGATCCAGAACCCAGTGAAAGCGGGTATTCTTACGGGGTCTGTTGAGTTTTATTGCATTGCTGCTGATACCGCAATTGGTTGGACACCCCAAGTGGGGTGGTAATGGGAAAAGCAAGAGGAAGGAGTAACATAATACAGATGAGCGAGGACGTCGTTCCATATATAGACAGACTGCATGCAAAATCCATATGAAGTGCTTTTCTGCCTATATTGTTTTGTATGTGATGATCTCCTATGCTTGAAACCACCATCGTGAATGAACCGGCATCCTTTTAACGACATATCTATTAGTCAACTATAGTAGCATTGTCTTTCTTCACATCCAAGGGAGCTATGCAAAGTAGTATATATTTTACTTTCATTGACATGTTCTATTTCTGCCCTTGCCTCTTCTTGGTAAAGTCGTCTGCTGTAGGTAGTAGATACTAAGAATACCGAGATAGAACTTCGAACGGGGGTATTTCCGAACCCTTTGCCCTCCTTCCTATTTCTCTTTTGCACCAGACGCCAGAAAGCCTGCCAAAGTAAAATCATTTCCATCGCCCGTTTTCGCGTCTCATGGTACATCGACAATTACCTGTACACTTAAGCAAAAATAAAACGTTCCATCCTGGAACACCCAGCACTCCGGCCCTTTTCTTCTTTTATACACGCATGTGGTTTGTCACCAATAAGGTGGCTGGTTATTTACAGAGAGGGGAGGGGAGGGGGATTATTTATATCATCCACCATACAGTGACTGGGAAAGATGCCGGGTCCTCAAGATCTCGGATCTCAGACAACATTACCAGCCATGCCCATGAATAGGGCGTGAACAGCCAGGCTCAAGGTCCAGAAGCCAACTTTCTTGAGGCGGCGGGCGCGGCTCTGCTGGTCCTCGACGTCGCGCGCAAAGGCCGTGTAGACCTCGGCCGAGGCGTCGTCCATCAGACCGCAGTCGAAAATAGACCAGGCGCCTTCGAAATCCGACACACGCTTGACGATGCGACATCTGATGGGTATGTATGTGCGCTTTGCGTTGATATAGGCTACAATTGGTCGCACGAGCGCCTGGTTCACATACGATAAGTTTGACGTGAAGACGGGAACTGTCGCCTTGACGTCGTTGAGATGGATCCGCAAGTCCATGACGAGATAGCGCGGCGGCTCCTCGTCAGTTCGTGACGGGCTGGGGGCCGACGCAGCTTCGTTGTCGTCGGAAAGTGACGGGGCGACGCTGAGTGGGTCTACATCATTTGGTACTTCAGCATCCTGAATAGGATTTGGTTCGTTGACAATAACCTGCTCGCGTCGGGGGATTGGTCTGTCGAGGATATGTAGATATCGATTTGACGTTACTGCTTCTTCAAGGCGGTCGTAGAAGTCCGACATCACTTTCGTGATACTATCGTCGTCATCGTGTGGAAACCGGACGTCGGCTACAATATCAACATTGCCCTCGTAGATCCAGCCAAAAGGGCCGTCGACTCCGCGGTTGAGATGATCGATCTTTAGGCCGTCTATCCGCAGGCGGCTATGCTTCTTCCACGCATCGGGCTCACCCAGGGGGTCAGCTGAGCGCTCTTGCCCGGCTGGTACGCCGTGAACCTGCCGAGGGTGTATAGTAAAGAGGGATCCGTCGTAGGAGCCCGACATATGATTCGCAGACAAGAAGTCATAGAATAGATACTGCTTGCGGAGCTGAGGTAGCTCGCAAGAGTATATGCTAACCGAGAACGGTCTGAAGCCACCTGGCTGGTGGATAGTAACAAGCAAATCTTCCATCTTGAAAGAATCAATCTCGAAATCGCCTGGCTGATGCTCATGCCGATAGGATAAAGGATCGACGTGTTCGTCTGACCACTTGATATGTGTTCTGTCCACGACGCCACGAACGCCCTTTATTTCGACGTCTTTGAGAAGCCCTTTGCCATTCCACCATTTGACGAACGACAGAGTCACATTGACAGTGTTAAGCGTAACATCAAATTGTGTGTAATTTCCATCATCCTCCTCAACGGTTGTCAATTCTTTCTCAGGGCCTCGCCCCGCGGCTGCGACGGCTGCAGCATTCGACGATGAACCTTTGCTCACAGATGACTTAATCTGTCCCGGTCTTCGGGAAACGAAAACATTGCGGAAACTTATAACGCCGTCTTTCCATCGCGGGACAATGGCCGATTCGAAAATGACGGTCAATCCAGCTGACTCGGTTAAGTAGTCCCCAACCCATTGGGCAAGCGTTTCTGAACAATGTTAGTGTCGGACAAACTGACGAATATCTGAGCCCACTGACCTTGAGCCACCACGGTGTTGATTGAGAGGATGACGAGCGAGAAGAATGTTGTTGTTCCGACCAGAATCCAGACAAGATGACCGAAAAGAAACCATGAAACAAAAGCACCCCATTCATCGATATTCCAGGGTCTCATGCTTCTTATGGAAGCCCATTTGAATCGCACCTTTAAACGTTCCCAGAAGCCGTTGGCTGCAGCGAGGAATTCTTCTTTCGTCGGTCGATGAGGCAAGTGTGGCATTGCTGGTAAATGGAAATACTTCGACACAGGTGACTCCGCATCAGGTAGTTTTGATTCTGGCTTGGACTCGGATACATTGGAAGTAGGCTTGTTCTGGTGAACATCGGTGGTTTCTACCTTTTCGTTATATGACTTGGAAGACTTCGTTCTTCGATATACCCTTGGTGTCCGGCCACGGCCAATATGTATCGTTCGCATCCATGTTTTCCCCGCCACCTTGGAGGCATTCAAGATTGGGGTAGTGCCTCCAGAAATCGTAGATTCGGCGGCTGCTGAGCATGTCGCCGCAGCCGTACCAGCTGCGGAGGAGTTCGGAACAAAGCTAACAAGCAACAGTCCTCCCGACGTGTAGTTACGTCGAGCATTGTTTGTGTAGGGCTTCGATGCTCGGGGAAACGACCACAAGGGAGCTTGGGAGCGTAGACCAGGCGAGGAGAATAAAGAAGCAGACTGGTTGAAGCGAAGAGGATTTATAGGATATCGTTTCGGCGATACTCGTGAAGAGAAGAGGTCGACTGATTCATACAGGATCCGCAAGACATGGCGCCCCAACGACGGGACGGTCGATCTAGCCGAAGACATTACAGGAGTAACAGTTCATGGTGACAATCATCATAGTGCCATTCTGCTGAAGTGAACAAAGATTGTCTGAAGTATAGTATAGTATTAGCAAGTTATTAAACGCTAGCTATATGTTGGTGCAAGTAGACAAACAATAAAAGAATTGGCTGGGGAAAGGGCACAAATGACTATGGCGGAATCAAATCGGGATTTGGGCAGTCTGGACTTTGGAGTCTGGCAGCGGAAAATCCGTCATTGACTCCATCATCACCGTGACGCGCTAAAGTCCGAGAATCTTAGGCTATCTAGGCCTAGTGTTGCCCCCATATGAATCCTTGTCGTTCCTTTCTTTCTTTTGCATATACACTAAACTACCGGTTATCGATAAGAGATTTTTGTCCATGCAGCCAAACATCCCACCACGACCGACAAGTCCCACGCCTTATCGATTTTCGTCGCTACCACCAAAAGCGACCACCTGTATCCCTCACACCTGCAAGTTTGTTTCCTCAACGATACGAACAATACGAACAATACAACGAATATTTTCGAATCTGAAGTTAGGGACAGTACGCTCAAACACGAACCAGATCTCACATCAAAAAAACCCCCCCTATCGCCATGCCGGCGCCAACTGCTCCTCTCAAGCCCGTGGCCGACGATGCCCCTCCGGCCAACGTTCCCTTGCCAACTCCAGATAACGACGAAGAGTTCGCACTCGAAGGCATGAATAGCTTACCGGAATCGAGTGCCCTACAAGCGCCTGCCGTCACTGAGGGAGAGGACATGGAGATGGTTGACGAGGAGGATCGGCCACATTTCCCCGAAGTTCAGAATGGTGATGGTTCATTCCGCGCCCAGTCTCGCAAAGTACCCGTACCACCCCATCGATTCAGCCCACTTAAGAGCAATTGGGCTCAAATATACCGTGCGTCACTTAAGAGTTGCCCGGACTCGGTTTTCCAAGTCGTGAGAGTAAGATGTTGACTTAGTTTGGCCTACAGCTCCACTAGTTGAACATTTGAAACTCGCAGTTAGGTTTGTCATTCCATATCCACGAGAGCCCTACGGATTTAGTCCTTGTGAGTGTTCAAGTTTTGAAAACAAGTACTAAAAGTAATTCCTAGAATGAATGTAAAACACAAAGCGTAAGTGTTTCAAAGCCGTTGATTCCTCGATTCGCCCAAGGGAAGAACCACCTATGCCGGTTTCTTACTCCTGTCTACAACTAAAAACTCCTGAGAAACCTCAGACCTTTGTTATGTACAGCATTCGTTGACTCCTGACTGCTACAGGGTCGAGCTGCGCAACTCGAAAACCTCGGCTTCAGGCGCTCTCCAGAAAGGAGAAGATTTCATCAGGGTCAGTCTATACTCCTTCTTCAGGATTGATACAAGTTCATTTCCGCAAACGGCCACTATTTTTCAGAGTTGGTTTACTGTGTTGGATCGATCTAGTGTGTTATTCTTACGGCTACTAACAACCATGGCTTAGGCGTTTTGCTTAGGGTTCGATGTGCAAGATGCCATAGCATTATTGAGACTTGACGATTTGGTATGTATCAATCATCTTAGGTCGAGCGGCGAATGTTTAACTCTCGCAGCGAACGTTATGTTGGAGGCTAACCTTTGCACAGTACCTTGAGACCTTCGAGATTAAAGATGTTAAGACCTTAACAGGCGATCATCTCGCCCGTGCCATAGGCAGAATTGCTGTTAGAGCACCCACTCGTAGTATTCCAAACATGGCTAACTTGAACTTAAGGGCAACCAAGGCAAAACCAAATTCGCCATCGAAAATGGTAAGAGCACATATCCTTAAAATAGAATTCGACGACTAACGAAGTGTAGCATCCCGAACCCGAATTGTGCTCGCCGACAGTAAAGTTCATATACTTGGAGCGTTAGTGGCAAATATTCTATAACGTAGATATGTCGACTAACTCAGTGCCTCAGATTTAAAAATATCCAAATCGCTCGAAGTAGCGTGGTGAACTTGATTCTTGGCAAACCTCCTGGCAAAGTCTATAACAACCTGCGGACTGTGTCAGCGCGCATGAAGGAGAGATTTTAGTCCGACGCAGAGAAAGATATCGTTATCTGGTCACAGACTCAACAATAAGGATATTTGCCCATTAAAAGGGGTAACTAGCAGTTGGTGGAACCGGGAGTGGAACACACTTGTCCGCCCACATATACCCATGGTTTGGCTGACACGAAGCTACGGATTGCGACATTCGGCCTCTGGCCTTTTGCAATGAATTCGTCGATCCACGTACTCGCACACAGAGGAGTTATGCGGGTGTGAACTCACACAAATGGCAGGCTATGTTACCTGAGCCGGCGGTACTCCAATCCGTGACTTGCACGCTGCCCATGTATTTCATGGGTATCGCCTTTTCCTCGGCAGTCCTAGCATTGGCCTCCCGTTAGGCACCTTCCTGTTTGAACGGAAGTGGCATACAACTTTTCCCTTGTACCACTCTCTCAACCCTAGTTCTCGCAAGTCTCAAGCGGGAGAACCGTTGTGCTTGGGGCTGTGGTACATTAGTATCACGAGGTGTGAAGAAATCAGGGGCTGTCTTACCTGCGCTGCTCAACAATCGGCCTGCTCAATAGGCCGAAAGCGATATTTCTGACGACTTCGGTGGCTACAGCAACCGGCATGATACTACGTCGGTTGAGATGTCGATTATTAGCAATAAATAACGGAAGGACGGGGTGCAGTTTAAGATCTCATAGATTCTGGCGCAATAAGAATTGATCAATTGCCATTTAGTCCAGGACATGATCTGTGATACGCTGATGCAGGTGATTTCGTGAAAACTTGAAACCTTACTATCATAATTTGTCTCTTTTACCACTTCATAGTTAAGTACTTTGATGGATTGGGTTGAACATGATTCTTCACCCCTCCATAACCTCGGAGAACTCAAGAGGAATTTAATATAATACATCCCCCTTAATAGTTGTTAGTGATTTACTCGTGCGTAGGGAAGCACTCTAAAGAGGTCGAAGTGGCTTGGATTTGATTCCCGAGATGCTGTCGGTATCGGTCCGTCCAGAAGGGGTCGTACAGTATAGCGTGTAGGACGCTATTGCTTCCCGTTTAACGAATAATTTGACTTTTATCGTGGCCGAGTCCTGTCGAGTCGAGTCAGCACAGCCTCCTCTCCTTTCACCCAACAAAGAAATTTCTCAAAATCCAACTTTACGGAATAGTTCCTCCACTTGTTACACACCAATCGTTTACCCGACAAGCCCCATTAGTTCCATTGCCCAGGTCAGCTACTGATCATAATTTTTAGCGTCTGTGTGTCCAAAGTGTGGTACCGATTTGCAAAACGGAGACTGGCGACCTCCTTGTCTAACCTCATCGTCTTGATAAACTCAATGATTTAAGCTCGGTAGCACATACCGCTTCGAGTCTAGTTCTTTGATGGTATATATTCTGAGATATCTGTGTATCGGAACTGTGACAGTAGACATACACGTCGGACACCGACGACTAGGCGCGAGCTCCTAAACTACTGGAGGAGCCCTTCGACATGGTAAATATCATAGGAAATACTTGGCGAAGCCCGGCTGCCTTTGAGTAGGACACAAAAGGAATTGAACATATCTGCAAAGATTCTACATCATGTTTAGGGCACAGGAGCTTCATGGTGCGAGAACGGACTAGGAACAGTGATGCTAACGATGCTTTTCGCAACGGATGTAACCAGTAGAAGGGGTATACATATGATATATATAGAATTCTATGAGACTTTTGGCATAAATATATACAGTAGAACCAAACCGCTTAAAATACGAGCAGATATTAACAGTGCGTGTCCTAGTTTCCGCTCAGGATGGCAGCCGTAGCCTTTTCGGCGATCATCATGATGGGCAGCACGATGAAGGTACCGGGGATCTTGGGGAAGACAGAAGCGTCCACGACGCGGAGACCCTTGGTGCCGCGGACCTTGAAGTTTCCATCCAACACAGCCATCGGGTCGTGGTCGGCACCGATCTTGTTCGAGCACGAGGCGTGGTGTCCCCAGGCCTCCTCCTTGACCCACTCGAGGAGCTTGTCATCCGTGTCATACTCAGCAGGAGGCCAGAAGACGGTGGCCTGGCCATCGATATCGGGCACTTCCTTGAAGAAGCTCTGGGCCATCTTGATGCCCTCGACGAGGGCCTTGGCGTCCTTGTCGGCGTTCGCCTTGTCGAGACCCTCGTACAGGTTGTGGAAGTTGATGATGGGAGTGTCGCGGGGGTTGGTGCTGGCCAACTCGACTGTGCCAGCTCTGTTGCGGGTGTGAGCCTTGAGCACAAGCCACGACCACCAGTACTTCTTGTCGGGGCTCGCGGCGTTGGACGAGTAGCCGGGGTAGAAGCCGGTGAACAGGGCGGGGAAGCCGCCGATCCACAGATCCTGCTCACCGTCGTCGGAATAGCTCGATGGCCAGAAAGCACCAAGGAGCACGTTGTTGGTCCCATAAAAGCCCTTGGCGGCGTCCTTGTTATTAGGGTCGACGTAACGACTCCAGCACGGGTCGTCCTCGGTGCCCAGGAACGTGCAGTCGAGAATGCGGGTGAAGTTAGTGGGGTAGTTACCGTTTACGCTGACTTCCAGACGGTCCTGGAGATTCTTGCCAACACCCGGGAGGTCGAGGACAACGGGAATGCCGTGCTTCTCAAGTCTGTAGAAAGTCGGAGGTTAGTGAAATGTGGCTCATGAGGAGAATGAAGGATGGAGTGAGGAATGGAGGACATACTCTTTCCTGGGACCAACACCGGAGAGCTTCAGGATCTGTGGGGAGTTGAAAGCACCGCCAGAAACAATAACTTCCTTGGTGGCAATAACGGAGCCAGGCGTGCCGGTGTTGTCAGTAAGGCTGGCACGGGGATCGGCTCGGTAGAGGGATTGGCCATAGAGGTATTCGATTCCGGTAGCCTTCGGCTGCTTGCCGTAGTGCCCTTTGTTGTCCTTGTCGAAGGTAACCTTAGTCACGAGGGTGTTCAGGGCAACGTCAAGCTTATACTTCTTAGAGCCATCCTTGTTCTTAGCAGTAACCGTGTCATAAACGTAATCCCGGGGTGATGAACGACGGTAATGGACGTTGTCCATGTGCAGAGGGAGCTGTGCTAATATTTTCTTCGTATCACGGTTCGGGTCAACGGCGTTGACGTCCTGGACAAGCATAGACTTCAACGCATCAGTGATGGGCTGGGCCACATCCAGAGGCAGCAGCTCCGAAAAAGGGTCGATATTTCCCTTCGCATTCACAGAGGCGATGGTTGCGTTCACGGCAGCGTAGACAGCGTCGCTGGAAACACCGAATGCCTTTGCGGCACCGATAAGAGCAGAGGTGAACTTAACGTCCTGGGCGGCGACACCGAGCTGGTTGAGGGATATATCGATGTAGCCGTTGGCTCCGTGGCCTTTTTTACTAGGGACATCGTATTCCAGATGTTCGATTTTCTGAAAATACTGGCGCATGTTGTCGTTATCCCAGGATTTGTCATGCAGAAGGTCCCGGATATAGTTGAAGTCATTTTTGCTGGGAAGCAAACTGACCAGGGCATTGTGCTCAGAGCAACCACCCAAACCACCGTAGCGGGGGTAGAAGTTACCAAGAGCCGTGGAGCCTTCGGGAGGGTTCACACCACCTGAAAGATCCAGAGTCAGTAATTACATATTGACGTATGAGCTGAAAGTGTCTCAGTATACACTGGACTCTCCAGATTCGCTAGACCAGACGGGTAGTCAACGACTCGAGGTTCTACTTACTGTAGTATTGGCCCGAGGGAGTCATGTAGGTGAGCTTGCGGTCCTTCTTAGCCATTGTCTCGTTGGAGTAATGGTGGGCGAAGAAGCCCCAGCTGACTTCATTTCTTTCCGATGAAGGATTGGCCAAAGAAGGACTCTCAACCTCTCGGAGGTGGCCATAATCACCACCTGCGTCAACTAGCAAAACGCTATGTCCAGCTCTCGCCAGGTTGACTGCGAGAGGAGCACCGCCAGGACCAGAGCCGACGACAATGTATTCATAGGACTTTTGCTTAGGTGGTTCGGGTTTGAGGGTGGGACCAGTCTGGGGGAAGTTGTTCTGGGTTTGGACACGGTCAATGAGCACGTCGACACCGTTCTGGTCGACTCTATTGAGCTATTAGTAGTCGCCCAGTGCTGTTTTTCTGAGTTTTGTCACTTACCCAGCTTCAGTGAAGGGAGCGAGGGCGCTGAGTAGCGCCAGGTATGAGAATGACTTCATTGTACCTAACAATGCAAAAAGAATTGAATATGGAAACTCTATATAAAGATGAAGTACACTCAGCCGGTTGAGAAGAATCGGCCTTAACGAACCGTGGCAAAGGCCACTATTGCTCGGTGTATAGAAGGAAGAGAGGAAGGTATGAAGAGAGCGTGAAGGGTGGAGGGCCAAACTTCAACCCGAAGAGAGAGCAGTCGAAGTATTCTTTATACATGATCGATATTGCGGCTTGTAGGGGCTCGGATTGTGAATAATTATTCTCGATGCCCATGCTCAGCAATGGACACCCACAACTGTGATTACTCGAGGCTCACTCCTCATGCTACGATGCTACGATGCTTACGGGGCGGGTCCTGAAGAGCCGAAAAGTCAGCTACGGGTGGTCGCCGGATCCTCCACGACTCGGATCGTTTTCTGTATGGCTGAGCTCGCTGTCAGTGCTAGTCAGAGGAGGGATGCCCACTAATGAGGCGTGACTAGGGTCGAAAAGGAGATAGCATGATGGATAGACTACGCACAGCCCTGTCCTATAACTCAGTAGCCTCATTCGAGTATCATGCAGCTAAATCCGAATCTCTGTGTATGTATATGTATGCATATAGGAGACATGAGCAGCATCAGCCTAGTGTAGATGTCTAGGGGTACATCTCTAGGAAAAGCTCAGTTCAAAGACGCAGCGAATCAGGATGCCATCTACCGACAAATTGCATGATAGCCTTTTACGCTATAGCCAGGTTAGGTCTGTAGAAACTTGACGCACACCCATAATCACTCATTTCACCCCTTATCATGAACACCAGAGTGTAACATGTAATCATTCCGTATAAGGCAGCTATGTACCCGATTTGACGTGGGCGGTATTCGCTATCAGACGACTCACAGTAATTTCATCGCCATTATCCCATGTAGAAAAGTTTCCCCGACTCTTGAGCCTTAATCTTGGCTGTGTGTTGTCTGTACGCAGATGTGGATGAAGAGAACGATGATGAGGTAGAAAACACTGATACTGATATTATTTTTAGACGGTCGTCCCGAATGATGCTGTGTAAATATCCCACGATGGTACGATGAACGATTCCTCTTCTTTTCTTAGAATAGCTTAAAATTAAAGGGAATCGGCGTAGAACACGAAAATCATCTTGTCGTATGATGTGTCATTCGACTTAGCCAAGAATGCCCAAAACAGCAGGAAGTATTAGCGTTCTGTCAGTCAGCCAAGCTTTTGCCCAGACTACTAGTGTGTGTCTTCTTTCCCGCTTCACTACATTATTTCGCTTCGTGGGTTCTATTTACGGCAATTATATCAGCAAATGTACGTATTATTCATCAGAGATCAGAGCTGACCAAAATGTGTGCATGAGAGAAACTGTGGGTCAGTTTGTTAATGAGCCCTGCCATGTTTCGTTTTCACGTGGGCAGATTTCGGAGCTATACACTGATGGCGATTGAGAAAGCCGGAAATCCGATTCTTACTACAGAATCACGATAGTTATCCCCTGAAAATGCAACGTCCCGAATTTTAAGCTTAATTCAAGCTTGCGCCACCCAATCCCCAATCCATCTTACGCGACATGTACGCTACAGTGCATATCGATATGCATGTCGTCTGTAGTGTGTGTATACTTGTGTAGTAAAACTTTTAACTGCAGGACACTACATCTTGGCTATTTGCTACCTACCAAGATACTCACTTACTTAACCAAGATACTGCTATAGACTAATAAGGCATTGACAAGTAAGGGCTTCGGCTTTTGGCTTTACGGCTTTACGGCTGTCCGAACATCAAGTCCGTTGCAACTTGCACTTAAGCAGACATGTAAACGTCGTTAGATGCATGCATATTGCTCTTGTAATCCGAGGTTACATATGTACATATTGGTTGATACCGTATATATAGCAGGTAACACCTAGCTCAACTCCCACGCTGCACCTCGCTGACTCCTGGAAAACACAACCCATAATGACAACGTCGGGGACTTCGATAGGCAACTGGGAAAGCGCTGAGTAGGTTAGCGACTGGCTGCCGGATCTGTCGGTGAGTCTGTGACCTGTCCTATCATGTTTGGGCATCTTCTGCGTGGCCAGTCCAGAACAGATAGGCTATCAACAACTTACTAAAAAATACGACAGGAGAAGGTATGCCAAGTGTGATAAGAACGCCACCCGCATCAACGCTTTAGTATGTACCAATGTTGGACACAACGAATCACACCCACATTCCAACAGTCTAGTGTATGCTGTACAAGCGCAAGCGAAGAAGTTGCCTTGTTCAGGCCAACACCTGTCTATTGTGAGCTACTATAGCTAAGTGTACATCTCATGCAGGTGCTCCAGAGTCTGTACCAAACGCCTAGCAAGGCACGTTAAACCGCCATGTGGTGCGGCTGTTCCCTCGCATCGCTTTAATTTTCCCCATCTCCACTATATTGCAATTAATGAGCCCGAAGACAAGATATGACCAGCTAGGATATTAGCGCAAGGCAGCATATCGAGACCCTTCATACGCTCGTCTGCCACATCCTGTTTTACTGCCTCGAGAGCGCGTTACGAACTAGTCACTCGAATATGAAAGTCAAACGAGCGTAGCAAGCAGAATGTGGTCGGTACGAACAGAATAGCTGACTTTTGTAACATAGCGGAGTTTGCCATAATGTTGTACTTGACTCTTGTCCCCACCCCCCTCATACAAGATCCCCAAGTCTCGACAGCAAATGGCAATGGCCAAAGTTGACACAGCTACGTATTCTAAACGTGGATTGGCTGATCCGAGTGGGTGGTTAGGGGCTCTAGACCAACCACGCACTAGAGACGGGAACAGCCGATTTTGAGGGCCCACTGTCATTGTTAGCCCTGGACTAATCGAATACAGACTCAACACAACCTTCCTAATAGGTAAGAGTGTCACGACAATAATTCCCTACAGTACTTTGATCCTGTCAGCTCATCCAACAACCCTGCCGTAACCACGATCGGCTTCACGGGCTATTCGCTAGTGTGCGGAACGCGAGACCCGAGATCACGCCGATTACCTGAGACAACGGCTAATGCCAAGATACGCTACGCTACGACTCGCAGCTATATAGTAATTCAATCCAGTTCAAGATCGAGGACGAGGGTTACTTGGAGCTTCATAAGGGATACAATCTGCTGGGCAAGCCACCAAGGGAAATCGTCTCAACAGCCACCGTTTTCTTCGAGATGGCTTCTTTAGGGAAGGCCACTGCTAGCTGGATAGTTCCGGAAGGGAGACTTCTGCGAGAAAATATCTGATAGATACCTGTTTCTACTCACATAGTCCTGTCGTCGTTTTCGGGTTTCGGGCAGTAGGTCAAACGCGAAGGTGTTACCACAGGTATACCACTGCTCCACGAAGCGCCTCCTCGTAGGCTCGTACATTAAGACGAAACCACCGGGTCCTAGACAGCGCGGCTGTATAGCAAGATGGTTGGTGTTACCGAGTTCAGAGCGGAGGTCAACGTCTGGAACCTCAGGCCAGCTTCGAGATCCCGCTCCCCAACTTGTCGCCGAGGGTCGTTTATGCGGTTGACGAGCCCCAAGCCCATATCATTTCATCTAACTAAAGGAACGGCGTGAGATGTGTTCTAACGAATTTAACTTTGTAGGAATCATGGTATACCATCGTATTGTCTGATTTTCTCAGCAATTGTTTTGCCCCTTGCTGTCCCCCTTTCCAGCAGGCTAAACGACAATAATGTAAGTACTTACTCATCAGAGGACGACCATGGGTAACATCAAGGTCCACTGTATGGGTATTATCTTTTCTCCTCAGCCTATGAACACAGACCATTGCTTCACGGTCGGCGATATAGACGATGATGCCTATATTTCCAAAGAAATTGCTAAAATGTGTAAAAGAACGTGAAGAGTCTCTGAAGTTACCATTATCCTCTATCTAAAATCCGTTGTACCCAACCGATATGAATCAACCATTGGTACCGCCTATACGCTCTTCATCCCCTGATTCCCCCTGCGGCTCCATTTATCGCGCGGTCCAGGTTAAAGGCAGCTGAAATGAGCGCAAGATGACTGAAAGCCTGAGGCGTATTGCCGAGCTGCTCCCCCGTCTTGGAAATTTCCTCACTGAACATTGAGTGGTGATTCGAGAAGCCTAGCATGTTCTCGAATAGGTTCACTGCACGCACGACTGCAACATTCGGGGTCAGCAATTGACTTCTTGGGCGAGATCTGTAAAGGTCCTCAAGAGCATACAAAGCTCTTAAGACATAATTCTAGCCCCAACAAGAGCTTTTATCCTAGAAAATGACTAGAATAGGAAGGACTGACTCCGATAATTACTTACGGTATTTTCGGTCATAGGCGCCTGCGCGCGTTAGTGCTTCCACAAGCCAGAATGTACACATTGAGAATGCACCCTCGGTACCGCCAACACCTAAAATTATAACAGTTAGTTGGCTTGATCGCCTATCGGACTTGGGTAGAAGTTGATGCTGTAAGGCTCACCATCATCTGATAGTCCGCTATCATAGCGATGAACGAGCCCGGTGGCTGTCAAACCCCCTTTCTCGGGCGGAAGAAGGATCCTGTCCACGGTGTTGAGGAATCTGGGGTCGTTGGGCGTGATAAAGAATACGAGAGGCGCTATCAGGATCGATGAATCGATCATGGTTCGATTCTCGTAGCTTTGAATGAAGCTTTGTAGTTCGTGGTTGTACCCTGTCATCATGTTGTCAGTTGATAGGTCTTTCGGCCAACAAGTGATAGATAACACTTTATCCATTACCTTTCTCCATTACTTCTTCATAGATATTATCTCGAGCCTCTAGCCATTTGGCACGGTTGGGGCATGGAAGGCAGCGCTTTTCTGCAAGGCGGATCCCACGGTCGAACGCTACCCACAGCATAATTTTTGAATACACGAAATTCTGTTTGTTGTTTCTCACCTCCCAGATAGACATATCGGGCTCTAAATGCGGACAAGAACAAGTGAGCTGCTACCCCATAAAAAAATCTAAGGGATCACTTACGGTCTACTATGGTTAAGACATAGTCTTTTATTTGTTAATCGCTTTTCCTCGTACGTGAACGACAGCCCGAGGACTTACCTAGCATCTTCCGGATACATACCCAGGTATCCCAATGTATAGGTTTTCCGTACTTGTCTGTTAGCAACCAGGGGTCAGTAATCGCCTTAACGGTAAAAATTTCGCTCTGTTTTGGAAGTATGCAGGAGCAACGAGCCAGAAACCTGGCAAAAGGGAAATAAAGGACTCCAGAATGCGTACTGTACAGATAGATCCCATCCATTAGCTCGCCGTAGATATCAAATTGCTGGTGGAAAGCTGCTGCATTTCCGATACGGACCGGCCGACTTCCCTTGTAGCCATCTAGGTGGTCCAGCTCCTGCTCGGGGATATCTGTGTCTCCCCTAATGGTAAACATAATCGGTAGCGCGCCCTCTTTAGTCAATGAGTTCTGAAAGCGATCGCTGATGAAACTCATATACGCATCTGCCTCATCTGTGAATCCCACTGCAGCAAATTGTGTCAGCAAATACGAAAGACTTATAAGGGTTGATGGAAAGTTTCAGGCATACTTCGTAGTAAAATGTATATTGTGAAACTTGAGTCGCGAACCCAACTGCACCCAGTCAGTACATCGAAGCTTGAGTCTTGATTACCAAAAAACCAGCTCTGGTTCCATATTTCTAGGAACCCGACAACTGCTGGTCTAGTAAAAACAAATCCCGAAGCAGAAGTTGGAGAAAACTTACGAGAAACGATAATCCCAGTTGCTATGACTGATCAGCATTGTTATTGCAGTTCTCGCAACGTTTACTCACCGAACGCCGCCAATGGCTTCGGGAATGGAGAAAGTCGGGGCAGCAACGATGGCCCCAGTGGGCTCATAAGTGAGCATTTTCAATATCATTAGGCTCCTGGACACAACTTCTCGCCATGCCCCCTTATAGCTGGACCTGGAAAGCCAATTGTACCAGAATTGCTGCGTGTCGTGTTGTTGGGAGTCTAGGACCGATGTTGTGATATTGGTGCATACGTGGTTCTGAAGATCGTGCCGAAGAATGAAGGAGATGCTTTGACCTTCATGCAGTGTTACGCTCGCTACTACGCCTTCGCCCTTCATACCACTGCGTTGAACTTTCTTGAAGTCTACACTTGGACCTGTCATCGACGCCTCTCCTCCATTGTCGATGCAGACGTCTAGCTGGAGTTTCTCGTGCTCGCTACGAAACGTAACAGTCTTGCTTTGACAATCATCCGATGTGTAAAATTGCTGCAAGACTGTGGTTGTATGTGCTGCTCGAGCGTAATCGAAAGCTGGAAATATTTCGACATCTAGATCATCATAAGTGAACCAGTTTTTCTCAAAATGGCTCGGCATTACATACCTAATGTGAGCTGCCCACGAATGCACTCAGCTCGTCGGACTAGCCATTTCTTGAGCTCTTCGGGGACACTCCGGGCCTCTCGATAGGAAGTTTGCTTATTATTGGTAGTTAGAATATTCGCATACTTTGGACGTGGAAAGAAATCCACGACATTCACCACGCCCTCGTCGTTGATGTAACGAGTCTGGAGGATACCGGAAGACGGGAGGTACTGTTGCTTAACTGTGCAAGACGTTGAATCCGGCGGTGCTATGCTGAAGTACCCGCCCTTGTCTTTGTCTAAGAGGCGACAGAATATAGATGGTGAATCGAAGTCGGGCCTATGTTCAAAATTAGCTGAACTTGTTGGGTGAAGCCATGGACGAAGCAACCCGTGTCGGAAAGCTAGGTAGTTCAGCAGAAATATTTTAAATTCCGGCTATGCTCGGACAGGACGAGGGGATATCTACTGCTGCGAACTTACCAACACATGAAGTCTGTGGTCATCAGAGCTCGAGTCAGTTTC
Organism: Xylariaceae sp. AK1471; assembly: GCA_023159215.1. Classification (NCBI taxonomy): domain Eukaryota; kingdom Fungi; phylum Ascomycota; class Sordariomycetes; order Xylariales; family Xylariaceae; species Xylariaceae sp. AK1471. The sequence continues at coordinate 173,176 of JAJKLI010000026.1, forward strand.
TCCATAATGATCAAGGGTGTTCACATGTTGTACGCCTCACCTATACTGCCATCAATGCTCACTAATGCGCATGTCATCATGTTGCCGATTATTCCGTAGTGCTCGATGGGGAGATAGCCTGAGGCATCTCGTGTTGAGGCATTCATCGTGTTGCGATTATTTGTGGACATGATGTTGTGCCTCCGGTTCTGAGAGAAATGTATAGATAGGTAGATAGGAAGCGGACTTGAGGGTAAAATTCCCTGGCGGGATGGCGAGATAGAGCTAGATTTCACCTTTAGGTTCTTGCTTCGTGCATTTTCTTGCTCTCTACCTCAATAGTGGATGCAGTACCAGCTTCAACTTCCAGAGATGGCGCGATCATTCGGTAACTGATTTGATCTAAGAAGTCTAAAGTGAGAGCCCACCTAATAACAGGTAACAATAAGTTGACCGAATTGAAGCTATCGTTGTGTTTCATGACGATGAAGATACGCAATTGGCTTATAGAGCTAGTCCAGGGACTGACATCATACTTTACTGAGTGGTCCCTAAGCTGTCTTACGTAAGGTGGTTTTTGGCTCGTACTGGTACAACAACATATAACAAAGGGGACATTTCAGCTTGATGTATTTTGAGCTGCAAACGCATTGGGCTTATTCAAGCTCTTTTACAAGAGCAGCTGCATGAAATCCATGTGGGTCGATGGCTTGCGGGCACTTTGCTTAGTAAGGTGGTTAGTGTGTTAAACGACCTGGCTATTACGGGGGTGTAGTGACTGGACGATATCAGCTTCGTAGGACGACATGGGGAACACTTGGGTAAGCTTTGATATCGTTGCTGCTGCTGAATATGTTTCTGCCCGCACCGCTGAGTAGGCCAAGTCGCGGGTTTAGGCATGGAAAGTAGTAGAACGGAATGGTAAATGGTAATCAAAACGAAGCTAACGGGTCGAGGATAGGTAAGGATCAGGCTGCTGATGTTGCTATTACACTGAAATGGTGATGCAGTATTGAAGAGGGTAAGTAAGGATACAAGCCATATAAAGTGAAAGATAATGTGCCTAGCACTTGATTATTCTCTCTTGCTTTAGGATTAAGTTGAATTCAACTTCAAGAGCTCCGTGGCTGTTACGTTTTGCTCCTGAATCTGGTTTAATTCAATGAGACAGTATCAAAAGATGTGCATATATGTTTCTCTTCTTTCTCGCGCGGCTGGAGCGATGGAGTGTGGTTGCGTAACGGGCAAGACTAGGCCACAGGGAAAAGACACGAAGCTTGACAGGGCTGACAAGGGACATAAGCAACTAAAAATAGATGGTTCCCCCTAAATTCGGTGAACTGGATTTTGTCAATTCAAGCAACTACCTACCTAGGTATCCAGTTCTGCATAGGACAAGCTGAACAAGTTGAACTAAACAAGAAGATGGTGATTATATAAAAAGAGGGCCTTTTTAAAGAGTTGGCCAACATATATGTTTCTCTACTATGTTGCTCGTTTATTTGATACGGGCTATTGTAGTAACAACAGGAGAGACAACTTTGTCCAGTCTTATTTAGTGCTACTAGAAGACCCATAAATTTATGGGTCTTTTACCAGGTAGTATATAGTTGTTGGTGCTTGCTTGCTTGCTACGGCCGGTTAAAGGAGACTGAAACTATTCTATTGTTCTCCCGGTAAAGTAGAGTACGTCGGTTTTTCCTTGCAATCTTCTCAAACGTGGCTTCTTCATTGCTTGGATTAGGAATGCTCAGCTACCTAAAGGTACTGTATCTTCACTGTTACTTTTAGAGTCGAAAACTTGAGTTAGAAGCAAGTGCTTCTTCTCCTTTTAGATTGTAACCTTATTGGTGCTAGTTATTTAGACTTTCGGCCTTTCACCTCTCGTCCTATATTCTCGTATCTCTACAAGAAATAGTAATGGTAATAACAGGGGGATTATTTTTTACGTCTTTATTGAAGCCTACTTTTGGTAGCAAGTTATTTGCTCGCCAATAAAAGCGTCTAAACATGTTTGGCATGAGCTGAATACTGCACGCAACATCAATCTTACTTGGCGAGAAATGTCCACGGCACTGGGCTGCTAGCGCTGGCCAATGAGCTAAAGGTAGCTCCGTAATAGCTCCCGTAACAACTCCCAGAAGAGGAAAGTATGAGTACCTAGGTACTTTAACAGACATTATTGTCGTATAAAATCTTGTACAGTGTACCTAGGTACCACTTAGCTCCATACCTATGTGCAGTCTGCTTCTCAGTGCTTTCCTGCAGCATACTCCGCCCCAATAGCGGAAACAACCTCCAAGAACCACTGTAACAGCGTGCGCCAAAGCAGTGGCCGCGTCCCGTCGATTGTCTATTGCCGTGATATCGCTGCCACCTCCTTCTTCATGCCGGCAATAGAGTACAGCGTCAGCACACAATTGAGTAGAGAAACCAATACCATCTTCGCTTAGGCCTCGCCGATGTATCATCCATGCCACAATCTATACGGCTTCAATAACATCGTCAAACGTAGTTCGGCAACATGGTGATAGCCTGAAGCTCGTTCCGATCCTGACACCTCTGCCGCCTTACCATTGTCTGTTCTATTTTATTGTCAACTCCAACAGGCGGCATTCATCTTGCAAGCACTTCGCGATGGCATCGCCCGAGTCGCCTTCTCCTCCATCACCATCACCACCTCCGTCAGATGAGAAGCCCCCTTTGTCTCCCATCCAGCGCGCGCCGTCGGCTTTCGAGAGTCTCCCAGACGAGATCATCCAGCAGTAAGTTACCTTTCTTGCTAATTGTATCCTTCATCTTGTTCTCTGTGTGACATCGATCCCTGATCTGACAAATTACTCCAGAATCTTGCAGTTGACCGATCCAGACTCTTTCGCTTCTCTCGTCTTCCTCAATTCGAAATGGAGGCGCGTATCCCAGCAAGCGCATCTTTACGTCCACCATCTCTCGCAGTGTCACTCCTACGCTGCCAGTCACCCTTCTATATCTGCTCTGTCGATCAATGACGCCAGTTTAGCCAAACTACGTCGGCTTTTCGCTCGTGAGGTGAAGCGAAACCTCTTCGAAGCCTACCTGCGGCCCAAGAAAACCACGATCAAACTGATTTCCAATTCGATCAGCTCATCATCGGCGCCCGGTGGCGAAGGCATGCAATTCAGCCCTTCGCCTCGCGGTCACCATCTCTTGGCCTACAACTCGTCTCGAATTTATGTTCTCGATCTCAGGGGTCCTGGACTGGTTGTAAAACGCGAACTCAAGATTCTTCGTCGTCCTGTCTCAACGTGCATTGTGGATGATGGTAGTTTTCTAGCCGTCCTGTCAACCGACATGCAAGTTGATCTCTACGATTTGAACCAGACTCCACCTCGTAGGAAGCAATCTCTTATCCTCGATAACACGCCTCGAACGATCGCCTTGTCTCCTTGCGGTAGCGTTCTGGCTGCTGCGTATGAGGGTGGGATAGAAGTGTCCTCTGTTAACCCTGGAGCTCTTCCAACTGAACGCAGGGCGGTTAAATGCGATGGTGTAGACGCGCTGGCGTTTTCCTTTGACGGCACCCAGCTTTTGGGCACTACAACGGCCTCCACAGCCCCAAATACCGTTATATTGACAGCGCCCTACTTTGACCCTGGCAATCAATTGGTAAACGACGATATTAGCGCCTTATGGACAACCTCTATTTTGTTTCCTAACACAAGTAGAGACTGTAGTCATGCTGTACTTTTACAGGAGTCAAGCGCGATGGAGGCAACCTGGACATTCACCTACGATAGGAGTTTCGAGACGTTTCGCGCCGTGCGAATAGATGATCTTCGCAATGGTACCACGTACTTCACAGGTCCTGTTCCGACCGCCGCTTCACCTGGACTACTGTTGCCTTGCACTTTGCCAGCTGCTAATTATCAGGGGGAGCTGGTTTCTGCTGGGTTTGAGGGTAAGCATGTGTGGCTATATGGTGTGCCCGAGGATTTGGAAGCTGTACCAGAAGTTAATCACCCCGTGGAATCGTCGACGTTACCTACACTCCATCGGCGAAATAGCGGGCTCTCTGTTCGCTCGCCCTCGCGGGTACGGGAGGTCAATGGATGCCGCGTTCCTCAATGGCAAATCCTCTGTGACAAGCTACGCAATAATTTCGTCCGTGGGCGAATGATCGCCGAGTCAGGCGGCGTGAGTAACGTCAAATGGGTCTCTGGCTTTGGAGACTCGTCCCTCCAAGAGCGTTTGATTATCGCAGCTAAAGGAATCGTGCCTCACAGGCCCATTACTGAAGAGGAGGGCATTGACTTTGTTGATGGTGGGAGAATCACTATTCTTGATTTTGACTATGGCCTGGAGAATGGTCAAGAGGAAGAGATTGTCATCGAAGTGGGTACGATGGAACCTGAAGCCCTCGAAGAGGAGCACCGAGACATAGACACGGAGGTTGCTATTGTCCGAAGGAGAACAGTGGCTCAACGCAGAGGAAACCGAAGTGGTGTGATGCGCGCTGCTACCACCATCCATCGTCAGGCCGAAACCCTACTTCGACCGCCTGCTTCTGAGGATGATATGGAAGATCCTTTAATCCCAAGGCGCATGATGACAGCTCACGATAGTTCTCGAGCACCTGTTTCCGATGCTTTGGACGATGTATCATTAGATGAGGCACAAGAAGCCCTTGACGCTCCGTATACACATGCCAGTCCACGGTCAGGAACAACCCTGCGCCGAGCTGCCACGGCTGCCGCTGTGAGCCGCCAGCGCAACCCTCTACCACCTACTGCTGGTCATGTTGAGTATCGGCGAGCTGATGGTAGAGCAGAGCATCCTCATGAAAGCGATGCTGATAATTGGGTGCCTCCCCCGCCCCCATACACTAAGGAAGATCCAGTGGTGGACTTGCCTTCTTTTCTACGCCATACCCCTATTTCGGGAGTCGGACTTGCAGCACGGAATCGGATGACCTCTTCAGATATACCACCCGTACCACCGTTGCCTAATATCCCGCCGGTTCCTCTGATCCCCTCAGCGCGCATACCATCTGTAACTAATCGTCCCGAATTGCCTCGCATTCGCACTTCTTCCGCCCGGGGAGCGCATCCCCGGCAAGTCTCGAAAAGTAGTGTTGTTTCACAGCAAACTATGAATGACATCGTTCAAGAGGCAGAGGACCAGACCAGTTTAGGGTCAAGGGACTTTGCACGAGGAAGAGAACCTTATCATCAAAGTGTTGACGTTGAGGACATCTATGATGCTTCTCCCATTGAGCCACCTTCCCCCAGTGGCTACTCAGCATCAGGGGCACAGTTGATGTTAGCAGTAACCCCAGAACACGAACGACCCTTCGAGGCGCCGCAGTCGTCTTCCACAGAGTACACTCCTGCCTCGTCCAGATCCCTGGCCCTTGGGGAAGATGTTGGCTCAGGCTCGACTCGCTCGTATAAACCAATCTTTAATATCCGATCGTCGTCTATCAGTGACCCTATGCTGCAAGATGACCAAACTAGGGGCCAAGTCATTGATGAAATACCTACTATTGGGCGATTACCAAATTCATCGACATGGCCAAGAGCACCTGGCGCTCCGCCGTTCACATTGGCATCTACGTTTGCTGGATATCCCCACTCCGCTCCAGCTACAAATATAAATAACGAAGAGTTGATAGCGGCATCACTACCACCTGCGCCGAGGCCAGAGCAGACTATGAGCTTACACAATCGACAGGGCAGTATTGGCGCACCCCGTCCAGCGTCAGGCAGCATTCAATTTTCACGGGTGCCTGCCGGTGATCGTGCTGATCATGACCGTCGCTCGCGACAATTCAGCGAACTGCCTCGACTACGCCGTCCATCCCCTCCTGAACAACCACTTATTATCAGCACTCCTACCGGAGTAGCTGGGGCATTTGACGCGTCTCATGCAAACGCAGCAAACGAACCCCGCGGCCCAATTCTTCACGCTCCTGTCCCACGCCATCCGCGGCCAACCCCCGGAAACCCCTTGAATCAACCCACCGTCGAGCGGCTGGAGACTATCACTAGTGTTGGATCTCGCGCAGAGCATAGAACCAATCCAGAGATGGTCAGCGTTCCGCCGCCCTCCTTGTCTTCTCAGTTCTTCTTGCGCCATCATGCCAGCGTGCATCGTCGCCCAAGCCGGGCTCGTCGGGGCGCTCTGAAAAATCTTCAAGACGCCAGAGAAAGGGGATGGACAGGACGCAAGAAGAAGAAAGCAAAAGAACATGAGGCGGCCAATGCTGCGGGCTGGACAGATGTTGCAGTCCCGTCAGATGGGCCGCTGACCCAGACGAAAGAAAAGAAGTGTGTAGTAATGTGAGGAGAGTGTGTAGATGTGCCGTTGAGCGGGGGGCGATAAAGCGTTTAGTAGCCCCCTGGAATGTCTCGCGTTATGATAACTTGAATGAACTAAACTTTGCGATCAGTTTGATTTGGCGATACCCAACTGTTGTGTCCGTTCTATTAGTTGAGAAGAAATTCTGGAAATGTACAAAGGGAAAAGCCTCGAGGCGAGATAATTTCGGATTGTGGTATACTCTCTGTGTGAGATACTGGTTTCTCGGGAGGGTGGCGGTACCGGTATGTAAGGAGTCACTCGCTTTACCTAAGTTACATAGGTGGACAGAAAGAAATGTAAAGATGCGTGAGCACCTAGACAGCCTTGGAACATGACTAGATGAATCGTGATACGATACCAACACATCTTGTCTTGCTACTTACGCCCTTACCTAGATACACGAACAGCGAAGAGGGACCTGAAGACTATCTATACCTAACCGAGAGGGACTAGACGAAGAAATGGACAAGGCAACTAACAGGCTTATATTTTTTCCGACTCTTTGCAATAAGCCTAATTTTATTTTTATTTTTTTATTTTAATAAAATTTCCTTCCTTCCCTTTCTTCTTGTAGTTTAACGGCCCACGACAGCCAGTTGAGTTTTGCTGCGTTAATTCTGAGCTTCTCGTTTCGATACCTTGTCTAAATTATATCGAGTACTAATGTAACGTAGGGGCAGGCAGCCAGCCTAATGAAAGTTTGCAGGAGGCACGGGAATTTAGTATGCTTGACCACGGTCTTGTGCTTGTCGCCGGGTCGTCTGCGTGTACTTGCTAAAAGTTCCATGTCAGCAAGTAGAGATGATGGGTCTCAACCCATAGGAAGGGCTTCTGGTTGCGTATGTCGTATAGTAGTACACTCATTGGTCTCGGTTTAAAAGTCATTGCTAACTCTAACTTCCATGATTGATTTAGATCGGGTACTTGTTGGTTTATATTGGCTGGCGAATAGATAACATGCACCAGTAAAATTTACGCCTCTATAAGGATGACATTGATGCATCCATTGATTCTGTTCACCACTTAGTCGTACTACTATGATTGTGAAAAATTTACACCTGATCGGAGATATGTCAACAGCGTGTTGCCTCCTATTCTCAGTCTATGCACGACTATATTTTGGTCCATCCAATCCCTAACGCCGCAACCGATTGCACTCAGGCAACCCATCAATGTAAACTCTCAAAAACACTAACGCCGGGCTATGCAGCATGCCTCTCTTCTCTTTGTGATGGTTAGTCTGGTTGAGAAGTAGGAGTTGGGTATCGCAGAACAGTTGCAGTAGACTGTCTCATCGATTTTCAGTTCCTCCCCTGACGGTCTCTCCCCTTCTTTGATCTCCTTTCTGATGTAGAATTCGGAGATACACTTCCCTGATTTCCCCCTATATCGCAATTCCCTGACGTTGTCTCTCAATTCGTCCGAAACTCATTCGAAATCCATCATCTCCACCTCCTCGTCCGCCAGCGAACTTAGACCCGAGCTCGGTGGTCGAGAGTCGTTATCATCGTCTGCTGTGGGTTGAGGATCCGGCGGTCGCAATGAGGCCTCGCGCATCCTAGCTGCCCACGCGGCGAGACTCGTGTCAGGCCCGCCTTCTACCAACACCTCGCCATGATCAATGCTGCGTCCTAGGATGGTACCGGCGTACTTGGATTCTTGGTCGGTCTTGTTATGTTTTCTTTTCAGAGCTATTGAAGAACAAAACAATCAGTATCAGCCATTGTGGTGCCTTGCGCAGGAATAATAAAGAAGAGAGCAATAGACATAGTAGTGCCATGGAGGCTCACCATCTAGGTAATCTGTTGGTTTACTCTCCTCGACTGTGCCATCTTCTCCCTCGACACCTGCTGCAATAGCACCGGGAGGCGTGACGACCCCAGCAATCCTGCGTATGCGTTGGTTCTTGCGGCCCATAGCCCAGCGGATGAACTCGTCAACACCACGCATATCCTCTATCTCATCTTCGTACTCGGGCAGCGTCTCATCGCTATCCGCTGCGTCGCCATGGCTGAGCTGGCGGGGCTTTGCTTGCGGAGACGGATCAGCACTGGGCCATAGCGCACCGCATTCTTCGAGCGCAAGGCGCACATCGACGACGTCGGGCGTGCCCGGGGGACCGAGATAGTTGTTCGAGGTGGCGTGTTGTGCCGTCCGCTTGGCGATGCCATAGATGTACTGCCCGGCTAGCTCCGTCAGGCAGTCGATCGTGCTCGGCGTCGACGCATAGTAGCCTTGAGCGCGTAGAATCTGGAGAATGGCTGGGCGCAGAAGCGCGAGGTGGATCTCGGACGGCGTGTACGGTCGATGGCCGTTGTGCGATGCCATGGCTTCGGTTGTTGGCCGCTCTCGCAATCTGTATAAGGAGTTTGAGGGGTGTCCTTGACAGTGAAAGGCCGAGTTAGGGACCTAGTCAATGCGCCAGATGTGCGTTGAACAGGAGTATAGGAAAAATAGCGAGGACAATTATTGATGAGAAGAGGTAAACATGCTGGGCGGAAATTAGGCTGAGTTTGGAGGGCCAAAGTTGTCTGGTGACCGCGTAGCCCAAATCTGTACGAGAGAAGCTGTTATCATCAACATGGAAGTCTGGCGAAGAGGAAGAGATCAGATTACCTAGGTACCTAGGTAGGTATGTAGCTAAGGTAGCAACCACTGGCAGCACATTCAATGGCACTAGGTAGTGGACCTTCCCTAGCCCCACCTGTGCAGTGTGCGGCACCTTAAGTGGGTCTCCAGCTACCTACTGTTTGTACCGCTACCCTCTCTAACCCTTGAATACTCCGGATGGCCCTCTCAGTAAGTCCATCCACCAGCAAGTAGTCCTAAGAACCACAAACTAGTAGTAGCTACAACTACTTGTCCTACGCATATATGTCAACCACAACTTGGGCACCTAATGAATGCACTGCCGTAAGTGCACAATCGTCGACATACTCCTCTGGAGCTGACTACTTTTGAAGCCCATACAATCCTGGAGCATGTTGTCAGACGACATTAGGTAGAGAGTAGAGAGTACGGTGTATAGGTACCTTTGGCTTCCCCACACTAAAGCACCACTTGTAACCTTAACGACTTATCTCCGACGACCTTCAGGCGCGATCTAAATTCCGTCAGTGCGGTTTTCAACCGCATACCTGCTCAAGTGTACAATCCACCTCCCATCACCCAGTCACTGTCCGAAGTGCAGGGTGCAGTCCGACCGCTCCTCATATCTTACACTAGGGGGTATCAAGATCTATTTAAGCTACTGTTCTCAGTCCACTACTTGTGAGCTTGCACCTGGGCTTTCCACAATCACCGAGGCCGTCTCGCATCTACCTACACCTCCACCTACACTTCCATCAACTCCTCCTTCCGTACAGCAACCAAGACCGGAACATCACCGATTCACCTTCAACCTGCCCATACTCGACGCATCCTCCCCGCGCCTCATCTCGCCTCTCCATTCACACAGAAGGCATCTCCGCGATGTCTTCTATTAACGCCAAACCAACTCTAAAGGTCAATACAAATCACCAGCGAATGCCTCCTCCATCCGCAGGCGCTGCGACTCCTGCGAACGAGAATCCGAAACCCATCCTTAAGCTTAACACGAGCTCGAGACAGTCATCTTTCAGCGGTGATGGTGCAGTTCCCACACCCTCTGGAGAAAAGAAGATCAAGATCAAGATCAACAGCCAACCGGGTACGCCAGCTCCAACCACGGCCTCTCAGACGCCAAGTACTTTAAAGACTAAAGCTGGGCGAACGTCTAAGCCCACTGCCAAACTTGCCGAGTCCAAGAAACGCGGCTACGAGAGTGACGAGGATAAGCCGCTGGCAATCACTCGAGCAGAGTCCCGGCCCAGCAAAACCATCAAACTTACCCACAAACTCAACCACAAAATCAGACCCCCACCCACTACTCCTCACCCAATCGTCAGTACGCCTATTAGTGCTATCAGATTTAAACCTAAGGGAGAGGCTGTTTCTCACAAGCCCGGTGATGCGTACGATTCCGAAGCTAGCGATCGCGAACCAGATCCTCAACGGGAGACCAACTTTATTCTTCGTGTCATGGATGGTGCGCCTTCGCAGTACCTGAAGAACGCATTGGCAGAAGGCACAGTTGGCCAACCAAAAGTAAACGGTGGCGCAGATTTTGCTGTGCAATTCGTGGACAGCAGGGAACGTCGGGCGATGGTGACAATCAATGGAATCCATTATGCAGCTGTCCTAGTCCAACTACCGACCATCACCGAAGCCATGAAGACCTGGGACCGCAGAAGCATGATGAAGAATTCCGATGTAACTGAAATGCTACTGTGTTTTGCAGTTGTCAGAAATGAGGCCGAGGCCAAGTCCATGCCGTTGCCTTCCATGGTAATGAAGAATGAGCTCAAATGGCCCCACGGTATCACACCTCCCATGCACGATGCTCCGAACCGGCGGTTTAGGAAAGCCTTGTCGGAGAAGCAATGGGAGCGCACCCAGAACCAGGTCACAAAGCTTCTCGAGGATGATGCGGCAGCAGACGAAGTGCGGACGGATCTGATCATGGAAGATGATGGCTATGGGGAGTACGAAGATGACGAGGATGCAGAAGGTGAACTCGAAGCGGACGATTACTTCGGCGACCAGACACAGCAAGATATGGATATGGACGCTGAAGCCGAGTTGGAAGAAGAAGATCTGTTGAGAGAGTTCTTGGCGGACGATGAAGAGCTCGGAGGCGCCACGCCTGTGACACAACTAGAAGCTCCTACGCCTTTGACAATGGGCGCAAATACACCTATGCCTCTTCAAGAAGAACAAGCTTCTGAAGAGGAGGACGACGAGGAAGAAGAAATCTCCGATGAAGACGAAGATGATGACGACGAGGCTGATGACGATGATGGCGGTCACGACCGAGAACGCAAGCAACAGCTCAGCGAGCTTCACGAGCTTCAGAAGCAGCTAGACGAAGCCGAAACGAAGCTACAGACGACAACAATGCCGATTCTGAAGAAACGTATCTTAGCAAGCATCGAAAGCACTAAGAAGGAGATCAATGTCAAGAAAGCCGCTCTTGGATTGACGGAAGATGACTAGGAGCTTTCCGTCGCCAAGCAGAAGCGTCTTGAGGCACTAGAGAATCTGACGAGAGCGACTACCAACGGTGGCATGAGACCATACTACGAACGTCAAATTGCAGCCCTGGACGAAGCCATCGCGGATCTTGAGGCGCAAATACGAGGCGAAGAATAACAATTCTACGAAAAAGACAGATCAGGGCGCGATAAATTCCTGTCCTCAGACACGATCAATGAAGGAAGTGCGCGGGGCAATGCTAGGCAATTTTTTCCCCACGTCAGATGAAAACTAGAGAAAGAATCTTCTCGGGCCGAACTGAGCACCATCGCCTATCACGATCACGAGGGATATAGCCCGCATATGTCTAACAGATATAACGATGGCAAGGGAAGAAAAAGCGATTGAAAATAAGCGGAATCATTTTTGTTGTACATATGTCTATTGATATTGACCCTGGGATGGACGGGAATCGGACGGGCAAAAGGAAACTCATTGATACCCCTCTGCTGCGAGTTATATTTTGCTATTTGTTATAGGGTTGGAATATAGCGTTATTAGCCCTTTTACCTGCAAGCTTATTGCCACTTACTTTCATGCCTAAGAAAACGTGGGGTGTAATCTGACCACGAGGGCATTTGCCGATAACGTGGTTGTTATGATACTCTCCTAAAAATCAAATGGCCGGGAAAGACGAGACTGGATCCTTTTTTGAAGCAATGTAATCTGTATACAGTTTCTATCATACAGCTCTCGAACAAGAGCTTGCTTAAAAAGCTCTGCTCTTGCCGCTAGACCTCTAGGCTTGTTTATATATACACGTTTATACAGGCAGCAGATGGGACAACATGCCGTCTCGCTTTATCGTCTTGCTTGCCTCCCTTCCCTCTTTCTTCATCATTACTTGGCACACCACCCTTTCATAGGCTGCTCTTTTACATGGTACCCAGTCTGAAAAGGGGGAACCGAGCCACCAGGCTCTAGCTAGTGGCTCTGGCTCTCCAATCCCAAGTCAGTCAGTAAGTAAGAGTTGGAAAGCTGTCTTCGAAAGTAGACTCGCAACAATAGGTAGGTAAGTCTCCATATTCGTTCTTCCTTTCATCACATGGACTTGAGGTAGTTGCTCTCCTTGATTTTGGCCTTGCGCTCACGACGCATGGCCCGGCGCAGCTCCTCGCGCGCGTCCTGGGCGGCCAGGGCGCCCTCGGTCGTGCCAGCCTCATTTGAAGGCATGTTGATGGTCTGCTGCTGCAGCGGGATCTTGGGGGCTAGCGCCTCGATGTTGCCCTCGGCTAGGAGTCTGGCCTCTAGGGCTCGCTGGCGCTTCGCGGCTAGTCGGCGCTGTTTCTTGGATTTGGCTATGTTGGGGGGAATGGTTAGCTTGGTGTTGGAGTGTTTTTTGGGGGTGTGTTTGAATAGGGGAGAAAACGGGATGCGGGAATGGTGGGAAAGGGAAGGCAAAATAATGTCTGAAAGTCTATGAATGTATAGCGAGCAAGTAGAACTCGGGAAGGCTTACAGAACTCGTCTCCGACATCATCTGCCTCTCCCTCGTCCGCCTTCTTCTGTACGTCCAGACACTTCCATAGCCAGGCTGGGTACGCATCGTCCGGAAGCGCAACGGGGTCCGTCTTATTCTTGAAGTAGTTGAGCCCTGATAGGACGGTGCCTCCGGGGCATGACGACAAAGCCTCTGCTGGAGCAGCAGCGGCGCCTCCTTCACTCTCGCCTAGGGGCGTGTTCAACGAGGGATTCGCGGTCGCGGCGGCAGCGGATTGCCTTGTCACGCTGCTTGAGATTGGTCTGCTACGAATCGGGAGACTCCAGGTGACGGAGGACGTGCTTGGGGCTCGCGGCGTGCGTGTGCTCAGCGCTGAGGCGCGCTGCAGACATCGCCGACAGATCATGGCGTTTTGCAGTATCCTGGCGGAGGAGGCTGTGTGAAAGGGGCAAAATTGGTTGCGCACAGATCGCAAAAGGTTGTTATTATGGAGGGAAGTTGAAGGTTCTGGCGCTCAGTGCTGGAAAGTGAGTTAGTCGGGAATGGGATGTCAAGCTCCAGAAATTTTGTATCGAGTGGTCGGAGCTTTGAGCGTGGATTGGCCGATGGCGACTACAGCTCCCTGAGCATTCGACTTACTGGTACAGATACCTAGATGTAGTTGTCTAACAACGCTAACAGCTACGATACGTTGGAATTGAAGACTCAATTGACGCGATTAGGTATTTGAGAGGTTGACAAGTTCAATTGCACAGTTGCTTTCTTCTTTATGTTTTATGTACAATACAGGTATGATGAGCATCTCAAAGCGCCTTCACCGCAAACCCGAGACGTCACTCATAGCTCCCCCTGCATCTCCCTCAGACTTTGTTTCCATGTCATCGAAGTCCCAAATACTGTCCCGTCGTAGCTGAACCGGTGTCCATGTGAAATAATGTGTCCTCTTATTTCTTTCCCTCGAGGTAGTTCTGCTGCTCAAACAGGTAACCCCGTACCCGGTGGTCCTTGAGCATCTGGAGGTATTTCTCTGCAACCGAATCAGTCCATAGTCCGTCAATCCAAGATTGCCAACGGATATCAGCCTCGTTGTGTTATTTTGTATGCGCATTTGATTGATCGAGAGCTACCGGAGCCAACTAACCTCGTAACGGACCGCACTTCTCGAGGTGGTTCACGCCCTCGCGGTAGTAGCATTTGCCGAGCTCCTCACGGACCAGACGTCCCATCATGACCTGCACCCATTGCTCGCGGACGACGGCATCTTGTGCCTGCTTTAGCCGCTTGTTGTCGTCGAAGTCGACGCCTTCGAACGTGGGAGGGACGGTCGGCTTCTTAGCCAGGAAGGCCGCGGATTCGGGGGTCGGCATGGCGGGGAAGAAAGAAAGCGCTTGCGATTCGCCTGACGTCGATCTAGTGCCCGTGTGCAGCTTAAAATCGATCCCTAGAAACTTGGAATGAGATTATGGGTTGGTTGATGCAAAGGGCTGCTGCCGCGTTGTGTTTCGCCGAGTACGCCTAATCAGCGTCAATAGATACCTCAGGCTTTTAGACTAGAGCTTCACCTTACTACGTACGGTACATCCATCTCAATGCATTATTAGCGCGGACTGGCGATGGCCAAAATGAAAGGTCACGTGAGTGGGTCTTGGCACGGACACTTGGGTACTTAGGTACATCATTACATGTAGCTATCCCAGCTTCGAGTTGGCGCGAACTGTATGTACCTATGTACCTAGGTAGTCTGCAGCTTGTGTTATCGGCCTGCAGGGTCGCAACCGCTAACCCTTCACCGCCTGCGGATAAGCCCCACCTGCCCCGTAGGCAAATCGAAATTTTTATGAAGGGTCCTGCAAATTTTCTAGTAGCTCCAACCACTCATATTCCCAATCGCGCATAAATACAAGCAAGCTTCCTGCGCATCTGAATATTCCACGCTCACTTTTCTTCTGAAACATCTCTTCCCATTTCCCATCCCCCACTCCCCTATACCTTCGCCCCTCAATACTCACCCCTCACTTTCAAAATGGGCAAGGTTAAGCAAGCAAACGGCAAGGCCGCCAAGGCCGCCGATCCCCTCACTGCTGTCAAGAAGGCTGGTGTCACTAAGGCTGCCGACAGCCCCAAGGCCAAGTCCAAGCAGCTAGCCAAGGACGTCGCCATGAAGGCCGCATCTGGTAAGGGCAAGGACCTCAAGAAGAAGAAGAAGAAGGACGTGTCCTCCGAATCTGAATCCGAGGAGGACAGCGATGACTCCGAGTCTGACTCCGAGTCTGTAGATGATGGTTCATCTGACGCTTCCGATTCCGGTTCCGACTCTGACGACTCGTCCGACTCTGACAAAGAGGAGGAAAAGAAGCCCGCTTCCAAGAAGGCCAAGGCTGCTGTCAAGCCCGCTACAAACGGCAAGGCCAAGAAGGCTGTCGAGGCTGAGTCCTCTGATTCTTCTGATTCATCTGATGATGAAAAAGAGAAGACCAAGGCTGGTGCCAAGGTAGAGGCTGAGGTAGGTCAAACATTGTCGCTTAGTTTTAAACATCAACTAACTGTTACTCTAGTCTTCTGATGACGACTCGGATGACTCCTCGGACTCTAAGAAAGACTCGAGCGACTCAGACGACTCCGAAGACGATTCCGAAGAGGCCGAAGAGAAGAAGCCCGAACCCCCCAAGAACAAGCGCAAGGCTGAGGAAGAAGAGTCTGCACCAATCAAGAAGACTAAGACAGAGGCTTCGTCTGGTGACGAGTACACCACCCTGTTTGCCGGAAACCTAGGCTGGGGCATCACCGACGACAGTCTCTACGAGGCTTTCAAAGATTGCGATGGTCTGTCAAGCGCCCGTGTCGTTACTGACAAGGCTATGCAACGCTCTCGCGGCTTTGGATATGTTGACTTCGAGTCTCACGATGCTGCTAAGGCTGCTTTCGAGAAAATGCAAGGCTTTGAGCTTGAGGGTCGGGCCTTGAACCTTGATCCCTCGAAGCCCCGTCCCGCCGAAGACAACTCCGGTGCTCGTGCCAACGACCGCGCCAAGCAGTTCGGAGACTCTGTCAGCCCTGAGAGTGACACCCTGTTCGTAGGCAACTTGCCTTTCGAGGTCGACGAAGATACCATCAGCGCCTTCTTCGGCGAGGTCTGCGAGGTCAAGAGCATTCGTCTTCCCAAGGATCCGTACGTTGCTGCCCTCCATGACTATATATCACATCTGCTAACTGTTTTTCAGCGAGTCCGGTAACCCCAAGGGCTTCGGTTATGTTACTTTCAGCTCCATCGAGGATGCGAAGGCCGTCTTCGACTCGAAGAATGGTGCTTATATTGGTGAGGGTCGTGCTTCCCGTGCTATCCGCTTGGACTTCGCCGGCCAACGACCTCCTCGTGAGGGTGGTGGCTTTGGCGGTGGCCGAGGTGGTGGTCGCGGTGGTGGTCGTGGAGGCTTCGGTGGTCGTGGTGGTGGCCGCGGCGGTGGCGGCTTTGGCGGCCGTGGTGGTGACCGCGGCGGACGAGGTGGACGTGGGGGCTTTGGAGGTGGCCGCGGTGGTAAGCCGTTTGAGGGTAAAAGGGTAAGAACGCTTACGGCTCTTCCACAATATAGCAATTGCTGACCTACCTATCACAGATCACCTTCTAGGGGGTCATAGCCGCACATGGTTCATTCTGAGGGCTCTTGAGAAACACATTTGGTTGGCTTTGTGGGTTGTCGGCTTTACAAAAACTATTAACTCCGAAGGGGTTTGTGGGCTTTGAGGGCTAAGCTTCGTCTCGAAGCTGTGATTTACCTGTGGGCTTGATCTGGGGGCAACTCCTATGCTGGATTCTGAGGGCTGAGGGTTTATATGAACGCGCAAATGTCTGGGATTCATTTTGCGCTGAATATGTTGCTGTCATGCAACTTTGTTACTGTTACGATCGGCTTTTCCTCTGGGGGCACCGAGGGCTTCTAGTCAGTGAGGGTGGTAAGAAACTTCTTATGCTCATCCCGAGCATCTTGATGTGGACCACGTTTCCACAGCTATGAGGGCTTATGACGGCGTTTGAGGGCTTTACGGTTGGCTTCGTCTGTTCGCTTGTTTTTGAGCACAACAAAAGTTAGATAATGTCGGGTTGTTACCTCCTACTTGGTATACCATTTGGTATACCACGAACCGGAAATACGAACTGTCGTCGGTGAGTATACCCCCCACGTGTATGATTCGGCACTGGCGTTCCCAGTTTCCTTAGGTGGCTTGTCTATAGGTTTCTCAATGCACATCCTCTGTCTTGCTTCAAGACAGGCATAATCATTCATGCCAATATTTTCGTAACATGCATTCAAGCTTTGATTTCTTGACCATGACTTGAAGTAGTGTTGGGCAAGCATATTATACCACTTGACGTTTCCCCCCACTCAAAGAGAGCAATCACGTAGCACGAAATAGTCCCTAGATGCATACGGGTTGTTGTTCCGTGTGGTAGTACGGAGGGGCCTGCACGTAGGCGTGCCCTATTGGTTACTAACGCATGATCAAGTTGTGCCCTAGTTCGGTACATGCGCTATGGATGGATAGATGTATGAACGGTTTGATATCGAGGAGAGGGGATCAAAGTCAATAAGTGGACGTGTCCAAGTTGATGTGCCAAAGCTACCAGTAACTACCATCGTTCATTCGTTCGTTCTGGACATACCATGTGTACATGTGGAGTGGTCTGATCGGTCGTCTTGATTTGCGGTGGTCTGATGCAGAGGAATGCTCGTGGTCACTACCTATTTGTGGATAGATGGCTCAACCTGTCAATTCCCCGATCTATGACAGGCGTGTGGTACAGCGGTGTCAACCTCGCGTTGGGGATGCATAGCTTGTTTGTGACGAAATTTATGACTAACTACCTACTGTGTAGGAGAAGAGGCAATGTTGCAATGGGTCAACTACTGACCTTGGACTGATGGTGGACCGGCCGGTTCCTTGTATTTGGCGGGTGGGGAGTGTGGTGTACGTGGTTTTGACAATCGATAGGGGGAATTCTGGTTGCTTATTAGAAGAAGAGAGTGGGTGAGTGAGTGGGTTGTTCGATGTCCAAAAGTTAGAACAAGAAATGCGAGATCTTTATATTGGGTAGGTTTAGAAATACTAGTAGCGTAGCGAAATGCTATACTAGGCTATTCGTCTGAGAGATACTATAGGTAGATTAGAATGTCCTATAAGCAAACCATCTCTACGTGATAGTAGATGTTCTGTTGTAGTTCTTTATATTTGACTTTTTTTTGCTGGAAACTCGCATTTAATTAGTAGGAAGGGTAGTATTTTTTATGCTCAACAAACCATAAATGACATGCAGTTCTATGATCCTACTATTGATAAGCCTGAGGTATAGCGGTACATGGATATGAGAGCCTAGAAAGGTAATGCAAGATACCTATGACAGCTATGGGGGTTCTGGGTCTGGCAGGTGAGACGGGGCACGGATCAATACTCTGATTCCCTGTGGTGAGGTTTGTGAAGATATTGAGAATCTCTGTGGAAGAGAGCAAGGGAAACTCATGGCCTGCCTGTGAGAACAATCGATTCATGAAGGTAATGATACCTAGGGATATATGCCTGTAACTAGGTAGCTATAATACATTATATTTGAATTCTAGCAGGAATTAAGGCATGGAGGCTTCGCGTTAAACAAAATATTGTTTGAAGTGAATGTTGCAGAGGAAACACACGAAGACTTGGACTAAGTCTTTGGCTGGGGACTAAAAGAGCTAAGCTATACAGCCGACCAGAGATAGTCTGAATGGTGTAGTTAATCTTCCATTATACACAACGAAATAATAATAAAACACGAGCTTATTTTGAGCTGTTATATGTTTTCAAGCAGTTTGTTTGTTTGTTTGGTGTCTATAAGACTGTAAGATCCTTTTTTTCGGCTGGGACCATCCCAAAATTTCCAGGACGGTCACAGTGCTTGTTTTCTATTAAGGACTGTCTTTTCTATTTTAATAATCCCCGACCAGCTAAAATTTTTGACTGCAAAAATCGTCCTGAAGAAATATGGTCCTAGCTACTAAAATAGTCTTAAACAGTCCTGGTTAGCTAAAACGGTCCTAGCTAGCTAAAACGATCTCGTACGTACGTGTAACTGCCTTACTTGCCCTACTTGCCCTTATACTCTATAATTACAGCAGCAACTTCTATTCGCGTAGTTCTGTAGTGTAGTGGTAAATCGTACTCGTAATAGTCTGTAGACCTAGTGTTCGAACCGTAGATGTAGCAATAATACATGTAGTTCAGTATTCTATAATAGTATATACATAATAAGTTGTGCAATCGTATAGATGCATTGAAATAACTGAAATAACTTGTATAGCAATATTTCTTTTGCCGATTTATCGACTGTTTTAGAGACCGTCATGTGACCGTTTTAGACTTTAGAAATCGTCACGGACCTTGGGGATCGTTTTGGTCGCGGAGACCATTTTCTATTAAAGACTTCCAGGAGATGCTTTATTTCTGAGACGGTCTCCGACCGCTGTGACCGTCACTGTGATCGTCTCCAAATACCCCCCCCTCACGCTAATGTAGATTTTAGTCTAGTGTAAGTGCAGAAGATACCTTTGTTGTACATTGACCCCCCCTACGTGGTACATTCTCATGATTTAACGCCCAACAACAAAGACCTATAAACCACTACCGAGAAACAAAGCTGCTCCCCCTCCTCCCCCCATCACCCCCATCCCACCATGCGCCCACTGCCACCACCCCCTCAACCATACGAGTCTCGCTCACCTTTGATGATGTACTGCCACGTTACTCGTGACCTTGGTCATCTATTGTGTGGCTGGTCATTCGTTCCCTCTTCCAACTTGACCGAACGATATACTTCTTTGTGTCTTTTTTATCTTTTGCCCATTCACTTTTAAACTTCAGCCCGTTGGTTTTTGATTTCACCATGATCAGATCCTCTTGCTAGGACTACCTAATCGTACCCAAATAACCCCACTGCATCTGATATTGTCATTCCTTCAGAGTTGTCACTCCCTCCGTCACCCCACCCTGCATCACTCAGTTCCATCTGGTCCATCTGGTCCAGCCATTGGGGGAATACCTACGTGTACTACGCTACGCTAGTTTAGAGGTCGCCTACTCGCCTACCTAGAGGCTAGAGTGGTTGCAGATCAACTGGAACTGAGCGCTAACGTACTACGGCACGGTATCACCGGCCAAACTACCTCATTGGGGTCCTCGTCTTGAACCCATCCCGCCCGTAGTCGGTGAAGGCCCGGCCGTCTAAGGACTCCTCTACTACACTACATGCATACATACATACGTATCACTGTTTCTTGTGCTACAGCACCATCTTCACCTCCTTCTTTATCTTGACAGACGACCCTCACGAATCCGCATGTTATGTTCAACGCCGACAATCAACATGTCGCCGACAAGCCAACAACTCCCACCCCCAGGCGAACCAGGCTACCCTGCCAGTCGACCAGCCCAATCCCATACTGCTTCAGTCCTACAGCAGCAACGGCAAGGGCAAAGACAAAGGAATGATGGTCAGTCTTCGCCTTTGAGAGATGATATACCACACTTGCTCACCAATTTAGAATCATGGGTTGAAGTATCCTCGCATCCATCCTCTTCATCCGTATCTTCCATAGGTGACGAGATAGACACCACCGGCCTTCAAGTTGGTTCGTCCTACGGCCCACGACGGCGACGCCTACATCCACAGCCCCATACAAAACAAAACAACCCTCCCGCGGCTGGTCGGACGGGGCAGGGACACACTGGTGCCAGTAGTAGTCAAGAAGAATACGACGAAACAGAAAGCGATGAGGATCATGTCCTAACCAGCTCAACCGAGAACTTCGTCTCCGCCCATTCCTCTCGCCAGACACCTCTCCGACAAGTCTTCTCAGCACAAGTTATTGAGTCCGACTCGAGTGATGAAGATGATGATGACGGGAATGCCACCGCCCTGGGAAGGCGGCCATCCGAGCCCTTCCGTCCTCAACCCAACGCCTTCTCTCACCCGCCCTCTCACCTAACGCACCGACACTCGACCAGCTCCGCCATCCCTCATCATACTTCGCGACCTTCATTCAGCCAACGTTCGCACACACGGATAGACCGCCGCACCCCTAGCTTCATGTCACCGGACTATCAGGCTGACAATGACGCCGCCCTGCGTGCTAGCCTGACAACCCTGCTCAGCTGTGCCGCAGCCGCGAGAAGTCGACCGAAGGACGGTGAAAAAGAGTTAGATGACCGTGCTGGCCCTGCCAATAATAGACAACCGGTCGCACTACGCTTCGCCCCCGAGAGCGAGCTGATGGGCCCATCACCACCCCCGTCACAGTCGCGAGGCTCTAGCCAATCTGCTAAAACCAATCCACCACCGTCGCCTTCACTACGAGAACCTATAGCTGGTGAGAATATAAAGCGTGCAGCAACACCAACAACAGCCGGCTCCAAATCGCCTCGTGCGACCAAGAAGAAAAGAATGGCCGCTGGCGAAGATACCCTGATTAGCCCAACGCTTTTGACATGGGTTGTCAGCGCTGGTGTTGTCGTCCTCGTGTCCGTCGTAGGTTTTGGAGCTGGCTATGTCATCGGGAGAGAGGTCGGCCGCCAAGAAACACTCAGCAGCCTCGGCAGTGCAGGTAATATGAGCGCAGTTGCCGAGGGAGGAAACTGTGGAAGAGAGGTCATTAGGAGTAGTGGAGGTACTTTGCGAAGGTTCCGTTGGGGGAGTGGAATGGGCCGAAGTGTCATGGCATGAAAGATTGCCAGTCACTTACTACCACTCCAACTCCATTCCCCCAAGGCTGGTAGCCTCCCTATATAACTAAAGGTAAAAGGAAAGCTGCAGTATCATGACAGTGTCCTTTTGCCATCAGCAGTACACTACGAGCCACGGAGAACACCGAGGCAAATTTGGATTGCACAAAGCCTCAAACCAAGCGAGTCTTGGCATACAGACCTTCAGTCCACCAAAGACTGGAAACGGACGCACAAAAGGCAGACAGCCTTCTGCCTAACATGATCTACATATTCGAATACTGAAGACGTTGGCTTCGCTTTACTTTTACAACGAAAGAATGGCCTATTAAGAGAGATAACTGCTTTTTGTCTTGCTCCTTTCGGAGGTGACGTGCTTGTTATGACAAGGATTGACGGCGGATCAACGGCGGATCGACCCTGCTCGGAAACATATGCACATACAAACGAACGAACAATGCTGAAACGAGGGATATGAGGGAAAGCGAAATCTCAACTGCGTAAGGGCCGTTACAGGGGCTTTTCAGCCACCATTTTCGCTTGGAATTACCTCTCCTTTGTTAAGACTAGGACTATATGAATATGAAGATTACCTAGCCTATCTAACCTACAGCTTCTTCTACATAGGTAGAGAGGGAAGTAGGCAGGTAGTTAAGCTTGGCATCGAATGGAGTTGGGGGGCGGCTTTTATCGTCATAGGTGCCCCTAAAGGACTGTTATGGGATTTGACCAAGCTAAGACTCGAAGGGGTCGTTGGAGATGATACCTAGGTTAATTATGTTACGGGATGTAGGTGCAGGCTGTTTGCTTGATAACTTGACAACTTGAAAGGATGAAATCTCGAGGAAGAACTACCTATCTATACTTGTTGAAATTGCTTTCCGTGACCAAAGCCGGCTAAGTTTCTACCGTCTCTTCCAAATTTGATTTCT
Organism: Xylariaceae sp. AK1471; assembly: GCA_023159215.1. Lineage (NCBI taxonomy): Eukaryota > Fungi > Ascomycota > Sordariomycetes > Xylariales > Xylariaceae > Xylariaceae sp. AK1471. Next base: position 195,724 of record JAJKLI010000026.1, read on the forward strand.
GCAGTGCCTAGTGATCATAACAAAATCTTATTATCATTGGACACTTTCACTTTACATCGACATCGTTTACGCCAAATTGATGAAGTATATACATGCATACTTTGAATACTATACTCACTAGTATATACGAACATATATATCTCTTAACATCGGTAGTAACAAGTTAATTCTTTTCCCATCGACACCCTTCCTCGCCTAGTAATAAATCTGTCGAGAGAATGTCATATATATATGTCAATTGGTTAGTTATATGCGGGAAGGGGGAACAGTACTACGCCCTCTTTTTGGTTTTTCTATACGTGAAAGCTCAGGTCCAACAACACCCTGACGAAGGGCGGCAGACATGGATAGATCCGATGAAGAGAGAGTTGAACGAATTTATCTTATTGTCGGCAAACTATACTTTACTTACTAAATAAGCCAGCTCCCCCCATCCTTACAAATCTTTCCTCTTCCGCTTCCCGTCGGACCCCAAGATGTTCTTCGTTCTGGTTTCCTCTGTAAACTCGTCTTGCGTTGTGAATCATGCCAAACTAAGTACCAGAAAAGGAGGCAAAATAGTAAAGAACGATTTTGCCCCATGTTGTAACTACAGCGACAGCTTTGTACTTATACTTACATAACGAGCCCCAGAATCTTGGGAGAAAGGAAAAAATTAAGGAGGTTCAGTGAAAATGGTAAATAGTGGTAGTGCAGAAGGTCGTAAGCACAGTTTCTCTGCTTCTGCTCCTTTTACTATGCACGGATGTGTGAGAGTTGCGTCGGAGGAAGACCCTAAGCTGAGAGGTGTAAATGCAGCAACAACCGAATCGTTCTTCTCCCTATTTGAGGCAGGGAACAAGAATCATCAGGGACCCTCTTCTCCAGAAAAACCCCAAACTCCATGACTACTTGCTCGTTTACAAAGGAAATGAATACCAGTCTTAGCATGCCCGTGCCTTCAACGCCATGCTATTAAATACTCTGAAAAGACTGTAATATACTGCTCATTTTTGAACAGGTTTCTGAGGGTCGTGGAAACGGGCTACTTCGTCCGAAAACAAGTCCCAGAAGATTTGACCGTCGGCCGCGGGGTGGGCTCGTCACTCGGGCTGCCTTGTGCACCCATAGCTGGACGGGGTGTTTGATCGGCATCTTCAGTCCCAAGGACCGGAGTGGTCTCTGGGGGTGTTTGTGCCACGGGTCTTGATGCTGACTTAGCACCGGGAACAGGTGGTGCTCTAATTTCCTCTGATGGAGTGACAACTTGAGTAACAGGATCTGAAGCGCTGTCAGATGCAACCGCAACACTATCATGACTATTGGCCCTCATCATCTCTATCCCAAGCTTTGAACTTGGCGGTAGTGGTTTGGCGCGTGGACCGCGATCGCGAGTAGTTCCCATTTCCTCGTCTTCGTCATCAGCTGAATCACTGCCTTCATGCCGTCGTCTCTCCAAATGCTCACGCCTCGATTTGACCTTCTCTAATGATTGATGCGGAGCCAGCATTCTCTGCCCTTCCATTTGTGCCGGGGCCGATTGTTGAGACACCAACGTTATTGGTGCCCGAGGTGCTGAGCTCGAAAGAGCCTCATTGGGGCTAATCCCAAGCCCTGCTTCATCACCCCAGTCGCCTGTCGCTTTGCGAGACAACACGATCGGTATGTCATCTGTGGTCGCCGACTCCGAGTCACCAAAGAGACTAGAACCGATTGAGTCTTCTCTGCTCGACCCACGAAAACTACTACTTCCAGGACGAGCATACCCAGAAGACCCCGACGTGGGGCTGTCTTCGAGGCGCGCACTGATGGGCTTAATGGCAGAAATAGGGTTCGGGGTAACTATCGCTTGACTTTGGCTTAGAGTGGGCGGCTTCCATTGACACAAATTGGAGAGAACTTCAATCAGCTTTGAAGAGCTGATAGGTTTTTCCACAAGCGAGTCAAAGTAATGGGGGGCTTGTAGCTCTTTCAAATAAGCTGTAATAGCAACAATAGGTGTATGAGCATTAACATTTTTTACTTCTCGGACCATACGAGCGACATCGCTTCCGCTGATCTCTGGAAGCTTATATTCAGTAAAGATAATATCGAATTTGACCTCGCCGACAGCATACCGAACGGCATCTGAGCCGGTCGATGCAGATATGGTGCGACAACGGAGCTTTTCTAGGAGCTTTTCCATAACCATGCGCGAAACAGGATGATCTTCGCAGATGAGGACGTCTAAAGAGCGAAAGGTTGGGCTGTCAAGCATGATTGCGGACATCCGTCGCGAGGACTGGCGGCGGCGTTGGACTTTGAGCAGAGCGTTCGCCCTTTCGCCACCCTCATTGTCCGATGAGGATGGAGACATGTCAAACACCTGGCTCCTGCGGTTGCGGTGATGGTGTAGAAGCTCTGATGCCACAGGACTGCCTTCCTGGGAACCCACAGTTAAAGATCGCGACCGCGTTGATGATCCGCTAGCCTGTCTTGGTGTGGCAACTGACTTCTGTGGAGAGAGTGCCAACGGAGGCGGAGCTCCTTTGCCCTTCACAGGGGACGCAGCCGCCGCACTTGTAGATTTTTGGAGGCTTGGAATTGACTTTGCAACGTCAAAAAAGCCGCCAGGCTGTAACGAACCTGCTCCAGATTGTTGCGAGAAGTTCGACGCATTGCTTGACGCTTTTCGACGACCCTCTGGACTTGGTCCTGCATGGAAAGAGACTAGAAGTGGTGAGGAAGGCTGCGAAGCTCGACTTGGAGATGAATTGACATGACTTGTAGCTGAGGGCGAAGCTGGACGCTGCGATGCCGAGGCTTTGGCGTTGGACAGGTTTTTCTGCACGGGCATCGACAGAACTGGGCTACCCTCGAGAGCAGGAAAAGGAGCCGTGCCGCTATGCGCGCTGCTAGGACTTATGACAGCCCTATTTTGGGCCGCCATTGCCTGAGCCTTTAGCTGCTGGATGACGTCTTTATTTGCTTTCTCGAGCACGGTGAGATTCTTGAAGGCAAAGGAACCAAAGTCGTCCGCAGCCACAGGCTCGCTAGGCCGACGACTTTTAAGATCGCGAATGTGTGGAGGTATGTGCAGTGGCATCAAACCTCGTTTGATTTGATTGACCTGCATCTGAGATCGAGGCCGGGATAGGGCATCATGGGGCCGATCAGGATAGTCTGGGGTTGAGGCAATTTGAGGAGACATTTGGTCTTCCATCTCTTCGGTAAAGGATTGCAGTGTAGCGCCACGTGAGTCGAAATATTCCGTGTCTTCAGGGTTTTCTGGCTGGGGAACAAACTGTGCCTCGTCTTGTAACAGTGTATCCCAGTTCATACCAGCGAACCATGGATGGTTTCGGATCTCTTCGCCGCCAGAAGCAAACTTATCTTCGCTATTGTTTCCTAGCCTCTGTTGGGGGTCAACGCAGAGCAGTTGGTTTATCAAATCTTTAGCCTCGGGTGATACCATGTCTTCGTCATCCGGCGACCACGTAATCCTGCGGGCCAATATGTTTTCGAAAACCTGTTCAGCTTCACTAGCATGGAATGGAGGATAGCCGTAAAGGAACTCGAACATGATGCAACCTACAGACCACCAATCACTGCTTTGGTCTTGTAGTCCGCCGCTGATAGTTTCAGGGGCAAGGTAATCGGGAGTTCCCACAAATCTCCGGTTGGTATCCTGCGGATCAAAAAGAGCCGTCGGAGGGGGCATCATACTTGACTGAGGCGGTGTGTTGCGAGGTGCCTCGCTGCTCTGGCTATATGTCTGCTGAAGTGATGGTAGATCGGGAGAAGCACCACCCTCGCTTCCCTCGTCCTGCGGAGATCGAACGCTAGACTGAGTGGAGTGGGCTGAGGGAACGTCGTTTAGAGAGAAATTCCCTAGCATATGTGTGAGAGTCTCGCTGTTCCCACTGTCACTTCGCTGGCCAGACATGCGATGGGGCTCTTGCGAAACATGCGACAAATTGAAATAGGAAGGTTGCCCAAGGCTGCTGTCCGGAAATATCTGAGGAGTAGCACCTGGAGAATGGTGACAGCCATGTAGGTCAAGCGAGGTTGATCGTGAGGACGCAACAGATGTTGAACGTGCAAAGGGACCCGATTTAAGAAGGTCCGGAGTGGTATCTGAAGCAGCGCTGTTGAGGGCTCGCCTTTGACGGCCAACAAGACCCATGCGTGAAAGTCCAAAATCAGTTAGTTTGAGATGACCTTTCTGGTCGATTAGAAGATTGTCGGGCTTCAAGTCCCGATGAATGATGCCACGACTATGCAGATGCTCGACTCCAAGGATCACTTCGCCAAGGTACTTTTTTACCCAATCTTCGGGTAGCCCGCCGAGGACTTTAACGAGAGAAGCACAATCACCACCGTTTAGGTACTCCATAACGAGATATAGATAATCTTTACTTGAGAACGTCCAGTAAAGTTTGGCGACAAAATCACTCTCTCCCTGCCACATCATGATAGCTCGTTCGGCTTTCACGTTAGTGACCTGGTTTTTAGCAACCATGTCTGCCTTCTTTAAAACTTTGATCGCGAAGTACTCGCCAGTGGATTTCTTCTTAGATAAGTAAACACTCCCAAATGCACCTTTGCTGATTGGCTTGATGATCTCAAAGTCTTTGATCGAAGGCGGTACTGCTCGTGCTAGAGGTGGGGGGTTGGAGGCATTCAACCGTGGCGAAGACGGTTTATTGTGGAAATCTGGGAACGCCACAGAGGACTGCCGACGATGGTGGTGGTGAACCAAAGCTGGAGAGCTGAACTCACTATGTGGAAGCATAGGAGAAGCTTCGGGAGAAACAACGCCTTCTTGAGTAGATTGGAGGTTGCGCGGTTTTGATATCCGCAGAGGTGACGAAGGTTGAGTTCCTCTGGAAGGGGATTCTTGTCGGTGGGGCGAGGAGGTACCTGCGAGGATCAGACTACGCCTATGATGTTGTCTAGAGCTAACGCCACGCCGTAGGCCACCAAATTCAGATATAGGAGATTCAGTGCGAGGCGGTTGTCTTGAAGCAGCAGAAGCAGACCTGCCACTACCGTCACTATCACCAGCATCACTTTCAATCAGCATAGATCCGCGGCGCGAGTCTCGAGGCTGACCCAAAACTCCTAAAGCATCTCGATGTGACTTGGGTGTAGGGCATTCTCTAGGGCTGCTCGACCTAGTCGATTCGATGGTAGTTGAGAGACTGTTCCCCTTTTCGCTCAGATCCATGCTCTTGAGAGCGAGAGTCAACGATGAAGCAGTCTCGCAAAGTTCATCCTGTACGGGCTCTTCTGCCAATGGCGCTGGCATGCATTCTTCCTCTATTCCCTCCTCCTCCTCACCCTCGCCCTCTTCATCCTCGGTAGAATCACTAAGGCGCCCAGCCGCTATACGAGCAGCCTTGCGCATTGCCTCATCAATGCAGTCCTGAACAAGAACCGCAAACTCAATTCGTATCCGTTCAGAATATTCAATGATTCTACGATGACGGAAGATAGCTTCTACCACGTTCTTCGCTGCTATTTCTGTATCTGCACTTAACACAGCTAGACCTGCCTCGTGTTCGACTGTACTGGGCGGTTGCCAATTAATCACTTCAGCTATGCGGGACTCTGACTGAGGAGACTGTGTGCGGAGCTCAACCGAGCCTTGCGACGCAGATTCTTTGATTGCAGGGGTATTAATCTCCAGCGCAGTGTCGCAAAGATCGAGAATCAGTTCGACAACCCGAACTTGTGGTCGTCGGACAGCAAACGAGCGAGAGCGAGAATGCCCAAATCCAGCCGACCTATCTCTAGACGATGGCGCAGGGGATGCTCCACCAGGAGACGATGCACTGGACGATGGACCAATTGGAATGCCTTTGTACTCGGCTATTGGAAGTGAAGAGAGGTCTGATAGTTGGCGGCTCTTGCGTGCTGCCAGTGCGTCAAGCACCTTGACGATGGCATGCCGGTGTTCAGTTAGGCTTTCTTGTGCCATTTGGACATCCATCTCAGCCCGGTGCTCTTGTAAGCATAACTCTGTATGCTTTTCAAACCACCATGGCGGAATCTGGCGCTCACAGATCCTACACAAAACCGGTGTTGGCGGCGGTGGCTGGTTGGCAGGATCATCCTGGCCCGATTCAGCCAGCTTTGTTAGGTAACTCGCAAGAACTTCTGCTCCTGAGCCAAGAGACTCGACAATTACGGATGGGAGGTCAATCTTGATCTCACGAGGTGTAACCCAAGGCCGTATCATCCACATAGTCTAGCGCTACGGTTAGAAGACTCACGAGGGACAATACTGAGGGGGCTTCTTACATGACTCTCGCCGCCTGTAGCGCGGTCGTAGACCATGATACCCTGTGCCTCCAACTCGAGCGTGACGGGTTCGGTCTCTCCAACCTCGGGTTCCTTCACAGCTTCGGCCGTGTACAGCTTGGACATAGATCCAAGGTAAACAGTGAATCGAATATACTGACTGCGGGAATCATCCTTCTTCATCGAGTCCATGGCTTCGGCAAAGGCGGTTTTGTCCTCGCTGATTATCAAGTCGGCAATAAGAGTTCCCTCAACGGTGCTTGGCTGCGTACCGATCACGTCAACCCAAGACGGGCTAACCCACTTAATCGTGCCATCGAGTTTGAGGTCTACGATGACGTTCAGGGTTTGCTCGGCTGCCTCACGAAGATCTTCTCGCTCTTCCCTGATATCTTCGCTCAGCGACCTCTCCATAGCAGTGCCAATAGCCTGAGCTCGGAGAGAGCTGACGGCGGGAGGCGCCAGTTTGTTAGGATCAAGATCCATTATCGAGAGAGGTAAAGGCAGAACCCAATTGCGCTTCTAGCATCGAGGAAACGAGCTCCTGCCCCGCGAACGCACTGTCGGGGAGGTTGCGAAGGCGCAAACGCGTCGTCGGGCGCCAGAGTGGTTCGCGTTGAGTGCAAATGCGCAAATCAGGATTCTATGAGTCGACACAGTACAGAGCCAGGTGGGCTGGCGGGGAGCCAGAGTCAGCAGCTGGCAAGAACCCGAGACATGACCGGTAGTTGACGTGCGCAAGGACGATAGGCAGGCCGTGGTCGCTTGGGTCGACGATCGAGGGCGAGGCGCCTGTGCCCGCGTCAGAGCTCTTTGCTCAGGCACTCTCGTGATTCAGTGTGATTCTTCTTGGCTGGAAGCAAGCCGGCGGCTCTAGAGAGAGGGTATAGGTCAAGGTCAAGATGAAGAGTTGGGAGTAGGCCAAGCGATTGGAGAGTGGCGGTTGTCAACTTGACCAGAACAATGGTCGTAAGCTTTGTCAGTTTCGCGGAGAGGAGGGAGGAATGTCGGAGGTGAAGGGCCGGCAGGTCGCGGAAGTGAAGGGGACTGGAGATGTTTAGCTGGTGCACTGTGGGACTTTTGGTGTAGTTTACGCAAAATGGTAGGTAACCACTGGTTACTCGCTCACCCAATCTTCTTCCTAAGCGCAACGAAACGAAACGTTTAAACCCAGAAAGACCAAAAACGACGGTCTAGTAGAGTCTCTATATTCATGGTACGGCACCTGAGGGACAAAGACCCCGGGCCTACCAGTCTGCCCGCATTCAATCGTTTCACTGTACCTAGTTACTGTATGAAGCTACATAGGGAGAGTCAGATGCATAAAGCGGGGGCACCTAAGAGACGATACACACCAAAAGACTGTACTTTTTAGCTCAATGCTTTTTACGGCATATATGTATAGTATAGCAGTCGGATGTCAATAATTACCCCGGCACAGTGCTTCTCGGTTCAATACGTTTGACCTACAGGTGGATATTTAGGCAGTACTTAGGTACCTAAGGTATAAGATGATTAAGTAGCAGCCCTGCGTACTTCAGTATGTGTGTGCTATACTCTCGTTTTATCATCACGTTGTTTATCTTGGACATCGAAAGATTATGTATTACCCTGCCATTCCTCAGGTGCATGACGCCAAACAAACAACCATATAATGCCCCATATCAGTACAAGGTTAGAGCAGCCGAGCGGTTCATCCCCCGTCCAATCATCTGTGCCTCTGCGAGCATAATAAAGGGAAGACTAGGGCATAGCTTACCGACCTAATACATAGTTCCTTAGGCGGCTTGGTCAAGCCAATGGTAAGCGAGTAGGTCAAAGATGGCGGATGGTCACTGTCAAACTGTCATGCTCAGCACGTCACCTACTAGGTAGGTTGGTGCATGATACCTACAGTCGCCACCTTACCACGCGCGTACTCTCGCTCTTTTCGTCTCTTAAGCCTGCATCTGCTACTCTTATTTCTTCTGTTCACAGGAAAAGGAGAGGGAATAGTTCACGTTAGGGAAGCATCTTACACCTTCCTGTAAACCCATTATAAGGCGCTTACCAGGTACCGGCAGTTCGCTCAAGGCAGAAATCTACGACGTCCTACAGTATACTCACGATCTATCTTCTGTAGTGCTTGACAGCATGTAGATGCAAAAACCGCGTACATTGAACTAGGTTTGTTTCTAAAAAGAATCAGCTGAACCAAGTACATGGTAAACGCTCCTACACCTTCACGACTATATGCATCTTTCTCAACATGCCTACGGCAACAACGGCTACCACAGCATCGGTCAACGTGGCTGACAGATCCAGTCCAGCATGCTGCGTATCTAGAGTCTGATAACATGATCATCGATTTCGATCCCATTCTTGCAGACAACCTACATGGCTAAGGAAATACTAACTACTGCTCGGACGAATCAACTTTCACCCGGGAGGGTTTCGGTGTTGGCTCTACACCAATAAGTCTTTCACCCCGCCCTTTTTTGATGCTCATCTCAGTTGGAGAAATGTTCTTCAACTACCAGATAGCCTGACCCCAGACTTTCAACCACACCAAGTCTTTCTCTTACGTCTTAGTTCAAAAAAACCAATATTGGGGTTGCAGCACATTAGTGCATCCTTTTCCGTTGTAATGGATACGATTAAACTCCAGACTACAACTGACTCAGGAACAAACTGGCACCTTAGAGACAAAACACATAGACAACAAGACTTGTCTCCCGTTGGGCATCATATTGCGGCACACATGTGGCATATATACTGGTCGCCTAAGATTTGGACCGTGCAGGTAGGTATTCAGAGAGTATAAAAATCAGGAGCGTTTGTAACTTGTAACGTCGTATGCATTATTCGGGGTTTATTCATACTTGCATGTGCCGGCGTGTCACAACTTAAGTACTAGCAATATGTGGTGGTGAGACATGCATTCAAATGTTTCCAACCCTCACCATCTTAAACTCGGCTTGCATGTCAGCAATGCACCTTTAGTCACGGATGAGGGGGGACGCGGTCTGACCGACAATACATCGATGAGCGGAAACGTCGGTGATGGCACCGCTGCAACTGCGGATATTACCTTTTGCAGCGCAAAGAAACAGGGGATTGTATATCGCTGCATGCTGATCCGATGAAGGGAACGAAGAGAACAGGATGAACAATCACGATGGACCATCTCGAAAGATCGCTGGAGCGCTGAAACAGCATCGGCCGGCTTCCATTCCACGATGGCCCATCACAACAGCTTCCCATCACCCCACCAAGGCACCACCAGGGGGTCGGTCTTACATACTTCTATAGCCATCACCTGCTTTTCCGACGCCAATGCGGACATGCAGAACCAAATGCTTGCCTGCAGAAGCTGTTATGCCCGCATGAGCAACGCCCTTGCACCACTTAGCCAATCCTCCTCGTCAAGCCCATCACCCCCTCCTCGATGAAGATACCCACATTCCCGTGTCGCAGACAAGTCAGACATTCTCGTACTTCTCATGGACCACTGGGAATCTCTGATTTCTACACCGATCTTCAAGAGCACGAGAAAGATGACGACCCCCCAGATTGATCTTCATTCAGCCATACATTAGCCCTCGGGGGTCGTGTACCATCTTTTTCCTGTAGCGTCGTTCAGATCACGGGTTTCGTGGTCATCTTGTATTATTCGTCTAATCAATTCCAGCCAAGCCAGTTGTATCTACAGCACCAGATGTAGCATTACCAAGTACAGGTCGGTTGCTTTGTATACAAGGTCTGGTGATTGATTAATATCGATTGATTGATGCACCTAAACGGAATGGCATCAATTGACTCAAGACAGATGATGTCAGACTTCCTTCGTCGGCATCAAAGTCACTGAATCAAGCAAATGGTAGTGTTACCTTTTGTGCTCAGTACCTTGCCTCAAACTGTCAAACAACAACGATGTTCATAATATGGCTTCTAGAAGTTTCAATATCCCACGGGATGAGAGATTTAGTGCCTGAAAAGGATACACCAGGCATTGACCTCGTGCTTCTCAAAGTGCTCGGCTTTCGTGCGTGCCATTGAAAGGGCTCAGCTTTCTAGCTAATCATGAGACAGCTTTCCTTAGGAATTTACCGAATCCTCTATGTGCCAGTTACCAACTGTGTGAGGGCGGGGAGGATTGGTCTAGAACTCATCGGCTATATCGCAAGTGGTGTGTATCACTTCAAGAAACCTGCAGTTTGTAGGCATTTTCTTGGAATTGGGTCTACTTTCCCTGCCCTCAATGCACACCAGGCGCATGGTAGAAACGCCTCCTTGCAGTAACACACCCTTCAAAGGCCGTTGTCGAAGGGCAGTCAAAGTGCATGACCTACCCTCTCATGGCATATCGTAGGGAAGCTAACTCTCGGCTTTAGGCAAAAGGCGTCTAATGTTTCTATCAATTGCTGAAATGTTGCCGGTCAACAGATGCCGGTGAGCACTGCTAAGCTGTTTCTAAAACCCCTGGATAGGACCCTTTCGCATGCCTCTAGAGGTTATTTTCACAAGGATTCCTACCACTTCACCACCAACGGCGTTGCGCGTCGCTGAGAACGTCCTGGTTGGTCCTTTCGATCTCTGGTCTGTCTTTCTACTATTCAACCACTTCCCCTTCTGTACCCCATTGCTAGAGCCATTTGCGCAACTCCTCGTCCATTTGCAGCGGCTCTTCGAGGGGGAAACGTCGAGCTATGAAGCGCAAATAATATCCATAGGCGCTACTGATCTTCGGAAGCCTGTGTGTCCCTCACGTAGTAGGTGCTTTAAGGAGTTTGTCCTTGTACTGATGGGCAATTGTCAATTTGTTGACTGCTTTCAACGTGAGGAGCCTTACACAAGTGCTTCACGGTCATAATGAAGCCTTTTATGCATAGTATAGGAGGCGTAGTGGTTGTAGGCGGCTGTTTAGCTCGTACCGGAGCTGCGATTCCTTGTATTTCTTCAGTGCGAATACACCGGGTTCACTGAAGCTGATCAGCCATACCCAGCGCCAGTGCATGTATGACCTCCTGCTCGCTCTTGACCTCAGCCATCCACGACTCACGGGTAGGCCACTCCGTTCAAGGATGCCGCTCGAGGTACGCCAAAGCTCCTTCTAATCACGCATCCACCTTCTTAATCACCATGGGTATGCCTATTGCCTTGAGACCCTAGTCTAGGAAAGAAATCACTCGGAACTGAACCTTCGCGAACCTTGACACTCGCTTAGCATATCGACACGCAGGGCCAAGGCTTAGATCTTATAGAAGTCAGCCACGGCAACATAGTTCAAGAGGACAATAGCCAGTTATAAGGCAACGTGCCAACATAAAAGCTGGTATTGGCGGTATTGAGCTTCTAGAAGACGACTTGGATCCATCGGCAGACAATGTATGCCATAGCCGATGATGAAAGCTACATCAGATCAGGGTCGAAATGGTTTCATCGGGAGCTAGAGCGACAAGGCTACATCTGCTGCTCCCAGATGAAGCACCCATGAAGAGACAGAAGAGAGCCTCTTAGGTTCGTGTCGAAATTCCTACAAAGGCTTGTTTCAGTCACCAAGTGCAGTACCCCCGAGACCAAAGGACCCCTTCGTAGACATCAGAAAAGGTCACAAGCGGTAACGCACGTGGGGCCTATCTCCTTTCCATACGAATAAGCGTGTGTTAAGATAGTTAGCCGCACTATACTGTCTCGTCGTCAGCAACTTAATGACGACGTCGCAGAGCATAGGAGTACAAGATCGCGACTCACGCGAAAAGGGTACTTTGATCAAGCCACACTTGTTTCGCATACTTAGTATAAAATTCCAGTAAGTAAGGGATCTATACACAGAAGTGAAGAGCCCATTCCAAAGTACATTGCGTCGCCGGCGGATTATATGAAGGTTTGATAATAGTGGTGTTGATTGTGCGCGTTTTGCCAACTCTCAAAAACCCTTGTCTGGTAAAACGGCACTTACTTGCAACAGGCCAGTATTCCAAGGTTCGGGCTCGATGCGAAGGCCTCGAATGGAGAAGAGAACATCGCCAGCTCTCTTCAATCGTCTCTCGTGAAATCCAACACTGCAGTTGTGGCAACGGTAAACCAACATTCGCAAATTGACTTACCTACCTAGGGAGTAGCCATTTGCCGTTTGAACAAAGTTTCCAAAGATTCTATCACCTTCTCAATCTTTGTTTGTTTGTTTGTGTGCCCGCGGGCTTGGCTAAGTCGCGTTCTCACCTTTGTCGTCAAATATACGTTACAAGCCGAAGGGCTGGTGCGAGTCGAATTGCTAGGTGCTAGTTCTTCAACTTCAAGTAGCAATACGACGTCGTATCAACCACCCAGAAGGTAACCGAAGAGCCGCATTATCGCTCTCACTTGATTGCTAGATTGGTGTAATTCGAATTGAATTCTTGGAGTGCTGGTCCTTCAACTTCACGAAGCAAAATGACGTCGGATCGCAGTCGAAGGGCTAGCAGTTTGAAAGGGGGGTTGTTCGACACGCAGGGCTGATAAAAGACGTGCCGTTCCTTAAAGACAGAGGCAACATAAACGCATAAATCATCATGCCTTCCTGTATATCATCCTTCGTCCATTCCGATACGTGGCTTGGACTGACTACAGTACTCTTCCTGTGGGAATTTGTCGTGTTCTTTTTTTAAGTTTTAAGTACGTATTCTATCTCCAGAATTGCTGACAGGACGGCAACAGTCAAGAAACCCATGTTTCGGCACTCGCAAGCCACCGACGTTTGTCGATCGCAACCTTATGTCTTCAGGGCTGAAGTTTGATTTCTAGAAACGGCAGAAGAGCGATTGTGCTGCGGCGTTGTTGTTAACATTGATAGTCCTGTAACCTTCCTTTACGGGACTGATTGTGGTAATCATAGCTTACTCACACACACCCAAGCTCGTCTTCGATAGGGTGAGGCCTAATATTCGGTACCAAAACGAGAGCTGACGGCTGGAGATGACCGAAAGCCCTTGGCGTTTCCTAGTCCGCCGATCCCGTCAGCCAAGACACTTGCTCATGTTTCAGGGTCTTCTAGAAGGAAGCCAGCGCATTGATCCGACCAGGTCTGACTTTGATTTTAGCTCACAGTAACTTTCATGGTACTAATCTTTACTGTTGAGGATGCTCTAACAAGAATCTAGCAGATCGGTTCAGAGCTACCATGTTCTATACATACGAATGAAAGCCAATAAGGCTTTAACAAGGCTTGTTATTAACTAAGGCTGCTTTAACGGGAGCCTGGAAACCAACCTTACCAACCATTCATTAGTCGCCGAAAGTAAGCTTGGCGAGGTCATGAATGGAGCCAATGTAGGTATTAGGTACTTACAATACTGTCGATCAGTGACTGTTATTAGTGAAATTCCGAAGTGGTACGAAGCGTGTCTACACACGAAAGTTTGGTTTATCTTATCTTTGAAGGATGCTCCTATTCAAAAACTAAGACGATAACAAGTGCGAAGGTTGAGAGAGTCTTTGTGTCTTTAAACTCCCAGATCATGACAATTAAGACCAATTAATTAGCAGGGCTGGGATTCTCCTCTTCCCCGCTCCCGATTTTAGATAGGAAGACTTGAAGGAAACAAGCATTTTCAAAAGTCTTCTGTTTATGGTCTAACAGATGGTACTTCTCATGTTTTGCTATTAAGCAGTAATCATCTCTGTTTTAGCATTACGACCGCGTACCCCTGAATACCCAGTTAGCATCACTAGTCTAGTCGCTTGCCCCGAAGGAGTCAGCGGTTAGATCCTTCAACTCTGGTTAGTGAAAGGGATGGCCTGGCATGATTATTACTACGCACATCCCCTTTGTCCAATGACAGGACAGAAGCCTCAGCTCGCCGATGGTCACCCAACACACAAAACGTCCCACAACAGGCGGGGAGCGTTAAACCTAACCACCTTCTACATCAATCATATCGTGCTCGCCAGGAACCCGATCTGGTCTCACCTCTTTCATTACTACCGAATCCTCTTGTAAGCCAGCCATGTACGCCATCCTCGCATGAAGAGGATCGTCTCCGTTGTAACGCAGCCGCTCGCTCTATTGCTTATTATGGTATGGTGATGTTCTATTATGCGCGAAAAGCCCCCTACTACCGACGAACCCACCCTTGGCAGACAGTGATTTGAGTTATCTGTCATCGTATGTAGCACTGACACCCTTTCCCTTCTTGTCGGTTTCTGGTCAGCAAGCACCGCCACCGCCGCTTGCTGGGTATTTGAGAGTCCCAACTCCCGCGGTTCCGGTGTGCCTTTTTGTCCACATGTCTTCAGTTCGCTCGTCGCAATTTTTTTGTTCTTTGTCATATTATTTGTCTTTGAGATAATGGCTACCATGACTGCTAACGTTGGTCCCGCCGCCAGCTACCCATCACCACCGCAATATTCACCCCCTTCAGATAAGCCCATGATGGACGTCAACTATGAGCCCAATTCAATGTCTTCCTCTTCATCTCCACATGCTACTCACGGTACTCCTAACGACAAAAGCCCCCTGTCGTCATTGAATCTCAACTTTCTCAAGACCCTAAGTGAGAAGAGAACCACAAGAGACGGCAACCCCCCAAAGCGACGAGGACCCAAACCCGACAGTAAGCCAGCTTTGACCCGTCGCCAGGAGTTGAATCGACAGGCGCAAAGGTATGAACAAATCAGTATCTCACTGATAAAACGTTAACATCCTAACGACCAATGTTTATAGAACGCATCGTGAACGCAAAGAGCTTTATATCAAGGCGCTAGAGGATGAGGTGTTGCGACTGAAGGAGGTTTTCAGTAATGTTTCGCAAGACAAGGACAAAATTGCCGAGGAGAACCGACAACTGCGAAGCCTTCTACATCAGAACGGCATTGCCACGTCCGGTGTCTCAGCCATGGACGATGTCATCAGTAATCCAAGCATGGGATACACGTCAAGCGGGAGCATCTCCGGTAGCTACGCGGCCGGCTCAAGCTCTGCATTCACGCCGCCTATGACATCCATCTCATCCCTCCCGTCAGTAGCTGGCTCGACGCAAATGATGGGAGGTCACATGGGTCAGCAGCACCCCGTTCAGAGTTGTGTGGACTACGACCAGGCTGGGATTGATTTCGTGTTAACGTACGAGCTCCCCGTTGACCCCTCGAAAGCATACATGTCACCTCCGCATCAGTGAAAAGGTAACCAAGTCCCCCACTTCGAGGAGAGGAAGGACTGGTTCTTTCTCGCTTGATGAACAAGGAGAGAGTTTGCCGGTGTTTCCCATCGTCGTGGTTCGTAGTTGTCGTGGGAACAGTGTCGCTAATTAAAGCGGTCGCATTGGGCAATGTAGTCTCGAGAAACCTTGCATGGACCACCTACCGTGGCTGCTAGAGAAGGGCAACGATAACCCTGGCGAGCCCTGCGGCCACGCCCTGATGGCCTCGTGCCCCCCGGAGCCTTTCGCCGAGCTGAACAGCGAAATCCCATTCGGTAATGCCCACGGCGCTGCGGCTGACGGGACCGAGTCTAAACACAACAAGGGACAGCAACAGTCCCTCAAGACTTGGGAGCTATCTAAGGGAGACCTTACAACCCTCCTAGATCTGAGCAAGAGGCTGGATCTTGACGGAGAGATCACTCCCGTCATGGCCTGGGGCATGGTTCTGGGGCACCCCCGCCTGACAGAGTTGACTCGGAAAGATTTCGAGAAGATCACTGATGATCTGAAGGGCAAAGTCCGCTGCTATGGGTGAGTTGATGAACCAGATTATCGGAAAACTAGTTCTACATCACGCTAACTCATATGACAGATTCGGCGCCGTTATGGAAGAGTTTGAAGTCCGTGACGCTCTTAATGCTGTTCTTTCTGCCAAGGAGGCGGGCCTGAGTGCTTTCTAAAGTGAGGAGTCCATCCTGGCAATTGGGTTGGCTCGCCCACCCTTGTATCCTCTATGATGTAATGACGGAAATGCACATTATCTGGAGTTTGAATTTAAGCATGAATGAGCCAAGCGGTAATACTTGAACAATGTGGGCGACAGAGTACTTAAGTCGGGATCGAGCTAGGTCATTTCCTTACGAGGGGCCTCTAAATTAGAAAGGAATCTAGTAGGACTAGATGAAATAAACAAGTAACTACCAAATTTCAAACGTCCATAAAGCTTTGAGATCAATCCTGTCACATTCCTAGCAATAACCCATTCCGTGATAGTGGTACGAGTTTACATTTCCTTGACATAAATTGATTTATTTTAGTGAATCTTATTCATAATGGGGCTCCTCATAATATACAGTTATTCGCTGCCCATACCCGAAGTAATGCAACCTAGCTAACCAACAAAGCTAGAGCCACAATCGTCATGCTCTACGGCCGCTGGCGCAAGGGGTAGCCGTTCTCTGCCAGTGCCCATCTCACTTCACCGGACCCCTTTAAGCAGGCGTGAGACAGGCTACGTCAACCAGGGAGGCGCACGCAGGCGTTGGTTACCTCATTCCTGTCCTGGAAGGAACTCTTTGAGTCAAGATGCGCGGGGGCTTTTCCATTGCCGTAGGTGTGGTAAACAGGGAGGAGGTTGATTTGAAATATTGGCTTCCAATGAAATTCCGTTCCGAAACCTTAGCTTTCGGGCGTATTGGATGTGATAGGTTGAACGAGACTCGGGCCGCGGTTAGTACGGGTTTCTATTTCTATTTTGTTCTCGTTTCGTGATTGGGCTATAACTCGTTATTTGGTCTTTCGCCTTTTTAAGGCTAGGTAAAAGAAACAAAGGTCTTTACAAGTGAAGTTGGCATTTTCTCTGGTGCGGGTGCCTCCCTTTTGCATTGCAAAGGAGGCTTGTTCTTGAAATTAGGGGTTTGACTTAGCCTTCGTCCATCTAGACTAGACAGGGTGCAGCTTGAGAGATGTGCGGTTTGGGTTGTCTTGGCTCGGGGCCGTCATAGGTCTGCCATTTTGGCGGGAGGTTGGAACACTTCGACAGGGCTGTTTGAGAACATGAAAAATAGATATCAACTAGATTTAGGAAACCGGAAGCTTACTAGAGAAATTACTAGAATAACATGAAGCTATTAAGGTGACATCGTAATGTTAGATGGGTGAAGAAGCCGGGAAAATGAAAATTTGTATCTAATCCTTACTTCCTCCCGCCTATTCTATCAAGAAACTTTTTTTCTTCCACGGATATGCTGTGGCAGCTGTCAGTTCGTTCCAGTGGAAAGTTTTTAGGGCTAAGAAGTACTATTCGTGGTGTCTCGTTTCGTCACCGGCTACTAGAGCTGCTGAAAGAGTGCAAGCATGACAATGTAAGACGCGGTGATTATGAAGATCTTAACAGTAGGGTAATCAAAGTGATTGTAGCTGCCTGTCGGGCCGCTATCTAACGGTTATGACCAATCTGCTCATTAATAGGAGCCCTGGAACACCTTCTAAAAACCGAGACATTCAGGAACTAGTTAAATATTCTACTGCGTCCCGCAATACCTATTACCTTACTGCGGTGCTCATTTTGTTCACTCTGTGACCCCTTTACCCGATGATGCCATATATGAACCCTATTTCATGGACGAAGGAGAAGGTGGAAGTGCCTGTGTAAAAGTGCATGGGAAGTTGTTGCTACTAGATCCTTAGATGTCTTCGCCAACATCAGTGCGAAGGAAAAAGAATATGTAAGCTTCGGGATGAATCGAGACAGATACGGCTAGAAGTTAGTAAACAGCAATAATAAAAGTAGCAAATAAAGCAACCCTCGGACGGTTGATGCCTGCTCACGTATAACCGTGACCTAACGTATCTTGGAGAGAAAATGTATACATACCTAAAATATAGGTAGCTTGCAACAAGCATTTGAGTCTGGGACACTCGGTGACTTAGGTAGTATTCACCTTTCTAGCATTGCTTAGACTAGAACCTACGACCACAAAACTCGTTCGGATGAATGAGGAGGGTACCTCCCAAGTAGCAGTAGCTAGACGGTGGCACCTGTATACTGTATACAGGAAGGAAATAGCACACACAACCTTACTTAAGCATCTCTGAAGGGCATACACCGTACTAAAACGTCCAGCCCAACATCAATACATATTTTTTGAGATCCCCTAACATAGTATTATCCGTAACCAGACCCCGCCACGTTCAATAAACTGTCTTTCAGCAATTTGTTCCTCCTAAACATTTAACAACTCTTAAACTAGGAAAAAAACTCAATAATCAGTTAACCGATAGATAGTTTATTGATAAACCGTTCAGAAATGCCGGTTTAAACGTCTATTTGACTGTTGAGACGATTAGGCGTTCGTTCAACCATGAAATTCAAGAAACCTGCTGAACGATAGGTTAGTTTAGCAGATAGCAAATTCCAGCACGAGAGACAGTGATGTGACACAGTGCCTATTATTACATACTGTATGGTTCGGTCCATTTTGCGACTGCCCCACACCCCACCAAACTGCAGTGTCAAAATATTCGAGCAGAACTCAAATTTCAACATTACGCACTTTGAGGACAGCGGCGACGACGATAGAGCAGATCCTTTTTCGATTTCACTTAACTGCTCGCCTTTATAAAATACCACTCATTGACAGACAACATTACATAATGGAGTCGAAATCGTTGGCAGACCTGATCTCGGCTCTGCCCGATGGTGATGGATGGGGCCCTCCAACCACCACCGAGACGACGCTGAATGGTGTCCCATATGCGCCGTTTTCCAAGGGCGACAAACTGGGCCGCATGGCTGACTGGACTGCCGACAGTAAGGACGGTAGGGACGGCCGTGGTGGCAGACAGCAATATAACCGCAACTATAGGGGTAAGTTACGGGCATTTCTTTCCCATCCGAGACCTGGCTTCCTTTCTATGTACTGACACAGACATGGTCGCATAGATCAGCAGATTTATGGCGCTGGTAGTGCCGCGCTCTTCACCGCTCCTGTTGCCGAAGCAGACGAAAACACTTTCTCCGTTGTCAGCAGAGAACCCACCAAAACAAGATATGGACGAGGCGCCGTCTTCACCCGTGGCCGTGGCCAACGAGGCGCCAGTCAAGTGCGGGGTGGTCGCACTACACTTACGCGCGGTGGTGGTCGCGGTGGCCAGCAGGGTTACGGCGGGTACGATAGCCGTGGTGGGCGCTATAACAATGCTCCGCGTGGAGGCCGCCGCTTCGGCTGGAAGGACTACGATAAGCCGGCCAGGAACCGGGATGCGTCCATCAACATCAAGCCCGAATGGCAACTTCTAGAGGAGATCGACTTCAACCGACTCAGCAAGTTGAACCTAGATACTGATGAGGGCGAAGATCTGGAAAGCTACGGTTTCCTTTACTACTACGATCGATCCTATGATAAGCCGCCCGTTAAGTCAGCTGAGAGACGGTTGACGGCGATTGATCGTGCCACCTATAATGTCACAACCTCATCCGACCCCGTCATCCAGGAGCTGGCTGAGAGGGACGAGGCCACCATCTTCGCCACAGACAGCATCCTTTCCATGCTGATGTGCTCGACAAGATCTGTTTACCCCTGGGATATTGTTATAGTCAGACAGGGCAACAAAATCTTCCTCGACAAGCGGGATAATGCTACATTGGACATGGTTACGGTGAATGAGAACGCTGCCGATGCTCCTATGGAGGCCACTGATGGCGCTAAGGAAGGCATCAACCAGCCTACCGCACTCTCCGAGGAGGCCACCTACATCAACCACAACTTCGTCAACCAAGTTGTCTTGGAGAGCGAGTCGTCCAAGGTCAACATGTCCAACGAGAACCCATTCTATAACGAGGCCGAAGAAACTGAGCCACCTGCGAGCAAGGTTTACAAGTACCGTAAATTTGACTTGTCCACGAGCGACGAAGAGCCCATGTACCTCGTCGTTCGTAGTGAGATCGATGCTGTTCAGAAGAACGCCATTAATGGCGAGGATCAGTACCTCACCATCAAGGCACTCAACGAGTTCGATAGCAAGGCTCAAGGCAGTGGCGGAGCCTTGGATTGGAGATCCAAGCTTGTCAGCCAGCGTGGTGCTGTGGTGGCTACCGAGATGAAGAACAATAGCGTCAAGCTCGCCCGGTGGACCGTACAGAGTATCCTGGCCAAGGCTGACCAGATGAAGCTTGGGTTAGTATTGCGTGTTTACTGTATCATCACTCTGACATCAGCTAATGTGGACTTAGTTTCGTATCTCGAGCAAACCCGAAGGTCAACGATAAGCACGTTATATTGGGTGTTATTGGCTGGAAGCCCAGGGACTTTGCCAACCAGATGAACCTGTCATTATCCAATGGCTGGGGCATCGTCCGCACAATTTCTGACATGTGTCTGAAGCGCGAGGAGGGCAAGTTTGTGCTCGTAAAGGATCCGAATAAATCTATCCTCCGGTTGTACGAGGTCCCAGCTGGCAGCTTCGACGACGATGGCGATGATGAGCTCTTGGAGGCCGGAGAAGCATAAAACTAGGTCTCGAGTAGTGATCAAACATACTCTAGAGCAGCGACAAATATCGGTTCGCAGTAGGTCTTCCGGAGTATAACGAAAAGGCATCTTGAGCCTAACGGTTGTTGTAAGGCCTGTCACTGGCATTCATACAGCAGTCTATAGATAAAAGCGATTCTTCTAATTACAGAGGCATGCGTAATATTTCCACTAAAAGCTCTTGCGCTCTTGATCTTTCAGTGCCTCCCATACTCGTATTTTGCTATGAGACCTACTATGCACTTGAACACAATACTAAAGCAGCACAATCAAGAAGGGTTAACATCATTTACAAATTTCCAGCATTTGATGGTAAGCGTCTTTACACCTCTGTCTACTCAAAATCCCATAAAACTATTAAAGCGTTAGTATTGCTACCGACGTAGGCACGTGCTAGGTAAACTTCCAACCGTGCTCGGGGCTCAGAAGGAGCTCGCTCATAATGGTTATGAACCCCAAACTTCCCAACCCCACCCCCACCTCCACCGTGAGCGAAAAAGGTGTCGATCGGATTGCCCCGCCATAATTATCTCTTGTGACGTCTGCCTCCAATTCTACTTATACTAGTAATTGCCTGCTAGCTCTCCGACAACTCTTTATTTTCTGACGCTCTACCTACAACCTAGCTAGTAAGAAAGAAGCAGAGTATACAAGATGGCACCAAAGGCGATCATAGCCCCCTCTATCCTATCGGCCGACTTTGCACAGCTGGGCGCCGACTGTGTGCGGACGATGGACCAGGGTGCTGACTGGCTTCATGTTGATATCATGTATGCCTATATTCCCCGTATTAGACAAAGCAATTAAGCCCTCAACAATAGATTTTGAAGGAGAAAGAGCTCAGCTGATACCTAAAATGCAAAAGGGACGGCCACTTCGTACCCAACATCACATTCGGCGCCCCAGTCGTAGCCAAGGTCCGGAAACACGTCGACAAGCCGAGCGAGAAGCACGGGCGCGGGACGTTCGACTGCCATATGATGATCGCTGAGGTACGATACGCACATATGCGTACCCATCCACAGGCCCCGTTTCCAGTGTCCATCCAGCAAGACGGAATGCGATGTGGACATGGTCCAACACGATCTCGAAGGATGGATTAGTTGCTGACGGGAAATCTTATATAATATAGCCGAAGAAATGGGTCAAGGAGTTTCAGAAGGCCGGCTGCGATCTCTATTGCTTCCACTACGAGGCGGCATTCTCGAGCGCCGCCGAGACGCCAGAAGGAAAGACGGACGCGAAAACCAACCCGAAGGAGCTCATTCGCTATATTCACGACTGCGGCCTTTTGGCTGGTATCGCGCTTAAGCCTATGACAGGCGTCGAGGTGCTAACGGAGTTGCTTGAGAGCTCGGATGAGAAGGAGAGGCCAGATGTGCGTCTTCTTCGAACCTCACCCTTTTTTTTCTCTCTCTACGCTTGCACTCTATTACATGCCTACCGACGAACCTAACTTCCTCTCCCCCAATTTATTTCTCGCTTCCTCATCGCCCCCTTGTAAGCATGTTGGAGCTAACGTATAGCTTTTGCGATATAGATGGTCCTCATTATGACGGTCGAGCCCGGCTTCGGGGGGCAGAAATTCATGGCGTCCGAGCTACCTAAGGTCCAAGCCTTACGTAAGAAGTACCCGGATCTGAACATCGAGGTAGACGGCGGGCTAGGGCCCGCCACGATAGGTCAGGCAGCTGATGCTGGCGCCAATGTCATTGTGGCCGGTAGCGCTGTCTTTGGCGCTCAGGATCCGGCCGGGGTCATCTCTTTGCTGAGAAGTACTGTGGAGAAGGCTTCAGCACAGCTTTGATGTGGGTGAAAGGGGTAGTGCATGAGTTTTGGTGTTCGTTGCAGATATAATGGGATACTGCAAGATGCGTGACTGGACTATTCATGGCATGGGGGAAACAGTGTGGACTGTGCAGTGAATTGTTGTCTAGACTGGGTAGTGAGGAGTCAAGACGAAGATGGAATTAATATCAGGAATCCAAGGTATATATTTTCATTCGCCACAGGCATGCGATTGTTTGAAGGCCTCATGGGAAAACATGAGTTTTTGGCGTTGGCGTTGATATGCAAAGATTCGTATATATTTGTAAACCTGAGTTCTATCAACGAGACGTCATCCATGAGCAACGCGCTAGATACACCTTTCCGGGCCTTGACCTAGATATGTTGACATGGCTTAAAAAGCTATGGTATGGCTCACTTAGGTAGAGTAGGTATTGGTAGGTCATTCTACCTTGGTAGCCCGCCCACACGCCTGTGTTGAACTACTGAAACTAACGGCCCTCGCACACAACTCTAGCAGATTCAGAGAAACAAACCACCTGCCTTACTATCATCTCTCGATTGATAATTATGAACGAGAACTACATACAAATACCATTCATTTTAGAGAATCACTATGGTGTACTAACCGATGAGTGCGGAGACCTACCTAGGTACTGTGGTAGTCATCCATGGCATGCGAGTTAATGAGGGGTGAAATGTCTACCCCGAACTACTACTCTACACCATACACCCCCAAACAACTACTCGGTACACAAAACCAAGCACATAGATTCTCAAAGAGAGATTAACTAACGGTGCCGATATTATAGCAAGCCATCGTAGTAGTCTAGCCAGAACGGACTATCACTACATCTGTCCCCAGCCAACCCCGGAGACTAAGTAAGTGCTGGATGTAGCTCCGCCCCTCCTCTTCCTCCTCACGCTCCTCGTCACTTACGCATACCTATAGCTGTCTTATAAGCAAGATTTGCAGGCTTCAATATAAGAAGAATAACAGCAGCGACGATAACAACACAGCATTCGCCATGAGCAACTTCGATGTCAAAAACGTGCGGTCCAAGTTCCCCGCACTCACCGAAGACCAGGTCTTCTTTGACAATGCCGGTGGCAGCCAAACGCTCGGCACCGTTATCGAATCGTGAGTTACCTACTGCCAGCAAATAATATCAATCCGTCCAGATACCTACCTTACCAGTATTCTTTTCAAATGAAAATGCTATATGTATATATATCATATACAGCTGAAGCTAACCCGTGTGCCCCGGCATCAGAATTCGCGATTACCTATCACGGACTAACGTCCAGCTGGGCGCAAGTTATAAGACAGGCAAGCTCTCGACGGAGCGTTACGACGCGGGCGTTGCAGCCGGCGCTCGATACATCAATGCCGAGGAGTCTGAGATAGGTGAGATCATAGTATAGGAAAAGCTACCTATTTATTAGACTTCACTCATCCGCGCAAGTCGTTTACTTACATATATACCCCCTTTCATTCTTCGTCCTAATTGCCTCTGGCACATACATATACGGGAGCGAAATAATTCATACCTTCTCTTCCTTTATGTACTTATCTAACTCACCCCTCCCCCATCCAGAAGATTTGAAAAAAAAAAAATATGACCTTCCTCAATCTTATAGCAAAAATAACTTCGACTAACACCTCCCTGAAGTCTTCGGCGCCTCAACCACGCAACTCTTCCGCAACGTCTCATTCGCGCTACAACTCGACGAGGGGGACGAGATAATTATATCCAGCATCGACCACGAGGCGAACATCGCACCATGGGTAGACCTAGCATCACGACAAAAACTAACCTTGAAATGGTGGACACCATCTCTTTCCACCTCCTCCACTAACCCAAACCCACGACTCTTGCCCTCTGATCTCTCCTCACTCCTCACGTCCCGCACGCGTCTAGTAACCTGCACGCATGCGAGCAACGTCCTAGGTAGCATCAGTCCCATCTCGGCCATCACGGCGGCGGTGCGGGCGGGGCCGTCGCCTGACGCACTGGTCGCCGTGGACGGCGTGGCGTATGCACCGCACCGGCCTCTCGACGTCCGCGAGCTCGACGTTGACTTGTACGCCTTCTCGTGGTATAAGGTCTATGGTCCGCACGTTTCTATGCTCTACGCGAGTCCCCGCGCCCAGGCGAGGATGAGGTCCCTGGGCCATTTTTTCAAAAAGGGCGTTACGCTTGAGGAGAAGAGTAAGTTTTGCATTTCTCTTTCACGCTGTTCTATCCTGTCTCCTGTCCCATGGGCAAAAAAGAAGGAGAAGAAGAAGGGAGTGGGGAGAGAAGCAAAGCAAAACGAGCCAGAGAAGAGCAGAGGTCAAAACTTTATGGTGTGTAGTCCAAAAGATATTCTGATTAAACCCCGTTTATGCTCTGGGGTAGAGAGAGTGAAAAAATTGTGCTCTCCCGATTATAGTATCAACCAAGATCCAAGCAAGGATACGACAGACAGACAGACAGACAGACAGACAGACAGACAGACAGATAGACAGGAGGAGAGAGAGAGAAGGCGCGAACATAAAAAAAAACCCCCCCCAAGACAACCACTAACGCCCTCCCCCCTTCTCCCAGTCGGCCTCGCAGGCGCAAGCTACGAGCTAGTCCACGGCGTATCGGCCGCAGCATCCTACCTCCAGCCCTCGTCCTGCAACTGGAACATCATGATCGCGCACGAGCACGTCCTCCAGACGACGCTCCTGACGTACCTTCTCTCGCGGCCCGACGTGACCATCTACGGGGACGTCACCGGCGCCTCGGACGCGCGGGTCTCGACCATCAGCTTCCGCGTGGCCGGGTGGCGGTCGCGGGACGTGGTCGCGGCCGTGGAGACGGCGACCAACTTCGGGTTTCGCTGGGGCGGGTTCTACTCGGAGCGGCTCGCTGCGAACCTCCTTGGCCTCGACGAGGATGGTGTCGTCAGGGTTAGCATGGTGCATTATAATTCTGGTGAGTTTTTGATTGCACTTTTTTTTCCCCCCATTGAGAAAAGTCGAGGGCGGGTTTTTCGTACCTCTTTTCTAAGGTAGTCGTCTCTGGTGAGCTGATGGGCTAATGGTAGTTTGTACCTGTAGTGGACGAGGTCAAGGCGTTCATCGGTGCGATGGAGAAGTACGTTCCGAAGAAAGTATAGGTACCGATCTTAGAGTATGAGGTTCTTTTTTATTTACCATGATAAGAAAAATATATACAGTCCTTAATATGCTGAGGAGCTATAACTGAGAATATGGGTATCGTACGTATATATGTATGGAGTGGTATGTTTGTACAGAATACGGAGACCCAAGCGATATTATATCTCCATGGCACCTTGTGTATATCCAAATCCAACGCTGTGCCTCCTATTTATTTATTTGGTGACCCAAATGTCTTCGAGCTTTTCGCAAAACCCATCCAACCATTGCACGTAGCCAGGGATCCTATCCATGATCCAACCGGATCGGACGACGTCGTCGTCCTTCCCCGTGGCCGTGGCCGCCTTGACGCACTTCCCGGCGGCGTTGGAGTACTCGAGGCACTGCGTCTCCGCACCGTGTCCCAGCCGCAGTGCGTCGGAGACGGAGCATTTTCCCGGGACGAAGGAGAATTGGATGCATCTAGGCTGTTCTTGACACGTAGCTTCGCACATGCCAAACGAGACGTGGGCATTCTGTTCGTTGAGCGACAGATTGTCTATCTCGTTCTGCGATAGCTTCGCGAGAGCTTCGTCGCTGTACTCGGTGCCGATGGACATGTTGTCCCAGCCCCTGCGCTCGGCTTGGAGCCGGTGCCGTATCAGGTTGTTGAAGATGTCGCGAAAGCGGAGGGGAGCCCCGCTTGGGTTTCGCCGGTACCAGGTCTGTTCGAACTGCCAGAGAGTCGTGATCTCCTCCGGGCTCATGTGATGGAACGTCGTGGCGGCGTAACACCAAGCTTGCTTTTCGAGCTTTTCGATGGCCCAGTCGATGGCGGTCAAGCTGTCCCCTTGCAAATGCGGGTATGCCCAGAACATGTCGACACCGGAGTCCTTCAATGCTTTGCCCAAGATCAGGTCGCCAGCCCACCCCTTCAGTGTCTCCTGATCGAGTTCGGCCTTGTGTTGTTTCCAGTGCTTGGAGACCTTCTGCAAAGCAGGCCTCGAGAGCACGAAGCCAGATCCTCCATGGCCGAAAAGCACGCCATTCGCATACATGTGCTTGCCGATATAATGTGGCTTGCTTGCGTCGAAGTGGCGCAGGTATTCGAGCATATTGGCCCATATCAAGTACGTGTCCGACTCGACGAACACGAACCACTTCGCCTTGGGCCTCTGCTGCAGCGCCCGGTCGACCATGGGGAGGAACTTCCATTTGTCGAGTTTCCAACCGGGGTTATCCACCGCACCCGACGGACCACTCCCAAATAGGGTCTGGTAGTCCAGCCCCTCGCGTCCCCTAGCGCGAAGGTGGTTGTATAGCTGGAACTCGGGAGCTGTGCTTTTTATCGTCTCGTTCACGTCGCTGAGCACGTCATGGACTTTATGCCCGTCTATGATCTCGTCCATGTCCGAGTAGACGATAAAATCGGGCACGCACGTCAGGACCGTCTTGAAGTGAACGGGAAGCTTCTCCTGTGCCTCGGTTGCTCCCGTTCGGAGGACCACGAAGACATCCTTCATCAACGGCGACTGGGGGCACACGACCCCGTCATCCTGGTCCAGAGAGGTAATCCGGGCCTTGGACGGTATTGAAGACTGTCGAAGGTAGTATAACACAGTTAATAATATGGCAGCTACGAAGAATGCTGGCCGCAGCCTCCGGAGTCTGGATCTGGAGGATTTATAGACCATCTCGCTCACTTCCTCTGGTTCTCAGCTGAACGGGGGCGTCAGATGCCGTATGAGCAGCGGTAGTGACGCGAGATGAGGCGCCCGGTGTGATATGAGAAATGTGAGGCGGGTCGGAACCGACGTTTGTCATCTGGTAACCAGCGTCGCGACGCTCCCCGAACACTGGACATCAGCCAGAAGACGTACCGTAGGTAAGACCAATGAATGATCTTATCTCGCCGGTGACATTGCTAGCTGTTTCCCCGGAAAGCACCTAACGTTCACGTTCCAAATGCAAAAAGAGAACGTTTTGCATTATTTTGGTAAAGGAACGACAAATTCAAGACTTGATTAATTAGTTTTGTGAATATCGAGGCTAACGCCCCCAATCGACATTCAGCTATGGGCATAAAAGCTGGGACATGGCGGTGGATCACAGCTATAAATGGTTAAAAGGGGCGTAGCAGTTTGATGAAAATAGCGGCCCCTGTCGCATGCTGTCCAATCATTGCCGACAGAACTGAGCCATCTTACCATCTTAGCCTCCCATCCTCACGGCATCCGGGTTTTCCAATGCCGCTGTCGCAACTGCCATTTTGACGCGTGGCCCTCGCTCCAGTGTGTATGTCTCGCTCTCCCTTTGGGTATTAAATAGCCTATGTTTTCATAATTTTCACTATTCTCTCTGCGCGAGGGATAATCCTCTTGTTGCTTCTCTCAGCATTGGGTGAAGAATATCCTTCATCTAGTTGGTTTTGATAGGTACCTATGGATTGGAGTGTAGCCCAATATGTATCTAGTCTCAAGAATCATCTCACTTAGCGTACCAACGTCAAAATGCCCACCAAAAACCGTACACTAATAAGGACTTTTACAAAATCCTCAATGAACGCAGGGACTCGTTTCTGTCTCTTCTTGGAAACCGTAGGGAGTTCTTTACAACCCTGACTACGTCACTTTGATTTCTTCTTCTGGTACTCATGAAACCTATGACTCGGCTAACGGCACCTGTATCGTCAGCTCCCACGGTACTGGCCATTGCAAGTGTGCTTACATGAATTGCTCTCAGCGAAAAGGAGGCCGCGCTCTATATGAACGGATTTCTCTAATGAAAAGGAAAAGCTACAACTTTTAGCGTACTACGGTTGTTATGACTATCTTTGAAACCCGGGCACTGGAACAAACGCGTAAGAGGGCGAATATAGACACCACCTAGGTCTATACATCGCCAGGGCGTTCACTGGTGCCACTTTGTTGATTGATACTGGTATCAAGCATTCATTGTCTAGGTGCAATCTAGGTCCAGAGTACTGCAGTCTGCTGCCAGTGTCCAGGTAGGCACAAGTAATCTTGCCGCTTCTCAAGTTGCCGAAAGGGTTTCACCGCGGGCCCAGCTGAACGGGAACCACTTCTTACTTGGCGGAGTTTGAAAATGAGGTTTCATATATCTCCGCTGTGAATGCAATGAAAGTAAAGGAAAAAGGGTGGTTTCAGTTTTGGGCCACTGAGGGAATCGAACCCCCAGCACCTAGCGATACTGCTTTTAAGACTATTGTGTAAAGATACTTTCGCTCTTTCGCTAGGTCAAGCCAATACGGCCAATAGTGTGTATAGTTGGGCGATTTTAACCCCGTGGGGGTTATGGGCTCTGTTAAGTAAAGCACCTCGGCACTCTCGTCCTCTGGGACTAGTATCATTAATACAATCACCTTGGCATAAGCCCTTGATGATTTTAAGGTTAGTGATTTGGTCCTGTCTTTAAGTTTCGTGGGGTTTGGGTTTTGGAGAGAGAGCCCCCGACCTGTTTGCTAACACACCGGCTGAAGAATAGAGATACAAAACTACGTTGTTTGAGGTCAAGACGACCATCATCAACGGACGTTCTGGAGGGCCTTTTGGGATCGATATCGGTAATGGGTAAATTAGCAGCTCAATAAAATAAAATAGCATCTCATTCTAAATTTGGTGGTGCAGTGCGTTGCGGGCACAGATGCTATGACAGGACATCTTGATGGGCTTCTACACCATTTGGCGTGGCTGAGCACCCGGTTGCAAGCTCGGTAAAGGAATGATGGCAAAGCAGAGGTGCAGGAAAAGGGGTAGGGAAAGCAGTAGGACGAATAACGACACACACGTGTAGTAGGAGGCATAAGAAATGAAAAGTGACACATCGCCATTAACGTCTGAACCATCGTTCCTTCACCCAATACGCCTCCAATATGCAACCATCCAGTGATGAAGAGCACATGATATGCTTCCCGGGTAAGTTCCGTGTAGGTCCCGGGTAGATGTCTGTCCGGGTAGGTCGATCTCGCATCAAAGTGCTACCTAGCTAGGTTTCCTCTCCTTTTCATCCTGTGGTTTCTAGCCTGTCATGTCCGGATGCGTGTAGCTTCTACGATACAGGAGCTTAACTCCTTATAATCCCTTCTACTATTTGACCTACTAATAGAGCACCCGCTGCATTAAGCGCTAGATGCGGCGGAAGGTCTCCGATTGAAGACATGCGTTGGGATGGATAGCATAACGCATGAGAGATAGGACTTGAAGAAGCAAGCCTCAGCCGCTCGCGTGCAGCGGTGTAAAAAAAGAAAAAAAGTCGGTCAATCGGGTTAGGCATTCTGCACGGAGACGGCAATGGGCAATGGGGGCGCTTGGGGAGCATCATGCAACAAAGGAAGCCTGACGAGAATGGCTGACGGATGACGGGATGGGGATTTTTGAAGCGGCATGAAGCATCAATCGATTGGATCCATGGATGAGGGGCGACTGGCAACCTCCCTTTCCCATCTTCCCAGATGGGGGAATGATACGATGATGTTCGTTCGACGCGAGCTGAGGGTGGGGAGGGTAGAGGAGGGGAGGGGAGGGATTACACAGTCGAACCTCTGCGGTTTGACGCCCGAAAGCGTACAGGGAATTTGCTTATTAAGTATGTATATACCTGTGCCCGGTTCACATGTGTGTATGTATGTAGTAGATTTAGTTTATAACTAGTTCATTATCTAGTGAGCGGTGAACTTTCAAGAATTGTAACACACGCAGCAGCTTGAAGAAGGTGAAGAATAAAGTATAAGTGGATGGGCCCCATTTTTTGCCGTTCGACAAAAGAGGCTCCGTCGGCCGATACCGACAAAAAAAAATATTCGAGAGCAATCAGACCACCGCCCACTCATTGAAGCTTGGAAAGCTTGGAGGCAGATTTTCTGCATAGGTTGCTTGTATTACCATTGATCCAATTGCTCGACTTCAGGGACAAATATCATGCCGAAAATGAAACGCAAAGCAGAAGACCACGCGACGGACCAGAAGCCCTCCAAGAAGAAATCCAAGACCTGTATGTCTTTCTTTCTTTCCTTCCTTCTCCCTCCACTGCGAATATAAACAAAGTCTGAACAGATGAAATGAAAACGGAGTAAAGGCTTACCCTGATCATAGCTCTAAGCGACGAAGATGCCCAAAAAAGATTTAGAAAAGGTCTATTCGACAAGAAAGTCCTCAACGAGTATACGCAAGGATACGCCGAGTCGTCGCCGTATAAGCATGCTGTGATACACGAGCTGATCGACGACAAGCTCCTGCGCGCCGTGCGCGACGAGATCAAGGACAATGTCTCCTTCACGCCCAAGGAGACCGACATCTACAAGATTCACCAGTCAGGCGATCTCGCGAACCTCGACGGGCTCGGCAACGAAGCCCTCGCCAAGTTGCCCTCCCTCCTGGCCCTCCGCGACGCCATGTACTCCCAGGCCTTCCGAGACTACGTCGCCCACATCACTGGCAGCGGGCCCCTCAGCGGCCGGAAGACCGACATGGCCATCAACGTCTACACCCCCGGCTGCTACCTGCTGTGCCACGACGACGTCATCGGCAGCCGCAAGGTCAGTTATATTCTATACCTGACGGATCCCGATATCCCCTGGAAGCCTGAATGGGGCGGCGCCCTCCGCCTGTTCCCCGTGCAGACCCAAAAGGGCGACGACGGCCAGGTGGCGCATACGCCCACGCCCAACGTCGCCAAGGTCATCCCACCGGCCTGGAATCAGTTGAGCTTTTTCGCTGTGCAGCCGGGGGAGAGCTTCCACGACGTCGAGGAGGTCTACCACGCCGATTCCAAGGCCCAGCTAGCGCGCGAGGGTGGCCGCGTGCGCATGGCCATCTCCGGCTGGTTTCACATACCCCAGATCGGCGAGGACGGCTACGTCAAGGGGGCCGAGGAGCAGAACGCCAAGAACAGCAGTCTCATGCAGCTGCAGGGCAACCCGGACCAGTACGACGTGCCGCGGCCGCAGCCCGTGCCCGTCCAGGCGGACGAGGAAGAGAAAGAGTTTGACGAGGCCGACCTCGAGTTCCTCCTCCGCTTCATGGCCCCTACGTACCTGACACCCGACACGCTCGAGCAGATTTCGGAGCACTTCGGCGAGGACTCGAGTATCACGCTGCCGAGCCTGCTAGGCAAGAAGTTCGCGGCTCGGCTGCGCGCCTACGTGATGGCGCAAGAAGAAGCGAGCAAAGACCTGCCAGAAGACAGCACAGAGCTCGAAAGCGAGACATCCTGGCGCGTGGCGAGGCCGCCGCATAAACATCGGTACCTATACCTCCAACCGTCGAAGAGGAGAAGCGGTGGCTCAGTCAAAGGGAAAGGGAAAGGGAAAGAGAGAATAAAACAGCAAGAAAGCGATGAATCCGGTTCGCCGATCCGCGAGCTCCTCGACGAATTCCTGCCTAGCCCGCAGTTTCGCCGCTGGCTACAAATGGCAACAGGCTGCGCGATCGAGAGTCACGACTTCCTGGCGCGGCGCTTCCGGCGCGGAAAGGACTACACGCTCGCGACAGGCCATGAGGGCAAGCCGCGGCTCGAGCTGAACCTCGCCATCACGCCAACAAAGGGGTGGGGGGATGTTGAGGACGAAGAAGAAGCAGAAGAAGACGCTGGTGCCTCCACTAAAACAAACGGGAAGAAAGTGAAGAAAGGCAAACCCAACGGCAAGAAACCTAAACAACAAGAAGAGGACGCAGCAGAGGCAGAAGATGAGGACGGCGAGGGAGAAGTAGGCGGTCACGAAGTATACATGGCAGGCGACGAGGGTGACGACAACGAAGACGCGGCCATCTACAAGTCCAGTAACGACGAGGGCGACAACATCCTGTTCTTTCAGGCCGCGGCCTGGAACCGCATGAGCTTGGTGCTGCGAGACAGCGGCGCCCTGCGCTTCGTCAAGTACGTGAGCCGGCGCGCCAAGGGCGATCGTTGGGATGTATGCGGGACATTCGAGGTGGAAGAAGAAGAAGAGGAGGAGGATGTGGATTTGCTGGCTGATGATACCGAAGAGGAGTGGAGAGGATTCTCACCATCGTCTGAAGATAGTGATTCAGACTGAAGCGAGCCTTGGGAGCGATCTAAGTAAAAGAGTGTAGTGTCTTGATACCAATTAGAATAATGAATGATGATCTTTTCCATTGATTTCTTGGTTTGGTACAGACGTCTATGCTGCCTAGTTCTAGACGAGTTAATGCTCTACTTGTAATCTAATGAAAACTCCATCGATCAAATGACTGAGCCCTCGGCTTGTACAATATCTAAAACGCAACCTTGTATAATAGTACAAAAGGTGTACCCAACGATGATATCAATGCTTGTATATCTCGACCCCTTTCCTCTTCAACACATGATATAATATCATGCAAACACGCCATGCGCCATGTCCAATGCGTGACTATGCCAAAACGCCTAGCTTGCTTGGAATCCAAACCCAAATGATAAATGATAGAGCCTTAAAAAATGCCTATTACAAGGTTTGGAGCTCCTCCTTGCTCCTGGTGCTGACGAATGCGTGCTTCAAGAAATGCAGCCATACTTCAAGGCCCTTCTTCTTCTTCTTGTTTTTTCCGCCTTTGACAGACTCCTGCGTGACGAAATCGCTATCAATGTCCTCTCCATCTCCATCTTCGTCTTCATCGAATTCATCGATTTCGTCATTAGTCAAGTTGTGACCCTCGCTATCGGCAAGAGACTTGGACTTTGTAGAGGCCTGCCCTATACGATGGGCGAGGTCCACATAGCTCTTGACCGTGAGATCTTTGAGCTTGTAGATTTTATCGTCGAACGTGCTGTACTCGACTTCGAAGCCGAACTCTCTCGGCTGCGGCTTGCTGTACTGCGGGGTTTTGCCTTTATGTTTCCCGGGCTTCCAGCCACTGGACGACTCATCGTTGCCCTCGGGGTTACTCGCAATATCGTTATTGATATATGTAAGATTTGCAAAATACTGTGTGTAGCCAAGTAACGTCAGGGTTTGGGGATAGTATGCCGGGCCAGGCGGAGCATCCTTTGCCGGAGGGTCGGGAATATGCAGATTGGGATCTTTTGGCTTTGTGCCCTTTTTACCCTTTTTCTTTTTCTTCTTTTCAGTCTCGAAGTTAGGACTCTGGCGCTTTTTTAGCTCATGGACCTCGGGTGTCTCATCATGGGAGAGTGCCTCGTTAGACTGTAATGCTCTCGTATTATCGACCCAAGTGGAAGAGTCTTCGAGGCTGGTGATGTTGTACTCGAATACTCTTAGACTGGGGAAGTAGTTGGGCACGATACTAGGGCTGATGAGTGTGAGTTGGTATCGTTCTGCCCATGGACCGCCAAGCTTATTTTTGCCCTTTTTGCCCTTTTTGCTCTTGTTGCCCTTCTTTTTCTTGGCTTCCTCGAGATCTTGTTTCAGAACAACGGGATCTGGCAGTTCGGCCCAATCATCACGGAGCTCTCTCAAGTATTCGGCGCTTGACTGTATGGAGAAGTCGTCTTCCATAGCCTCGCGGGTTGAAGGTTTGCTCATACCCAAGCCCTGAACCGAGGCGATATCAATGTCTTTCGTGTCTTGTAACAGGAAGTGATCGATGTTCATGTGCCCATATAGGGAACCGACGACAACATCACGGTACTGCTGCAGCCACAGAGTGTATTTCTGCCAGCAAGTCTCGTCCCACAGTTGCTTGCCAGCTGTCCTAGCGGGAGGGACATGTCCCATAAGGATGGCCTTCATCCCGCGGCTACGTAAGTAGTCGAGCTGAACGCGTAACCATTCGAAATGCTTGAATCCAGGCTCAGAAGGGTGCACGCAATCATCCACACCAGCATTACGATCGAAGAAATACATGGTGTTGAGGCTAAAGACGGCAAGTTTGCGCGGTATGACCTCGACATAAAACCAGCCTCCAAACTCGAACGAGTGGCGCTGTGTGTCGGGGATAAATTGCTTCCAAATGTTGCTATATGTTCGAAGGATATCGTTCGGCCCGGGCATCAAGATATTATGAGGGTAGATGTCGTTGTTCCCAAAAGTCGGTACGACGGGAATCATCAGGCCCTCGTCGTCGGAGAAGGTCTCAACGAAGGCGTCGGCGATTCGGCGGTTCATAGATAAGATGTCTTGGTTGTGGCGGGGTATCTCTTCATCACTGTCGTGGCGGGCGGAATCGCCAGTCCAGACGACGAAATCGATTTCATCCCTCAAGTGCGCTTTTACCCAGCTCAACGTCGCATCGACAAGCGATAAGGGGGAGTCGCAATCCGACGTTTCGGCTCCAAAGGCACCAGCAGGCCCATTTCCTCGGTGGCATGCGACATTCTCTTCGGTTGACGTATGAGGTTTGTAGTGCTCATCGGGGTGCAGGTCTGCATATATATAACGATCAGATATGAAGATTATCGCTGAGCATCTAAAGATGGTGTAGTGGGCATACCTGTGATATGGAGGAATCTGCCGCGCAGGCGCCGATGCGATGTGGTAGCGAGGGGCTGTTGGTTACCGGGGTCGACGGGCTGCAGGACGAACTGAGATTCTACAGTCGCTGGTGCACCAAAAGCCAGCGGTGCCAGCAGATTGGAGATTATCAAAGCCGCCGATTGGAGGCGTTGGAGGGCCTTCAGGGGTGCCATGCCGCACAGCGAAGGGTACTCTGTGAGCTTAATCTGGCGCGAAAAGGATATTGAACATACGGGAGATGGGTTACGAAAGAAAGAAAAGAAAAAAAGGCGGTTGATGATATAGGGATTTCAACCAAAAAGGAGAATCGTTTGGTGTTTTTTAGTAGCCTTGGTTATGATATCGTCATCGGGAACTACAGTCATACGGGCCAGCGAAGCAGCTCTGCTACATGGCAAAATAGGGGATAGTGTGATGGGGACTGGTGATCGTTTGTCGATCAGTTGACAGTGGGTGCATGCTCTGAAGGAGCCTATCAAAATTTGGACGGGAAAAACATCAAGACAAGAAGACAGTTCTGCCTGCTTTGATTATTATAATAGTTTTCCATTTCTTAAATAAAAAAATGAGAGAGGAAGAGAGAGGGAGAGAGGGAGAGGGCAATGACAGCAGATCGGCGAGGTGGACAGTAGTCAGCTGAGAAAATTCTCATCATTTCAGCTCGACTTCACGAGAGTTCTGAATCCAAATGGTGCTACCCACGTGTTGTTTCTAGCGAATTATGGGCGTGCATTTCGCACGTGTAAGAAAACTCCAGCCTTCTATCGCACACCATCAACCAACATCAGCTACTATAATACGGTGAGCATATCCCTTTAAATGTCATTTCAGCAGCAATGTGGCACACCCTAAGGAATAAAGGACGGTTGCCTGGAGTGGTTTCCCTACCTACCTAAGGTACCATGACACACCCCAGTGTAATTAGGCGTATAAGCACACAGCCCATTAGACCTAGCCCCCAAGCTAGAGTCTTCCTTTCCTAGTAACAACTCAACACTTGAGTACAGATCTATAGCCCTAGCAGAAGCAGGGGTAGCAAAACACCATACATGGACCATGGACCTTGATACTGTTATTATTCTAACAATTAATAAAACAACTAAATAAAGTCAGGAAACACCTAAAATAAATAAATAATTAATTACAATAAAACAGGGTAATTCTAATAGTGCAAGTTTTATTTTTTAAGACGAGTTAAAAGCTTAGTTACTTTATAGTATAATTAATAATGGTTTAATAATAACTAGGTTGTTTTTATATTTAATACTCTAATAATTTTACTAATATAATTAGACCATTTATTTTATATTAAAATAGAGCCTCTTAATGTTTTGGTATTTATTTGACTGTGTTGTTACTTGCTGAAGTGAGGATGTTGGTAATGTAAAACGGGCGACAGGCACCTGGATCCCACTCAAAGTGGTTAGACTTATAGGCGCAGCAATGTCTTGTCACGTGAATAGCGTCGATAGGGCTAAGCAGATGCACCCAATAAATTCAATTACTTCAACAGTTGCTCAAAGAATTTCGATATTTTTATTAGGTGCATCTGCTTGACGCTATTGATGTTATTCGCATGATGAAATATTGCTGCTGAAATGTATTCAAAGGGATATCAAAGCCACCATGGCACATATTACACCCATAAGCCAAAACAGTGCACTGGCTGGCTCGGAGTTTGTACCTTTCGCTGAATACTTACTCAATGACTAACTATACAGCGGTAGATAATTATTAGCGCTAATTTCTCAGTGATATTTACGAGCTAAACAGTTAGCAGATGTGCTAGATAGGTGCTAGGTTTTATATGTTAAACAACCATGGATGGTATTTTGTAAAATATATTCAATAGCTTTGGCAGGAACTGACCCAACTTTTGCTGTAAATCTTTGAAAAAATGCAATCGTCAGTTGATCTGTTGACCGATTGTTCAATACTGTCTTGTTGGCAATGATGTAGTAGACTCCCGTTTATAGGTTTTGGTCGGTTGATCAAACAGGTCATCTTATCAGGCATCCACGGGACGCCAATCGGTTGTTCCCCTGCCAGACTTATGGCTGACCTGCATGACGATGACGGCATTGGACGTCGCGTGCCTACATACATTATTAATAGTGTGGTAGGTACCTGGTGTATATCAGGGCTACCGCTCGTGAACCATGTCAGGCTGACTGCAATTCGCTGCAGCTGCCGGCACTAGAGCCTAAACAAGCAACCTTGAACATCACCTCCCCCACCTTTCGCGGCTTTTGGATGCGGGGAAATGGGGGTGGGGGTACTGGGGGGGTAGACGTTACCCCTATACTCTGCCCTATACCATACTTCTTACTCCTATTGTACGCGCTTCGTTCCTGTGAATCTGGGCAAGTCTGGACGAGTCGCGTGCTTTGGGGTAACATCCGTATAGTGCCGGGTCGACGTAGTACTCAGGGGCAAGCAGCTTGGCGATAGCGGAATACATCCTGATACGTCCACCTCTTCACTGTTCGGAGATTGGGGCATGTGGCAATTAAGCACAGCAGGGAAGCAGGAAGCTTATACCGCACTGCAACATCGTCTTCTTCGAATGGGATCCAGTGACTATGTCACCTCGTCTGAAAGGCAGAAGACATACGGACTGCGAGTCCCAGCTTCGTTGATGTGATGTGGTCACATATTGGGAGCGCCAAAGGATGAACTGCCAGCTCTAATCGAGGGTTGAGGCAAAGTTCCATCGCATGGAATCGAGAGTGAGATTGACAGCAGGTGGGCCATATATGACCATGTCTTTTCGTTCTGCATAACGCGTGATGGCATTTAAAATTACCGGTTTAGGAATGCCGCCGAATCAAGTACCAGAAGCACGTTGATGTGTTGGCAACGAGGCACCGAGAAGCATACCGCGAGGAATACCCGGGTACTTATTAATATTATTAGGCTTCATGCTTGCATATATGTCCAGACGTGGCCCCTCCCAGAGAAAAGAAAGAGTATCTGTGTCTTTGCACCTCCCTATTTCCAGGCTCTTATAGCTGTTCTTTTCCACGGGCAAGGAATTTCAGGGCAGCTCTTTCTGAGCAGTATTCTCCGGACTTCGTCTGAGTAGAAACCCCGAGAGTGCCTAAGCATTGTTATTACGCCTCCATCAGTATCTCGTCCAGAGTCTGCTTTGTCTACATTATTTCCCTATCTATTATTAGGATATCATTACTCTGCAGATGTTTCCCTCGACTAGTTTGCCGAAGGCCTTCGTGGCTGTGCTGGCTCTTCTAAGCACGAACGCCGTAGCTCATCCTCAAGTCGGGCAATCCGTGGAGGCGAGGGACACCAATAAGCGTGAGCTATGGCTTCGACCATTGTCAAAAAATCTCATTAACAAGGAATTAGTCATACAGCCAGTATATCAAGCCTTGCCTCTTGGGTCAGTCAAGCCTCAGGGGTGGCTCAAGGACCAGTTAGCAAAGTCCGCTGGTGGTATTGCGGGCAATCTGTTCAACTTCTATCGTTTTGTAAAGGACTCGCAATGGCTCGGTGGCAATTCGGAGTACTCTGATCTCCATGAATCAGCGCCTTATTGGTTCAATGGTCTTGTTCCTCTTGCCTTTGGTCTCGATGACTCAACATTAAAGGGCCAGGTCAAAACGTTCCTGGACTATATCCTTAACCACCAACAGGATGATGGATGGCTCGGTCCAGAGACAACGCCGCAGACTCGAGGGTTATGGGGACGGTGCTACATTATGCTTGGACTCATGGTAAGTAATATTTCATTTTATGAGAATTTGGCAGGCGGATGAGTTGGGGAATTATGACACAGGGGGATATTGCAGATTTCAACACAGCTCTCGACTTTCCATATAAGACTTCGCTCAGCTGTGCTGAGCCATCAGGCGAAAAACACTGACGACGCTCCCTAGCAATACGCTCAAGCAGACCATTCAGAAACAGACAGGATAGTTGATGCTATGCATCAATACGTCGAACTCGTTCATAGCATGCTTAAAAATAACTTTACAGGTTTGATCCCAAAGGAGGGTGATGTTTTTGACGGTGATGGATGGGGCCCAGCACGGGCCCACGAGATGCAGTACGTGTTCTGGAGTCCCTTATTACCCCTTTAGCAGGTTTCGGGGCTTGTTGCTCCTACATACTTTCGAAACTGAGTAAAAACTTTACGGTTTACGGCAATCACTGACTCCTGATTTCGGACAGCATCCCTTTGCAGTGGCTCTACGAAAATCACCCTAAGAATAATTCTGGCCTGATCTGGGAAACCATGGACCTCATGATTCAGGGTAGTACCGAAGTATGTAGTCTGGAAGCCTCAACGTACCCGCCATTTGTTTCCACAATACCGAAAGTTACATCACGAATCTCCGAATCTTCTTTAGCCCTGATACACGACACCTATTTCTCCCCCATCCTCAGGTCGTTAATTTGACTAACTATTGGCCTATAGTTTGGTGTCGACTGGAGAAATTTCTTTGTTGAAGGAGCATTCCCAGAGGTTGTGTACACCCCAAGAGCCCAGGCTTATACATGGCTATTCACTCACGGCGTGAATTTAGCAGAGGGTAAGACCAATACAGAGGATCCATATCGCTGGCGCTTCGAACTACGAGTTAACCTGACATAGCTATACGATTCCCTCTGGCTATTTATCGTATGTCTCATGATGAGGCATTGAAGACTCAGACCAGGACAGCAGTCGATCTTGTGGCAAAATATCACAAGTCTCTCGCTGGAACCATCATTGGCGATGAATATATCACCGACCTTAACCCTAGCAGAGGCGCCGAGCTTTGCACCTCTACGGAACTGATGTTTTCTCTTGCCTGGATTTACCAATACCTGGGCGATAATGACCTCGCGGACTGGGCGGAACTGGACGCTTTCAACGCCTTCCCGGGTCAAATCTGGCCTGACTGGTGGTCTCATCAGTACGTGCAGCAAGAAAACCAGGTAAGTTATTCTGTGAACACAAAAGAACCAATCACTTACAGTTCGCAGCCATGGTCAAGGAATCTCACCGAGTTCCCTCAGATGTGGCAAAACGTAGGGACTCAAGGGAATGTGTTCGGCTTAGAACCAGACTACGTCAGTATTATATCACATTGGCTCTTTGGTGAAGTTGCTAAGCTTATTTATAGCCCTGCTGTACCGTTAATCACCCGCAAGGCTACTCAAAGTTCCTTGCCAATTCCTTCGTGGGGACAGAAGATGGAGGCATCGCTCATGTTTTCCTCTCTCCCGGAAGCGTCTCTACCACGTTAGGCCACAACCAGGTTACTATCTCGGTCGACACTAATTATCCATTTGGCATGGACTTGAGCTACTCGATCTCAGCTGATGATGACTTCACCTTCTACGTCCGGATTCCAAGCTGGGCTAATCCATCCAGCACTACAACTGGTCCTTCCAGCGACTCTAGTGCGAAGATCTCCACGTCGGATACTGGATTACAGAAGTTCGATGTTCCTAAGGGAGAGAGCAAGATCTCCGTTAACCTCCAGACCGAACCGCGTGTTGTGGAACGGGCCAATAACACTGCGGCAGTGTACTATGGGCCGCTATTGTATAGTCTCGCTTTGGACTTCAACGAGACCACTCGAGACCCTGTTGTATACGATGGGAGCGGTCTTGTCGAGGCCTCGAGCACGACGGCACAGACCCGGGACCACATCGTCGAGACCACAGATCTTTGGAATATTGCTATCGATCCATCGCAGATCAAGGTCGTCAGCTCTGATGCCTCGACACTCTCGAACCCCATCTGGGCTTTCGGCGCCCCACCCCTTGAGCTGCGCATTGCTGCGACCGAAATCGACTGGCCGATCTTATGGGACTCGCCCGCGGACCCTCCCAAGGATCCTCAGGCCAAGGGCAAACCATTCAGTGCACGGTTTGTCCCCTTCGCCAGCGCAAAGGTTCATATGGCGCATCTGCCCAAGATCGAGCTCGATACGGTCGACCTTGATGCGTAATAAAAAGGGTATTCTATTAGGAAGCGATTTGGTTAAAGGCTAAGGGGTTGGAGAATAACTGCCCTGAACAGCGCTTGTTTCTGGAACTATACTTGGTACCTGCGTTCGGTTGTATAGATACTTTAGGCTTGGAACTTCTACAATGTTAGGGCTTCGTTAATGTAGACTTATGTTTGTGAGACGTGGTATTTAGCGGATAAATGAGTGAGATGGTCTAGCGGGTACGAACTTGGCTGTCAATAAATAGCCTTGCTAGCCATTACCATATAGCCCTCTACACTGCAATATGATACAAAAACCCATGATCGAGTTGGTAACGGCCTGGCGAATTATAGTATCTTTACAAAAAGTATTCTTCACTAGAAATTGTTGGGCAGGGGGGTTGGTAATTTTTGTCGGCATTCATTTTTTATTCTTACAGCAGGAACTTGGTGAGCCAGTTAAATGGCATATGTACTCAGCTCAAGAGTAAATTTTTATTATTAATTTGACTGAATGGAACGGGCGAAACAGAGTGTTTAGATGACTTAAGTCTAAAGAAAGAGAAGAAGAAGGAAGTGAAAGAGGAGAGATAGGTTACTGAGGAGCTGGTCTTTCTGACTCTGGCCTTGCAAGCCAGGAACCGTAGTTAGCTCCAATGGCAAACATGAATTCGAGGTTGAACTAGGTCTGGGCCAAGACGATCTGGCAGAGTTGTTCACGAGGAAGGTGGAATACGAAAACACGAAGGCGACAAAAGCGAATCAATGAGTACCGGGGCGAAAGGAACAAAATCTATGTGCAGATATTTGAGTCTATCATCTTAATTAAACCTAAGCACTGTCCCAGGTCTATTCCAAATAACACACTTCTTGCTCGTGTTGACATCCTGTGCCGAATTCTCTGTGCACAAAGTTTCGAACTCCAATCCAGGCACCCGCCACGCCTACCCTCGCATCTACCCTGATACCGGGTTTATTCTCAAATGGAGAATGTTGAGTGTGCAAAATGAGTGTGTCCTCGTCACCGTCCTCCCAGGACCCTGATTTGGTGGAAAGTGTGTTGACAAAGAATGCTGAAGGGGAAGTCGCCAAATATAACGGACTTATTCTGTGGCGTCGTCATAATCTGGTTCGCTATTTAAATAGAGGTGCCTCGGCGCATGGAGTTCTTGTCGAGCCGTTTAACCCATCCATGTATCTTCTGAATTCCCTCCTCGATATTCTGGTTACCTTGCTCGTCGTCTGCGCGTTTACCCTGTGCTTCCTTCTCGCTTGCCTCGCTATCTGGCTCATCGTCGTCTGCGCGTTCCTTCTGCATTTCCTCTTCGTTTGCCTGCGGCGCTTGGATTCCGTCACGTCTGGATTTGGGTTTGTCCTTCGTCATCTTTTTGTAACGCGGATTTTTACCCTTGAGTTTATCCTCGTAATTCAGCTGATCATGTATCAGCGATGGCTTGACTACGACCTCATCGTCCTTTGTCAACCGGACGAGATGTCGAACTGCGAATCCGAGGCTCCGCACGGGATTATAGTACTCCTTCTCATGGTTGTCAAGGTCCGCAATGGAACTCTCGTGCGACTTCTTCGCGCCTCGGCTGACCTCGTCGTCGGGGCAATCGTCCGCAAGGAAGTCCGTTAATGAATCATTGTCCCAGAGACGGATCTCGCTCACGATCAGTCGATGCAGCATGAGAAACAAGGGGCCGTGGCAGTCCGATGGATGTCCGGTAGTGTTGAGCGAGTCCCTATCGCATTTCGCACAGTCGCAGCCGAAATAGAAATACCAGGCGTGGATCATCTCGTGTAGGATATTTCCCACAAGGGC
Organism: Xylariaceae sp. AK1471; assembly: GCA_023159215.1. Classification (NCBI taxonomy): domain Eukaryota; kingdom Fungi; phylum Ascomycota; class Sordariomycetes; order Xylariales; family Xylariaceae; species Xylariaceae sp. AK1471. The sequence continues at coordinate 238,518 of JAJKLI010000026.1, forward strand.
CTCAAGGTCGTGGAGTTTATCGTCTCGGCCGAGGTTCAGTCGAATACGAATGAAACGAAAGTCGTCCTCGGTGCAGGAGGTGGTACGGCTTTCCCACTTCTCGCCCGTGTAGGGGTCCTTCTTCGATACTGTGTTCATGCCAGCTTCTAGCTCAATGGTTGGGCTCAAACGGCCGAAGAAGAAAAACCCGTCCAGGTATTCCATGAAATTCTGCATATCCTGCTGGAAACTTGCGAGCTGCTCGTTGTTGAAGACTTTTCCGTAGTCGTCCTTGCGATCATTGAAGGCTTGGACGAAGTTATCGAGTGATTTCCGTTGGAGAGGATTCAAGTCATCATCCTCCCGCGAATAGAAGGCTTTCACGGTAAAGTTCAGTAGATCGCGTGGTTTGTACGCTGCTCTTTTGAGAGCCGGCGAGTAATTCTTTTTGAAGGGTGCATATTTTGGCAGCGAAGCATGAGTAAACTTTACTTCGCTGTCATTATCGGATTCCCTATAGGAACTATCCTTGTCGTATCTCATATTCTTAGGTATAGCCATATTGCAAGCTTTTGATATGTTAAATGATATGTTTGTTGGGTTGCTGGCTGCTGGTTGCTGATGGTGCAAGAATATTGGATCCCAGAGCAACGGCAGGGAGCTTAGTATATATATAACGTATGTACGTATGAATGGCTACACACATTTTTAGATTGGGCCTTGAAGGCCCTTGGATCTAAGCCTAAGAAACAGCTATCGCTCAGTGAAAGATTCCAGAAGCGCCCCTGTTTTACGATTGAGGTTTGAGTAGCCGCTACAGGAGAATTCGGCGACTAGAAGAGACATAGACTTACTCGACGAATGACACATATAAGTCAACGAAGTCAAAGGTCCTGTAAGGGTAAAGTGACTGCATTAGAGTAAAGAAACACCTCGAAATTGCAGTAGAAACCTTCTAGAACGTCAATGAGACATGGACGTTACGTAGCCAGAGAAAGACAATATTGTGACTAAGTAGATAGGGATGTCTGTTCCTTGAATGCCTAGAAAACTTGAGCTACCTGCGTTCTGGTAAAGGTATTTACTAGAAGAGGCAGTAGGTAAATCCGGCTTATAGTAGAATGAATGTTGTAGTTCGGGGATATCGGGTGGACAAATACGCCAACTAAGCTTTACTCTTATTAGGTCGGCCCTTATCCTGCCAGACATCACCAAATTTCTGATAGACCGCCTCAATCTCTTTCAAGTATTTGCGCTCCGACCTGACTCTCGATATAGTGCCCTTTGGCGTCCTCTCAAGTCCGTCAGCCGGGACAATCAGCATATGAGTTTTGGCAATTCGAGCGTGTGACTGCATCTTGGCATTCAGGGGTTCAAGTACAGATTTCCAAATCTCATGGACTGCCTCCGAATCTGTACCGGGGACAAGCTCGAGGAGCACTAGAGGCTGCAGGCGTTTGTTTCCTATCACTATTACTGCTTTCACTTGTCTATGTGTCATCAATGCTTCCTCGATCGTCCCCGGACTCAGATTGATGCCTGCAGCGAGGGTAATCAGGTCGTCTATCCGACCAACGAAGCGCCACACGTACCGAGACTTATCGGGGTTCGGATGCGGAGTCCAGAGATCACCAATGCGATACTCAGGATATGGCGGCCCAGACTCGGCGGTGATGCCTTCGCGGGCAAAATGAGCTGAATAAGGCGCTGACTTAGGTGTCCAAGTGAGCACCATCTCGTAGAACTTGGTATGGGCGATATCATCTGAATAGCCATCCACCTTCACTTCTCGGAACTCAAGGCCGCTGTGTTCCATATCGAAAAAAACATATTCATGATCTTCAGGGTCGGACTCTAGCTCTGGAGGAAACCCCATCTCGTTGGAACCCCAAAGGTTCTGAATCCGCGCGTATTTTGCCCAAACCTTCTGGGCAGATGGAGAGAGCTCGCCTGTATGTGGAATATAGTTAGAGTTGATTGAGGGTGCAAGATGGCATAATCAGACTTACCGCCACCGAAAAGAACTTTTTCGAATGCTTTGATGTAGTCCTGCGGATTCGGCTTCTTGGCGACTGCTTCCATGATATACGGCATCATTAGGGCTATTTTGGCCTTGGAATAAGTGAAGACATCGAGAATATCGTCGAGGGACATGCCGCGGTTGCGGCATGGCTGGACAAAAACAGCGCCACCAAGGATGCTTAAACACATGGCACATGTCGACGAAATGGCATGAAATGGGGAAACCGGCATGAGAACGCGAACACCGAGTCCCGGGGCGACTGCAACATTTGGGGTCAGCAATTGACTTGTTGGGCGAGATCTGTAAAGGTCCTTAAGAGCATACAAAGCTCTTACGACATAATTCTAGCCCTAACAAGAGCTTTTATCCTAGAAAATGACTAGAATAAGAAGGAAATGACTCCGATAATTACTTACTGATATCCGAGACATGGGACCGCCCTTCCACATCGGGTAATAGCCTCTGTGCGTAAATGCTGTTGATGATTGCATGATTGAATAGTATCGGCTTAGGATCTCCGGTCGTTCCACTGGTATGAAGACACATGTAAGGGTCAAAGGCTGCTTCCTTGTAGGTCTTCGTGTAAGGGTACCACTCTGCGCGATCATTGACGTCCAGCAAGTTATCTAGGTCTGGAACAAGTGCATGTACCATGGGCCGAGCAGCAAGAATGTCATCGATTTGCGTACCAGCACTGTAGAACAATGACTTGCAATCCACTTTCTCCATGAGCCCGAGATGTACATGTAGACTGTTCAAATGAGAGGAGAAAAGGACCTTGTGGCCAGTCTTCAAAGCAGCCATCTGCACCATGTGGTATCTCAGGTCTGAGGCACCAAGATATGCCATCGTTTCAAACGTGGTCGATCTTCCCACAGCAGAATCGATGATCCAGGCTAGCTTGTTGATTGCGTTGGCCAAGACCTCATAGCTAATGTCCTCATAGCCTTTAGACAATTCATTATCATCGATAGGCACCGAGGCCCAGGGACGATGAGGGTCATCGCGTGCTAGGTCATCGATTATGACTGGCATAAGACGCTGGTCATTATCGGCATAAGAGGAACTAGGGGCCATGATGTTGGGTAGTTCGATGGACAGGTTCAAACGGATCGTGAGCGATGGAGAACTAGAGTCTGCTTCCGTCAACAGATTTGCTCTTCTAAGATGATTGTAGTGAAATATTGATCATATTGAAATAGGTTTCGATGAGAGCAAGAAGAGGTAGGTAGCGCAAGGATGAGGGCCCGCCTTGACGAGCGCTTACCGGACCAGGCAAGGGGGTACCTAATGCAGACCCTTGGGCCTAGGTATTACTTAATGCATTCATACCGTATACGGGTTTAAATCTTGGCTCTGAATATTGAGATTCACGAGGGCAATTCCCAAGCATCTACTTACAGTAGAAACATCGATCTATCTGACGTCAGCTCTTTGGCAGAAATCTCATGGATCCGAGGGGTTTTCGGGTTGAATAGTACACCCGATCAGCAACATGGAATCGTCCCCGCCCTCCATTCAGCTGCCCGAACGGACCTAGGTTACGTTGACTGGCAGGATGTAAATGACAGTCAGAGTGAGGTCACGGAGCGAGACTGCTTACCAGGAGAGCTTCTTGAACCGGCATGAGACGACTCGCCCTCTGGAATGAATGATGTATAGGACACTTTATACAGCAAGTCCACAAAGCTTGTCCTGGCGACTGTTTGTATCTGCCCATATCCGAATTGGTGCCAGATTGGTGATCTTCAAGCAGACACTTGCCTTTAGAGGCCATGACAGACAACGGCCTAGCGTTTACGAGGCACTTATATTTTATTACGACTTCTCCGATGTAGAGTGCTTCATTGTAATCTGCTAGGGTTGTTGCTAATAGTCTGCTGGCAAGACTGAATGTCCGACACTAGCACACGGAGCTGCTTGACCACAATGGAAGCGAATAAGAGCGGTACTACAACCACAATGGCAATGTGAGCCTTTGCCAGATCTAATCATATGTGGCTGCTATTGGTAAATAAAATCACTCGGAAGCTTAATTTTGTTATAAGGCTTGTCCCTACGGGAAGATGGCCCCAGCAATACGAAGACAGCTCGAGCTTGGCGACATTACAAATATCCTTCACCACGTAGAGCCCACTAAGCTTGAGTATAAGAAGTCATGGTCTAATATCAGGTGTTGGCCAATGTCTCACCTGGTACTTAGATGAGAACTCCTATGGAACCTGGATACTCCTCGTTGCCATCCGCCCGTCCAGTCGCAGACTTCGCAGCCTCATTAGCCAGAGCGTTCATCTGTTTCGGCACAGTCCAGAACGAGACATCACATACATTCTGGGCGTGTTCTCCTAAAAATTTCGATAAAATTTCCAGAGATCCTGGTTAACAACTGGTTTGCGGCCGGATGTACGCCAGCCTTGAGCAGCCCAGGCGTGCATCCATTCCCTTGCGTCCTTGCTGATGCATTCCGAGTTCGTTGCGATGATGATGCGGTGCCAGCCTTGCTCCACCAGCTCCGAAAGCTGAGCGCTGAAATGATGGCACGGAGTTCTACTCGGTTGTTCGTGTGGATATGTATATGGTCATCGGGCCCCTTCGTTTCTAAAGCGAAGCTCATGGTACCATAAGAGGAGTGATTGAAAATGAAGCTGCAACCACCACGTGGAGTGCGGTCAGTCGAGCCATTGTTAATGCAGGCACCAGTAGTCATTGCCTTGAGCGCTAATAAGTGAGGGACGAAGCGGCGGCGAATGCAGAATCTCTCAGCTAAGTACGATGCTGCCATGTTCACTTTGCGGACAGGGAACATGAAGGACAGATCCTCCGATGCATGAAATTGACATCCCGTCCGTACGCCATCTGCTGCCTAAGACACCCCGTCTGTCAAGAGGACTGCGTTTATTATATTGCCGTTTACTCCGCATATTTGAAACGTCGTTTAGACCAGGCTCCATACCTTAGACAGCAACCCATGAATGAAGAAGACCGCCGCAAAAGACCACGAAAGCGAGCAAGAACCCTCCAATCCCAAAACCACCCTGAACATCATCCTTCGCAACAGTCCAGATGACCGATACCAAAAGGCAGAAAAGGAAGCCAACACACCCACAAAGGAAAAAAGCAAGCGTGTCCACACCCTCAGCAAGGTGTATGCCCCAGCCAAGGGCCATGCCCGTTCGCGGGCAGGGTGTCAATTTCTCTCCTAGCTTCTTCGGAAGTCGCCTGTAGAGATCAGGCATCACTGCCGCATGGGACGGGTTTTCGAAGAAATGGACTAGTAGATTTGGCCCAACCGGTGGTATCAAATCTGCTGGCATCGGGTCGTAGGCGTAGTGGACGCGCATGTTGTCTGGAGGGAGAGACGGCTGCTTCCGAACGTCGGCCAATCCTGAGCGATGCATTTCAAGCTATGAATGAATGTAAAGTAAGCTAACAAGTTGCTGTTTCTCTTCTGGGGTCCGACACGTTTGAAAGCCGGCCACGTACCTCTACGAAATGTATAGCCTTGACCTTCTTCAGCCACGAGAGCGAGACACTTCTTCGATGTTTCAGATACACGCTTTTCAGCAGTGTGAAGAAGTCCCTATCAGATTTGATCGAGCACACTTCGGGTTGTCGAACTTGCGACACCCAATGTCCGGACGGAATGCAAGCAAGCAGATAGCTATGCCTAGTAGCAGTGGCAGAAGCGCCAGGCCTGTTAACACAATTCCCGAGTTCTATCCCGTCCTCATCTTTCCAGAATGGGGGCACTAGTCGGGTAAAAAGACTGTTTGATGAGCCACTTCTCGTCGACTTCGTCGTAGAAGATGCGGTGACTGCCTGCGAGATATTGGACTCTAAGTCAGGTGGGTTGTCGAAGGACCTTGCAGACTGAGTGAGCATTATTCCTAGCTCTTCCAAAGCCCCAGGTCGATTTTCAACGTAGTCGTCCTCAAGACGCTCGCCGCATTCCTAAATGATGTTAACATATGTCAAGTGCAATGAGTCCTATGATCTGGCCTACACATGTCCACACGAGACGGCTCCTTGTCCTAGGTGAAACTATAGATGCCAACCATTCAATCAAGGTTCGTAGTCCTCCAAGTGGCCAAATTGACGTAGGGAATATTGATCCTACTGTACTTCCTGTCAGAGGCTCCATGGTGAGAGACTTGGCACCACTAGTAAACTGGCTGGGGCTATTGATTTCAACTCCTTTAGGGGTTGATCTCTCGCTTTCACTGTCGCTCAACTTTTCGCACGATGCCTCATTCTCTGGCGGACTATGATCAGAACTAAAAGGGTTCTTCTCACTATCTAGTGGATCTTGATTAGAACCGATAGAACCATTCTTATCCTCTGACGGGCACTGATTAGGACCGAGGGAGTCCTTCTCACTCGTCGGCGGCTCGGATATGACTTGCGCCTCACACCGTTCAGGGGCGGGTACATCAGGCTGGACGTCCAGGTACTTGCCGCTCTCTTGATTGGGGGAACCAGTCAGCTTGAACTCGATTAATCAGGTCGGAGGTGGGAACTTGGATTACCGTTTATGCCTTTTTCCGAAGTCATAGATGAAGCGTCATCTATTGGCATATCAGTAGTTGGTGGTGTATCATTTCTACAGACAGCTGCTTCATTTCCTCCAGGCACTGTTTCTTCCCTCTGGCCATCTTCTCTCTCTGGCCCACTCTCACTGATATTGAAGTGTGAACGATCATCCGGGGTACCCAGTTCGCTTCTCGATGGCTCAATATTTTGAGTCACAGCAGAGCTATCACTCTCCTTCGAAGGGGGTTTCGCCAACCTGTTTGCCGACCTTTCCGACGACTTTTTCGCCGACTTTCTAGATGTCGTGTCAGTTTTGACATTTCCTAGAGAACTCTCTACCTCGGGCGAAAAATGATCGTTTTCACATCGATCAATATAGTATGTTCTGTGTACCATTATTCCATGACAGGTGTTGGGTGAACTACACTGGACAACACCCATGTCTCGAGTGCAGCCGCATAAAAATATGATAACTTGACGTCTACACATCTTAACATGCGGTAATAAAAGCGTATTGTTGTATGATATGCGCAGTAAACTAAACGAGCAGAAGTATAATAAAAAAGCTAAAATGTTTCTGAGGAAGTGAAATCAACGAACTTGGTGACGGACTGACCGCTATTTTACATAACTTCTATAGTATTTCGGCACAGATGGACCAACTCTGCCTTCCTGGGGCAATTTGCCTCAACATCGTATTTCACGGCACCATGCACGAAAATTATGCACGAAGGAACCAATACTCGATGGTGACTGGAGAATGGATCCCGAGCCCCTGACACCTTCTCTAGCTTGTCCAACCCATCGCCGGAGGCAGCCTGCGTAACCAAGGCAGATCATATCCTCACACGATTGTTTTGCAAATGGTAAAGACTTCGGTAAGATCTTCATGATCATGATTGAATAGCTCAGACATTTTCTGGCTATTATAACTTGGTTAGAAAGGTGATCCCATTACTTTGCTTTCTGCTATATCGTAGTGCGCGGTTGGAAGCTGATTGAATTTCTGCGTCTCGAAGCTTGTCTTGAACACCGTCTAAAGCACTTTGGCTTCTCCCGTGGTGACGAGTATCAACTTTGGCAAGGCAATTCTTATGGGATAAGGGAGATGTTATTTACTAATAACTAGGACTCATAGCCAAGCCGGTGACCGAGGAACAAGAAATCCAACGGGACATGGTGAGGTAGCTAACATAGAGCTATACCTATCCATTATCACAACAAAACTCTTTGAGCGGATATTGCCCTAATTGTATATCCAAGTACTTCCATTATGAGCTTGAAAACACTTGTGATCACTTACGTACCTACCTACTGGTAATCCGAAGACACACTCGTAGGCATGTCTGCTCTCAGCTAGCCCAACACCAGCACCATATGATTCCATTAAACATCCATACAAGAGCCACTAAATACGCAGCAGTGCTCGGATGGATCCCTCTCAATCGCGACAGCAAGACGTTTGTCTTCTGTAAATTCGACAAGCTAGCCGCACGAAACCTGCTGTGCACCCAAAGCGAGCTGCTCTGTATCGAGAGAGAGAACTGGCTGTCTTCGATCACCAGGATGCACACGCGACGCTCGACGACTTGCAGGCCAAAGACACCGCTCGACATGGGAGATACTGGTCAGCCGGAGCAGAGCTGATCATGATGAATCGAGGCAGTGGATAGAGCTCCGTGAAAGGCTCCACCCCACGATCAATGAATACCGTAAGGCGCGCTCCCAGTGTATGGGAATTGTAATGTTTTCTATTACATTCCTTTTCCTTCTGAAATCCAAACGAAAAGTGGGCTCGCTGACTTCCTTAACTCGGCTTCTTCGTAGATGAAGCGCTCCTCCTACAGAGCCAGCTAGCGTAGCTGCGCCGACCCAACAGGAGAGTGCTTGAGACTCTATAGCATTGGTTCAAGAAGCCTGAGCCTATGCTCGGCGGGGATGTGAAGAAGTTCCTTGATGATGAGAACAACCTCATCGCCCTGAAAACCTTAGTAGAATTCGATTATCTCTCGTAATTCTTGAGACGCCACTGGTTTGTAAGGTTAGGTAAATCCTCGCCTAAGCTACATGAGCCTTGGAAGATTCATTGCCTATATGCGCTACCTTTCCTACATAGCCACATATTTGAATTGCCCACCGTGCAGACCGAGTTAACTAGAGACGGCCACACCAAAATCGGCCGGTTCGAAGAACGCTTCGTATCCCTAGCTTCCACTGGTAGCGGCCGCAAGTTGCCTGTCAGAAGGCGAAAGGAATATGCCATCGCTTGCCAGAGCGTAAATACCCTGACAGTCAAACTAGGATCTAAAGATCTTCTCTGACAGACTTAGTAGGCTTTGGCTCAGCAGCGTTCGCAGTGGGCTTGCCATGAGAAAGTCCCGGGATCGGCCCCCTACTACTACTGGTATTGTGGTATTGTTAGAGCTGGGGTGTCGTGGCTTTGATGTCCGCCTAGGAGACCGTCTTGTTGCTAGGGCTGCTATTTGTTCGCTTATAGCTAGTATTCGGTCTCTTACGGTGGATTGGAGCGTACACACTGCTGATTTTGCAGCGAGATGTTGACTATCTGCTTAGCTTTTGCCGAATAGTTGGCGTTGTAGTCCCCTTTGAAGGAGGCTACAAAGTCGTCAGAGACTGTCGCGTATTTGATAAGCATTGTCTTGGTAGCAGTAGTCTACCCTACCTGTATACTTCTTCCAGGCAGGGGACCTAGCGCATTTCTACCGATGCCCTCGTCTCTATCAGCGCCTTTCCCGCTGTAGCCGATCTTTAGAGGAGGCTATGTGTTGGCGACTTTCTCGTGCTTCCTAGTACGCTGCACGTGAAGATTGGTTGGCAAAAATAGGTGTGGGCAGCAGCCTCGTGCGCGCTTACATCTCCTCTAGCCTAGGCTATAAGGCCTAGATTGGCGTGGTTGAGTTACCTACCATTACGATTAACTGCCAGAATGCAGTGTTGTTTTGTTTGTTGGAAACACCATGTAGTTAGGGAATGATAAGTAATGCGTGCTTGTGTGCAAACAGCACCTTACCTTGCGCACGGACGACATTTAGAAATATGGAAGTAGACAAACTGAACTGCCACCGACGCTTTGACCATTCTATGGTCCATTGCGTTAAAAGACTATAAAGACTATTGCGACATTGTCAAATGTTGAAATTCTTTTAATGTCTATTTATGTTTGCGATTTTGCGATCAACTTCTACCACTGTGTTACTATTTACGATTCACTTTCGTAAGTGCCAGACTATGGTGAGCATCGTGGCTTGTGACGTAGTACGAAAAGGGAAATTACACAACAAGTGGTGCGCCTAAGTCAGGAACCTATTAGGGCAGCCGGCTTGGTCAACACGTCGGCCTAACAAGTTGACCTAAGTAGAGCCCATCATTCTACTAATTTATAAATCCTCATCATCTCATAGCGGGCTACGATGGCTACAATCCAGATCCTATCAGACCTGCACCTCGAGAGCCCCCAGGCGTACGATATCTTCGACATTCCTCCTGAAGCACCTTATTTGGCGCTCTTAGGTGACATCGGTTATGCGAGCAAGCATGAAAGCGAGTACTGTGCGTTCTTAGACGACAGCTCGCCAACTTTGACGCCGTTTTCCTTGTGCTAGGAAATCACGAGCCGTGGCACTCGACTTGGGCAAACACGAGGGCTCGCATGCGGACTTTCGAGGAGACGATCCGGAAGGAAAGGGAAAGCCATGGTGGATCATCAGCAGCAGCGCCCGGCGAGTTCGTGCTATTAGACCAGACACGCTACGATATCCCAAGGTCGGGACCCGAAGAAGTAGGCGTAATGATCTTAGGCTGCACGCTGTTCTCGCGCGTCTTGCCTGAAAAATTTGCAAATGACGTCAGTTTCGGCCTACAAGATTTTTTAAGATAGACGAGTGGACGGTGGAAAAGCACAGCGCACGCTTGGAAAAGGAGCTTGCGTGGCTAAACGAACAAGTCGTCGCGCTTGAGGGCACTGGCGAGAATAGGAAGATTGTTATCTTTACGCACTTTAGTCCAACGCTTGACGACCCCGCTACAGACCCGAAACATCGCAATAGTCCTATCCAAGCGGGCTTTGTTACGGATCTTAGAGATCAGCCGTGCTGGAAGAGTGAATGTGTCAAGCTCTAGGCGTTCGGACATACGCATTTCAATTGCGATTTCGTGGAAGAGACGTCGCAAACACGTGTTCTAGCGCACCAGCGGGGGTATTACTTAAGTCAAGCGCATGGCTTCGATATTAGAAAGGTTATTAAGATATGAGGCTACTTTAGATTACCTATGTAGAAGAGTACATAGATGCCGATGGCTTGCTCGACCACACGCTTCTGCCGGAACCGTGTCGTGTCTTCTGGCGCGGGCTGAAGAAGAACCAAATGTCTCTTTGGGAGCTTTGTAACCAATTTGAAGCAAGCCTCGGAGAGAACGAACTGGACCGTGGTCATGACTTTGAGGTTGAGCTGTTTACTTAGCTTCATCACGCATTGGCCGAGGAAATGAAGTCTTTAGCAAGGCGCAAGTGCATATTAACTTGTGAGACAGGGCCTAAGGGAGGCATAACTCGCAACGCGGATTGATACAAGCACACATTTTGAGCCAGCAGGTGATGGGAACGGGGGGGAAAGGCGACAACAGTGACATGCATCACCTAACTCCCCACCACACCCCCATATTGTACAAAATGGACTTATTCCTGACGACACTACTGGGTTTCTCCATTCAGCCATTTTCTCTAGATAACGGCCAACGGCCAACGGAAAATCATATCTATAATATGCGGCCAACAACGCCGTAACCTCTTCCGCCTCCATCTCACCATCCTAAGAACCCTTATTCGGTTGATATATGGGAGAGCAGATGGGATCCCGAGTTTTCTGGAGGCTATGGTCGTACGTGGAAGACCCGTTCTACTATCGAGGTATATAGCCCACAACTCGTGAAGAAAGACTACGTCGTACGGGGCCCGCGCTCGTTGAAACGTGACGACTCAGTCGTTCTTGTCAAAGAGACATCTGTCCAGTATTTGCTTAGGCCAACTGACGAAGCGAAAACGTCGGCATCAAGTGTGTGGAGATGATAACGAGTATTGTGTCAGGGCGCACGTTGAAAGATTCAGGTACGAAGAAGTGGTGGAGGGGGTTGGAAGGGAGTCCAACTAGGTTCGGTCTCCTCTGATAGGAGAGTGTAATACTACCTACAGTGACAGCCTCTCCTTATGCTGCGTAGCGTAAAGTCTTAACTCGAAGGGTAAAATTTATGCCTTGGTCGATAGGTTAATGCTTTCAGTTCACATGGACAAGATAAAAAGGAGGAGCTTTGGTCTTGTAAGGCCTGTTAGCGGTTGTGATATTGTAGAGGGAGGAGTTCCGAGACTTAACTGTCACTGTTTGAAGATATCCGTCATACTTTCAACCACGGGTAATGAGTTAGCTGTATTGCCAGTGGTAAATGTTTCCGGATAGAATGTACTTAGGTAAGATTCAGAACCACCACCTTTCTATACTCATGCGGGAACGGAGGGTAGCAAGACACTCGGCAGTATATTGTAAGTTGGGAGAACGAATATGGTAATTTCCTAGGAAGAACTCGCTCGGAATAGGATATTATTAGGATATAATCGCAAGTGAGGATGAAAAAAAGGAAAAAGCAAATAATCAAAGAAGCAGTTGCTAGCTAGCCATAAACATCATCAAGCCTTATCCTACTCCCACCTAGACGCCTTCATTAACCACACCGCTTTTTTTACCCCGAAGTAGAAACCTATCCGCTTGGTGTGCTCTCGCGGCTGGTTCTGGGCTCTCTCTTGCTCAAGAACCCCCGCCTAATACCTGACGAGGTCCCCGGACGTGGACTCTCCGCCGCAGGGTCCACGAATGTGCTCTTGATGATAACAGTGCCGCTTCCCGCCTTGATCTCTTTCTCGCCCGTGCCGCTCTCGTCCACAAAGTACAGCGCTTCGCCGAGATCATCGTCGCTACCAAAGGTATGGTGGCCCTTAACTTCAATGCGGAACTGCGTGTCTGGGGTACATTTGTACTTGAAGGTCTCATCGAATTGAACTGTGCCGGGTACCTCGTGGTGTTTCGTCTTCGCAATAGTTTTCTCTTTCGGCGCCAACTGTTTGATGAGAACGTAAACATCTGAAGAAGGAGGGTACCCAGACGCAGATACAACTGTGAATGTGGCTGTTCCCTGGCCAGGGCCACCAGGGGCCAAGCTGTGGATTGAAGCAGCCCCCATGCTGGATGAACGGTTATGCGACTTGGAACCATTAGTCGTCATGGGTGCGACATTCTCTCCCTCAAGACCAATCGGATCGGTGCGTTTGATACCAGAAGGAGCTGCCGAGGCATCCGTATCGTGGGTTACGATCATGGGAACATCCGTGGTACTTAGTGATACGATGGAACCATTGCTTTCGTCTTCCTTTTTGCCTCGGAACCCACGTTTGATAAAACTGGCACCCTTACCTACTCCATGCCCAACAGCACCAGCGACGGCTACACCACCTTTGACTGGTGCACCCACGACGCCTGTGACAATCTTGCCAGGAGCAGCAAAGGTGCCAGAGAAGGTGCCAGTACCTAATCTCGAGCGAGTAACATAGTCAGGGCGGAAAAGGAGACGTAGTCTGATAGAACCAGACTTCCCATCTAATAGAAGCTTAACATCCTGTGCTCGAAACGGATCAAGCTGCTCAAGATTGATATAGGCCCCTCCTAAGAAATCAGGTTTATCTGCGAAGTCGTAGTCGTATACTTTGCAGCAAAATTTAGCGGCGGTACGAGAAGGAACAGGGACTTCAAAGAACTCGTTCCACTGTGGGTTGAGAGTCTTCTTCTGGGTTTTCGTCTTAAAGACTTCTTGACCATTTAGTTCAAATTTGCAATAGGGATCGCTCTTTCCATTCGAATCAGCCGCGGGTAGGTCGGCAGCATCTAACACATCGACACGAAGATTGCCCATGTTGTTGATACTCTCACTAGGGTCGAGCTGCATTTTGACAGGAATATACTTCAAACTGACTTTTACAGTTGCTGTGCGGTTTTCTTCGTCCTTAAGCCGCAAGACGGTGGGATTATTCTAGAAGTGTTAGCATACCCCGGTTGAATGGTAGCATGACGGGACTTACGAGGCATTGTTTCAGGGTTTCCAGCGTATTGCCAGTCAAACGAGCTATGGTGTGGTCCTCGTCGCGCTCTTCACCCGGCTTCTCGCGCTTTTCTCTTACTTTTAAAGTAAGCCTAGAGAACTCTAGTTCACGAATGAAGCAATCTCCGATCTCGTCGAACTTAAATGATTTTGACTTTGCTGTTCCAGACGCATACGAAGGATAAAGCATATCGTCGACAAAGATTTCGAGATGAGTCCCACTCTTGGGCATTTCACCCTCGATGAGATTGAATATTAAAAATCCGGATTCATATTTGAGCAGCTCTTCAGGAGCAAGACGAAGCTTGGGCGGTTCCCTTGGCGCTTCTCGAGATCCCCGGCCATTCGTAACAGAAGGTGATGTAGGCGACTTAGGCATAGCCGGCGATGTCGGTGTGGCTGGTAGGTTATTAGTGCTCTTCCTTTCCAATGAAGAGATTTTGCCAGCCTCCGATGATCGTGGAGCATCAAGAGACGTCCGCGAAGTCTCAGCGGCGGGCTCATTCTCTTCGGCGTCCTCGTCATCTCCAGGGTCGGCTATGTTCAGGCAAGGGAAGAATGACACGGTATAAGCTAATGTTCCTTTCTCGATACCCTTGCCGTGTAGACGCAGGCCTCCCTCCCGTACCTTCTTACTGTCGTTAACCATCCATTCGCCACTTTCATCTTGCTCCATATAATCACCGGCGAAGACTTCGACTAGGCCCAAGCTTCGGTCTTTACCCATCTTTTCAGCATCCATAACTTCCAGCGTAAGCCTGTCACGGGATGAGTGCATGGGTACGTAAATGACTTCATCCCACTCTGGGTCAAGAGTGTTGCGATGTGTCACAGTTCGGCCCTTTTCAATGCCTGAAAGAAGGACACGAACATAAGGATCCGACTTACCCATGGTTTCAAAGTTGCGAAGGCCATTGGCGCTCTTGAAGTGAAGACGGATAACACCAACGGGTGTCTGGTACCCTCCGGAGCTTGACAGAACACCTGGAATTGCGACAGGCTTCCACTGTGCTGTGAGCTTCGCTCGTCCGGTGTGGACTCCAGACAGATTATACCACTCGTGACCCTTCTCCATCATCTCAAGCATATCGTCTAGTTTAATTTGGTATGTGCCGACAAGCTGATCCCCGGCGATATCACGGTCATCTTTGATGGCCAAACCGAGCTTAGCATTCTTGCGGTCGGTAATGAGGATCTCTTTAGATCCATCATCCCAGATAGGGTTGTTGGTGCGCTTGAGCTTCTTTGTCTGGTGAACTTCTTTGCTGTTCAGTAACAAAGCGGCGTAGGGATTAAGAAGTCCGACAAGACTCTTCGTGCCATCAAGATCTTTCGCTTGCTCAATCGTATAACGCAATATACCTGTGTTTGTCTCTGGTGGAGGTTCCACCTTACCGTCGGGCAGTTTGGTTTCCTCGAGGACGGGGAAGAAACGGAAGTCAGCGTTGACCACACCTCGGGCTTTGCCATTGGCGATGACTTCCAGCCGTTCGTTCTCGTAAACACCGAGCTCCTCGATCTTTTCTAATGGAAAAGAGGCAACACCAAGTTCCTTATCTTTACGGAAACCATTGTAGTCGTATAACATAAGATCGAGAGAATCGTTAAAGGAGGTAACGATAACATAGTGTGTTTCATTCCATCGAGGGTTGGGAGTGTCTTTGATCGTCTTGGTTTGAGCAAGGGGAGAGCGCTTATTTAAAGTGATCACAGCGTATGGATCGGGATTTCCGGAGAAGTTGTCGGGGTTCTTGAGGCCTTGAGCTCCGTGGAGCGTTACAGCAATCACGCCAATAGCCTGGTCGACGGGAGAGCCAGCTAGCAGTTTAGCAACCTCGATGGGGAAGACATTTGGAGCGTACATCATCGGGGCTAAGTTGCCATGAATTTGCTCCTGAATGAAACGTTCAAGCCCGGGAATGAAGTTGATATCAAACCCAAAGGTATCACCGCCGAGCGGCTTGCAGACGTAATCAATAGTAGGACGCTCTAGGAAGCACATTTCAACTTTCTCTATATGAGGGAAAGGAAATTGTAGCTTGACCTTGAGCCGCATGATACCGGAGAATGCCATGTCTTCAACAATAATATCTAGACCTTTGCTAATCATAGCTTTGCCAATTCGAATTTCCAGAACAACCTTGGGATTGATTTTGTTCTTGATTTGGCGAGCTGTCATGTCGGCTGTATCGTTGGGAGTGAAACTGAACTTCCAATCCATAACAACAGTATCATCCTCAGCTTTTGGGTATGTCTTAACATGATCCATCCTCGGAGGTTTCGACCCGAGTGTAAAGGTCTTGAGCTTCAAGCTATCCAGGAAGGCTGGCGTTGCGGAGCTCAGAACTTGGTCCACCGAGCTGATGACGGTCTGAGCGAGGACTGGCTGGTAAATGGGCCAAAACTTTAGCAAGAAGGAATTTATCCATTCAAGTGATTCAGTGTCGGTGTCTAGTTTCTTTAATGCCATCTCTCGAATGACATCGTCCCGAAAGTTTCGTCGAACTCGTCTACTCGAGGTGCGATAGTATGTCGAACAAGCAGCCATAATCAGAATGATCCACCCCAAGCCGCCGCCGAGGATAGCAACTAGCCAGGAGGAGAGACATGCAAAGACGATGATCCCGGCATTATGATACCAATCTGTCAAAACAGTAAGAATAAACAGCCACGTAAAACCTCGGGCTCAAGGCGCGGAAGAGAAAATTACCACCGAAGAACTTGTCAGGGATCTTGCCCTCCAACCAGGTCGAATGGTCGAGCAAAGTATCGCCAGAAAGGACACTTTCGACAGGCCAGCCGAAGCGCTGGTCCCATCCCACCCTGGCCGCGATATCTTCCTCGGTTTCGCCCGCGTCATTTTCCTGTATTGTTTTCCCATCTTCGTCTTTGGCGAACTCGACAACACCGGCCTTGGAAGGGGAAGGGAGGTCGTAGGCGGCCTTGGTGCCATCATCTACGTCAGTCGCAAGAGCTACGCCTTTCCGGTGCCTCGAGCGATGCGGGTCGTATGGGAGATTCTACAAGAAAACACCATCGTGAGTTAGTAGGGGCACTATCGGGGATACTTGGTCGACGTACAGCTTGGGCTTGGGCTTGTTTTTCCTCGAGACTGGCATCTGGGTCGAAGGTAAAAGCGGCCACGCCAGCGTTTTTGCTCTCCTCGACAAGCTTCTTCTGTGCGTCATTGGAGGTGACCGAGGAGGCGGGATCATTGGCAGCATCGATTGCGCCTTGCTGCTTGAGCTCACTCGCCTGTTGAGCGGTAGCCATGATGCGATTGGCAGAGCTGCCGTGGCAGCGAAGTTGTAGGGATCGGTCAGGTGTTGACAGCTATCGTGAACGGTGGCTATTATACAATGCACGTATAGAGTGATTATGTCTTTGCGACTCGCAGAGCTATCGTGCGGCTATAGAGACAAGCTCGAAAACAGTGGTAGGTTATGTATGGCAAAGGGCGGTAGATTAATTATTGGAAAGGATAACTGTTGGTTTCTCGCGTAAGTGGGATACAAAGGGAAAAAGCAACATATGCAATGATTCAGCTAGCTAAGGGGTGAGTACCTACCTACATGCACATAAGGTGTTTAAACGTATTTGGTGATAAAGGGCGTAAAGGACTAGAGGTAGTGTATTCCTATTGTACATAGTACTGTACCTACAGACTGGCTTGACGGGAAAAGTGCATGCAACCAACGAGTCTTGATTTCGACCCGGACTTCGCCTTGTGCACCAAGCAAGGAAGCTTTCAATAGAGCATCGTCATCCAACGATCGTCGGAACCAATTGCTCGGCGACCTCACACTAGCCGAACTTGGACATCTAGCTTCTCTCTATATTGCTCTCTAGTGGGCCTGGACCTCGTTACCATCCTGACCAGATCCTGACCATGAATCACCAAAACCCTGTTGCGCTACTGAAAGACTTGTCCACATTGGGGGCTTCGTTTTGCGCTGGGTGATTGTGGCTCGCTGGCAACTTGGCTGGCTCGCTCCCTTAAGATTGTGGCTCCTCAGACGAGACGACGTAATGTCCGCCGAATTTGGGTCACTTCACCCAATCAAGGAGCATCAATCTTGGAGGGGGGTATTGGACAGTGTCTTCCACAGTACGTGCTTGAATTGCACCATGTATAGATATGTACGTGCTTTCGTACACCAGTTTATAAACGTGTATGTGAGCTTTCAATACTTATGAATAGTACGTATGGTGTACCACTTGTGAATACCTAGTAATTTCATAGCAAGGTTCAATATCATCAGTTAGATGTCAGCCATCTTCCGCATGGACTATTATGGGAAGATCTGTCATACATATCATTATTCCTATCTTGTGCCACCAAATTTGTAACACTTCAAAGTTCAAACAGAGCTGAGTAAGTGGGCAGCTATTTCTGTTTTACTGTCCTAGCTGAGAGAAAAAAGGTTTAACCCGGCTAATAGTCCAAGATAGAGGCTCCGTCTTCTCGCAGATTATCATGCATATGCTCTCCTCTGCCTGGAGTACACGTATGGATTTCCCCAGCCACTACGGGTATTGTAACCGTGAACCCGCCAATAATTCAGCTCCGAGTCCCATCTGAAGCCGTAGTGCAAAAGAAGGTGCATGCAACCCTGTATCACATCGCCGGAGTCTGCATTTACTGGGAGCAGAACCGACCGCGGTACTATAATTCGTTGTACGCCCCTGCTCTGCCGGTTTCCGAAGTCCCATCTACTGTATGAGAGGTACCCACATATCGTAGACCGTTTTCGTAATACCAAGTCCTTAACAACTTAATAGCCCTAGGTATCAATTACCATTTTTCCACCTTTCGAATTCGAAATTATCAATTAGTACCTACTCATTATCTACTAGAGATTCATGATATACTTGAAGGACCCTCTAAGAAAATGACGCAGTTGAAGTCTGTGCAATGCACTAGACTACACTGTGCCCCTCCTAGTGTACTGCTTGGCACTGGCCCTGTACTGGTAGCTTGTGCTGACTAAAGGCCCACCACAAATTTATAGCTTTAAAAAGTCTTTCTACTGTACATGCTGCAGGTTTTCTCTTTTACAAAACAATTTTTACAACATATCAAAGCTCGGGCGGCTTCCAAACAGAACCTCTGTCGGCCGGTCTGCAACAAACTCTTGGGTAAGCTCAATACTTTCTTTTCGTTCTAATATATTCAAAACTCTGTTGGATGATGCAACGAAATAGCATGTATTACCTGATCTCATCTCCTGATGTACCAATTTTATCACCAAGATCTCTGACTACCAACAACCGCTTTCTACTATTGTGATATTGCGCTTTCATATCTCAATGAATCAAAAGCTAACAATCAATTTGATTCTACCAGATTCTACCAAGGCTGTTGTACAGCAGAAAATCACCGTATGCCGAGAAAAAATGGGTGCCATCCCGAAACCACCCAAGGGTCACTTCAACGTTCTCTACTTTGCAAGTGCGAACTCCTTTACGTCCAGAGAATATGACACGCTGCCCGCGCCGCTCTCAACCAGCAAATTTTTCGATGCCCTGGAAGAGAAGTACAGCGGAATCAAAGACAAGATCCTCTCCTCGTGCCTCGTGACTGTCAACCTCAACTATGTCGACGTACCTAATAGCGACAGTGAAGATGCCTTGGTGATCCAGGAAGGTGACGAGGTTGCAATTATCCCTCCCGTTAGCTCTGGATGATCAATCAATAGCCTATATATGTCATTGAAAACCATACTAGTCCGGGAGGAATATTTATGAGCAATGATGGTTATCTAGAGGCACTGTGACTTATACAGAGGAGTGAAGCGGCGCGCGTTCTTCACCGCCTTGCCCCCTCCGCCTCTCCACTCCTTGGACACCAGATATCCGGAGCTTCCTGTCGAGTCTCCATACCTTTCGACACCTAGCATGTTTCATGATGTGCGCGATAAATTTCCTCACGTCGGACTCGTACCGAACCAAACAATGTACATGTATTGGTAACAAGGTCGAGAGGGTTAGTCGTTATGGTTGATTCGTGGCAACCAAGGGCTGAGTACGAGACGCAACGCTCAAGCCCATATGAGCGCACGTTATCATCCTCCCTCGCAGGGGCGAGAAAACTATACATGGTGGGAGTTGGGGTTCACGGCTAAGACCTATATCACGCAGTATGTGATTAGAATAAGCACTTAGCTGGCATTCGATACTACCCTTGAGCTCGTATAAGAACCAGAAACAAGCAAGCAGGTTGCACAGTTCGTAAGAGAAGAATTAACTAGGCCACGAGATAAAAGATTGTACCCATCATTAGACACAAATTCGGAAGATTTCGAAACACCAGCCACAGTCTCTCTAGCCGTGTGGCAAGTCAAGAATGTCTCGTCCACCGTGGACGCACAGGGAGAAGAAGAGTACTTCATTAATCACTAGTTGGGTAGACTAGTTGATCAGACCCGCGAGTCATTGTCTTCCGGTTGCTCTGATTCGCTGTGCGGTACGATACGGCGGCCACGTGGGATACTCCGGTTTGAGCGGTTGTTTAAAGATTGATATATGGAACTGCAGTTGTACGAAATGAAATCGAGGTAGCAAGATGTTCAACGATCTCCTAGAGTTGAGTGGAATGAGACGAGGTAAAGGGTAGCGATTATCTACAGCTCACCGAACTCTTTTTTTTCAACCAAGACATATCCAGGTTCTCGTTAGCAAAAGACGTGCACAGTAACTCTCAAAAACATACAAATTCTCGCATGGCCTAAAGCTGCTCGTGTAGAACCACAGGAAAGCATTAATTACTGCTGCCGAGAAATATCTGAACCGACAGACTTGATCATACACCTTAACTCTGTCCGCGCCCGAACCATGTTACCCCTCATGTTATCACAGTTGCCTTAGCTCTCTCTTCTCGCTCTTTCATTCATGGAAGTTAGACCTCCGTCACATATGCTCTAACTCCATTGCCAAAAAGCGGTCTGTCGGAAGAAAACTGGCATCAAGCTTCGTGTACCAAATAAATGTTCAACTCTGAGCCCTAGCCAGGGTTCAAGTTGATGGTTGCCCCACTACCATAGAAAAAGGAGTGAACGTCATCTGCAAGCATCTTCAGCTGTGGTTATCAGAGCCTCGTGCACTACCACGTCACATCTGTATACCATCAAGTCATATCGAATCGTCGTGACACACAAACCGATCGTGAGAAAGGGGCGAAGCGTAGCGTATATGTGTACACTTGTCAAGGATAATTGTCATTGGCCTCAATAGTGCCCATTTAGGCAAGCAGAGGCTCCTCCTCGCTCTTAACCTCGGGCTCCTCGGACTTGAAGTCAGACTGGAAGTCCTTCTTAGGGGCCTCAGGGAAGTCGGTCTCCTTAACGTTGAACTGAGGAGTAGGCTTCGCGGCGACGGGCTCGGGCGAAGCAGACCCGCCACGGTGGATCAACTGTTGAGCCTTAGCAGTGTAGTCGCCCATATATTGCTTGGTGATCTCAGTGGCCTGCGAGGTGTGCTTGCTAGCAACCTCTTTTAGTTGCTGGGATTGGCTGTTTAGCATGTTGGAAGCCTCTTGAACATAGTAGTCGATGAGCTCCTTGTTGGTGGTGTAGATGAGCGGCGCCAGGAATAGGACACTGGCTCCGGTCAAGGCAAGACCCCAGTAAGGAACAATCTTAGCCAGGTAGTAGGACAGGAAAGCCCCAATTGCAGCCTATATCATCCTTGTTAGCACATGAATGTAGCGGACGAAGTATAATAATGTGACTTACAGCAGCTGAAGCGGGAACATTCTCAGCAAACAGGATGCGCTGAGCCTCGATGACGAAGAAGTTGACGAGTTCGTGAACATCACCAATCATGGCATCAAGAGTCTCACGGGAGATGGTGTAGTACTTGCGAGGTCGCAGCTGAGAAGCAAGACCATTGCCAAGAATCGCCTTCCCACTGACCTCAGCAAGTACGGTAATACCTAGTGCCATCCATGTGAGCTTGAAGAAGTATCGAAAGATGTCGAGGTATCTAGCAGCGAAGATCACGGCCACGACGCTGGCGTAGGCAATAGTGGATGCTCCTATCAAAGTTCGGTTAGCACTTTAAGTGGGTGTCACGAGACCAGTCTGAAGCTTACGGGGATTGTTCCATGAGAGGAGTTCGGAGAAGAATGAGTGGTAATGTGTCAAAGGTTGGCCGGTGGCAGCGGGTTGTGCAGGAGTTCGGCGAGCATCGGCGAGGTTGGAGAACTCGGCACCCGTCTTAGCAGTCTGACCCTTCACGTTTGCGGCAACGGGACCTATTCAGGATCGGGGTCAGTATAGAACAAGCAACGAGTTGGAAGCTGGTGATAAAGACTATACCGTTGGCGATCTGATCGTAGGCAGCTTGAGCGTCTAGGGTAGATGTTAGTCTATCATGACGTCGTACAGATGACGGTAGAGAGGGGCGCTCTGGCAGTAGGGCTTTGCGGAAGCTGGACAGGAAATCAGGTTGGGAACACTATGATGATACAGTTCTAATTAGCCTGACGAAAGGTTTTTTGTAGTGGGGTGGATTCGGTATCTGTACTGACCTTACTGCCTTTCAGAGTATCGACGGAGCTACCGCCGTTGGCGGAGTACTCAGATGCCATTGCGAGCGTGGTGTTGCAAGTGTGATGAAGCTTCTGTTGCGAGAGGAGAAAAGTGTGAAGTGTGCTTAGGTTGGTCGGAGCAGCGGATGCTTCCTAAACTATGGGTGAGCCCCATGTTCCAATATCTTCTATAGGTACCTAGATGCGCATGAAGAGACATGTGCATGCAGGAAAGGTAGATTGCAACGCTTGCTGCTGCCTGAGATAAGAAGACGGATAGGGGATGCGTACCTTATTTGGCGGTAGTTTGAAGGTTGGTTAGGTAAAGAGTACAGATTGGTCTTTTGGGTGGTTGTTGTTGTGTCGGATGGGGTTCTGTGTTGTGCGAAGAAATCATAGGTTTATTACTTATGGGCGAACTGGGTCAGGATGAAGCAGCAACACAATGACAAGCACCCACGCCGAAGAAAAATAAGACAGGGAATGATTTCATTGAAGTGGGACCCAAGCTGTGGCTAGTGGCCTAAAGCTGCCCTGTTGATAAGCTCCTTAGCGTGTACTTACGTATTTACAGCATATGCCACAGCCATCATGCCCAACAGGACCCAAGCTATCAAGCTGTTTCAAGCAGAACAGGCAGCCCTGGAGCTATCAGTGATGTACCCAGCCCGCCATGACAGCCACACCGAGGCTTGCCACGCTAACCGTAGCTCCCAAAAGCTCCCTGCCTAGGTAGGTACCTCCTCACCCATGTCATCGCTGATCGCTTCCATGACTTGATTCATTTCACGTGCGTTTCATCATGGCCGCATCAGCTCACTCAAAAATTCCCACCTCTGCGGTCAACCCTACAATCTTTCCTTTCAATATATATACTGGAGAGGCCCAGGAAAAGAGGACACATCTAACTCCAATTCCGGACTACCTCGTATCTTTCTGACACGTTACAACCCGGCAAACCAACGAGAAAAGGAGCAAACCGTCCAGACAGGGTTTGTAACTCTGTACTGGTAACGCAGGGAATGGCGTCACTTCACCTACTGTCGCATGTGATTTGTGCCCACCCCAGTGCCCTATCGCCCCTCCTACTCCCTGCCAGTGTCCGCTGCCTAGACCGTTCCTTTTGCGACGAAATGTCAAATGACGCACTAGATATCTCTCTGCCTTAATCACAGGCTGCCTGCAATCCGTCAATACCTGTACTTTCTAGTAATTTCGTAACCAACTTCTACTAGTCCACAGGAGTAGATTCGGGTAACTAGCTAAGGATATATCTCGATTTCCCTCATTGTAATTTTATCACTGGTAGAGATTGTTATAATGTTATGCGATTGGCTTGGTATATGTGAAGTAGGTGGCTGTGTGGTCGGTCTGCCACATGGAGGACAAGATGTTGAACTGGTGTGCATTGGGATATCATAATTCTATCTTTTTCAGCTATCGAAATCGTGATGCATCTGCGAGTGTGCAGGAATTGAGCAAAAGCAATGGCTCTCATCCACTTTCCAAAGGCTCCTTGTCCCCTATTTGCTCTCTGCTCTCTGCTCCCCAGCGACACTCCCGTCGGGAATGTGTGTCGGATGTCTCTCAGCTAATCTCCGCACCTCTGCTATCAGAAGCATACAGACTTCGAGCACACGTCATCCTTGTACAGTGTACATTTACAACTCATTTTCTTCCCCACAAGCGTGCCGAGCACCCTTCTCCGTTAAGCAACTGCCTACTCTTTTGCAACTGTAAACACGTCTTTCCTTTTTAGCAAGGTGATAAAACAGGTTAAGATTATCGTCGCCAGCCCCAGAACCCTCCAGAACCCGTGTTAGAGGTTGTTGCTGACACGGCAACTGTAGGTGCGCTCTTAGCACTACTGCTGGTTTCTGTCCTCGCTAATGTAAATAATCCCATCATACCCGGCGCCGCGCCCGGCGTCTCGCCCGGAGCTAGTCCACAAGCCTTCCGCAGACTTTCGAGCTTCTGTTTGTATTCATCCGCTTCTTGTCGGGCGACGGCTTCGGCCGTCTTGGCCTGCACCAGATCCGCTACGAGCGTATCATAATCATTCGACATGTTGGACTCGGTCTGCGACTGCACAAGTGATGACGACCGCTGAGCAAACGGCACCTGCGTGTTGGGCGTCGACTTGCTGCGTCCAAGCTTCAACTCGCGCAGGCCTCCGTTGTTGCCGGCAGTACTTGCGTTACCAGTCGAGAGGCTTGGGTTGGAAAACCACCCGCCTGCTTCCAGTGTCGTACTCGGGGTCTCGGCTGAGGCTCTAACACGAAGAGAGTGGACTTGTTTCTCTAAGCGCTGCTTGTCCTGATGAAGGTTGCGAACGTGAGCGTGGCTCTCTCGAAGCTGTTCCCGCAGCCCATTAACTTCTTGACTGAGCTCGCCGATCCGACGATTACACTCCTGCGACTTCGATATTTCGATGGTCAGGTGCTCCTTTGTCCTTGCTACCTCGTCGCGAAGCTGTGATTTAGTGTGCAGTGACAAAGAATTTCGACCATCAACTTCAGTACCAAAACGGTTCTCGACGGCATCCATGAGCTGTGATAAATGGCTTTCATTAGGCTCTTCGTCTCCATTAGTTTTCTCATCCCTAGTTGTAGGGGTTTCGTTCTCATTCCCGGCGCTAAACTTTGTTTTAAGCTTAGCCAATAGTGACTTGACAGTTTTTCCATCTTCCTCTCTTTCCTCCCTCTCCTGTTGTAATTGTGTTGCAAGTAACGCATGGTTTCGCTGCAATTCGCTGAGTGCAGTCAAGAGATCCTCAATCTGAGAGTGCAGATTTTTATCACTCGCATGATGGTGTGTTTGCGATTTTGTAGCGACAGGCGTTGATTCGCGGATGGAAGTATCGTCGGCGTGGGATGAGTCGCGGGACATGGTTGTCGCGTCCGTTGATGCTGAACTTAAAACGCTGGCAGAGCTGGCTTCCATGGAATTTAACGTCGACGCCAGACTTTGCTTTGACGTACTTCGACGTAGCATACTCAATGGTCGCAACGGTGCGGGGAGGCCTGGTGATAATGTTCCAGACCTCGGTGAGGAGCTGCTTATCGTCCAAAGACGGCCCAAAAAGCGGGAGGCTGCTGTGGTAACATCGGCCGTTCTGGCTGCATTGGCGCTGGCGATCTTTTCCTCTCTGTATCGCTGTGAAAGCTGCGCTAACTTTTCTCTCGACACGACATTAGACAAACCGACAAACTCATCAACAAACTCATCTGCGTTGTAACAGTAACAGTCCCACAGCCCACGAGATAAGAGAAGCTGCATCACATCTTCAAGCTCGGTACAAGCGAGAATACGATCCTGGTTCTTCCGCATAAGCGACAGGGCCACCCGCATGATAGTCTCCGATGCCCCTTCGGCAAATATGACATCGTAGATGCGAAACAACATGGGTAGTGGGCAGGTTACGGCGAAGAAGGAGAGGAACCATTGTGAAACGTAGGCCGGATCGACCTGGAGATCATCCAGGTGGGTCGACAACGCAGGCAAATCCTGACGCAGCAATTCGCGGAACTGGTAGATGCGGACATGCAATCCTGACAAGTCGGGCAGGAAGCAAGATCGCAGATCATAGTGCTCCATTAGCCTACCATCAGATTCAAGGTTAGCCTCTCTTTCCGTACATACATGATATGGTAGACTTTTGGTATTATTTATGCAATATAGGGGAAATTGTCCTTTGTTTAACGTACCGAACCAAAACGCAGAAAGCCTGGTTATCTGGCATGTGCATCAGCAAAGGACCAACCAAGAAAGCTAGCCCTTGGCAGTATCCGATCTTGTGGTCGTAGAGGGAGAAACACTTCAGCACGCGTCCCAGCATCCGTTGTCCATCGCCCTCCGGGTCGCGAAACATATCCACACCCGGGAAGCTCCTACCCAGATCTTTGCCAATGATGCCTTCATAAGGACTCGATTCGCCGCTGAGCCTGTCAAATTGTTCCAGGAGGAGTGTGTCTCGGGCGCCAGCCATGCTCTGCCACACAACGCCTCGTAGTGGTGGTGGTATGCCCTTCCGAATCTTGTTGGATAGTAATGTGGGGAGACGAGCGGCTGTCTGTTGATAGTCCTTCACCAGAGCCATGTAAAACTCGAGATCTGTCATGGGTGGTGGAGGAAGAATTGAATATCGTAGGGCTGTGGGTGTAGGGCCATTAACCATTTCCCGTAGCTGAGCCATTGAGGGTGGCCGTGGTGGGCGCACTGAAAGCTGTTCGACTACCTTCACCTTGACGCTTTTGGGGTTCGTCGCTAGCCTGTTGTTTTCCTGTTCGAGCCTGGCTAGAAGCATCGCTGTAGACTATGAGAAGACGCTGATGTTAGCAAAGTTATTCGAACTCCATAGCGATATACGTACGTTGTCATCTGGATCTTTGACTTGCTCATTCTCCGTTTTCTGCAATCGTTCCCAATTAACCTCTTCCGTATCTGAGTCTTCCATCGTATCTTGACCTTGTGTCCCCTCCTCTTGATTTGCAGAGCCATTGCTACTATCCAGTTCATCTTGTACCACTGTGGGTGTCTCAATATCTGTTTCCGGCTCGACATCGTCTCCAATTACTTCCGCATTTTCCTCTTTCTCACAAAAGGTCGTGGTGCTGGTAGGTGTGCATTGTGGTCCGAAGATGCTCCTCCGCAAGGGCATGACAGCTGCGGGTAGGTCTGTGTTCACAGATAAGGAAGGAGGCTCGGATAAGCGGACTGTGACCATCGAGTCGTGGCCAGGGATTCTGGTGTCGACGGGAGATCTGGTCATGGTTGATTCCATTGGAGGGGAGTCTACACCGGGGGTAGACTCGTTTTTCTGGTGGTCCTCGAGGCTCGGATCCATCATGAAGAATAGATCGAGGTGGTTGGGATTGACTGGAATGCAGATCTCCAGATCCAAAGAATGCCAACTACCTAGGTAACCCCCTCTTGCCCGCTGAATCTCAAACAGCTTCCTCCAATCCGGCAGCGGTCCCCAAAGCACTTATAGCATTAGTAGAGGGTTGGTGTAGGTGCGACAGGAGCTGTCCAAGGCTGCTTCAACTGTTATCTGCGTTTACCTAGTCTTCTTCGAAAATGCTTGAGTGATAGTAGTAGAGCTCGAGCCGAGCGTGTCGGTAGGGTGGCAGGGAAAACAGGTACAGTAGATGTGGATTTAATCCAGGGGTTCGGGGTCGACTCGTCGAGTATTGACTTCAAGGTACCTGCTACAGTATCGCTATAATGTACACAAGGGCGAGACCTGGATAACTCGACAGCTCCCTGCTTGTTTCATATGTGGATTGAGAGTTCCTAATGAAAAGATTCGGACAATGGTCAAGCGGGTCGGGTGTACAAAGTATACAAAAACTAGGGAAGGTCGTCCCGGGACCAGAAGCTGTAAAGCAGGAGTGGTGGTTGCAGTAAAAAGAGTGAGGAAATTCAGGAGTTGGACCTTTGGCTCAAAGTAACGAACGTCTTACGGTATTATTACTGACTCGACCTGACAAGTAGAGATTGTGAATGAATTGGCGGTAAAAGGGAACGAGGCCGCTAATGCAATAAAGGAGGGAAATCTAGAACAAGGCTAGACAAACGTGTAAGGAATTTAATGAGAGTCAAGGGGATAGTGGACAGTATCCAGAAGTCAGGAGGAGAAGAAGCAGGATGAATTGAAGACGACATGAATTACGCTGCAATGCGAGATGGAGCGGTGCAGGGGTCTGATCATCACTTGCCCAAGAGTTGTTCTTGGCACCATGGATATGCTCCATACCTTGGTAGACAAGGGTAGATATGCACCAACAGAGAGTGGGAGCGGCTCTCATGTACGGTTTCGCACTTATAAACCGCTGCATAAGGCAGTATCTAATCAAACTGCAGGTCCTACCTAGGTAGGTAGGTAGGAAGGTAGGTATGTATGACCAATCCTGGCATACTATGCATGTTTATTTTTATAGTAGGTACAACAGTATATCTGTTACTCTAAATGTCTGGCCTTTCTTGTATGTGAAAATGCTTAATTGTTTTCTATTTCAAGTACTGCTGTAGGTTTTTTTGTAGAAAGAAACGTGGCAATACTTCAATGTTCAAAGTCGACGTTCATTCCCCCTTCCTGAATACCGAGTGCAACCACTTTGCCACTCACCCCTGTTAATCCTAATTCCCCCCCATTTCCAAATTCGGCCGATCAGGCACGCCAGCAAGAATGGACCCATCATGATTGGTTCAAAACTAAAGAGCCTCCCGCGCGACCGCTAGGAAAGGCTTTCCGCCACGCGACGCGACATTGATGCATAAAGTCATATTAAAGCCATGTGCCGCTCAAACTATGACATTTAGAACTACTTCATAACTACACAGAATAACGTCGACAAATGTAGCTACTTCAAGTATTCTCCTTATCATCAATATTGATATGAGCTTAGATACCAATATGTAGCCCTCCTCGTCAATTCTTCGGGCAGATTATCAAGCCAATTAGGTAAGCTTGCTATAAGCAGACAACTTTACGTCCATATCAATAATGCTAGTGATTTATGCGTACTCGTATACAGAAAGGTGTGTACCTCAGGTTATAGCCACCTACATACTACCAAACGTTACCTACGAGAACAAGCTACGAAATACGTGCTGGGTCAGCGGTTCAGCGGTTCAGCAGTTCTTCAGCCGGTCCCAACGTTTCTCTAGAACGTTAGATCCAAGTATAATGCCGGCATTTATGGTCTAAGATTTACAGATGCGCAAGGGAATAGATGGTACAATATTCATAGTTGTGTACTTGCTTTTACGTAGTGAGTTGTAACTAGATCAGAGCTCACCGGCTATCTGCTACTGACATTGTGTTTTGTATAATGTCCCTTCGATACCCTCCGAGCCTCCCGCTTCTCGCCTTGGCATGACATAGTGCACAGCAGATATGATTGTGCAACATAGCCGGCAAAGGGCAGGGTGATCGATTTATAATCGAATGGGGTGCTTGTTGTGCTCACTATGCTTGTTGAATATCGTCATGGGGTCAAATGATTTTCGCAAACTGTATCAAAATTTGACAGATGCCAGCTTCGATTCTTTGGGTACTTGGGTATAACCTATACAACATGCGAGTCGGACATATACCCTGCTTAAAGAAAGACCTTTGCCGTCCCAACCTATATGACTCCGACAACGCCCGAGTGCTGTGCCAAGAACATCAATCATATACGGATCTTTGCAGACCATCACCATAATCTTTATACAGAAAGGGATAACTACCTTTCGAGGAATTTTGTTTTCAACCCGCTTGAGATGTCAAAAGCGTACCGTTTGTACGCAACACAGCTTATAGAGGGAAGAACGCCGATTCAATTGGCCATTATGAACTGCTGCTCCTCCTAGGAAGCAGGGACGCCCATTGTCATAGGCTGCGATGGGGCAGAAGTTGCTGGCATTGGTGTCGGTTGCTTTCCTGGCACCGGGCTAGCTTGACCCGGGGTTTGGGAGCCAGAGTATGTTGCGTTGTGCGCTTGAGCTGCAGGCCGAATGCCAGGTTCTTTATTCGGATCGACATCGGGGAATAGAGCTTGAAGCTTCTTGTATAGTTCCCCAATGTATTTGGCTGTCTCGTCTCGATCTGGAATATCTGTTTTGACTTCACTTCCATCCTGAGCCTGCACTTGCCTGAGCTTAATGCTTGTATTTAGTGTTGGTGGCTTCAAATACGCAGGGCATGGTTGAGACGGTTGGGTTGGCTTCCTTTCCTTATCCGCCAGCCCCGCCAAATATGCCAGATTTGTTTGAAGCCTACGCATGCACCTAGATTTGTCCATGAGCAATAACATTTGCAGGAATTCAAGAGAATGACTTACTGGACATAATCCTGCGAAAGCTGCTCGTCTTCCGTAGGCTTCCTCTCCCCATCGTTCGTGTTGCCGTCTGTACCGTTCACAGCGCGTTCTTTCCTGATAATATGCTGGGTGCTCTGGATTTGCATAGCTTCCAGTAATAATTCGTTGTTGATCTCTAGAATAACACCAACTCGCTCCTTGTCCTTCGGGTCCGCTCCCGGGCTCAAAGGGGTAGATACGGATGACGTTCCATTAGTGTTATTCCCTTGGACTTGGGTTGGAAATGTCGGTGTCTGTGGTGTCTGAATATTATTTAAGGAAGGAATTGCTTGTGCTTGTGCGTGTGCTTGTGTCTGTTGCTGCGTGTTATTCATTGGCTGCACTGGGTGCGGTCCTTGCGCATTTTGTGGTCCAGGGAATTGAGACTGCTGTAGGGCCTGCCCATTGCTCGAGGTCGGTGTTCCTTGTGGGGGTTGGGCTTGAAAGTTCCGTTGCGGTGTAGGCGTCGATATGTTGGCATTAGGCTGAGATGCTTGCATGCGCTGCATCATCTGCTGCTGTTGCTGTTGATGTTGCTGTTGATTATGTTGCTGTTGTTGCTGTTGCTGCTGTTGCTGCTGCTGCGGATTCATGCCTTGTTGCATGGGAAACGCGGTCATGGGCATGCCGCCTCCCATCGCATAATTCGGAGGCATATTCATTTGAGGTGGCACGGAGCTCGGGATGCCGGTGCCATAGGCAGTATTCGAGTACGGAGGTTGATAATTAGGCACTATCCGTCAATTGATCGTCAGCAACAGAGCAAGATCATAACACAAGAAGCAAGTGGTACAACCACCATTGGTATATGTAAAAGGGCAGAAACAAGCCTGCACCGAGATAGCAATGTGTAGGATGATCAGTTGAGCTATCTCGGTAACTGTGGCTTCGTATCGACGACGACGACTTTCGTTGAGGAACGCCAAAAGCCGCTCTGCGTGTGGGAAGGAGCAGTAGGAAACATTACACACGGAGCTTTGGAGACAAGGAAGGGACTGAATGCGGTCATGAAAACAGAGGCGTGACGGGAGGAAAGCAGGCTTACTTTGGCCATTCGCAGCGGCCATGTGTGGCATACCGGTATTCTGCATCATTCCGGCGAGACCTACACCGGCCATCATATTAGGATTGCCGGGAAAGGTAGCAGCGGACTGGGTGCCCATGGGAAACTGCTGCTGAGCATTGTACATCATCTGGTTGGGAGCCGTGCCAGGCTGCATAGCAGAATTCTGGGAGCCTGGGGGTGGGGCACCGCCATTATAGGGTGGTGAACCAGCAGCATTATTGGGATACCCATAGTTGCCGGCGTACATGGCTCACGACAGGCTGTCACAAACGCTGGTGCACAGCTGGCAGGGCTGGGCAGGCGTGGGCGTGGGCGTGGGCGTGACGTGGGCGTGGACGGCAGGCAGATCTGAGACGGGACTCGTTTGGGGTCAAAAGATACCGTAGGTATGCTGTATTCAGACCAGACGAAAGTCTGCAGCAGCAGGTGGTGTGTGTGCCGTGTGTATCGCGCGTTGTGGGGGTAAGGTCCCAAAGGACAGGGGGTATGACGATCAAATGCTGAACGCGTGATGAGCAAACCTCGACGAAAGGGAGGTAGAGGTGGTGACACACCAACTGCACAGGCAGCCAGTCAGCTAGTCAGACCGGGGTTTGATCACAGTTCGGCCGGGTCCTAGGAACGACGGCAGATAAAGCTGCACGCACGCACGCACGCCCTCGATTCCTCTTGTCTCGAAGAAAAGGACCGGGGGAGAGAAGAGACAAATGGAGCACAGATCTTGTAGACAATAGTAATATAGTGCTCGGATACGGCTGTAGTGTACGAGGGTATGCGAAGCTAATGTCGGAAATAGGAATCCTAGAGCCTACTTCTATACTGTAGTCTAGGTACGGGAGGTTTCGTCGATCTGAACCAAGCTTCCTCCAGAGATGGTAAATAACACAAAGTTTATTTTTGTCAGGGCTCAAACGGTCAATCAGTGTCGTTCCAGGAGGAAGGCTACCTATGTGTGCTGTAGTAGGCAGACCAACCGCTACGGTACTGTACAGTTAGGTAGAGGAACAGAGAACGGAGACCGGCAGCGTTACGCAGGTAGTCAGCAAGGCGGCGCAAGGATAAAAGAACAGATGGATCAGGATTGTGGGACGATGCCACATGCCAAATATCCCCTAGCGGAGAAAATGTGACGACCCCTTATGTCCCTGATTC
This sequence comes from Xylariaceae sp. AK1471, assembly GCA_023159215.1. Lineage (NCBI taxonomy): Eukaryota > Fungi > Ascomycota > Sordariomycetes > Xylariales > Xylariaceae > Xylariaceae sp. AK1471. Next base: position 270,806 of record JAJKLI010000026.1, read on the forward strand.
GGGTACCTGAGCGAATGCGCTTGGTGTGCTGTATCTACCGTTGCAATCAAGGCGTGTGTGTGTGTGCGTATGTGCGTGTGTGTGTGAAGGGGTGGACTGGAATGATGGACGGACGGATGGATGACAGGTATTGCTGTATTATGCGAGAGGATCCTGACGAGGCGAGGTAGGCAATTCAAGTGGGGATCCTAGAACGAACGGTGAAGCAAACTCGGTGGCGCTACGCCATTGGCTGTGGCGCTTATTAGATAACACTCATTTGTGTAAGTTCCAAGATCCAACTCAATATATCCCTTCCCGCCGTCCTTAGTCTTCAAGACAGATGGTGATAAATACAATATCTAGTACACCACCAACTCATTATTACATCCTTCAAGCTTCAATATATATTCGACGACCGCCTGCGGTGCCTGGAGAGGACAATGTTAGTCAGCAACGCGGCCATATAAATCAAGCAAAACTTTCGCGACTGCAACGCCTACGTCAAGTATAGGTGTCTATGCTATCTGGGAAATAGATAGATTTGGATTGCTCGGTCCCGGAAGAATGAAGTATTGACGTTCGAGGTTTGCTGTCGAATTCCCATTCAAATGCGGAATCATTAGGTCGACGTAGCGCGCAGTACTACGTACAATCACTGGTGTCTGAATATGGGAACCTGAGATGTCAAACTGAACATATATATCTTATTTACCTACCTTATTGAATAGGCTCCGTTTCGTAATTATAGGATTGTTACCCAAGCACAAATTCCCGCCAATTACGACCCAGTATTTCTACTCCCTCGCGGACGCCCCATCCTTTAATCTGGCAGATCTTTCTGCACACTTCCTCCAAGCTGTTGTCCATCTGCTCTCCAGCGGTGTGCAAGTCGCTCTCAACTAGAAGCCGATCATCTGGTACCGCCCGGATAGCTTCATCAGTCTTCTCGCCTCCACCGGCACTCCAGTTGACAGCTATAGAAAACGAAAAGTACACCTTGGCGGGCACACTGGGGTGTATGTACAGCTTGAGCTGATCGACATGGCCGCTGTACGAATGTAGACATATCCGAGGGGGAAATGCTTGCTGTCCGGCCCCTTTGGAACTATCTGCCACGGGCATTTTTGGCTTGCCTTTCCTGTTGGGTTTTGTATCATAGCCACCATCGTCATCTGTGTCACTCGAGAAATCCTCTGCGCCCATTGCGATCTGATGTTTTTGTCTGCGAGATAGCACTTCTTTTTCTTGGCCCTTCCAGCAATCTGCTATTGTATCATATAGCACACCGTGGGCTTGGACTCCGTGGACGCTGACAGGACGGCCCATCTGCCCTGCTAGTCTGAGCTGAGCTTGCAAGATGGTCGCTTGATGAGTCATCTGCACGCGATACGGACTGAGCCGGCGACCTTCTCGTCCACCAGGGGTGAGGGCCTCCTCCCGATTGCCCTCATGTGCTGACGTCCAGGCCATTGGGAGACGAAAAGCTTTGTCAAGGCCGATTTCACCCACAAGGGCAAGGGGGAACTTTTCTAGTCGTTTTCTAGTTTCTTCGAGGAAGTCGGACAATGGTCGTGGATCGCAAAGTGCTTCGCTGAACGAGACATCTTTCGGGGATGGTGCAGGGGCCAGAATCTGATCATAGTGTGCCATTTTTCCAGCTGTCGTGCCATTATACGTCGGATTTGAGATGGTATCGTCATACAGTTGGTGCGAAAACCAAGGGTGCCAGCCAAAAGAGGGGACTATGCGGTCTTGATCTGTAGTTATAAGGCGGGGTGACAATAATGTCTTACCGTCACGCACACCATGTTTGGACGCCACATCGCAAACCAGTTCCTGATCTTGCGATCGGGTGGCCATGACAGTCAGAACACGAGCCTTCATAGCAGATATGGACCCTATAGATGCCATTGTGTCCGTTGGGTGACAGTGGGCATCAAAAACCCCAGCATCCCATGGGAACGGCTCAAGGGGTGGCCCAGAGGCATCGTGTGCTAGTTTGTCCCCCGAGGTTTGTGACGAATTGGGTTCAGCGTCTCCTTCTGAATGTTGTAGGCACATGATAGGAGAGGAGCAGATATTTATTATATAATGACGGCGGGAGCGGATAACCAAGCTAAGCTCAAACCTAGCGTTAACAAGGGCAGGCGAGCAGAACTATCGGTTAAACAGGGTGAGCCAGAAGCCAGAACGCTTGTGAACCTTGACCAACGGAAGTGTTCAAGCTGCTCGGAACCCCAGAATAGGCAGAAGCTAGACTAGATCACCGCTTCAAGCAAGATAAATATCCTGTACCAATATCGATATGGGTCTTCACGGAGCTGTATCAGGCCTCAATCTCGACTTTCAGCTGAGAAGCTCGAGGTGAAAGTTTCACACAGGACCCTGAGCAGGTCGCTATTCGGCACCTCGTTGACGTCAGAGAGAGAAGACGATGGTCAGGGTAAAAGAAAGAGAGCCCTCAAAGCTGGTTAGTCCAATTCGCTTCTTCGAATCAGCCCATACAAAAATTCTGCTGCTGCCACAGGCTCACACACTCTCACTGGCGGTTACGAGATGGGTGGAAGAAACAACAACTGCCTAGGATATTTCGCATAATACTCAAGCCGTCGCATCCCTTCGCCGCGGCATGAGTGTTCAAGTTGTCCCCGCCAACCCCACTGTTGCACAGCATGGAGCTAGGTAGGTACTTAGGTAGGTAGTGCCAGTGTACTTAAGGTCGACTTAATTCCGCTATTAACCATCTGCGCACGTAACGAATATAGCGAGCAGTCTACTACGGCAGTATCTTCGCTACAGGTAAGAGTTGTTCAGTAATAGATATCTTGGTTAACATAGGCTTATTTTAAGGTATTGTGCTCATTTATAAATAAAAGGTAAGTACCTAGGTATTCAAGTTTTGTGTATATATTCCCATGCTCCACACTACGGCAACACAGTACAAATAACTAGGTACCATCTCACCGGGATGTTGGGATAGCGATACTTACTAGAATATGAAGCATTGTAAAACTTTCTTATTGCGACTATAACCGTAACCAATTGAGAGTTCACTACCTCTTCGAACCCTATCTGCTTGCACTACGCTACACTTATCTCTTCTTTATACCTGCCGGTACACCTCACATTTATCTCAACCACATTCCATTCATTTTCGTTTTTCATATCTTTGGGCGACTTCAAGTAGCGTCTGACCACCAGTAGACAACTTCTAACCGCAACGACCATGTGAGACAATCGACCCTGGCTTAAGTGATCCACCTTCGAGTCTGTGTATTCGCACCTCCAAGTAACACAGTGACGTTTGCTTGCTTCGATGCCTTTCTTCAGCCCCCTCAAACTCTTCGTCTTCCCTTTCGTCTTCGTCGTCGCACTCCCACTCGCTCTTTGCGCCGGCGTCACAACCATCCTCGCCTTCCTTGTCCTATTCCTACGACTGTTCCTTGTCCACTTTGACGTCGCCTTAGAGACGCTACGATACGTCTTAGTCGGCCATGCCGCGCAAGCCCGCTACGTTGCAGTGAGTAATGTGGGAGTTATTTCCCCCTTGCCTTAGTTCCTCTCAAAATCGCAATTCCTCTCTTCAGGGCCAGTTTCTTGTTCTAAGAGCTCAGCTCCACACGCTGCCGTTCCAATTACAGATATTTCCAGTGAGAGAACGTATTGACCCTAAGTATTACAGTCGCGGGGTACACCCTCTATGACGCCTGTGTCCACGACGACCTTAACCCCGGCTACTTCTCCAGCGACCACCGCCTTCAGGCATCGGCGACGTGGGTACCGGCACTCCGCCGGCAGCGGAACGATTACTCCAGGCTCGGGTTATGATGGGCTTTCCCTACTTACCCCAAGCATTGGACTAGAAAGGGATTTCGAGGGTGTTGGTGGGTGGAGGCTTGACAGTGCGGATCTGGATGCCGGTGCAGATGATGAACAACAATGGTATAATCTCAACTCGCGGCTTGAGATCCCCAAGCAGCGCCATCACTTCCGATCGCAAAGCGGCGGAGCCTTAATGACAGGCCCCAGTGGCTCTAGGTTAATATCGAAATCAGGCTCACAAACAGCATCGCACAGCCCGGAGAGGCTTAAGATGACTTCGTCCCCGAGTCAGTCCAGGTCCAGAACTCCAACCATTAGCAAGCATCAAGGGTTCACCTACCAAGATGGATACTTCCCCTTATATGTTGGGAGAAATTCGAAGAAGCTGTAAGCTCAGCTGCAACAGCTGGGAGAGGAGCGATACGAAACCCCTTAAAAAGGCACCGTGGAGTTAGGAAAGAGAATTATCTTGCGGTTGGAGTCAGCAGTACCGGTTGTAAAACATCATTGGGACGTATGGCATGTCTTGGAGAATCTCGAAAAAGGCGTGGCATAAGGAGTTCGGGGCGTCGAAATCTGCTGTAAGCGGGCTGGCGTTTGCAACAAGGAGGCATATAGCTTAAATCAAATGCATTGTCTCTGACGCTCTTGGATTATAAAACTATATAAAAGTCAATAAACGTATCAAGCCCAGCGAGCTCTGTGGTATTCCAACGCCGTACGCCATTCCTTCCCAACGTGAATCATCCAGGCACTATCTCGTCAATACTGGCCATCCAACTTGATATGCAGGCCGCTAGTCGCTGCTATACATGGCCACCTCGTGTGCCTCTCAAATCGTCTGCCAGAAGTAGTTGGCGTAGAAGAAACGCGAGAACTTCTTGTCGATATTGACGACATGTACATCGCCCTTGCGATCATTTCGTACAACAGCCTTGCAGAACTCACCCTCCTTCTCGTCGCGCTCGACATCAATTCCGAGGCTGCGGTACACAGCGAGTCGCAGGAGTACCTCGTCATCGACGGGATCCCTCCGCTTTGCCGCTTCGTCCGCCAACCCCTCCACGCCCTGCAGCTCCAGCTCCTGTAGTCGCGCCGCGAGATCCGCCGCCTGCGATGACAGACGCTCCGTCTCCATCTCCAGGTCCGACGTCGCCTTTGCGATGCGGAATTTCTGCGTGTCTAGCCGCGCGATCTCGCTTGCGTGCGCCGAGGACGAGTGTGCAGACGTCAACTCCTCGTATTGTGATTGTTGAGTGTTTAGCTGTCGTGAGAGTTCTGCGTACGGGGGATTAGCAAGAGTCTCTTTGTTTTCTAGATGAGCGGTGCATGCCGCCTCGCTCGACGTACTCTTTAGCGCGGTCTCGGCATCGCGAAGTCGCTTCTCACGTTCTTGCTCTAGCGACGATAATCTGCTTTGTATGCGTGAGATGGCGTGCTTGTCGGGCGCAGTATTGAAGTTATTTATGGTGTGTTGAATCAACTGCGCGCGCCATCAAAACAGTTAGCAATCTCTGGTCGTTTGTAGGCTGATCGGATTGGGTTTGCGCAGGTTGCGTACCGTAGCGGGGTCCTCGTCAAGCAGCATCGTAACAGGAGGTCGGAAGCAATTTAATCCACTGTTATGAAGTAGAGATTTTGGAAAGTGGCTTTTTATAATCGTAAGTTGGTAATGATTCTCGCGTTTGTTATGTTCGAAATTGTCCTTCCTAGCTGACTTGGTTGAACCTTGGGCAGTCAATAGCCGTGTCTCTTAAGAACTCCACTTTAGCTAAAAGAAGTAACTAGCAAAACAACAAGCCTATAGATCACCGGGGCGACTATCAGCGGGCCAGACACTTGTGAGTGTGGGCCCACCCATTGCGTCATTGCGGATTGGGGTACCTAAGGTACCTAAGGTAGCCTTGCTCATGGCCTCCACCCTCCGGCGGGCCAGGCACTCAGCTCCAGTTTAGCTTCTGGCTTCCGAGGATACACTGCATTTCACAGATGCGCACCTACGTACTCACCTAAATACCTACATCAGCTTTCACTACTTTTCCGACCCTCAACATTCTTACGCAACCCGCCCCTGACAGACGACCGGCCCTTTAGCTGGAATTAATCTTGGCGGTATTACATTTACATTCACCAGATCACCTTGAAGCAGACAACCAGGCCTGCAAAGTCCGGCTTTCACTTCGCATTTCTTTAGGAAGCTTGATCCGCCCAACGGAAGCAAAATGACCGCCCTACCTCGTATGTCCAGTCTCCCAGAGTTGTCTTTCTCTATCCTTTGCTAATACTATCTTTCATCTTCATAGACGCAGTTGATGCGGAAACGTAAGCTACAACCCTTGAGCCTAAATCAACCGACTTCAACTGATCTCTTGCATTAGCCCGCTAAGAGAAGAGGAACTGCAAGTTCTGCGAGCGCAATATGAGAAGGAGGGTGATATGGTGGGCGTGCAGACCAAGTTCAACTACGCATGGGTACGCTTCCTACTAGACATGGCTACAGTGTTCTATCAAATCGACTCACGCTAACTCTGTTTCCGCATATAAAGGGTCTTGTAAAGTCCAACTCGAGGAACAACCAGCAGACAGGAGTGCGCCTTCTATCCGAAATATTCCGAGTCGCGCCCGAACGCCGCCGCGAATGTCTATACTATCTAGCCCTGGGAAATTATAAGTTGGGCAACTACGGCGAAGCGAGACGTTATAACGATCTCCTTCTCGAGAAGGAGCCGGCGAACCTGCAAGCCGCTGACCTGCGCCGGTTGATCGACGATAAAGTGACGAAAGAAGGGCTAGTGGGTGTTGCCATCATAAGTGGCGTGGCCATCGCCGCTGGCGTAGTAGGCGGCATTCTTTTCCGAGGCAAAAGACGATAGTCGAGGAATCAGTGCAAGAAGGATGTAATACTTGAGCGTTTTGGTGGTGCATTTGACTACGGCGTTAAAATGGTTGGTATCTTTTTCTTTAGGAACAGTCAGTCCCCTCATCATTGTGTCAGCTATATACCTAGGTACATGTCTGAATTCAGCCCATAGGTGTAGATATAGTGCAATCGATGTGATGCAGCATATGAACGCGGAGATTGAAGTTACTGCGGTAGTAAGACAGACACCAATGGAACTTTGGATTCTTTTCACTCGGACCACACTTTTAGCCATAGGCTCCCTGTGTGCGTTACAACATGACCTCTACAAAGAGCGATATGGGTAATACAACCTATTCATTAGTCTGAAGCAGTCATGGGTCAAGTTGTGATTCACAGCGCCATAAGAAATGGTCAATTAGCCACTTGTGGCTGTGCAAGATCGGATTGGTTGACCCCGCGGAACTTGCAGGATGACGAAAGAACAATAGATAGATTGGTACAGGTATCAATAGGTACCTCTCTAGCCACACTAACTTCATCTCATCGGGCAACAACCATAGATCATGATTGTATTGTAATAGTGATTATTATCCTGTTCCACGCCACCAAGGTGGCTAGGACATTTATTTTTCGCTGTATTTCTTCCAAGACTCTCCTCCTGCATTTCAGCCCATTGCACCTAGCCCTTCCTAATTGTAGCTAAACCAGAGACAGAACAATAACACCGGAGTCCAATCCGTTGGACAGCCGACTCAGTTCTAGACCGTTGTTGGAGTGTGAAATTGCCCTGGATCGCTTTTCTTTCTTTCTGTCTTTTCTACTCGTAAGTGTCACTAGTACCTAGACTTATCCTGCATCTACCTCTACTCATCATCGACACCTACTGGTAGATACCTGCCTAACCCTTACACCATATCAGACTTGTTCCGCGTTTTCCTCGACAACTCGTCGGTGACATTTCCGATTGCATAATAACGGTATGCTTTTGCACTTGTCGTCAATTTCCCTAGTCGTCTCATGCGCCACGCCTGTCTGCATACTGCGCCGAATGTATATTGTACAAATGAAAATACAGTACTGACTACATATATAGGTACCCGTGTGGTCAAGTGGCTAAAGTCTGACTTCGCGCTGTAACTCAAGGTCACACTGACTGCTGCGAGATTTCATAATATCTCCTTTTCCAGTCAGCCTCGACTCGGCTGTCCTATACCCCTCCACGTGAGGCTCACCAGCAACCGAGACCATTCCCCTACCTTTTCTCAGTTGGCCACCAACGTCGAATAATTTTAGCTGAACAAAGAACGCCCATCATATTGGTACACTGTCTGCCCCCTCTGCTCTCTACGAATCTCCTAGAGACCACTACCACCTCTACGTCAGCGACTACACCAACGAAACCCAATATACCCGTCACTGTGGCTTTTCGAGCGTTGCGAACAGTCGGCCTAGCATTTGGCCTCGGTATCACCGCTCTCGCCGCATATCAACAATCCAGGCAGGGCCAGATGGCATCCAGAGGTCCACACCTCGACATAACCGAGGGGCGTGAGATTGTTTTTTGCCATGGTTGCAGACACGAGTGGTACCGAGATGAACATCCGGGCAGTTTCGCTTGCCCCTCCTGCCAGGGAGAGTTCACCGAGATTGTGCGTACAATCACACTGAACCATACAACATGTTGCGCTAACAATATATACACTAGGTATCCCCGGAAAACGACCCTCGAAACTTAGATGACGACTCTGTTGAGTCCGACGGAGATAACGGCCATCGTTATCATCGTCACCACCACCATCATCATGACTCTGATTCGGATCCGGAAGAGGGCGACATTGAAGAGCACGTCTTTCATGGTCCAGGTGGCTTTTTTGGTCAACGCACAATTCATCGATCACCTGAAAGGTCGGGCTACGGCCGTAGATCACGAGTCCAACCCGGGAGCAGCGACGACATAATTCGTAGATTTACCGAGATGATTGGAGATATTGGTGGGCCTGGTATGGTGGGCCGCTCTGGACCTGAAACCCTATTTCATGATGAACACGGCGGGCCTCGAGTCACCTATCGAACATTCCGTGGACCAGGATTTACTGGCGGCGTGAGCAGCTTCACCATTACTACAGGATCAAGTTCTAGGCCTCGTGGTCCGGTTGGCGGACCAGGATCGGGGGCGGGGCCTCAAATAGGTGCTGATGACCCTTTTCAAAGGTAAATAATAATCCAACCCCTATTTAAAATTTTGGCATTTTTCGGTACTAATGAAATCTACAGAATCTTCGGTGAAATACTAGGCACCCTAGCTCCTCCTATGCAGCACGATGACCCATCTCGAGATGCCAACCCAGGCAATGATGGTGGTGGTGGCGCCCGTCCCGTGGATATTGCGACTGCTTTGAACCAGCTCCTAGCTTCCATCGTAGCCCCTAATTCAATCCATGGCGACGCTGTTTACTCTCAAGAGGCATTGGATCGCATCATCACCAACCTGATGGAAGCTAACCCTCAATCTAATGCGCCACCCCCAGCAACTGAAGATGCCATCGCGTCACTGCCGAAGAAAAAGCTAGACGAAGAGATGCTAGGGCCTGAACTAAAGGGCGAGTGCACAATCTGCATTGATGAAGTTAGAGTGGGAGACGAGGTCATCGTGCTTCCGTGCAAGCATTGGTTTCACGAGGAGTGCGCTAGTTTATGGCTAAAGCAACACAACTCATGTCCGGTTTGCCGCGCAGCTATTGACGGTGCAGCTGCTGGTAAACCGCGCAATGAAGGTACTAGTGCGCAAGGTGCACTGCAGGGTACTGATCCATCATCATACTCAAGGTCTACACCTGCTGAGGGACGGAGAACGAACATACGACAGAGAGGAGAGGAGAGACTTGAATCCATACGCAGCTTAGCTGGTCCTTACGATCGACGACAAAACCCTCGAGATTCTAACTCGCCTCCGTCCCAGAATTCCTCAGCGCAACGTTCGCCTAGGGTTAGATCCCCTTCGCCGTCAAGCCGGGGATCTACTCACCGTGAGCGGAGTCGTGACCATCGGGGATCATCCAGCTCAGGACCTTTCAACTGGATAAGAGACCGGTTCAGTGGGAGATAGCACCCCGGCTTCAGTCAGTAGAATGATACAAACACCGGCGCCACTAGAGACAGACGATTCCAAAATCAGGCAACGGGAATCTCCCTAGTAATGATCTTAATGCCGGTTCGATGTTGTCCTACAGCAGACATACTACGATGACACGAATACAACCCAACAATGGAGTGGTGGTTGCCTTTCGAAATCTCATGTTAACACTCACAGATAATGGTGGTAGCGCCACACTACTGCCACTAAGTAGAGATGAAGATTCCGACGGAGCCTCTAAGGATCTCTTTGTAATAGACATGCAAGCGCGAGGTTCAGAAGAGATGTTGCGAAAAGGGAAATGACGTCGCAATGGAAGACCTCTTTAGGGTAGGTAACATGAATGGTCCTCGTGGGCCTCTGGCCTTGCGCAACTCTAATTGACAGGTAGATGTGATCATACTATTTCCGAATGCAATGTGACGTGCTGCAGATATGAACATTAATTTCCCATTACGGTTAAGGGATACACTATGTTTACGCAATGGGAATTGTCGTATGGTTGTCAAGTCAATTGCCCTCTACTTCAGCGTCCTCTTTGCTCGTGAGGGACTTACGGAAAATATGTCACGTTTTTCTCTCCTCTTGGTGAGCAGCCTGTTGAGTAGTGCCTACTATGGAGTGGTGTGTGGACTTGGATCTGGGATCTAGACTTCAGTTTTAAGTTGGCATGTTGATTTTCTATATTTCTATCGACTGACCGCTTGGCCCCCTTTCTGCCAGTTTCCTCCTCTATAATCCCTGGGTCTGGCTTCAGTTTTTTCTGCTTAAAGAAACTGCTCAAATCGGCAGTTAGGCAGAAGGTTTTGGTCCTAGTTAGAGATATAAGTTAGCAAATGTTCTAGTTGTAGGTCACCTCTTACCTTTCCTTTAAGTTCTGCGGGCAGTAGCACTTGCTAGCCCGCTCAAATTTTTTTTATTCTCTCTAGCTTACTCACCCGCAAAGTTGTAGATAAGCCTGAGCCTGGCGCTGAAAGTCCTTGAAGTGAGACTCGTTCCTCTCGTTGACCGGGCGGAGCGTGCACTTGCCGAGTGGGTGATCTCCTTTCCAGAGAGCGCGGTCCATGCCGAGAAAGACATAGCTGTGGTCAGGCTCGGTCCTGAAAGAGAGGCGCGCGACTACACTGGGGCTCAGCTCGTGGTCGTCGCCGTGGAAGCGGCTGCTTCGTGTCGGCCGCGGATTCAGGTAGACCCCCTCGTGCTTGGCGAGATCGCGCAGACTCTCTTGGTCGATGTGGCCCGAGCTGACGGCTTGCTCGCGGAGACGAATCATCCGCTCGATCTTGGCAATCGCCGACATTCCTTCTGCGATGGCTGATAAGGCTTTCGCCTGCGCTTTTGCGTCCCTCTCTTCCTTCGTCGGACCGGTGAAGAACTTCTTTGTGGACTTGAGGCCCTTCTTTAGCGCTGTTGATGTTCGGGATAGAGACAGCTTGGATAAGCCGGAAGAGGCCCGGGAGATGGTGTTGATGTTCGCGGCAGAGGCTTGGGATTGAGCGGTGCTGGCTTTTCTTTCGGCGGATAGCGTGGCGAGGATCTCGTCGAAGGTTTGTGCTCCGGATGAGGAAGTTGGTGGTCGGACGCGTGCCTGTTGTCGCCCGTTAGCGTTTTCTGAAGCCATGTTTGGCTTTGTTAGTCGTACCTTGAGCGAAGGGGGAGGGGAGGTTTGATTTGTTTGTTGGGTTGTTTAGTTGATCTTGCTTTTGTTCTCTACCTTTGAGGTGATGAGTGCTGAACGAAAGGAAAGACAAAGTGGCTTGATAGCGCTTGGGATCCTTTTATATCTTTGAATCTCTCATAATGTGATATTGCGGCGTCACGTAAGGGGACACTCGTGCAGTTTGAAAATAAAGGGGTTGTTTGTAAACGATTCATAGTAGAAGGTGTGCTCTCACTCATGGGGGTTAGGTGAGGAAACAAGTGTCAGCCGAATTGTGGTTCGGAAAGGTTATTTCTGGACTGTGGGATGGCCTCTTAACTGTGGTTCTGTTTCTGGAACTGATGCTTTCTTCAATTGGTTTCGCTACGTATGGTTAAAGAAAGTGTTTCGTATGTGGGATGGGAACTGTCATATCAGAAAGGCTTAGAGGCTAGGGAAGAGAATGGGGAGTGACTTGATGGAAGGTACAATTGAAGTACATGACTTCGTAGAATTACTACAACCGTCTTTGATCCTGTTCTACACATGGTTGGCGGTAAGGATATAGATATAGTCCCTAGAAAGCAACAGTCACTTCGCTACTGGATCAACATATGGGGTTTTACCTTTTGTCAAGTCTAATGACCTGTGTAAAATGTTGATTAAGGTTCTCGATCTAGGAATTATGCCCACAAGCCTTGTTTACCAACAACAAAGCTTTAGGAACTGGGTACAAAAGCACGACATAGTTAGCGGAGTGTTTCTAGCGGCTTGACACAATGAATAGCATTGTATTATCTCTCCAAGCACTCGGAGTCTTCTTCATAATCGGGTGATTTCACCCTGCCTTGTTCGAAATCGAGAGAGAGAACTGTGTGCGGACTTCTCCTATCATCACGTACCCTCTCTACCTAAGTCCAGGGTATAGTAACTCTCTGAGACCGCATGGGTTACAAATGCCTTCGCTATCCATTCTTCTAGCTGGACGATCATCATATATGACGTCTAGCAACACGCCGCACACATTTAGTCCTCAGAAGGTCGTTACTGTACTGGTCAATCTTGTCATGAATTATGAACGAGTTGTGCTCTGCGATGATATCAGCGTAACGGCACACGAGCCCAAAAGACGTGCTGGCGTAGTTGGCAAGGGATTTCTATCTCGGAGAAAAGAGGTCCCGCAATGTTCCCGTCACCGCAAGTTATCATAATCAGTTTCCTTGACATATTCTTTCTTTTCTCCCCCCGAATGCACATATCCGAACCCCCGAGGGTTGGGTGGTCAGACTTCGGAAGCATCGAGTATAGCACAAGAGAGCCACTTCTCCGCGAGTTTCCAGATACCAAGAGACATCCTTCAAAGTCCCCAATATCGACGGGACTCGCGTAATGGACTTTGACGGTCTATGCGCGGACTCGCTCTCCGGCGGTCATGTGAGATGACTGGTAAGACCTAACAACTTGCCATTGCCTTATTGTGGTTCCGGCACAGAGAACCTAAGCCGTCCTGACGCACGTCCGCTAATAGTTGAATTGTATATATTTAGTGGTGACGAGGTTACAATGCGATGACTAAGTACGAAGAACCACTTTACCACTTCAAGTTGTTCGGTCGCATATCAAGTAGCCATCAGGATCCAGGATACCCATATCAGGAAATCAATAACAGCTGATCAATCGTTCGGTCGGTGTATTTGGGCTCAGTTCGGGCTATTTTAATAGCGGCGAAGGGTAGGTAGTCTTTTGCGATCAGGCTTGGATAACGCTTGGACATCTCCCATTACCTAGCATGGCGTTGAATGCTCCTACAGTATATGGCCAGGTAAGGATTATTTCAACTACGCCCTCTTGGGTCGAGAATCAAGCTTTCTTTTGCCAATCATTACCAGATATCGCTAAATCAATGCTAGTGAGATGCACGTTAGCCCTTAAGAGAATACTACAGGACGCTCGAGCTGAGTAATAGTTTGCGGATGAGGCTTGCACAAGGGCGTACGTGCGGAGTTACGGAGGAAGGTTGATTGGGTTTATGCAAAGAATCAAGCATCGTTTCCCTTTTCCGGTAAGCGGTGACCTCAGCTCTGCCGCCTTCGCCCTTTCGCGAGTTGGTCGGCAGGGTCGCGATTCTCTCTCCGAATCCGGGGTCTGGTGTATATCTGGCGAGCAAAGCCCGCACCGAAGCCGCGAAAGATTACGGCGCTGACGCCATGTCAAGCTACGGATCCTCACATGGGCACTATATGTTGCATATGATGACAGGGGAAATGACGCTTTTTGATGCCTGCGTTCTCGTGAAGGCATGCATGCCTTTACTAAGCAATGGCTTGGTAATCTCCAATAGGTGAAAGCTCGGCGATTCTGACCTGCAGGATTCCCTGCAGACTGCTGTTCAGTACGAGATGTCCTCCAAGTGTTTCAAAGCGGTTCTTGTTGCTATGTGCCGACGGTTGTTTGTGTCTTGAACTAGCAATACTATGCGTGGTGTGTACGTGTGCATTATCGTCGACATGCCTTGGGACGGAGAAGGCAATTATACGTAAGCATTGCATCTTGGTTATCGGACTGGTCAAGCAGCAGAGTACTGACAAGCTGTGATTGGTTACCTACTACCTAGTTCCCTGATCCAAATTCCATTTCCAGGTAACTGATGATCCTGGTTGTCTTCGGCGATACATCTATCCCCTACTAAGTCCGAAGTGGTACAGGTTACTAGTCTAGTCTTCAACTCAACTCTATTACGTCAACTGGCGTTTCTCTCATACCGCTCGCTAACTGTCTCCTGGGCTTCTCCTGGGCTTCTACTGTCCCACGTAATCTCTCTATTTCAGAAATGGGGAGACTGATTTTGCGAGGGTTCATTATACGTGCTAATTAGAGTCAATCGAGAGTTGTGCTGAGCCTATGAACTACTTTACAAGGGGGATAGATAATAGTGGCTGTGCGTTACCGGAATGTAGGTAACTACTGCATACAGATGCTTGAACTAGCTGGACCTTGCATACTAACTACACCCTTGTACTTGTGAGGTGGATCAAGACGCGGTAAGATACAACTTGGTAGTATAGAAGCTTGTTAGACCACATTGTTGATTGTTCTTCGCTGAGGTAGTAGCCTGGTAGCCAACCAAACCAAGAACAAGTTAGAGAAAGAAGAAGTTGGTTTATTATTAATTGATTAGTGATTCCTTTATACCGCTTGATCGGCTCTCGGCTCACCTGACCCTCTTCTCTCTTCTCTCTTCTCATCCAGATAGGATGCTTGAGGAAAAAAGAAGGCTACGACAATGAGGGCACGGTAATATCAACTACTGTTTTATATCTAGGTACTGTATCTCCAGTTTTCTCCAAATGCAACGCCGTCTTAGCCTTTCCCCTCTCCCCGTTCCCCGAACGCTTCTATATCCATCCATTTCCATCCTTCCCACCCCCGATTCGTAAAAGGAACCACCATTTCGCAACCGCTCATCCGTTATTCCCGGCCCGTAGCCAAGCTTTTCAAGCCTCATCAATCGGCAACATTCGTCTAGTGAGGATCCAGGATCCATTGTGCGAATCAATATTCCCGTAGCCTTGTCCCCGGAGCGTGTCACGATTCAAAACTCGCATGTCGAGCTCCCAATTTCCGCCGCCGTTGTCGTACAGCAGCGGTCAAGGCGCTATCGGTACGCCTCCTATCCATTCACCTCCAGGTATACTCAGTCCAGGTTCTACCAACTCTATCTACGCCTCACCCGATTCCACTCATCAGTCTTATTACTTGGCCAAGTCGGAGCCGGATGATGGGGCTAGCACCGGTAGCAGCGTTGCCGCCGGCCCATCGTCGTCTGAACCCCTGAAAAAGAAGCAGAAGCGCAACAAACCAACGCTGTCCTGTCAAGAGTGTGTCGAGCGCAAGACGAAGGTAAGTTACATATTTTGAGACGACTTACTCTTTTCTTTTTTTCTTTTGCGTAACCGCTCAAGCCGCTATGCCACAACGTCTTCTAGCCCAGCTTTGAATCATGTCCGAATACTGCTAGAGTGTATTGCGTCAGTACTACGTAGTACTGATGCAGGCATCCATAGCTTGCAAAGGTCTTCGTCCTCTCTAAGTCCATTGGCGTCCCGGATATGAAACTTACTGGGTGGTCGCATGTATCGTCGGTAATACCCATGGGACATACGGAAGGGAGCATTGGTGCATCGTCCATTTTGCGATTTGTTCTTCAAGTCTAATTCCCGATGGCAATGGCCATGGTTTTGCCAATTGATGCTTGAGAACAGAGATGTTAACAGTTCGCCGGGGTCTAGTGTGACAGAGGCAGACCACATTGCTTAGCATGTAAGATTTCCAAGTCTCTTACGCATCGTTGCTTCATGGATAGCTACTGACATTTCATGTACCAGGCATAAAGCGACAGACAGATTGTCGCTATGCACATGTCGCGAACCTCTTGGAGTGAGTTTCTCCCCTTCTTCAGCCGGGGACTACATGTTTGTCCCACTTATGTGACCGACTCTAACCTCGACTGAAAACTTGAAGGGAGACGACACGATCTGCTACCAACGGCCGGAGGATGACGAAACCGCCTAAGAAAAAACTCTCAACAGGCACAAGCGGGATAAAGCCCGTATTACCGAATATAGCAGACAGAGGTATTCTCACCGGGGACACGGCGACTCGTGGGTCCGTTGCCTCGTCCACTGGTCTTCTCTCTAACATTCCTTTTTCGCACCCAAAAGCATCCAACGTCTTTGGGATAGGCTCAGAGCACCCCTTTGCCAACTACTGGACTTGCGAGGGCGGGCTCCCCGAGGTCATCGGGGTCCTGCCCGAGAAGCTACAGGCCGACATATTGTTGAGCCAGTACTTTGATTGCGTCGACCCCGTCTACCCTATGATACATAGCCAGAGTTTTTACACCCAATACGAACGCTTCTGGGTCTTGAAAGAATCGGGACAGAGCGACGCCTCCTTCGTAGCACTCCTTTTTGTCATGTTAGCGCTGGGAACGCAATTCGTCTCGACCACGAGCCCCCAGGACCGTAAACAGACGGCCGAGTTCTACGCTTCGGCCGGCAATCAGGCGTTACGCATGAGCTCCTATCTCAGCACCGCTTCTATACACTCGGTCCAAGCCATGGTTTTGCTCTGTTACTTCCTAATCAATGACAATCATGCATCGGATGGCTGGGCCTTCGCAGGCATACTCATGCGCCAAGCCTACGCCATGGGCTTACATAGAGACCCTAACATTGGTATGTAACGAGCAAAGAGGCTGAAACCCCGCCATCGAAGTGCCAGGAATTGACTCTTCAATAGTAGCACCAGACGCCACACCGTTTGAAAAGCAGCAACGACGGAAGCTCTGGCAAGCCGTCCTACTGCAGGATACATTCTTAACCGTGCTGCTCTCGCTGCCTCCTAGCGCGACACACACCGATGTGAAGATAGACGACTTCACGGACCATTCGTATAACGTTGCCCACTCGGACCCCACCGACACGGCCTACATCAAGGGCTCGTGGATGTTGGCGAACCTCGTCCAGGAGACGATATGTAGCCCGCGATCCCTCGACCTGCCCATCTGCTCGACGCAGCGGCAAAAATCCAAGCTGGTCGCTGATTTCCGGTCCGTGTACCGGTCGTTCCCCGACGTCTTCCGGTCCTGGGACCAGGAGAGTATCGCGCAGCTCGCCAACAACAACAAGCGCGTCGTGCGGCAGACGCTGTTCCTCAGCAGCAACTACTACCACAACCTCATGCTCGTGCACGCGTCCGAGAGCCCCGACGTCCCCGTCAACATCCGCGGCACCCTCGAGGCCGCGCACGAAGCAATTACCGCCTTCTTCGTCCTCTTCACCCTCTTCGACAACGAGGCGAGGGTCTGGTGGGTCTTCAACCACCGGGCATTCCTCGAGGCCCTTTGCATAGGGAGCGTGCTACGTGAGGCCGCGCGCGATCCTGCTACCGCCGACCAGATGACAAGAGATCCGCTCTTCTCCAAGGCTAAAGCGGATATCAGTGAGTCTTAATCCCCCAAATCACATCTTTTACAATTTCACGAGGAAGAAAGATTTGAATTAGCAACTAACACAACATGAATGAAATCACAGCTCGCATGATTCAAATCATGCAGATTATCGGCGACAGCGAACAAGGTTCCGATGTGGCTCAAACAAGAGTGTCGGTTCTGAGCGAGTACCTCTAAAGAAAGCTGGTCAGTTTTGACTCGTCGTCTCACGTTAGCAAAGGCGAAGGGGGGAAGCAAAATGTACATTATTCCTTGTCCAAAGCTACCATTCGTTCTTTGTTAAAAAGGAGTCAAGTCTATACATACCTAGGTATATAGCCCTCATCGTTCTGTAGAGTCTTACCGAACGAGTCATGTAGTGCCACATGATTTGTTCATTGAGAAACGAATGACGAGACGAAGGAATGATAATGAAAGATGAACAAACCTACACATACACACAGTACATGTTCTTCAAACGGAAAAGAGTGTCAAACATGCATAGCACTGTTATATCTTTGCCGTCTACATCTATTTGCCTACATTGTTATTGTGTATATATCGCCATTGGCATTATTTAAACTAACAAGCAGCGACAAACCTGACGCTAAAACCCAGGACTTTTTACTCCTCGCCTCAGATGTCCGTTCAAGCCTGTTTTTTCAACATACATACCCATTGATCTATCTATCTAACTAGGACAGCCAAGCCAAGCAGATATTCGAAGGAGATAACAAGGTCTATTTCCAACAAGAGAAAGAAACCCCCTTTATATGAGTCGAAGTTGGGGGGAGGAGAACCAAACTCCAAGCAACACGATTATGTCACCAACCCACCAACTAACCGACCGAACCCCCCTGCCCGAGCTTCCCAGGATGCAGAAGAGGCCAGTTACTTTCAATCTAAATACCCATCTGAAAACTCACCAACAGCTCAATTGCTTCTACCGCTAGCCTAAGAAACAAATAATGAAAGCCCTTAAATTGCAAACCCCCAAGCAAAACAGGACGAGACCGAACAGCAGACACTACCCAGCTGATTTACATCGCGGGCCGGGTTTCGAGTCGCAAGGAAAGCTGTAAAAGTTGTCCTTTGAAACGATATCTCTCTCTTTTATATGAGATGAACATATTTCTAGCCAAACCCGCTCCCAACCCCCCCCCCAAAAAAATGAAAAGACGAAAATGAAATGAACGTACAACACCAAGGACTCGCTGGTCGCCACCAACCCAACCAGGTACTAATTTGGCCCTGTCGGACTTATCTAGACTCTAATGGGGGAGCCGGACGGGATCCCGAGTTTTTCCGGAAAGGCTGTCGTACGTGAAGAAGTTTCATGGCTGCTATCTGCGGCTGGGTCCTTCGTCATCGTGGGAAGAAGTTGGGACTGGCCCCCACTGGTTGGCTGGCTGGCTAGCTAGCTAGCTAGAGGTGCTTGCTTGTACTTTAGTTACCTTGATCTCACAGCAAGCTCGCGAGAGAAATAGCAGGTAGGTATAAGAAATCCTTCAGCCTGTGACCTAGGATCGCACTTCTATTTTCGCCACAATCCGAACTTAATAGTCGAGTTAGCACGACTAGGTCATTGTATGCCCAAGAAAAGAGCCCCAGGACTTTAGTCAAGGTTTCACAACAATAAAGGAAAAGAGTGCTGAGTCGTTTCCTACATACTGATCTAGCGTTCCGCGTTCAAGGATAACAGCTACTCGCAGATAGTTATTCGTTCATGATATCTATGGGTAAAGTGAGTAATAAGCATAAATATCCGTGGTTGTGGTATATTAAGTTACTTTATTGATGTCATCTTGTCTGCCTAATTGATAAGTCTTAAGGTGAATATCATCAAATACTACCTCCGTGCACGCAAGTACGATAGTACCCCAGACAGTCCCCTTCCTCCTTTGTGTCTCGACTCAATATGCTGCCACTATGCCATATCTAGCCTGATAAACTCGACTTAATAATCAGAGTAGATCCTACCAGATCATGGTTAACTGATAGTGAGGCTAGTGGTGTGTATGCATAAATAGCTATGTGTGTCCTGCCCACGGTGGTCCTTTATTCCATCATGTTGTAAGTATCTCCACCTAACGCCTTGATGATATGCAATAGTTCTTTGTGATGCCCGCGCTCTGGGAAAATCCTGGTAAATCCTAGGCTTCCGACAGCGCTCCATACCCAGCTAATGCAAAATATGCCGAAATGCTTTTCCTAAATCCCATATCGAAGTTGATTCATCCAACTATTTCCAAGTTGGTGCTAGTATTGTGCCTCGTGATTGACTCTCATGGGCCTTCGATCAGCCAATAGTATGATCGCCAGTGAGATTCGATATGGAACTCCGTTGTGATGCAGTTCGGAACAAATATGGTGTAATATGTGCAATGTTGTTTTATGTGTATTATATGCTGCCTCAAGATGGTCTCAGGAAATGTAGCCATAATGGGCTGTCGTCATTCGTCTTCTACAGAGGACGCCTCATCAGCCTTGTAGATCTGTAGACTGGCTTGAAATCGTCCATGTCTACTTCGATTCCCTCGTCGATTTCTAAGATGCCATCTTGGGCGGAAGTTTTGCTGGGAGTTGACGCACCAGTTCCCATTCGCACCGTCGCCGGACGGAAAGTCCGAGACTTGGTGGGTTCGGCTTGGGGTACCGCGTCATGCCTAGGTTCAGGCCTGAGTACAGGCCTAGATTCAGGCTGGACCCCATCCTTGCCTTTCTCAGCTGTTTCGGCTGACATACGCTCTTTCTCGTTGGCAGCTGACTCTTTGACCTTCACTAAACGGGTCTTGATTTTCTCGATCTCTTCGTTGCAGTCACCGTCTCGTAAGAATTGGTGCGCGGCATGTTCGCACATCCCTTGAACGTATTCAAGGCCTTTATCCAGTTCGTCCCATATGTCACCCTTCTCGTTGAAAAGTCCAAGTCCACCGTTCAAAGCACTCGTCCTCATGCCTCTCGCAGGCATGAAACCCAAGCCTGGGTTCCTTAACGCCCCTCCAATTGGCCGAGTGCCAAGATACTGCAGTCTCATCTCGTCTGGGCCACCTGGTCTCGAGTTCGGGGCAGGGATACCGGGGCCGGCGGCAATATAAGCACTGCCGAGTTTCGATTCGTTACCCTCATCGTCGTGTTCATCTTCGTCTTCAGGCATCTCGAGCTCGGCAAGCCGCCTGATCTGGGCTACCTTGGCGGCCATCTTGGCTTTGCGCATAAGGTTCCGCTGCGCAGAAACAAATTTGACCAGCTCCTCGAAGAAGGATTGTACATAGCTGTCATAATATACCATCACCATTCTCCGTGTCCTATATTTGGGCGTTGTTCCTTCGGCTATAATCATAGATTCCGTCTTTTGTCGTCTACGAACAGTTGCACGGGCACGCCTCTGGGCGGCAGCTACAAGTTCATTGGTCTGTCTGGCAACTGAGGATCCAGATTTTGGGTCGCTGGCAGGAGGGGACGGCGGCTGTGGACCGTTGAGAAGCCGGTGCTGTTGGACCGGGGACCGGGGAGGGGCCGCTGTTATTATAGGTTCGGGTTTGGTTGTGGGTTTAGGTTTGGGTGTGGGTGTGGGCGTGCGTGATGAATCTGTCGGCAGGTCTGGAGCTGGGAACTCAGCGCCGCCAGGGAACGCAGCATCGTCATCTTTGGGCCTTATAGATTCCGTTGAACCCCGATTGCGGATGGATCGAGCAGATGACTGCGGCCGGGACTCAGCAAACTTAGCTAAGTCCTGCTGACGCCGTTCGATTTGGCCATTAAGCTCTTCCAAGCGCTTCAACCAATCTGGTACGTTGGATATAACGCTGTCCAGCACATTTGTTGCCATTTTATTCCACGTTTC
Organism: Xylariaceae sp. AK1471; assembly: GCA_023159215.1. NCBI lineage: Eukaryota > Fungi > Ascomycota > Sordariomycetes > Xylariales > Xylariaceae > Xylariaceae sp. AK1471. The sequence goes on from JAJKLI010000026.1 coordinate 292,084, forward strand.
AATTGAGCCAGAGGAAGCGCCCTCCAGTAATGTAAGATAATATTAAGGGTGATGCTAAGATATACTATGCTAGCATCTGACGAGGACTCGAGAGACGGGGGGGACGGTGAACAGAAATAGAGAGGTAGAAAGCCCGAGGTTACAAAGTAGTCGGCATTTGGACGGTCCGAGATGGAGCAAAGGAGCAGGCGTCGAGAGCAAGAGTTCGACGATGGATTGAGGTTCGACGGAGCATCGGCCGAAATCCCTTGAGAATTTAGCTCTAGGCTACGTAGACCCGAATTCGAGGTGCGAGTCGAATAGGACGAAGAAGGTTAAAGGGAGTATATTCAATTAGTAGTCTGTTTGATGCGAGATGTCAAGGTGGACAAAGCTATAGAAGAGCAATTGAAGAAGCGGTAACCAAGAAGGCACCTATGCTGCAGAGATGTGGAGGATGGAGAAAGACGGATGACTGTATTGAAAGTCAGTTGTTGTTGAATGGATAATGATGGAATGGGGAAGGATGGACGGATGGGCTAGGGTAGACAGACCACTGATCATCAGTGAGACCAGCGCGCTGCCCAAGTGCTAGGTGCCAGGTGCCAGGATGGGACAAAACGGAAGCAGAGGAAGAAAAGGTGAAGGCAACCCCACAGATACCTCGATACCCCCTGCAAGTAATGCGGCCAAGTACCTTGGTATCTTGGACTGCTGCAAAAGAGTAAAAACCAGCGAAACGGAGTGTACCCGCTACGACGTCTCCATTGACGGCCACTTGGGCATCCATGTACAATTACAAGTCTAGACGCAAGGGATTCCCCCTGTAAGCCCTGTCCGTAAAGCAGTGTAGCATTAATTGGCTTCTGTAGGTCTTGGTTTGACGGTTTGATCGCCGACTAATCTACAAAGTACAACATGATGCACACCTTTTCCTCCAACATATTCGTAGTGTTACCCGATCTGGTATGGGATATATATTGTAGTGGCGATGATGCTGTTTCCAATGTATGTACATACGAGATCCAATTGATCAATACGTAGCCTTGTTCAAAATGACATACCCGGAGCTCCTCCAACATATAGGTATAGTATGCTTACTTATATGTAGTACTATTGTACGAATGAAGGAAAAGTACGTGCTTCGCTAATAATTCCGTCCTGTATGCTGAAGAGGCGGAATGAAAACGCATTCTTCGCAAGGAAGAGAATATCAAATACTACTCCGCACGGCGCGTACAAAAGTACTGCAGACAATCCTTGCACCGGATACCGATGCAATGTTGCACAGCGCAGCCGACGTGTGACAACTCTACACAAGAGTATTTCTGCCGTCGAATCTCTATTCTGCATTCAAGCTACTTAGTAATTCAAGAAGAAATAGGCTTCGTGAGGGTGCCTGTAATATCAGTTATGTAGGTCACGACAGAATCTTCTCTAATTCCATTTTGCATACGACTTTACTTCGCGATAAATGTACTATGGAGCACCCAACAACTCATTTAAATATGTTTAGCTTGGCAGCTTGACATGTGTCTGAGGCATAACTATTGACTTTATATATATTTCCTGTAGTCAATGTTTCAGACGAGTTTATTGTTCATCATATAGAGCCTCATTTTGCAACACAATTAGATAATTTTATGTGTTTGTCTCTTGCCGCCGGCAACTTTAAAACGGTCCCCTTAACACCTTAAGCACAGCGTAATCCGGTAGTTATTTTAGCGTTAGATGCCCACCGTTGAGATTCTTGTTAGTTTAGTTTTGTATCTTATTCCATATGTACCGCAGGAGCGTGCAGATACACCATCTACACCTGAGCTTGCGGGTACTACCGTTACACGTTCCTTCGCAAGACAAGCACTTTAAGACCAGATCAGAAATTGCGTCGTAGTCATACAGACCTTTTTTTTGGTTGGGGTTGACTTCGCTGTTATTTCCTGTTTTGGTCATTCATCGCTGCGAACGGCCTTTATGTGGTATTCCAGTGTAAACGGTCTGCACACCCACAAGAAGAAAGCCACTGGCGACATGTACTAGAGTGGAAAAGGGAGGCGACTCGGACCATACCTACACTAGACACCTGCATTCGTTTTACTGCAGACTGACCGATCAAGCAAATCACGGCCAAATAAACCCGATCGAATAAACCTGCTGCAATGCGTGGCTAGTCAAACCGATATGCTATCATTACCGTGAATGGTCCATCGGGTTACGGCGGCCTTACTTCGTCGCATCAGCGGATGCACGGCTTTGGAATAACCTCGACAACATACATGCTGAGAATTGACACTGCTATTACTATTGTAGGCATGGAGGCTCTTGATTCTTGAAACACTAATCCTTACTGTCACGATTTCGAACGTCCGCCTCTTCGCAACATCACACTCAAATAAGCATCGGACTGGGGGCCATGTTTATAAGGTCAAGCCACGGCCCTCTCACCGATTGTTATTACTACTCTTGCTCTTGCATGAGCGCGAGCATTCCTCCTCGGTTGATTCCTCATGCACAGAATCTCGCAACTTCAAGCTAAATCCATGCCCTATCATTCTCGAGCCTGGATTGCATGCGGCTAGCATTGGCGTATGCAAAATACAGAAAGGATACAGAAAGGTAACAGGCGGTGTCATACACTTCGAAGTAGGTACATACATACAAGCGAGGCAGAGAACTTCCCTTGATTGGTGTACACGAGGAGAAACATGAGAAGCCGCCACGTCTTCCACCCAATCTGACACATCGCATTTCCGATTGTCAACGGGCCGTACCTAATGCCTAGTGCATCATCATGATGACGACGGGTAGGCATCCTACAACTACCGGTGCTCCCCTTCTTCAGCGGCGTGCGGCTGGTCGGCAAGGCCCGCAGCCAAACTGCTTTCTTGTGGCACCTGGGCAGGCCAGAGCTATGTCTACTTTTGGACATCGACAGGTGGTCTTGGCAGATGGGTTGGTCTACGCGAGTCGTGTGCGTCTTGTTCTCCATCAATGCCTCCATGCACTTCCTTTTTAGTGTCGATATTTTGCATTTTTCTCCACTGCTTAATAAGTTTACAAAAGTACATCTATAACAAGTCCAAGTTGTACGTATCGTGAAATCGAAGACTCGTGCTGCAATTGAAACTTTAGCCTGTTTTGAGCCACTATAGCTGCTTACATATTTTCAGGGGACAATCATTCAGGGGGGCATGAGGCGTCAAGCCCTAGACTGGCTTACAAGCCATGATAAGTTTCCCCGTGAAATCATCAACCCGTGACACTAGGAGACTTGGTTGTCGCCGCCGTTCAACTACCTACCTACCTACCTACACACCCACCTACCTCAACTACTTTTCAGCTGCAGCTCTAATAAGTTTCTCATGATCCGCACATCTATCTAGATTGCCGATGCCGAAAAGGCAGATTGAACCAGGATCAAACCCGTAGTTTCTACTCGGCACCCTCGCTTTCGCATACATCAGAAAGAAGCCAGATCCAACAATTATTACAACTCGCGTATACGATATAGGTTATGTGCAGCAGCTTGAATATGGAACCGTGCAGGATGCATACATGCCTCCACAGGCAGTACAACGCGATGCACGCCGAGACAATCACCCGTCAATCGATGCGGAGCAACACACACCGCCAGTATCGACAGTTTCTATCGGCTCTTCTCCCCGCTTCGCTCCATCTAACCTATTTTCGTTTTTCTTGCTCTCTTCCGACCTGGCGGAGGCAGCGGTATGAGTATATAAAACAAACACATTAGGGGGTGCCATCAGATTGAGGCGCCAAGGGAATATTATGCCACGTGGTTTGAGGGGGAGACGGTTAGAGCTTAAAAGTTTAAATCACATCATTTCTTCTTGTTTCCCCTGGTCTAGTGGTACGACAAGGTAGAGGGAATAGAATTCAATTGCAGTCCTTAAGCTACTACCTAGGTAAGTATGTGCTTACGGGAGCAGAAAAAGGCCTAAATGGGCTTAGCAACAGCTAGAGTTTTTATAAAAGCGCCAAGTCACATATCTTCAACTGCTGCTATACATATATTGTGCATACAGTAGTTGTTACCCCGGTTGGCGCATGTTTCGCTAGAATCATAATGCTCGGATATCCAAGGCTCCTATTGGACAGAAACCTCCGGTCTGTCCCGCATAATGTGGGTAGTGTATGAGCGAGTGTCTTCAGCACCTCCAGCCAGCCATCGTCGTCAGCTTCACCTCCCTGGCCCCCTGGCCCCCAGACTACTACTGTACAATGCGGGTTGAAACAGGTTACTGTCTGTACTGCACACCACACCCAACGCATACAAGTGCTGCCGATCACCCGTGTGGAAGTGTTAATATGCGGACGCCAGACGATGAACATTGGCCTAGTCCATGGTAGGTTAGATATGGATATTTCTTTATACCAGTAATATCGACAACACACCTTTCCACTGTTTCCCACTGTAATAAGCCATTTGCATCGAGTCCCGAACAACGACGAGGAGAGAATCCATCCAGCTAATGAATTATGGCTCAGCTGTTCAAGCACCTAATCCCTCAACTAATTTATAGTTTCACGAAGAGAAACAAAAGTACAGTACAAGCATCTGAAAATAGCACAACTGGAGCGGGCAACAACTACCAAAATGGGATAGCTGGTTATTAACTGAAATACTCTGATTTTTAGGTAGGATGCGGTGGTTGGTCATGCGATATGTACCTCGAAACTAACCCGCTTTAGCAGCGCCTCCTCGCCTTTATTTGTTGGCCCAGCTGCGCCGTGGTATATATCCCCAGGGTTCGTGATCGCAGTACTGAAATGAAATGAGTAAGATTATCTCGCACGAATTTCAATGATTCCAATCAGTCAGTAATTGCCAACAGTACAGCAGCTTTCAATTCTAAAACATTGAAATATGACTTGTCCCAGATTGGATTAGAGTCTTCAGGTTTCGTCGTCTGACTGGGGTTGAAAGACCGAGACCCCTCATCACAGCTTCAATGAGCTAACTTGTACTGTAGAAAACCCGTAAAAAATTTATAGCACGAGTAAGCGGCACTTTGCCATGTGGGAGACAGGATCGACGCACATCCACATCCACATCCAAACCCCGTCATCTAAATGGCTTGGCACCCAACGAACCACGAACCCCGATACATAAAGAAAAGAAGACATACGCGTATACAAGAAGCCAGGGTTTTGCACTTATTAATGATCTATAGAATATCTTGTCTTAACAAACCAGCTACGATAACACTAAAAGTAACGACCGTCGGGTCATAGGAATCTCCAAGCACCTACAGATAAGTTACCTGGTCGAGGTTCAGAAATACCACCATGGAGAAGCGAATACGAAACCAACATCGTGAAAATGGTTCGTTCGGAGTGGCTACTCAATGCCGGAGCTACCGATGTAGGTACGTGGTATTCCGTACTGTTGTACATTCATTCTACAAGGGTGAGGCTGTAGGTATATGCATCCTAGCCTCACTATCACCAACAACCATGCGTACACAACCCGCCCGCTCTCAACTCTCAACTCATTCCATCTTCTCCGGACAGGGTGGGAACAAATTTCGGCCAACCATGCCACGCCGTACCATACCATTACATCAAACGTACTTGGAAGCAAGTACTGCATATCAAACCACCGAGATTGTACCACCCACCATGTTAAGGCGAAACCAACAAATCTATCCCATACCACATTCCTAACTTGAAGAATTCCATGGACACAACCTTCTCATCCATTGGCAATGTCAAAAGGACCTAATCTATTAATAAGAAACACGGGTGCTAGGGTCATACCTCCTTGTGACACAATTAAAAAAATTAAAAAAACGAACAAGGCTTAAGATTGGGCGGGACAGAACAGGGTTCCCTCGTGCGGCTGAATCACGCAACACGTGGTAATGCCTGGGCAGATTACGCTACGCTACACAATGCTGTACAGTTTATGCGAGAAATCCATTCCTTCAGACATGTGCCGAGGGAACTACACTAGGTGGTCCAGCCGATCCAAAATACTACCTGTCACAAAAATACATCCATCATATTATGGTAAGCAATCGTCGGTACGGTAGTACTGTGCAAATGTTCAATTACAGCCTTCAAAACAGGTGTATGGGGAAAGCTATATAACACTCATTAATGGTATCTGAATAGGAATAGATTCTCAGGCATTGAGATGGGATTGTACACGAGAATCTCGTATATCAACTTTGCATAAAGCAAACCCCGATATCTCACGGAAATACCCGTTCTAAAGCTGAGCAGAGCAATAAAAAAAATTAACATCAGCACTAAAAAAACATGCCCAGCATGGAGACACCGTTCAAATATAGCCCCTACGATCATGCGCCGCAGGCCTGCGCGGATGAATTTTTCACCTGAAGCTACCATATTAACCTAGTCTTAACTCAGGTACTTGACTCCGAAGAACCCGATTTCATCCACCTAGCCACCCGTGAAAGCCGGACGTCATCACGTGCGAATATCGGCTGATTAATTCCTCTAGTATCAACTATCTTGGTCCGGTATCGTAGAAGACGAAACCATGGATGGCTGGGAGCAAGAGTCTGTTCTGCGTTTAGGGGGGGGGGAAGGAGGCATCCGCTCGAAAGAAAGAGTGGCCGTTCAAAACACCGAGCAGCGGCCGGTTCATTCTTTGTTGGATCTAGTGATACCCATCACAGCGCAATCCCAAGTCCGTATTTCGGTTTTATTCCTAGTATCATAGATCGTCCTACGCGGGAGTAGAGTAGACGCACAAGATATAACAGCCATAGCAATCTACTTGGAAACACTGACCCCTGAAACACTCCCACAAGTATGCTGTAGAGAGTGATACTACTACTTGGGCCAGGGAGAGAGTAGACTCGGTATGAAAAGACTCGATCCATTCCGGCTACTGCTTCTATTCATGTCGGTAGGTGCCGCGGGTCGGGGGCGGATTCGAACCTTACTAGAACGCTCCCATCGCAGACCATAATGGTCTGGGATGCGACACCACCCAGCTGTCAGGCTCCGAATGTACCTACGTCTTTTTGCCGACCATTGTATCTGAGTACTATGGATAAGAGGAATCGAGAGACATCCCTTTCATAGTCCTAATTCATAGCCTACCAGGTATGGGGTTATAACCAGCTTGCGCCGTAAGAGTTCAAACCAATACGGACAAATAAGTCACAACTGATCATTAGACTTACTGTCAAACCTCCGCAGCTCTATGCTTGCCACATGTTAAATCTGAACTTCGTCAAGGCCAGACTTCAACCGTCTCCCACTCGCCCTCTCTCGTCACCCCTTGCCCCTTTCCGTGGTCGCCACCTCTGCCCCCGCCAACATACGTGTGTATCCATCGCCGGGGATGTTCAGGATCGCTCAGGTCTGCCTGATCGAGTTCGTCGGGCACGATAACCACGACACGGAAATTCGCCCTCGCGACAGGATCCTCGAGGTCAGTAACTTTCTGGCCCAGCGAGAGGCCCTCGCCCTCGACGGGTAGCGACACGGGGCGGCCGGGCGGCGGATTCCGGAACGAGCCACGCATAATCGGACTCAGATTGCCAAAGTGTGCCGTGATTTCGCGGGCGAAGCTCCATTCCTTCTCCTCGCCCTTGGCATCGGCACTGGCACTGGAGGAAGCAGGTCTCCGCATCCGACTCTTCAACAACGTCATGACCTCCCTGCCTTCGGACGAACTTTCAATATCGGGCGCGAGAACATAAGCGTGTCCGCGTACCCGCCACTGGACACCCGGCTTGCGCGCCCAGAACACAGCTTCGACGGGCGCGCCACCGCCCGAACCTTTTACTTTTTCCTCCTTGCTCTTCATGGCCTCCCCCTTCGCATCGCTGGTTCCCTTCCCCTTCCGCCTCGCCAAAGCTTGCTCCCACAGCTCCTCGCCCACCTTTGCCGTGGTCGGCGAACTCGGATCCGGCCCCCTTCCCGCCCTCAGGTCAAGATCAACGCCGTCTTCCCACAGCTCCTCCATCTTCTCCATGCGCGCGTCCGTCGTGAACGTCAAGAGATCGCTTTCCCAGACGCCCGGCGGGTTGAGCGGCGCGTCGTTCTTTGGGTTCACGGGAAGGCTGGTCCAGAGACCCCGGCATATACACGTCCGCGCCCGCGGAAAGTACGGTGGTGATGCTGCAAGGATTGACGAGCGCCTGTGGCTAGCGCTAGTAGGGGCTGAGGGCCGGTGAAGTGTGCTTAGTGTGAACTCTGGCGAGTCCATGCCCTCGAGATGCGAGAGGAAGAGGCTGCGCCAGGGAGCCGTCGACTGTGACGCGGACATTGTATTTGTCAAGGTGGTGCGTGCGTGGTGAGGTTCCAGATGAGTTATGAGACGTGTCAGTCGTGATGTTGCTACCAATCTTGTAGTGTAGGGCATTCGAATCTCCTCAAGTACGGACTCGGTTATTAGTCCCAAGGAGACGCCCTCTTGATAGGCTATCTAGCTGGATGTTCCTAGTAACTCAGTGCTCGTCGAGAGATATGAACATGTGAGTTTCAGTCTTGTATGGAAATGGTGAAGAAGGTGTATGTTTCCGTCCTAGTCTTTTCTGGGTATATGCGTTTTAAGATGAAGCGACCTGGGGTCGGCAAGCTGGAGAAGAGCGTGCCTACTAGAGTTGTCTTGGAACAGTTTTATGGTAATGATTCAACACTCGGCGAGGCAGCAGTTATAGCATTAAATTTGGGAGAAGTTTAGCTAATAGACAATGACGTCATGTACTCATCAAGCTGCCAGCTAACGTGGATGTGAACTTCCGCCTTCACCCAAGGAAATTCATAGGCTCCTAGTACATGGAAACACTCAACAACATAACACAGAACGGAGCCTGTTCAATTCTTGACCGGGTGGAGGAGGAGGAGGAGGAGGTTATCCGAAGTTTGCTTGGGCAGAGTTTCCCCGCAACCCCACCACCACAGTCACCTTTGTCGAGTTATTCCCTAATAGTCACAAGTAACAGAGGCTGTGTCAAAATAAAATATGAACCACACAAAGTGATCGGCAAATCAAAATAAATAAACTGATCTATCTACCTATAACATATATACATACATACACCCATCCATCTATACACACATATATACATATACACATACATATAATACATATAATAATGCATCTCATGCCGTGTTCCGCGCGCGTGTGTATACATACCCGAAACCAACCGCACGACGGCGCCAAAGAACACCACCACCCCCAAAGCACTTAAGTGCACTTAAATCATTCACTCATGAGTGGCCTGAGCCTGCAAGTATCTTGTGGTAGGTGTTCCTATCTACTTCAAACAGAATAAAGACAATCTAAGACTTTTATATCCCTCTTGAAAAACTCTAAAAAAAAATATAGTCCTATAGGTCCGATCGTCAATAGAAAAATATTGCTTTGACAAACATGGTTCGAATCTGTTCAACCAGACATGACCAGAGCCAGCAGAGCCATGCGGCAGTAAAGTCCATATCGCATCTGTATAGTCGTTAGAGTGGCCTCCTGCTAGCAGCTTGTAATGGTACTCACCTGTCTGAAATAGGCGGCTCTGTGATCGAAATCAACTTCTTCCGCTACCTCCTCATTCCTAGGTAGCGGATGTAGCACACGTGTATGCTGCTTTGCATGCTTCAGCGTGGCATTGTCAATGCGGTACACGTTTTTGACCTTCTCGTACTCCTCGACGCTAGGGAAGCGTTCTTTTTGCACTCTTGTGCAATACAGCACGTCGCTCCTGGAGAGGATCTCTGGAGTGAGCTCTTCAGACTCACAAAGTAGTTGACCGGACTCCCTCAGAAGATTGCGGACGTCGGCGGGTAGTGAAAGTAACTTGGGTGAGACGAGCTGCACCGACACTTGGTAGTGTCGGAGCAAGTAGACCAACGAATGTACCGGTCGTCCGTACTTAAGATCACCAACAAAGGTTATGGTCAATCCCTTAACTGTGCCAAGTTCTTCTCGGATCGTGAAAAGGTCAAGGAACGCCTGGGTAGGGTGCTCCCCACTTCCGTTACCTCCATTGAGGACGGGGACCTTGCTATACTTCTTGGCAACATCGACGGAGCTCACTTCAGGATGGCGAAGCACGACCGCGTCGCCGTAACATTCGAGGGTTCTGAGAGTGTCTTGTAATGTTTCTCCCTTTTGTACCGACGAATGGGATGTGGAGATAGCGATGGTTTTACCTCCGAGACGTTGCATGGCAGCATCAAATGACGCAGAGGTACGTGTGGAAGGCTCATAGAACATAGTGCAAAGCACGCGACCACGAAGAGTATCGAGTACACCTTCTCGATCCACGCCTAAACGCATCTCCTGTGCTACTGTAAAGAGGAGATGAAGATCTGACCTCGAGTAGTCCTTCACAGAAAGAACATGTGCGTTCTTGAAGACAGACGGCTGTGCCAGAAGATGTTGAAGCGAGTTGGCGAACGGTGCACGCACGGGCCCGGGGAGGCTGAACCCATCTGTGGGAGGGGCAAACTTGGTAACAGACCGTAAGCCATCAGCTTCACCATCAAGGAAGCGTGTGGCACTATTGATCTTACCAAGCAGGGGTTGTCGTCGAGGGCTGATAGAATCCATGGGGAACGGTGCCGTTTGAGGTGTGGACATCAGAAGGGGTGACACTGGCGTAGGAATGATATTGTGCGTAGACATATCTTTACCAAGTGGCGATATGGGAAGAACATCACCGTCGAGGCAGACAGTCTTTTCATTAAATGTGACCCGTTGCACCGCGCCACGCATGACCTTGCCCACGAATGGAGACCATGAAGCAGATTTTGTTACTGTGTAGGTGCGATCGATTTCGACTTCGACTGCTGTTCCAATCTGCTCATGAAGCTCAAAGATCTGCTTGGGGTTGTCATAAAGACGTGTCTTGATGTCATCAATCGTCAGTCTACCTTCAACGACGGAGGTGAGAAGTAGCGGCAGAGCTTCAGCAATACCGACTGCCGCATCCGGCTTGACATTTTGATCGTGGGCTAACTGGAATGGAACACTGCCGATCGAAAACACGTCGATGGTACTCAAGTATTCCCATAAAGCCTTTTGGTCACTCAACTCAGGCAAAAATTGGCAGTCCGGGTAGTCTTTCCGCGACAAGTACAGGGAGTAGATCGAGACGTCGCAGGTAACACTCAAGCCCTTCTGCTTGCTGAGAGCAATCAGCCGGATATCGTCCTTGGTAGTGACACTAGTGACGTGGATGCGTCGGTTATGAAGGCTCGCAAGCAGCAGAATGGATGCGAGGTCGGTTGTCTTTGCGTCGGTAACCATCGGCTTCTGCGCTGGCCACGAGTCGAAATGGGCAGTGACGGCGGCAACTTTGCTAATGTTATCGGAAAGATGGTTGAATGGGATGAACAGTGACCCGACTTCACCAGTAACTTGACTGATCTGGTTTGCATTCTCGGAAGTTGCTGATATGGAGAAGTTGTAGTCGCAGTATCCACCACGCTTGCTATTGAGTTGAGCAAGTTTGAGCGTTCTTGCATCAGTAATAGATCCATCGACTCCCATGGGCATGACACGGACCATGCTAAAGCCGGAAGCAATTGATGCTTTCGTGACGGCTTGAAGATCATGACTTCCGGGGGACACGATTCCTGGCACAAAAGCAGCAATGTTGATTAGTCCCGGAAGGACAATTGAGCGATGGCTTGTCTGATAGTCACGGTTGCTAACTTCCAGGTCGAAATGTCTGGCGATGGCTTCGATGAGTATCTTGGCGTTCTTGACATTCGTCACCAGAGGAATCTGATAATCCACAGCCATTCGACGTGTCTGATATCCTCTGCTCATGTAGTTGGCAGGTCGGCGATACTTGTTGTTGGACGGAAGGTTGATGTAGAGGTTTATCATGTTCTTCGCCAAGTGCTGGGTCAAAGAGAACTCGGACCTCTGGTCATCATCTTCTTTTCCAAGTGCCTCCAGGAATTGAACAGGTATACCGTGGTCTTGATAGAAGTCAGCTGTACCAGCTGTAGCGAATAGTTTGTATCCCATCTTCTGAAGCCTTTCGACTGAAGGTAGCATCTCCTTCTTGTCTCTGTATGATCCGATTGACAGGAGAATATTGCTCTTGGGGATCTTGAAACCAGTCGACATTAACGCCTTGAGATAGGCCTCGTACTTGTCTCTGCCAAAACAAGCAACTTCGCCGGTGGACGCCATTTCTACACCAAGAACAGGATCTGCCCCAGAAAGTCGAGAGAAGCTGAATTGTGGAACCTTCACTCCTACACAACCAGGGGCAATAGTGGTTGGCGGGTACTCATTGAAAGGTACTCCCATGATTGCCTTGGTTGCCATTTCAATGAGATCTACTCCCATGACCTTAGACACAAAGGGGAATGATCGAGATGCTCGAACGTTACATTCGATAACCTTGATATCGTTATCTTTCGCGATAAACTGTATGTTGAAGGGACCCGTGACGTTGAGCTTGGCACCGATTTTTCTCGTGGCCTCCTCTATGCGTTGAATCGTCGTCTTCTCAAGATCTTGCGGCGGTAGGATAAGTGTTGCGTCACCTGAGTGGACGCCTGCGTTCTCAACATGCTCCGAGATGAAGTGTCCTACAACGGTACCGTCTTTTGCTACAGCATCCATCTCAATCTCTTTGGCATTTTCAATGTATTTAGTGATCACAACGGGGTGCTCTCGGGAGACGTCAGCAGCTTGCTGAAGGAATAACTCCAGATCTGCTTCGGAGTACACGGTGTTCATGGCCGCGCCAGATAGCACGTATGATGGTCGAACTAATACTGGATACTCAACTTTCTGACAGAATAATTTAGCATCTTCAAAGCTTGTGAGCTCTTTCCAGGTTGGCTGATCGACACCAATCTCATCAAGCATGCGGGAGAACTTGTATCGGTTTTCGGCACGATCGATCATCTCTGGTGACGTTCCGAGTACCTTAACCCCGGAGCGTGACAGAGGTAGAGCAATGTTATTTGGAGTCTGGCCGCCCATGGCACCGAGCACTCCACTAGCCGATTCCATCTGATAAATATCAAGGACGGTTTCCAGATTGATATTCTCGAAGTACAAGCGGTCGGCTTCATCATAATCAGTGCTGACAGTCTCAGGGTTGTAATTGACCATGATAGTCTTGAAGCCGGACTCTCGTAGGGTGCGGATTGCCCGGACTGAACACCAATCGAATTCGACAGAGGATCCGATTCGATAGACACCCGATCCCAAAACCATGACACCATGATCATTGAAGCTGATGTCATGTTCTGACGCATTGTACGTAAGATAGAGATAGTTGGTGTACGCGGGGAACTCGGCAGCCACCGTATCGATTTGTTTGACGAAAGGCGTAATGCCAGCCTCATCTCTCATGCGTCTGACAGCCAGCTCATTAGAATCCCAGAACTTGGCCAACTGGCGATCACTGAATCCTAGCCGTTTGCCCTGGAGGAGTAGATCTGGGCGCTTAGAGATCTGAGTAGTGTTGTACTTGGTCATGGTTTTGCCAAAGTTGTTTAAACCCATGAGTCTATGCAGAAACCATTTGTCAATCTTGGTTAGCTCCCAGATTCTATCTACTGAATAGCCGGCATACATAGCATTGGCGATGGCAAAGAGACGTTGATCAGAGGGAGTTTGTAATTCGTCATCGATGGACATGAGCGCCTTGGTCTCGCCAAAGCCGAGGTTGTGGAAATCGATGGCACGAATTGCTTTTTGAATGGCTTCCTCAAAAGTTCTTCCGATGCTCATGACTTCACCAACACTCTTCATTGAAGAACCGAGCTGAGTGGACACTCGGGTGAATTTCTTTAGATCCCATCGTGGCATCTTAACGACAACATAGTCCAAGGAAGGCTCGAAGCAGGCACATGTTACCTTTGTGACTGCGTTCTTGATGTCCTTTAGAGGTATTCCGAGTCCCAGCTTCGCCGCAATGAAGGCCAAGGGATACCCTGTGGCTTTAGATGCTAGCGCAGACGAACGCGACAGCCGTGCGTTGACCTCGATAATGCAGTACTCTCTAGAAAAGGGGTTCAGAGCGTATTGGATATTGCATTCTCCGACCACGCCAAGGTGACGAATGACATTGACAGCCGTTGTTCGTAGCATGTTGTAGTCTTCATCACAAAGAGTCTGAGATGGCGCAACCACGATGGAATCGCCTGTGTGAATACCGAGAGGATCAAAATTCTCCATGTTGCAGACTGTGATGCAGTTATCCTGAGCATCTCGGACAACTTCGTATTCAATTTCCTTCCATCCCTTCATACTCCTCTCGATCAGGACTTGGGGGCTTGCGGCTAGAGCTTTGTGGCAAAGATCGAGAAGCTCGGCTTCGTTATTAGCAAAACCACTTCCTAGGCCACCCAATGCGTACGCAGCTCTAACGATAACGGGAAACCCGATATCTTTGACAACATGCATAGCCTCATCCACGCTGCTTGCGGAGGCAGATTTAGCACATTTTTCCCCAATGGAGTCCATGCTTCGAGCGAAAAGCTCTCGATCTTCCGTTGTGATGATGGTCTCAATAGGAGTACCAAGGACCTTGACCCCAAGCTCCTCGAATTCATCCTTCAGCTGGATGCCCACCTGCAGAGCGGTTTGGCCACCGAAAGTAACATAAATAGCGTCCGGTCGTTCGTGTATAATAACCTTGCGCACGAACTCAGCCGTCACTGGAAGGAAGTACACCTTGTCGGCGAGGCCTTTTGAAGTTTGGATCGTGGCGATATTGGGGTTGATGAGAACAGTATATATGCCTTCCTCTTTCAAGGCTTTGATAGCCTGACTGCCAGAGTAATCAAACTCTCCAGCCTGACCGATACTCAAGCCGCCACTGCCAAGAACTAGTACCTTCTTGACGTGAACTCGCGGATGAAGCTTTTCGTTCTCCTCGTAAGTACCACCGGGGAAGCTGACAGGTGAGTTGAGAAGCTTGGCATCTTTTGCACAGTTGACGATTGTGTTTACAAAAACGTCGAAGAGGAACTCAGTATCGCGGGGGCCTGGTGTGCTCTCGGGATGGAACTGCACACTGAAGTAGGGCTTATTGACATGCATAATACCCTCATTGCTACCGTCGTTGGCATTCACGAATAACTCTTTCCATTCACTTGGGAGTGTCGGAGCACTGACAGCGAAACCGTGGTTCTGAGAGGTAATATGACACTTGCCAGTGATCATGCTCGTGCAAGGAATATTGTGCCCACGGTTACCGAACTTCATCTTCTCGGTACTGGCTCCGGCAGCCTGCGCAAGGAGCTGATGGCCGAGACAGATTCCGAATACAGGCGTGCGGTTGAGCTCCATTACCTCAGCAATATGTTTGACTGTCGTGTCGCGCAACACCGCTGGGTCACCTGGCCCATTGGAGATGAAGAGGCCGTCATAGTCCTTCTCGGCGGAGAAATCGTGATCCCAAGGGCAAACTTTGACTTCAACACCCCTATTCAGGAAACATCGCAATTGGTTGTTTTTCATGCCGACATCTAGGCAGAGAACACGAAGGGTTCGCCCAGATGAGTGTTTTAAGGCAGTTTTAGGAGTCGGCTGGTAGAGCTGTACCCTTTTAATGGAGACTAGCGTTGATGAGTTTAGATCGAAGCAAAGGGCTTTTCAAGATAACTTACCTTCAGCGACCAGATTCTTGGTGTTGGGGTTCACCCAGTCATGAGACTCAAAGTATGGTCTCCAGTTCTTGCCAATCAACCGGCTAGCCACATCTCCATTGGTACCATTGGAATCCCCGTTAGTCATGTCGTGTTTCTGAAGAAGCATACGGCCGAGCATGCTGCCCTCTTGACGGATGCGCTCCGTCAAAGCCCTGGTGTCAACTCCATACATGGCCGGCACACCTTGCTCTTTGAGCCATGTTCCTAGGGAAGAGGTAGCCAGGAAGTGTGAGTAGTCTTCACCGGCGTAGGAAGACACAACAAGACCGGCAATGTGTATCTCGGAGGACTCGAAGTGGGCAGGGCGATCGCGCAGGAGCTCATCCATAGTCTCGCGGGATGGTACGCCGTAATTTCCCACCAGGGGAAAGGTAATGACGAGGATCTGACCACGGTAGGAGGGATCTGTTATGGACTCTGGGTAGCCAACCATACCGGTCTGGAATACCAGTTCACCGGCGATGCTCTTTTTGGCACCGAAGCTGTATCCCTGGTAGGAAGAGTCGTCCTCGAGATCGAGACACATGAGTTCGTCATCGTCGGCGTCGACTAGCCGCGCCGTCGAGGGCGGGTAATGCACGGATTCCATTGTGATGTCTGTTTTCGATGTCTGAGATCAACAACAATAAGATTTTAAGTACGTTGTAAGAGACAACTAAGCGACTGAAGCTGCAAAGCGAGTGAATAAACTTGCACTCGGCAGCAGAGCTAGCTCTCTTAACACTGCGAGGCGGCGCTCACCGATCAATTGATCATACCGAGCTAAGACCAAAAGCACGCAGTATGAAGAGGCGTATAGTGCAATTCTGCAAGATGGGAAGTTGAATGCAATCTAGTTGACAATAAAGTAGGGGAAGAAAAATTCATTCACCCCGAAACCGCAGTTTTTTTCCTATGTCTTGAACCAAGGTAACTACGTCAAGCTAACACAAAAGCCGCCGCTATGCGGAGCTATTGATTGGAGGGGATTGGAGGGGTTCGAAGGGTTCTTACCGGATGAAGCTTGGTCGAGTCATCGTCCAATCGGGTTGGCGTATCTTGGTCCAGGGACATGGTCAAGGGTTCTAGCCTAGCGATCCCATCTTCTATTGAGCATTCGAACACAATCCATGCGGCCGCATACTACCTAGTACCTACTAGTACCAATATTGCATCAGGCGTGTATGCAACATTGATGCTGAGGCAGTGAAAACTCTCTTGTTCTATCAAACAATATCACCTGTTTGTCAAACATTTGCAGGTCGCGTGTGTAACAATGGCCTCGAAATAAGCAACTCATTGGAACACAAAAGTAACAGGATAACTACAAGATACACCATCACTAATGATAGAATAGAGATAGAGACAAAGATATCCAAAGGAAATGATCACATTGTAACCCACAATATCCCAGTTAATTATTTACTTTGACTGCCTGATCGTTTAGCCTTTTTAACTGCAGTATTTTTTGGGTTAGATTTGTATACTTGTACAAGGTCTTTCTCAACAGTGTGGGCTATCTTGGATCGGGGAGCACTACAACAACACTTTTCGAGAACCGAATGAATGCCCAATAGGGTTTATAGTTTACATAACGGTTCGAATTAAATTTGACTTCCTGAATAGTATCTGCATGGCGTACCAATCTACCTGACTCTCTTACAGCGACTGTTTGTGCTGTTCTTACTATTGTGTATGGTCCAAGAATCTAAAGTGTCCAACTTTTGGATCCCCAGTACTTGATGTCATAACCACCAAGTTGGATGGTCTATTATGGTATGTCTTCTGTATATTAATTATATATTATGAATGATAACGGTAAACTGAGGCTGACTCTGCTTTCTCCTAGTAATTCACACCCTTTAATAACTACATTGGGATACCCGACAAAGCACATATACGAAAAGGGGAGGATGCCCTTTATCCTCGAAGAATAGGTACTAGTAGCTGAATTTGTCTTAGGTAGTATTAATCCTTGGGCTAAGACGGTTTAGGTCTATCAGGTCGTATATGGTTGCATCTCAGGAGGAGACGGATGTTTCAATCCCGCGCAGCTAATGTAATCATGGCAGGCAAGAAGAGAGTAGTCTAATGTTCGTTATGTTCTTGCGCTACCAGACCAATCATGACCATGCGCACTTACCACTACCCGAGTAGCGTGGTGGTACGCAACGAGCGGTGTAAACTAGAGGGGATCCAAGGATCGACCCTGAGGATGGTTCTTCTGATTGATCTGCGAATGGCGAAAGGGAGGCGACTTGTCATGTTATTGGGGCAAACAAGACGAATTTGTGTATAGAAGCGGTGACGAGCAATAAGCTGGCTGTCTGGGATGGTTGTGAGGGAGTATATACGATGTAGACGGAGTTGAGCAAGCAGCATATTAGTTCTACCTACCTCCCACCAAGGTCAATAAGAAATTCAAGACAGTTAAAAGATATATTAGTCCAGACGTTTGTATGCATTCTTGCATCAGGACGGCCTACTGCAGTTATTGGTAGTGCTATCCCTTTAGATGCCATTCTAGCACACTAAAGTTGCCAAGCACCGATGATAAGGAGTATGCCACCCAATAAAAGCACTGTGCTCAGGAGTACTTTGCAGATAACGGAAGTAGCGGAGATAACATTCATCCACTAAATTTATATGCCTTCTTGTTAGGTACACTAGCAGGGGTAGTGTGGGCCCCATCGATGCTTAAAAAAGGTTGGTGCTGGAATGGATCTAGAGGGATACCAAACTGAGACTCAAATATGTCGTCAACGTCGGATCTAGAGAAAAGATGCACGGTAACTGCAAGGTCTTTGATAAGAGGTAGTTAGTTGATGGAGTGTAATCCAATCATGCGGCCCAATTGCAATGTCGAGCCATTCCCGATCCAACCCAGTGGATGGTCATGCGTGATGCGACGTCGAGGTGTGCGATAGAATGCTCCCGCGACCAATCGGACTGTAACACTGCAAAGGGCTACAGGACGACCCAAAGGTGAGAGCGGTGTGGAAGCGTACATGTGAAAACGCCATGGTAATCCTCCTCCCTAATGAGAACTGGGAGGATTTGAAGTTTTCGAAGTTTAGGCAGAGTTTTGGGAGTCATCGGCCAGCATTTGCTATCTAGGTACGGTACGGTACGGTACGGGACGGGACGGGACGGAACGTGCTTGACAGGAAGGATGAGATTCGTAGAAGGTCGACACTCCCTACATCTATGAGACATAGAGGTCGATACCTACTCGTCTGACTTGGGATTGTTGGAGGTTTAGAAAGATAGGACGCAACCTTTATTAGGATGTGGGTCATGAATCCCCTGGTCTGCTGATTCTCTGGCGGGGGCTTAGGGGGCTCGGGGGGGTCGTAGGGGGGGTCGTAGGGGGGGTCGTATGTGCAGTTACACACCCACCTTTATGTACATACATGTAGGCATATCGGTTCGCTCTATGCAATGTATGTCGCATCCAACTTGAAGTTTCTGACTTTGACCTTATGACCATTTCCGAGTCGTTCCTCACTCTTCTTATACTGAAATATTTCGCAACTGACTGACTGACTGCGACGGCAACTACACCAGCTGGATTTGGACTGCATCAGTAGACCAAATCGCCAAGGGTCCCCCTCTCAGTTCGCTGCCCGTATCGATTAATGAATCTTGGCTGTTCACTATCTATTATCTACAGCCTTGTCCTTTTACCGCGTCCCACCTATAAAATCTGTCTACACGAACGGCCCCCTTATGAGCACTATCCCTCAAGCCGACAACCAGTTCCCTCCATGTCACTACAACTCTATTTCAGCGTATTGAGGTGGTAGGAGTTAGGATTGGCTTGGACTAGACGCGACACCACTCGACCCTGCTCGATGTTGGCTAGTTCGTCGCCATGATACCAACGGCGAAGGATATGCTCTCATCGCTTCTGCGGCCCAAGCCCGCCGCTCGTCGCATCGACTCGCGTCTCTTTGACTCGAACGCTCATACCCAACATCCTGACCCAGCGAGCCGCGAGCACCGCCAGCAACGACATGCCATCGCCGACTTCACCGAAGACGAAGACGAGGAAGAGGAAGCGGAAGACCACGACGAGGGACACAATGAAGACGAATTCGATCCCAACCATCAATCCATACGCTTCGCGGACCAACCCACGAATCGAAGAAGAAATGCGAACCCCAATCCCGCCATACCTTTATTCTCTGCCAACCATCTAGGTCCGAACTTCACGCTGTACGCCCTGTATACATAGAGTACACGAATGCTAATGCGCGCAAATTAGATTCCCTGCCAGTCTACAATGTTGTCCACGCGATTCGAATCATTGTCCAGGCGAGAACCGAAACATCATTATCTTGGGAACAACTACGCTCCCCACAGGTCTCGCAATTTCTGGTGAAGCCAATGCAGCAACAAATACGAACCCAGCACTTTAGTCGGGTAACCCTATACGCCTTGATGGCCAATTGCCTTCAATTTGGCAAGGAAGGTCAACTGTATCCTGGTGATACCGGGGTCAGTAGCACGAGAGCCAAGGTCTGCGAGCTTCTTGCTTTGAAACTGTTGAAAGAATACAGCACGAGGGAACTCATCGATGCTTTGTCTTATGATTTCGATCCCTTACAAGGCTCCCCTAGTACGCCTCCTACGCCGAACGGTAGGACCCCCCAGAGTAGAGCCACGACACCGCCCGCCAGGCAGCTCGCGAAATCATCAACCCTCGAAGTCGCTATTCTTGCTTCTGCAAAGCATTTCGTCTCTCATCCGCTCGTCGTCCAGCAGCTCGAGGCCATTTGGAGTGGTGCTATCACTTTTTACTCCTCCCATGACAATCTTCATCGTACTCAGGCGGCAGCAACAGGCGCCCCGAGGTCGGATCAGAGAGTCAACGCTGATGCCCGTACTCCATTGCTGGGTCACCACCCCTTCAAAGAACTGTCTTCACAGCTTCCATTACATGCAATTCCGGTTCGACGAACTGTGGCTTTATATGATCCGCGCAATGCGTCCTTGTTGAAGTTATCCCGTTTGCGTGTTCCGCGCTATCGGGACTTCTTATCAACATGTTCATTATTTGTCATGATCTGTTTGTTTCTCGCAGTTCTCACTGAACACTCGAGCCGGATTACTTCCCTTGAGTTGCTCTTTTGGTTCTGGAGCGCCGGTTTTATGCTAGATGAGGTCGTCGGCTTCAATGAGCAGGGGTTCTCGCTCTACATCATGAGCTATTGGAATGTTGTTGACCTCGGAATCTTGCTGCTCTTAATCATCTACTACGGCATGCGGCTCACCGGCGTCTTTCTAGTTGACTCTGTCCGATGGAATGAAATGGCATATGAAGTTCTCGCTGCAAACGCCATCTTTCTTCTACCTCGCATCTTCAGTGTTCTAGATCACTACCCGTACTTTTCCCAGCTATTGATCGCCTTCCGATACATGGTGGAAGATCTCATGGCCGTGTTTGTTTTGATCCTGATTAGCTGTTCCGGGTTCTTCGTCTTCTTCACGCTTTCGAAGAATGAAGACGATGCCACCGATGTAGCTTATAGGATCTTTCAGATTCTGATGGGCTTCACCCCTGCTGCGTGGGACGTGTAAGTTTAGTTATTGAGTGCATGGATGGACGATAGCTGACTTTGTAACACAGCTGGCCCGAATATACTTTCGTGGGACGATTGCTCTTGATTTTCTTTCTCATTATCTGCCATTTTCTCGTCGTGTATGTATTTTCCGACCCAGATACGATTGCGGATTTCTAACAGGTATATAGGACGATACTGATTACTGTGTTGACGAATTCATTCACGGCCATTGCTTCCAATGCCAAAGAAGAGCACCTGTAAGTAACTTGCCTATTGTCACCTTCCACGCGTTAACAGATTGGCCAGATTCCTGTTCGCCATCAATACGATATCCATGGTCAAGAACGATTCGCTGTTTTCGTACATTGCGCCTGCGAATATTCTAGCTTGGGTTCTGACTCCTTTACGATATATCATGCCAATCAGGCAATTTATCTTGCTCAATCGAACGGTCATCAAGTTGACCCATTGGCCAATATTATTTTTAATATTCGTCTATGAGAAGTATTTTCTCGCATCATCGATATATGAACCCACGGACTTGGTGGAGCGCAGGAAAAGTCGCTCTTTCTCAATTGTCGACTCGGCTAGCAGAGGTGCCGGTCTTTTTAGCCCAAATATTCGGACGCGTGAGGAATCTATCGCTGGCTTTCAAAAAGACCAAGCTCTTGACGAGGTTTTCCGTCGGCAGCCTGATACCACCACCATACGTACTCAGATGAGACAGGAAAGAAGGAAGACTCAGACGGCCATACGCGATTGGATGGACCAAAGTGACGAGATAGGGGAAAGATTAACACGCTGGCCAACCATCGAAAGCCGCCCGAGTCATTCGCTACGACGAATGAGCATGAGCCGGGAGTTATCTCGACAATTTAGGACGCTCTCTGATGTTCGATCCGCCGCAAGCGATCCCGCTGACCTCATGTCGAACCATGGATTTCCTCCTACGGGGGTTGATGGGTTCAACACTCAGAGAGCAGAGCATCAGTCAAAAGACTTAACTGATGCCGATGGTGATGACGAGCTGGTTACAAATGATGAAGATGAAGATGAAGATGAAGAGATTGCCGGTGAGAGCCGTCAAGAAAATCGGTCGCATGCCGACCAAGAGGAAGACTACTTCACGACTTCCATGGCCTCACGCCGAGAAACTATGATCCCCTCGCCGATTGAATCAGTTGGCCATCATCCCACCGTGACTATTTCACCAAAAACAGGAGGTGCCACGCGTCGCCAAGGTCTCCATAGGCGCACACTCTCCACGAACACGATACTGTACAATCCCCAAGAAGCCAATAGGCATG
The DNA here is from genome assembly GCA_023159215.1 of Xylariaceae sp. AK1471. Classification (NCBI taxonomy): domain Eukaryota; kingdom Fungi; phylum Ascomycota; class Sordariomycetes; order Xylariales; family Xylariaceae; species Xylariaceae sp. AK1471. Next base: position 314,558 of record JAJKLI010000026.1, read on the forward strand.
GGCCTAGTTCACCGTTGATATTAGAAGGACCGGCAGGATTACGATCCCACCCGAGGACGAGCCGGCTATGTACGACAATCGAGCATCCCGCATCGGCCGGCACACGCTCACCGCGACGGACAACACAATATGTAACAGCAAACTCTGCACTACCCCGGCCCATCTCCATGAAACCAGCGCCAAACCGAACTACGCCTTTGACCGGTGACCCACGTCGGCAACATAGGAAGCTGTCGTTTAACTCGGATACTACAGGGCACCTCGCGGATGCTAAGAACAAGTTCGGGGCAGTGCCCTCATCCTTTGCGACGCAGATGGCGATGGCGACAGGCCAGCTGCGGGCCAAGCGCACGGTATCCGCGGAGCGGGAGCGCGAGGACGCGGATCGTATGGGTAGGCTCGTGCTCGCGCGCATGAAGACGCTGGAGGAAAGCTTTGCGGACGTGGTCCGCGAAGTCCAGCTCATGCGCTCCGGTGTACCGACGGCGCAGAACTCGGCCGATGACGAGAGCCGGCAGGGCTCTGGCATCGGCTTGCCTGAGGTCAACCTCAGCGTGCCGGCGCGGAAGAGATTCACAAGGAGGATCCGTAAAGCGAGGAAAAGTCGGCCTGCAAGCGTCAAGGAGGAGAAAGTAGGAATGGGGGGTACAGTCACACCCCAGAAACAGACGACGAAGGGAAAAGGGAAGGCGATTCTGAGGCGCGATGATACGGAGAGTGAGAACGAGCTGGCAACGACGTTTATGAGGAGGGGTAGCTCGTTGTGAGCTCTATTCTAAGTCCTTTTTCATCACTCAGGATTTTACGCGGGTTCAATATTGGCGAATGGTCAGGAGGATCTGAGCCCGTTCATCAACATCGCATCATCATGGGCTGGCGGCTATGCATTTGTTTTTTGAGAGGGGAGGGCGTTAGGGAGGCGGTATTATAATCATCGGTACACAGCACATGGCATACGGCATACAGCACACGGTACATGGCACACGGCACACGGATCATATAACTTTGGGCCCGTTTACTGAGAAAGAGAGAGGGAAAACTGAGATATCCACGCGCGCACGGTTCTCTGTATCTGTATTGCAGTGCGATATACCACTTCTGCATAATTAGTGTATGATTGATTTGTACCTATGGATGAGATACGAGAAGGGCCTAAACGGGGGGCCGGTTCGTTAATATACCTACCTATAATCTCTAATCCTACAAAGATGCCCTTCTAGTGACTGAAGTGTTTTAAAGAGTTGTCATGGTTGATTAGGATGATTATGATAAAATTAGCTGCCCCTGTTTAGAGCTGAACAAGCTGCTCGCAAAAACACAATGGTCCAAAACTTCTTCCTGGGAACTCCCTTTTTGCCGTACGCCTCATTATCCGAACAATTCATTCTTATCCCTCGGCATTGGACAGCTCTACGCCAATAATACGGAGGTAGGCTCGATATCGTGCGTCAATGGTGTATATGGTGTGGCGCAGTGTACAAGAACGCCTTCGCTATCTGAAATGGAACAACAGTAACAGAAACGCCGGTAGCTCATGGTGGTATTACTCTCTCCTCCTCTTTTGTCCTCCCGACTCCCAATATTGTCGTTTTAGTGTCTGTCGCTGTGTCTTCCTCCATCTTTTCTCTCTGGAGGTTTACAGTCCATTGCCGTGTGTGTGTGTGTGTGTGTGTGTGTGTGCCTGACAATAAGAGTAGAATAAGGTAGTTAATTAGATCCCTCCGCCGCTTCGATCAACGCTGACATAGAAGTTGGGGCGTTGCCCTTCGCGCTGGGCTCGCTCGTTCCGGGCAATTGCCATGCGCTTGTATTGGACGGCGGCGACCGTAAGACCGGTGGCAAGGATGCCGGCTAGGAGGAGGGGGCGTTGGCGGCTGTTTTTGGGGGATTTCCAGGTGTTAGTTAGTTGGTCTGATGGGATATACCAGCTCGTTTCTTGGTGGGGGGTTCAAAAGGTCTATAGGTGTGTATGTGTTCTGGTGGAAATGGACAAACCACTAGACTAGACTAGACTAGACTAGACGTAGAAAAGCTACTCACAGCATTGCTGGACGAGTGTGGCTCATTGCCGGCTATGTTTGGTGCAGATAGTGGGATTCCAAGTCAGGTCGGAATCTGCTGGTATGTTGGGTTGCCTATTAGGCTACACACTTTTCCGTTGCGTCGTAATTAAGGAAGATAGAATGGAGCTACCGAATCCGCGGTGATGTCGTATTGAATGGATTAATGACTCGAATTCAATAGTATCTTGGAACAGCTTTCTTGGATTCGGGAAAGACAGACAAGGAGACGACTAGGTCTATATACATATAGTATAGTATCTAGTAAGGGGGGTAGGGCACATAAATTAGAAAGCAGGAAGAAGAGAAGTAACGTCAAGATAACCTCGAGGATTAGACTAGGGTTTTGAATGAGATCAAATCAGATCAGATCGCGCCGGAAGAAGAAGGGGGAAGGGAGGGAGGCGAAGAATATATATCGGGCAGAACCGTTCAGCTTCAGATCAAGGATCCGAGCAAGCTTGCTTCCCCGGTTTTACGTCGTACGATTCTGCGCTAGGCGTGTTTAGACTTGAATCGTGCCACTAGGCGGGTGGCGATGATTTAATTCGAGTAATAGAAATAACCTTAAGAGAATGCGTGTGCCACTAGCATTATCTACGCCGCGATCCCGGATGACTAGTGAAGTTGTTCTTTCTGCTCGGTGTAATGGGTCAATCACACCGCCAGAGCCGAGTTAAGGGGGTTGAGGACCGAGGGGCACGCGACCATTGTGTGAAATTCGGTCCAGGCAGGTAGTGCCCCGCAACATATAACGGCACATCCCAAGGCACTGACCACCTGAGGGGGGCTAGGGATCCGGGGGCCTAGGGTAATCGCCGGGAATAACCCCTGAAAAAGGGAGCCGTAGACTTGATATATGTGGTTCAAATAATGACTTCATGTAACAAGTTTATCTGATGTCGCGACACTATTGATAATAGAGAATACTATATTAATAGTCATTCAAGGTGTTGAGCCTCATTCCTGTAACTAACCCTGCTCTCTGCCTGTTAAATGCAGCCTGAGGCATCTTATATGTGCTTAGTACCCATGAATCCAAGACAACTTGAAGGTAAAGATGAGCCCCTCTTATGCACATACCCCTATAGCACATGTCTACAAGACTCCATTGCTTGTCTTCAATCCTCACCATCATAAGAGCAACTTATGGTCATCGAATCAAAGAAACAAACATTTTCACAACATTTGAACATTCCAAAGTGCTCTTGTACTATTTCCATTTCCTATAGTTATTAAATGTAATATTTATTATATCTATAACACAGTTGAGCTTACAGACAACACAGATTCAATACTGCCGGTCCTGTCCCGGTACCTGGAGCTCCACTTATAGGGCTGAAGATGCAGGTCTGCTAATGGCTAGCTATGCGGGGGCAGCAAGTCAACCCCCGGCCCATGTCTAGCCCCAATATTGCAGCTGTCACAGAGAGAATGAAACACATCAACTTTATCTCTAGAAAAACCTCAATAGAGTGTCTTAAATGCTTTAACTTGTGTTTATTCTGGCCACCATGATTTCCATCTTTTGTTAAGACACGCAGCTTATAGTGTTCTATGTAAAAGGTTAAGCATATCTTGCTGTAGCTAGTAATAGTTTGCAATCATGTGCTTTAAACCAACACTTTTGCAACAGCTACTAAACGGCCAGTCTTGGTCTCTGGGTCGAAGATAAAGATGTGGTGGATACATGATCTTTGCTTTAACCAACCTGTAAGTGGTGCCTTCTTGTAATATACAGTTCCTTAACTGTATACAATTTCTAATCATGTGGTACTGATTATTTGTTTCTCATCTTCTTGAACTCTATTTTAATTTCATATCCTTATTATATACACAGAGAACATTTGAAAGTCTATAGGTTATTTTATAGTAATGTACCATGTTCAGTTTCAATGATGAATGTTATTACTACTTTAGTACCTAGACATACAGTGTAATAGCTGTCTACCCAGGTACTTAACAGGTCCCGTAAGGCTTAGGACTACCGACCTATCTAGATAGTGGGGGAGAGGTACCCCACTTCCACGCCACAGGCTTGGTACCAGGTGACCCAGGACTGTCTTGTTCAGAGACCAGGCAGGCCAGGTAACCAAAGCAAGGCCAAAACACAGAGATGTCTGTTTGCTGACCTGTTAATAAATTCAGTAATCAAAAGTAAAGCCTTCGCCAATTTCTCTCCTTCAATACACCCCAACTTCTTACTTCTCCTACCTAGAACCATGGCGGACCCAGGAAATTCCATTGATGCTGCAATCGAACAAGTTCTACAACAAAATCCCGTCGCTGTAAGTGAAAATGAAGCCCAAACCCAACAGCAACAGGATCATCAGCAGCTACCAAGAAATTCCATTGATGCTGCAATCGAACGGCTGCTACAACAAAATCCCGGCACTCACGGCGAAAATGAATCCCATGCCCGAGAGCAGCAGGATTATCAGCGGCTCCGACGCTTGAGTCTTGCCACCACATCAGGGGACACACTCGTCATCGTTGGATTCCCTGCGGGCAACTTTATCGACTGCTATGGTAATAAGGTGAGCACTGTATCTCTTAATTTTTCTTCTTTTTCTCTAAGTCACGCGCTAAGCCTACTTCACTCAATTTTGTGTAGTGGGAGACGAAGAAATTCTGGATGAACTCCGAGCAGCTGCTTGCCACTGGGTCGGCTGTGTTTACCAACCTTCTTTCGCCAAAGGGTCAAGTCCATGCAAGACGCCGTCTTGATCGCTATCTGCAGTCACCCGCATCTGCTAGGTTTGTCCTTGACTTGACTCCTCAGATGGAAGGAGATGAATCGGCCTATAATGTCACGCAACTCTCCCTGTCCGAAGGTGTAAGAGACTGGTGGCGCTCTCATGATATATATCACGTCTCGAGATACATGGTGTCTGGGCATGATGACAATTGCCCTAATCACATTGATATTCCTGTTCCCGGCTATAAAACTCCCAAGAAAACCGACGGCCCCACTCCAGTAGATCTGGACGATCTGGAATACCCAGATTCGAGGAAGATCCTCGACTACTGTCCAATTCGCCATCGAGCGGCTATTCTTCGCCTACTTATGGCCATATGCCACGGAGAATTAGTCTTGAACTCCGCCCCACGCGTGGCTACGGTGGCTGTGATGGCAAAATCGCTTGACTGTACACATGTTGTGGTATGTATAGCCTTTCTTTCGCTATAAGTGGCATGGAGGAATGTAAGATAGCTAACAGTCAGAGAAATAGCGGGATTCTGTTCTGATCTGGTTGGTGGCGGAACCGAATCAAAACTTTATAGACACCAATACCGAGGATGCTCTAAAGATCGGTGTGAGTCCTCCGTACACTTTGTCCCAAACTCCGTTCTTAAATGCCGCAAAGTCATTTCTTATTTGCAACAGCATTGACCATAAATACCAAAGAAAGTATATTGACCCTAGTTGCTGCAGTGGACATTGAAACTGCCATCGATTACCCGCGTCGCTTTCCAAGTCCTCGTCACAGAGAGAGCCCTCGATATTCTTGCAGGTGACAAATTCCGAAAGGCAAATATAGGGCGACGGTCATGGTTTGGACGCCCCTATGGCAGCGTGACAGAGGAACAGGTTAGCATCATATATTCTTTTATCTCCCTTTTTGACGTGTTTAAGGAGTAATAATTGCTTAATCAGGGGCCTTCTGCTCCTAACTACTTTAACAAGCTCCCCAAACCCTTCAGAAGGTTTACTATAGACGACATTTACTAACTCCTGATTCCTGGGTAGGAAACTTGTATCCAGCATGCCGCGCAAAAGATGGCGCAGAGGGCAGAGGATATGTGGAAGCAACTTAATTCCCCCGACGTGAACCAATGCCTTGGTCTCACGGAGTGGCCAGACTCCCATCCAGCCGTCTGCGAAAAAATCCGTCAATACATTCGCAAAATTTTGAGTAATACCATGAATGATGCCATGGGCAGCGACTATCTTAATCTCGAACTGGATGCGATCGACCAAAAGAGGGTCCAGTATGTGCCAGCAGCTAACTTCATATCGACAAGAGACATTTACCTCAATCTATCACCAGCACAGCAGATTCTAACGCCTTACTTCTGGAACTCGTTTGCCCACTTGGCCAAAAAGCGCGATGAATTTTTCATGTACGTCCCCTGTCCTGTGATCGATATGCCCCCTCAAATTCTTGGATCGGGCCTTCAGAAGCTGCCTTTTAACCGAGGCACCTTCTACCACCAGTTGTCTCTTGTCGTTAGAAACCTCAGAGACATATGGGTACAGCCTAATCTCGAGGTAAACATCTCAAAGACTAGGCCGTTGGTGCTCGGCCTCTCAGATGAAGAGTACAAGTTCCTCCCACTCTGGGCCGGGGGCTTGGATGACGGTACCGGCGGCGTCTATCAGACCGAGATCCCCGACGCTGAGCGTGGGTTCCCCATAGGGCCGGGCCCTAGTTTCCGCACGGGCGAAACGGTTGACGAAGATGACGATGATGGAGATACCGCGGACGAGACCGCTACGATAGCTACGGGCACTGGTACGGTCACCATGACTGAAGGCTACTCTTTCATGGCTGCTCCATCCCAGACGACTGGCGCCGGTCACGAGGGTGACGATATTGCCGCTTTGAATACCGCTACTACAGGATTCTCGCTCGCAACTGCTGAACACTCCGCAGCTACCCCTGTTGTAGAGGAAGAAGACACGACTGCTGTCACTACAAGCTCTGCCGACAATTTCGACTGGCTCAGTGATGTTTCGGACGACCTAGATAACCTAGATGATTTCGACGACGACGCCAAAGATGAAGACTATCAAGACATCAGATAGATCAACTTGAGTCACACACCACCACACCGTTACGGCGCAAATGTGTGCTTTCACTTGCACAGCACTTATCATCGAGAGCATCTAGCATTGTTTTCCCAGACCACGTAGAGCATTTGGCGAACGCGCGAGCATGCAATCCTTGATATCCACATCTGCATTTTCCTTTATTCTGGCTGCATCACGAACGAGTTTTCGACGCGGCGCGTGATGGGCTGAAGAGGCATGGGGGGGTTTTTTATGTTGACATGTGGGAAATAAAATTGTACTATATGATATGTCGTGGCATGTAGAGTAGGAGTTGGTTGGGCCTACTTGGTGTTCAGCTCTGGGTTCCTGATTCTTTATTTGATCCACTGGTCTTACACTGAGGGGAGGTGTGAACATAGGCTAGGACGACCCTAACTGAGTGTTAATATATGTGTACACGTATGACATGACGATTATGACTTATGCCTCTTTTTGAACCTCTATTAAATGATCACTGTGTTAGTAGGCTAGTAAAAACGAGGAACTGGTTAGTCTCGAAAGAACACTGATCTCACTGCCACGATTTCTTACGCCAGGAGTAGTACAGAGCGCGAACCAATGATGTGAAAATGGGCTACTTAGTAGCTATTCATCGCCAAACAGTTTCAAGGAATCTCGCCTGAGATGGCAAGATTTGTATTGTACTACATAATCATGAAGACCAAATTGTTCTAGACCGCAAGGTAGCAACCCAACAGCCTAAAGTCCAGTGTATCTCGCACCACAAAAGCAAAGGGGAAAAGGTATCATCCGGGTCTGAAAAGCAGCAAAAAGCACGATTTAGCCCATTCCATTTGCCGAGCCGCGACAGCCAAACTCCTGTATCCGTAGTAAGGGCCCTGAACCTGGACACGCATACTCCCATCCTTTTGAACGCCGGTGTAACCATCAGTTTTGTGTGACTGCCACCCATTTCCTAACTCCTGACACTGCTTGATCGCCATAATCTATATTTTCCTCTAGCTCTAAGCGCGCCCAACAGGAACATATGAGACGCAGGTTCAACGAGCCGAATTCGTGTAGAAGGCTTAAGCTTAAAAGTCATTGTCGTCCATATCGACCTCAGCAATTTCTGTAGGTTGATGCTTCTTTGGCCGACCCCGACCTCGGGGTCGCGAGTTGCTCCGTGCCCGCTTCTTCCGGCCACCGGGTAAATTGGCTGCCTTTCTTTTGCGGCCCCGGGCATCGAGCGTAGCTTCATCATCGTCGTCGGCCGCATCGGGAGTTTGTGGCTCACCGTCTGCGTCAAGATCTTCTTCTTCTTCTTCCCCAATCTTGACCTCGCTGTCAACGTTCATGAGATCAACGAATGCTTTGCATTGCTGCATCATACGCTCTTGTGTATCGAGTCCGGACATGATTATGGAGATGTCATCCCACATCTTGTCACCCGTGACGCCTTGAACTTTCACGGGAGCTTTCGTAAGGTCTTTGGGTGGTCCTTTCGTTTTGACTTCGCGGCGAGCAGAATTAAGATTGTATAATCGGCGGAGGAAAGTGCGAACCTCCCACACAGCCGAAAGAATCATGGAGCCAGCGGTTAGTTGGCGAAATCGTGGCATGTTGATAGATTCTGGAACGGCCAAGGTTGTGGATAATGCTTCGCCTTCCCCAGGTTGTTGTGCGGCCGTATCCTGATCCATACGCACTTGGAAGACCTCAGATTCCATTGTCTGGGCAATACCGGCACCTGTTCTCGTCACTAGCTTCTCCAGAGCCAAGACAACCGCCTGAAGATCGCCAATACTGACATACTCGAAGAACGCAACATTTTCGATTAGGAAGCGCGAATATGCCACGTGTGACGGTAATTGCTGGCTAACGTCAAGTTCGGAGGGCTCGAATTCTATTTGACCGACGATCTTTTCAAGAAACTTGACACGGTTCTTTGATTTGCTGATTTTTAGTATTTCAATTAGGAGGTGTAGTTTTGACGTGAACGGTGCCTCGGTCGCGCCACGGCAATCTTGAACTACGTCTCGTTGATACTGGAATGCCGATTGGACAGCTTTGGCATACTCTCGCTCAAGTACGCTTTCATATTTTTCATGCAATGCCCTGTGTTCGTGATAAGCAAGCTCCGATATCCTAGTAATTGGGCAAGTCTCTAACGTAATAAGAGTCACACCAGTCTCTTTCGGATGAACCAAACCTTGCCGGTTGATGCTTGCTAGAATCTCTACTGCGAGAAAAGCATGGTCATCATGTGTTGCCAAAGAGATACGTGTAATGGCTGTGAGGAACCGTTGCGTCGTCGCACTGGCTACGTCATCAAAGCTTGTGCTGCCCATGACCTTAAGATCCTTTTTTTCTTTCGCAGCAACAGTATTTGACTGATTTGATCTCTGCTCCTCAATGAAGAGGAATTCTCTGAAAGAGCGTAGGATCATAGACTCCAAGATCACGGTCTGTTCCTTGAAAACCTGCTCGAAGACTGAGATGACGTTCTCTGTGACAAAGTTTCTGGGATTAGACTGGCAAACCAAGCCAATAGCATCCAGTGCAGGTCTTCTCATATCGACTGACTGCATGGGTTGGGCGAAAGGGCAAATTACGTCCACCATGAGTTTAGATACTGAGTCTCCCTTCCAGTTCGGAAATTTGTTTTTGAACAAGTCTTTATGGCTGTCAAGCTGGCAGTGTTTACCGCCCATTCCGACAATGAGCGAATAACGGTCAAATTGTCTAATCGTCTTTTGATCCAGGCCCTTGGCTAGATGACCGCGGATTTTCTGGATACCAGCAAGACTTGAAGAGATAAGACGAGCAACGGCCTCCGTATTATGGAGCAGGCCGCTGATGATCCATATACAGGCTGTCACATCATCCAAAAGTGTTCTCGTGATTTTAGCAGTCGCAGGCATAAGGTGAGTCCGTATTTCCGAAAGAAATTGGGAATGAACACTGGAAACTTGAGGGAGGACCCGTCGATATATGACTACCACAGCTCTCGAAACAGCTAGGTCCTCGCTTGTGCTGACGCTAGCGATGTGTGGCTTGAGAAGTCTTATTTGCTCAAACGTGAACAGTTTTGGGTCCGCCTTCGCGAAGATCATCAAAACTTGCAGGGCGTCCTTCCCCGATGGCACCGAGGGGTCATTCGACTCAGGGTTGTCCACGAGGTCAAACATGTTGGCAACGAGCTTAGTGCAAACTCGAGTATTAGCTTCGCACATCTTGGAATCAGGAGCCAAAATTGTCTGGAAGACCTTGTCAAGAATCAGTGCCGTATTGCCTTGTTTTGCAGTCTGGACCATCAGAGCAACATGGTCTGTGAGTGATTGCTTAAAAGCTACGGATTCATCTTCCTTGTAGAATGGTGATATCCATATTTCCTCAATCATTTGCCTTGCCAGTTCCCGAACGCCTTCATCTGGATCTTGCATTCTGTGAAGTAGGCCATTGGCAATGGTACTTCGGACGACCTTATTATCGTTGCCGAGGTAAATGTCCTTGGCGAGTTTCATGGCCCTTTTCCGTACGCCAACACCGGAATCAATGAAACGCTGAATGACTGTAGGTGTCATCCTCTCTTCGAGTCTTGGGCGCATGCTTATGCACTTTCCAATCAAGCCAAGGGCCGAGTCGCGCACTTGGGGCGAAGAATCACTAGAACACTGCAAGATAAGGTCGATGAAGACACTGTCCCCATCGAGGATTGTCGGGTCGGTCTCGAGGACTTGATTAACACTTTTAAGGCTTCGGCTGCGGACGGTCGCTTGATCTGTGGTCATAGAGCCCATAAGCACATTCAGAATGTTCCTGAAGGCTGTACAAAAGTTCGAGCGCAGCAATAGGATTGCGTGTGACAGCTTAGCGTGGTTGGGGGCAACGGATTTGAACCTCCATTCCCTTGATAACCACTTTGGGTCCTCAATCATGTTCCGTAGACGATATGCCGTCCTGCCAAATTCTGAGCGGCGCTCCGTGGAATCATCATCTAGGGTAGAATCGTATCCAGGCCCAATCTGAGAACCCCAGTCTGTCACAAGGTATGAAATGGCACTCTTGAGGTGCTCGTCCTCATTCAAGCGGTCTTGAATATATTCAAGCACGATCCGATATGGCCCTTCCCATTTCAGTGTCTTTTCAAGAGACATATTGCCCTCTAGGACGGTTAGACTGAGGTCAGCAAGCCACCCACCGAGCTCATCAGAATCACTGCCTTCAAAACTACTAGCAGTTTTGCGCACGTGGGATCGAAGCTTTGAGATTGAGGCAGCCATTACACCCAATAGCTCAAGCGCCATGTTCCTCGCCGGTGCCGAGTTTTTCTCACCGTCAACCTGCTGGAACATCAAATACATGGTAAGTCGGAGAAGGAGTTCAGCTGCGGGCCAGTCTGGAGAGTCCAAGCATGTGGTGAAATCCTCCACGAATAGATCGAGTAGATTTCGATATGGCGTATCTCCGGTTTTTGTTGATTTCAGGGCCCGTTTTACGATGAAATTGACGACATAGTGTGCATAACGATACGAGCCGTCAAAAAGTTTCTTCGCGAGATCTTGAAGCTCTTGCACCGCAACCTCATGCTCAATAGCAGCATGATCCTCCGTTCTAATCGTGTACTGAGTTTTCTTGGTTGCTTGCGTAGAGGCGGGAGCGGCGTTGTCCTCGATGGATTGCATGATTTGCGACCGAAACTCGTCTTTGCTACCATCTACCTTGCCAGCACTAGCTTGGATCAATCGCATGATCAGAGCTGAGATAGGCTGGATGCTACCGCCGCCAGAGAGTTTGAACTGCCTAGCTTTCTGTTTCCCAACCGGTAACTTCTCAAGTGAAGTTAATATCTCGCTGAGGATGCCTTCTCGTTGAGCCGGATTCATCAAGAATATCTGCGAGAGCATGTGCATTGCTACTAGGCGTAGACCGTCGAACTTGGAGACTCCAACGACCGAGTCCTTCTCAGTATAGGCATTCTCCACAAACATCAGTCGGGATGAGAGATACTCTAAAGTATTGACAACAGTCTCGGAAAGATCTATGCTTGCTATCAGGTCGGACATCGACGCGAAGAGCTTTTGGCTACAAGCCAATAATGCCATAATAGTTTTCTTGTGGGTGGTCAAATGGCGGAATAAGCTGGCGGTTGGGCCCGTGCTTCGCAACTCAGCCATAGGCACAATGACGCCTTCCATAACGTTTCTGAAAAGATCAAGGCCAAGCTGGATGAGGTCTTCGGAGTAAATCTGTTTCTCTTCACGGCCCCCACACATGATCCTTAAGGAAGTCCGGGCAGCCTTAAGCCCTCGCTCAATGTCTGGTATCTGTTGCACCCATAAGCTGACTTCAGTTTCGCCCCAGTCCTCACTGATCTTAAAGTCAAGGGAGTCGGCATATTTCAGAGACCCTTCACTCAGGTTTTGTATGCGGGTAAGACCATCCAAGGGGACCTGGCCAAAGCAGCCAAAATCTATAGCCCTTTTGAGTAATCTTTGAGCTTTGTCATGAGCCGCCGAGGTCATCGTAGGTTCTTCATCTGCTGTCAGGAAAATGAGCGGTGACGAATGAATATGATGGCTGGAAAGTTGATCTTCTGCTGCGAAAATATCTTGAATACACCTCCTTAGCTCCGCAAAGAGTATGTTGGCTCTCTCGCGTTGGTTCAGGTCAGTGCCCAATGAGTCTTCAGTCGCACCATAATCACGCTTGGCGGATAAGTCGGCTGGCGCACTAGGGGAGTCTGGTACAACGGCAAACTCTTCCCTGTTGAAAGTTGCTTTTGGGAGTTCGATTCTGATCTCAGCGGCTTTTTGTGAGGATGGAGCTGATGAAGGAGGACCTTGCGATAGTGGCATGGAAGTCCTCCGAGATGCTTCTTGCTTTTCAACTTTTGGGATACCTGCCGGACTCGGCGGTGGTAGAGAAACTTGTTTTTGTTGTGGGACGGCCAGTGGCGGTCCTATTACCGGACTATGTTCCATCTTGGGGACAGGAATGGCGGAAACTTGCGGCGTGACCATCAAGTCGGCGAGTGAAACGGTCTGAGGTTGAGACTGTACTGTCGGCGGTGGGACAGGCATGTTCTGCTGTGATGCGAGCATGGCTGAGGCCGACTCTCGTTGCCTTTGACTGGGTATATGTATCTCGATACGCGCTTTATTGTGTGCGACGGCCTGTGCATTCGTGATCGAGGGGTTGTGTTTAACCACCTTTGGAACGTCTGGCTTGCGCTGATTTGGAGACTTCTTGGTGGTTACAGGCGCCATTAGTAGACCATTGGATGGAGAATTTGTAGAGGTATCGGGTGAAGGGTACGCGAAAGTGACAGATGTGCTATCGTAGACCATTTTTGCGAAAGGCGAGATCTCATCAGTAAGATTGTTCCTAACGGAGTAATTGGGAGCCACAGTGGTCTTTGGTGTTGTCTTGAATTCGCTGTAATAATACCATCAGAACTGCCTCTCAAACGATAGGACAATACAGATGCTCACAACTTAGTAATCTTCTCGGGCCTCAGCAGATTTTGTACATACTCGAGACTGCCATCGAGACGCCTGGACTGGTTCGGATATTCGGCTTCAGAGTTCAACGCATCGAAGTCGTCCCTCGAGACAAGGTCGGCGAGGGACGGCGCAAAAGATCCTGCACCGATTGTGGGATTGCTAAGAATGTCTGGATGCGAGGAAAGAAGTTAGTGTTGTATTGCACCAAGTCGGCAGACCAGTCTCGAAATGGCGGGGTGGAGGATTTCGTGTGTGTCTGTGTGTCTGTGGGGGAAGACGGCGAGTCTACCTAGGTAGGTAGTAGGAGGGCAAGCGATGAGGAGGAGGAGGAGGGGCCTATGAGTTCATGGCAGGAGGGGCGGCAAATGCATTATCGAGGAACGAGACAGTAGTACAGATAAGAAATAAGAAGCAAGAACCGCACTTGCCTGAGTCGAAAGGAAAGACCGAGGTGAAGGGCGTGTACGGCAACGCTTCTTCCAGAGAGAAGGGACGTGTGCGAAGCTGCCTCCCCTCGGGCTGCAAGTCAGGGGACTGCTGCTGTTGGACATTATGGGGCAATGAACCATTCTGCCCGTAAGGGTCATGATGCGCCATCGTGTTTGTGACTTCCACCGCTTCACCGAAATTTGTCTACTCTCCGCATCCACGATATCATTGCGATGGTCGTATGCCGAGATGAGGATGACTGCAAAGCGAGACCTTTCGTTTGTTCGCTGTCGAAGGCAGAGCGTACCCGGCTGTTCACGGGTGTAACTGTAGCGATTGATAGCTGTAGGTGCACATGTAGGTATTCCCGCTGTGGGTGAAAGGAGGCCTTGGTGTGATGCGAGGGATCGAAGGTCGGACGTTGGAAGTTGCGACGAGCTTCAAGGGCTGAATGAATAATGGATTGCTGCGCGCCGCGCCTGGCTTCCGTGCATAGCGTAGGTACGCATCGTGAGACCCCTGGCATGTCTACCCACTAATCGATCTTATCGATAGCATACAATGACAGTAGTAGATACGCTAACTATCGATAAGCGTTACAAGAGGGCATGGAGCACCTCTTCTCTTGGCATTGCGCCTCGGCGCTGGGGTTTATTAGCTAGACCCGGTACGTACCGACTGACCCTGCACACTGTAGACGGAACGGTAGCTTTTTTTCTTCTTCAGAGTTGCTTTTGTCGAAGACCGGAACATCCTTGTGCTTCGGACCGTCAAAGCTTCTTGTTCTAAATCCGTTCTTTTCGATCTTATTGCGACCTCTTCTCCCGGTATTTCAAAATGGCAGCGATTGGCTCTCTGATTTTCTGTTCAGATTGTGGCAATCTCTTACCCGTATCAAAAGGCAATGTAAAAAACATCCTGCACTGCGACTGCTGTGGTGCTGACAACAAAGGTCGGTGGTGGATGGCTGCGATCTGGGACTTTCTCGGAAATCCACTAACACCATCTCTCAGACACGGCATCCAAGACAACCGTCACCACGAGCAAACCTTCCGACTTCCCATCGTTGCTACGCCAGAAACTGTCCATAGTCCAGTCCGTCGAGAAGCACAAGATCGAAACCGAAGCTGTAACAAACGAAACATGCGACAAGTGTGGGCGGACCGAAGTCAGATTTTCGGCTGTGCAGTTGCGCAGTGCAGATGAAGGAAGTACTATATTTTATACATGCGATTGTGGACATAAGTGCGTCTCTTCCCCCTCATTTGCGAATTGGAACTGGATTGCTAACTGCAGGATAGATGGAATACGAACAATTGATGCATCACGATAAACTATACAAATAAGAGGATACAGCGAAATGATACGGGAACATGCCTAGTTCAAATCACTTTTAGAATCCTGTAACCGAACGCCGACCATATGCTCTACTCATGCTCTTAAGAGTACGTCCAGAATTCTATGCCGTTACCTTTGGCGCCTCCGGAATTAGCGCATACTCCGTTTGGTGCGATTGCTCGAAATCAGCCATGTCTAGAGCGACAATAACACTTTCGCGAACCACCTTCTCCTTGTCATGTAGGAACCGCTTTAGTGTCTCTTCGACACCTTCCTCATCACCGAGACTACCGAGCGCCTCGGCCGCTTCGTGGCGGACCATACTAGCCTCTTCGAGGTTACTCAGTGCGGCTGTGAGAGAAGGTATCGATGCGGGATGGGAGAGTTGCCCAAAGACGAAGGCGATCTCGTGTCGAAAGAGGGCAGAGGAGTCTGCGAAACCCTTAGCTAGAGCAAGGACGGCGGGAACCGCTGTCGGTAGGTCGGGCGGTGATGCAAGGTCGCGAAGCGCAAACATGACACGATACCGAAGGAAGAGGGGCGCATCCGTGTCCATCAACGTCTTTTCCAACTCTTCGACAGTCTGGCTTGACTCGGGCATCGGGGGCGCGGGGTCGACGGAGGCAAAGTCACTAGATAGATTTTAGTCGGTCTGAAAAGCACAAATGAAGCTTCGGTGTTGATGAAATTGTATACCTCTGATGCAGCTTCTCTTGTTTCCGCTGCTCTGAGTTCTCCCACTCTATCCTGTCAATGGCGATCTCACATGTCTCCTTGACGGCCACATCCTCGCCTTCGCGATCTCGGAACTTGCGCAGAATTTCCAGGTTTCCCGCATCACCCAGCGCACCCAAGGCTTCGGCGGCCTCGTGCCTGCACATGGGGTCCTCCTGTAAATCTGCTAAGACCTTTTGTAGCGGTGGGATGGCAGCGAGGTTGGCTGACTGGCCAAGACAATAAGCGAGCTCGTGTTTGAGTAGGGCAGACGGTGATATGAAAGCGGCGGCGATGGCATCAATAGCTGCATCTGATGTCTCTCCTGTCTCGTGCTTTGCCAGGTGCTTCAGGGAGAAGAGAGCGCGGAAACGTATGGGTAGCGGGGTCGACTCGGAACAGAGCGACTCGCGCAGACTGGCGATAGTCGCCCGCGTGTCGGTTTCGGAGGGCATTAGGAATTCGTGTTGAGTGACCAGCCGTAGGTAACGCTAATAGGACGCAAGTTTTTTTCAATCAGAGCGTATTAGGGGACGTCTTTTGGTCACGAAGTTCCGGCTCTCTCGAATTTCTGCATGGTTATCAGATGCGATATGCTGCGGGAGCCAGCAGATAAAGATTGACCCCTCGCCCCACTATAAAAATTACATTCTCTGTCCCTATATACATAGATCTACTGGACTATGAGCCATTGTAATAATACCGCAGATAGTCACAACTTGGAGGTTGCAGTTAGGTCTTTCTTTTATCTCTTTCAGTTTAACGACCATATTTATTATTACATGTAGTTGCTATTCAATTATATTCTACTATTTCCTGTTTCTGTGAGCCCAAGGTACCTATCTTAGTTCCGTCTCTCGGCCTCTGGGCAAGGCGGAAATCACACACATGCCTTAACACCCATGCAACAGTGCTGACTTACACTACATAGACATCGAATCGTCTACTCTACTTAACTTATGTAATTAGCTGGTTAAAAAGGGACTCTGAACTTGATTTCTCTATGAGGTATTAACATGGGTTACTGGTAGGAACAAGGTATGTAATGGCGTTGTTAATACTTAACTGTCTCTCTGTTCGAAACCTAGCTTTATAACAGGAGGCCGGTTCCTATAAGTCCATTGGTCTATGTAACCCTATCGCTTAGGGTAAGCATCCCCAGATCATATGCTAGGCGCTCTTTCACCTTATAGTTAAAGGAAGGTCCCGAGCAACAAGCTGCCAGTATTTTATCTACAGTATTTCATCATTATAGTACCTTTCCTTAATGGAACATCAAACTTGTCACGGCGTGTAGGATGTCTAAATGATCAAGGAACTCAGTCTTTCTAGCTTGCACACCAAACAAAGGGTTACCATTTTAGATCCACATATCCCTCTCTCTCTCTCAACGATGTCATGATTTCGGCAGCTCCCGTCAACATCACGAACTCGTTACATCTATTTTGATGTGCAGCTCTAAACCTCTTTATACAAAGGATCACCGGTCTAGGTTTCATGCATTCGATCCTCCCCAAAGTTGTAAGATCAACAGGTAGAATGGCGTTACATTCGGCAAGTGACAGTGCGAAATATATCTGTAAGCACGTCTCAGTCAGTCAGTTAGGTCCGCCCATCGGCCCTTGAGGCTTGATACGTACGGATCAGACAGCGCCCCTCACATCTATAGATACGATGAGCAATGCACGATATTCTAACACATCTACACAGTCGCGCCAGCAGGCACAGAGGTCCATGGACAAGCAGAGCAATTCACCAAGGCGGCGCTGACCCGCGCCGACCTGGACGCGACGTCTCCGATCCGGCAGTTCCACAGCTGGTTCGCCGCGGCGCAAAAGTCGGGCCGCGTCGCGCACCCGGAGACCTGCTGTCTCGCGACGGCCTCATTGCCGTCGGGTCGCGTGTCCTCGCGCATGGTGTATCTCAAGGAGCTTGACGCCGAGGGCTTCGTGATTTACAGCAACTTCGACACGAGCCGCAAGGCGCGCG
The DNA here is from genome assembly GCA_023159215.1 of Xylariaceae sp. AK1471. NCBI lineage: Eukaryota > Fungi > Ascomycota > Sordariomycetes > Xylariales > Xylariaceae > Xylariaceae sp. AK1471. Next base: position 332,374 of record JAJKLI010000026.1, read on the forward strand.
ATCTCGCCTCCAACCCCCAGGCCAGCCTCACCTTCTGGTGGGAGGACCTCGAGCGTCAGATCCGCGTCGAAGGCCCCGCCGCCAGACTCTCAAGCGAGGAGAGCCAGAAGTACTTCGACACGCGCGTCCGCGGTAGCAGGATTGGTGCCTGGGCCAGTCGCCAGAGCCAGGTCTTGACGCCTGCTGTGACGGATGCAAGCGAGGCCGGCGAGCGAGATGATGGCAGGAAGGAGCTTGATGGCTGGGTGAGGGACGCTGAGAAGAAGTTTGAGGGCCAGGAAGAGATACCGGTCCCGGAGTTCTGGGGTGGTTTGAGGATAATACCGGAGTCGGTTGAGTTTTGGCAAGGCCGCCAGAACAGATTACACGATCGATTCGTCTACACCAAGAAGGAATCTGTTGTTGGCGGGGGCGACGAATGGACGTTGGAGAGGCTTAGTCCATGAAGTGATACTTGGTGGTCCTTAGCTCTGTTGGAATGTATAATTAAAACATTCCATAATCGCATAGACACTTGTCAGCGATGGTCCTGTCAATGAACATAGATGAATACTGAATAGTGTTTAGTGTCCATTAATAGGGGTTTGATGACGCTTTGGTTCAACTCTATCTGATGCGCAGGGCTGCCCGTCGCTATGTGACTTGAGGCAACAACACGACATGCATGAGCTCGATCTTCGCCGAAATTATAAAGTCAATATTGGGTAGTTGCATCTAGAAGCAAATCACGCCCAAAGACTATCCTACCATGCGCAGGCGTCTATGGTGGTTCTAGCCATCCACGTATGCTACCCTTGTAGGCGAGCGCAGAGAGTACCTGACGAGCAACGCCGATTGTCAGGTAGTTTATAAAGAAGTCTGGCCAGGACTCACATCCTGAACCGGAACCGGTGCCTATTTCTCGGGCATCTAGGTCGAATGGGAATACACGGTACTCCTTACAGATCTCGTGAATAAATGTCATTATCCAAGGTCAGGTGGAAACGCCCTGAGAATTTAATTCAATCTCTGCATTATGACAAGAAGCAAACACTCCGTGGCTAATTGGACAGAGGGCTTTTTGTTGATGCTCCGGCCATAGACTATACATCGCCAGGGTACGGTATCTAGATTGTCCTGGGGCCCTGGCCGAGATCAGGAACTCGTCGACGCGGAGTGAACTGATACGGGCATGTTCTTGTCTTCGCCTCTTCTTCCCCTGGCTTGTTTTGGCTTGATGTTTCCCTTCTTTACGTACCCTGTGGGTTTTTCACAAGTCATTACATCGCTGGTTCGTTCAGCGTCAGTATAATCCACCCACACAGCAGTGTCGTATCAGAACAGAAGAGAGATAATATGTTTGTGGTTATTACACTAAAACAGATCGTTAATCCTATCCTAGGGTCGTAACGTGAGTTTGCCTACCGTCTCATTCTATGGTTTCGTATCGGTTAATATGACCTGAATACAATTTGTTACATTGGAATTCATCTGATCGGTCCTCTGATACCTTGTTGAGAGCGTTCTGGCTCTAAGGGATACCTGATAGCACATGTAAGTCCATATGGAAGCTAGCGATGGACTCGTTGTAGATTTTTCCTCTTATTGACGTATAACGCACCGTTGCGACTGGACTATAATTACGGTCTCGGATTCCTGTTAACCGAAAGTGTCGTACATCTAAACTTAAGCTTGCGGCGGTATAGCAAGCTTACTCCAATTCAGCAAATGAAATAATGTGTGAGGCGGTTGAGCGAGACTAGGCTGCGAGGGTCGAGCCGTTGTTTCTTATCCAGCTTCTAGATGCTGTCGGGCACGGCCATCCGAAGATGATTGGCCGTGCCCGACAGGGGGAATTACACAGAATATCGAAATATCAGGTTCTAGTAGCGTGTGCTAGTGAGCATTTTAGGTTTGCATACCTAAGGTAGATAGCTATTATAAGCTGAGAGGTTGAATTGACTGGCGATCTCATACCTAGGTAGAGACAACGCTATTGAACATGATGCGCTGCTTCGACATATCCATGGCGATTCATTCGGCACCGAGCCTCGGTAGCGAAAGGAAATCCTCCGGACACCCTCATGTGCCCGATTGGATTGCCTAGCTCGTAATTTTATTGGCATGTACCATGCGTCACAACGGGAGACCCGTGTCAGTAAATCGTGTTCTCGAACCGATTGCAATTTGCAGAAAACTAGTGTTATATGCCGCCGGGACTGCAGTTCGGATGGCCACGTCCACTGTGCGCCGGACCTCAAGTTCAGCTCACGAGAACTGGTCCGGACAAAAAACTTCTCAAGATGGGATAAACTTAACTCAGCCATCAGCCACAAGCGCGAATCTTTCCCGGGCCCCCTCGACTTGCCATAATGTCCGGGCTTTCGGCATGTCTCCAACATAGTCCGGTTGAATCGCAAAGGCGAAGACTTACCTCACAGCTGATTTATAAACAACATGGACTGTCCTTCAGGAGTTGAATATGGTTTCCTCCGTTATTCATAACTCACACATTCTACTATCCGAAGGAGATAACTTCGCTTTACGACGCTCATTGAAGAATTCATTGCACTTAGCCCTTACTATTTATTTACATATATCATTTCATCTAGAGAACTAAGATGCCTGGCACCATCACGAAGCATGATCAGATTCCTGGCCCTCTGGGCCTCGCTTCTGCCTCTCTTGAGGGCAAGGTAGCTCTTGTAACTGGTGCAGGTAGGTGGCTAACCTTTCATCAATTCAATGGCTGTCACATCACTTGAACTCAATCCTTCCCTGGCTTCGCTGTTGTGCTACTGGACATGTGGTGTGGTAACACGGCCAGCCCCAACTCTATGTCCGGATGTCTCGCTAGCTAGGGACCGACTAATCAATGCCCTACATACCATCCATAACAGTTCAAGCTACCAAAAAAAGAAGGTGAAATACACTGACACTCCTTGCAGGTCGTGGTATCGGCCGAGAGATGGCGCTAGAGCTGGGTCGCCGCGGTGCGAAGGTGATCGTGAACTACGCGAACAGCAAGGAGTCAGCCGAGGAGGTGGTGCAGCAGATCAAGAAGAACGGGACAGATGCGGCGTCAATCCGTGCCAATGTGTCCAACGTGTCCGAGATCGTCAAGATGTTTGATGAAGCTATCCAGATCTTCGGCAAGCTGAACATTGTATGTTCTAACAGCGGCGTCGTCTCCTTCGGCCACGTCAAGGATGTCACAGAGGAAGAGTTCGACCGTGTCTTTGCCACCAACACGCGCGGCCAGTTCTTTGTTGCCCGCGAAGCTTATAAGCATCTCGAGGTTGGGGGCCGCCTCATCCTCATGGGCTCTATCACGGGCCAGGCCAAGGGCGTCCCCGCGCACTCTGTCTATTCCGGCTCCAAGGGCACCATCGAGACCTTTGCCCGCTGCATGGCCATTGACTTTGGGGATAAGAAGATAACGGTCAACGTCATCGCCCCCGGTGGCATCAAGACGGACATGTACCACAAGGTCTGCCGCGAGTATATTCCCAACGGTGTCAACCTGACAGACGAGGAAGTTGATGAGGTAAGTTACATTGATATAACCTGCCTTGCTATCTAGATGGGCGAAAGTGTTAACTCGATGCTAGTATGCATGCACATGGTCGCCTCTGCACCGCGTTGGTCTGCCTATCGACATTGCTCGTGTGGTCTGCTTCCTCGCCTCTCAAGACGGCGAGTGGATAAACGGCAAGGTCATCGGCATTGACGGCCACGCCATGATGTAAATGTGCATCAGATAGGGAGCACACGACTCATTCTACTGTGTAACACAGCGAGGTGGATGTCTGATAATTCAACAGGATGGGGGCAATCTGATACTACTTCGGAGTTCAACGCTATCATTAGGCTAACAAAGACGCCGCCTAGCTTATGAATTTGCTCTACAATCAAATAGGATTTCTAGAACACACGGTTTTGACCAGACCATCAATGGCATGCACTTTGTATGGATAGGTAGTTATAGGGGCATGTAGAAAAGTTACATTATAGCATTTTCGTGCTTATTTAAACCCAGAAAGTTCGTGCTTCAGAGTCGTCGTACAGAAAGGCTTACGTTGAAAGTAGCCCACTAATTCAGCCTAGCAATTATTATTAAAAGCCTAAGTTTGAGAAATTCCTGATGTCTCAAACGGGCGAAGGGAATGTGTTCTATAGTACTAGGTAATATATCAGTCATGATCAAACCGAGCCTTGCTCTAGACGCAGTCCTGACCAGCACACGACTTGACCTAAGCACCTTACCTTGTCGACAAAGATAGGCATAGCGTTTCCTTGTCCGTTATGTTCTTTATGCGTCAGATACCATTCTTGGCGGCATACATCCAGCTGAGGCCTTGTCAGCAAACGGCAAAGAGTTTCCCTGTCCCCAAGCCCAGTCCTACGGAGTATGTCGGTTACATGTAGGCAGTATACATATCACCCATAGAGGCTAGTGCGACAGATAACGGATGGGTAGGCGTTACTACCTACCTACCTAGAATGATGAATGGTGATTGCTGAGGCAGGGCTCGGCATAACGCCTCATATCCACGCCGCACCGGAAACGGCTATTACGATTCTCATCCTGGGGATCCGCAGTCCTAGAAGGAATTCTATTGTACAATTGTGTATCGGAATATTTTTTTTGGTTGCCTGAAACCCCCCACTCTCCCTACCTACCCTGGAGGGCAAGTGGACTTTGGAAGTCGCATTCAAGGCTGATTCCATGGGCTTCTTTGCCTTGTTATTCTCGTAGCGACTCCTTATACATTGATAGGAAACCGAATAAAGACCTCAACTATCCTAGCGATTGAACTTTACGTGAGGGGATGAGCAGGTTATTTACAGCTTTCGGGAATAGCTGTCTGCTTACAATTGTACCACACAGCCTCAATAGCGCAGGAGCCCTCTCCTACGGACATCTCCTACGGGCCACCAACTGCGCCGTATAAGGTGGCTCCTGTATCCGTATCTAGTTGGCTGTAGCATGCCGATATCGCTTTCAAAATGCCCTGAGCTTTACCTCAGAATCCCTCCAAGGACTTTTAGCTCTATTATTAAACTTAACGAACTATAGTTGACTATAGATCTGACCACTATCTGGATGATGAAGTCCGATGTCCTAAGTTCAGCAACTCGAAACGCATAGCATCACTTATGGTATAGCGTAGTCTATAACCCCCTGTTGCTGGGGGCAGGGGTATCATGTAGGCCTAGGGACCTACTCCGTATAGCATACCGAACGATAGCAATCATCTGCCCCCCCGTGTCGTCATCTTGGTAGCCGGGCAGCTGGGTACGCCGTTCATCACACTCCATTCCATTAGGGTAAGGCATACATTCTCTTTTTGTTCGCAAGGCAGCATAGGCAGGCTCGGTGATTCGCCTACTCGCGTCTCACAGCATTCTTGCCTCTTTTCATAGTCGAGGGACTCTATCCCATAAATATAAATATGGCCGCGTCCAACTCCTGCTGTGTTGCGAACATGGCGGTTGCACAGAAAGCTTCTTGCCTCAAAAAATTCTCGACACATAGTGCAGTCCTTTCATAATGGCTCGGGGAATTTTGCCAAACGGCTCATCAACACCACAGTCCACTGGCAAAAAATGCGAGTTCAAGGCTTACCACGAGACCATCAAAGATGGCGTTCCGCAATCCGAACATATCCTTGAACCCTTCGCCGAACATGGCAACGAGGGTGATGATAACAACCATGCTTTGATTATCAGGCGGACTTTCGAACATGGGAAGCCCAAGCAGACCAAATTGGCGATCAACTCTCCACACATACTGAAAGCATTCCGGGAAGTCGTCCGCTCATACGATCCAGTGGCATCCGATTTCACATCGCCGCTGACCCTCCAGGGTAACTTCGGCATGTTGGTGCACTACTGGGACGAATTGGATGCGTACCGCCAAGCTCTGCCGCACACTGACGAGCGAAAGCACCTGGACCTCCTGTTCGAGTTCATGGAACACGAGCTCAAATCCGATCGCGATGACGCACTGAAGATGATCCAGAAGGGCCAGATCGCCTTCAAGAATGCATGGGTCATATTCCGGCCTGGCGACATCTTGTACCAAGAATTCATGGGCGAGCCATGGCTTCTCAAATGCCAGAAGGCAATTTACGATGAAACTCCTGACGATGGCCCCTATATGGAGGTATATGGCGTATACACGGACCACAACGGCACCATCGTAGGCGACGCAGTAGACAAGATAAAACTTTGGCAAAGAGGCGTATTTCCACAAGAGAGTTCTGTGGCTATTACGGGGTTGGAAATATTCCCACGCAAATTTGTACCGGTTGGGGACTCTCTCGAACGTCGCCTGAAGGCCCGAGGAGAGAAGTTCCTGGCTCTAAAAGACAGTTCTACGGTCAGATATAATGGCCCAGCTCAGTGGCTCAAGCCGCCCCCATACGATTATTACGACCCATCCGGTTGCAAATTTCGTGGTGTCTGGCTGCCGTACACTGAAACGGGAAGGATCGTACTCGACCGTAAGACGTTTGGAGAGGAGCAGCGGATGAGCCACACCAAAATCAAGCTCGCGGACCCAAAGCCTTGGCTTTGCCCACCATATACCTTAGGATATACCCTCGGTCGCAAGCAATGGGCTCGTCTCCTGGTCCACAACATTCATGACGCTGACTGGATCCCCAATACCTGGGACTCGCTTGTTCTGCCGGAGAAAGAGAAGGTGCTCCTCCGATCTCTGGTCACTTCCCACAAGTATTCAAAAAACCCTAGAGACCAGACCCAGCAGAAGGGCAAGGGACTCGTCGTACTGTTGCATGGCACGCCGGGCTCAGGTAAGACACTCACCGCCGAAGTGGCTGCCGAAGCGTCCAAGAAGGCCCTTGTTTCCACGTCAGTTGGGGAACTCAACCACACATCCAGGCAAGCTGTTACTATACCTATGTGCATTCCATTGTACTGACCTGATGACCGCACAGTATATTGTCCGGCTCGCAGGCTTTCGAAAAAGAGCTGAAGAAAGTTCTCCAATACGCCACTATTTGGCAAGCGGTCGTGCTCCTCGACGAAGCTGACGTCTTCTTGGAGGCACGGACGGATAATAGCTCTGATCGAAACGCCCTAGTTGCCAGTGAGTCTGTCCCCATTTCCACATCCTTTCTCACGCTATAATATGCCCTTCTGTCACTTATTTTCTTTTCGTTTCACCCTTCCAGCATATGCAGAGCCTACAAGTTGACACCCACCACTCCTTGTAGCATTCCTCAAGGAACTAGAGTACTTCAGCGGAATAGTTTTCCTGACGACGAACCGGGTAAATACGTTTGACAAGGCGATGAAATCGCGTATCCATCTCGCACTAGGATACACGCCTCCCGGGGTCGACGTGCGCCAACAGATCTGGCTGCGTTATCTCGGCACAGTCCCCGCGAATGAGTCGGCTATCAATGCCAACGAGGTCGTGGACCAACTGGCCGCCGCCGAGCTCAACGGCCGAGAGATTGCGAACGCGGTCAATACGGCGCGCACAATGGCCCGGTTCGAGGACCGGCCACTTGCCCTTCAACATCTCATGACGGTGCTGGAGGTCCGGCAAACGTTCGATGACAGTTTGGGAAGCGGAATTTAGACGGTAAGGCCGCGAATTTGGGTTTCTCTCACTGCTACTGGTAAGGCAAAGAAACGTGGTTCACGCCTCGCAAGCGTGCACATGAGAACAAGTTGAAGATATCTTGCTGCAACGCTCGGATGTTGGAGAATATCTCCAGACAGCTTAGATCTGCGTGCAGCTTTGGACAGAGGCTCGACGCCGATATGCGCGAAGCCAAACTGCTGGTAATGGCCTGATTTCTCCTTCTCGTGGTGCTTTCCGAGTAATACGCAAGGGGCGTCTGGTCCTGGTGGTTCAAATCTGTAGCGTTGCCATACCCTCGTTTTCATACATAATTAGATTAGCACGTTTTGTGGAAGTGTGATTTGGTCGCTAGCATTTGAAAGCCAACTTGATCCTGCTTCTACCATCGGAACTGTATTCAGTAGACCATATCCTCCTACCTTGTCTCATCCTTCGTCATCGATGCGAATGTTGCACGTAAGCTAAGCATGCGATCTTCTGCACTGGGTAGACTGGCCCGGTAACAAGCCCGAGGTGGCTATCACAGAGGCGGCTACGCTACTTGGAAAGAGATCCAGGTAACGATTGGTTGAGTAGAGAGTTCCAATCGCTCTTCTCTCCGTTCCAAGTGTACCTGCAGATTATGCACGGCCTTTATTTCCTATTTAATCTAATCATTACAGTAAGGTAGTAGACTACCAGGGCCACAATAGCCACAACAGCTATTTGTGGGATAACCGGCTAATGTGGGGTAACCGTCAGGGAGCCGTAATTCTCATAAGAAACTCTTCGAGACCGCAAATACATGTGACACGGCAGTCGCCGACATGTTTTCGCATGCGTTCTTCATTGCTCCCTTTGGGAACGCCAACAAGCGGCCGAGAAGATGCGAAAGCCCAAATCGACGGCCATTCTAACGTGCCCAGATCGGGAAGTTCTTCCAGTCGCTTTTCGAGCTGCTTAACCGCCACTGCAACAACATGTCAGTGACCGTGCACTATTTGAAAGTTGCTCATGACTGCAGAGAATGAGATGCAGGTGGGATCATTAGGAGAAAAGTAAAAGAAGAAAAAGAAGAAAAAGTCAACTGGCAACCCTACGCACAAACGTTACACGTGACTGTCGTGAGCCTCTTGGCCAAGCCGTAAGAAAATACTGATCTTCCCGGTTGGGCTAAGACTTGGAGCTTTTCATAGACATGAGCCTCTAAACGGTCGTAGCAATCGTCTCCGGTGGATTTAACCTCGGAGTCGACGATGCAAATCGGCAGCTGCAGGCATGATGGGATACTGTCACCGTGAATTGACAAAGCGCGAAACTCCCCAACTCGTTGCTCGCGGGTCATCGAGTCATCAGGCGTAAGGAGGAGATGGGCCCGAGCATTCTCGGCAACAGTACCCATAGTATGCACGATCCGGGCCAGCGACGCTGCTGCCTCTCTCGTACATACTAGTGTATGATAATCTAAGAGGGAGCAAAGCGGCGGGGAAAGGGGATCTCTGGTCTCGAGGTCGACATGGTCTTTTTGAGATTGGCCAAACCAGGGTTGTATTGTGACGTGGGAATGAGAGATGTCGGACGTGAGAGCCACTAGAACCGAGGTATCAATATTAAGCTTCGGTGTGATACGCCTCCTTGGACTTGGTATCATTTCGTGAAGCAAGGCCTTGGACAGTGGGAGTGAAGGGGGTATTGCGTTGGCACACAAAACATTAACACCCATATCTCGACAGGACTTAATTAACTCATCGATCTCGATATGCTCCCCTTCATGTATGCGTGGTAAGACGAGGCATGGAATTGGACTGGAATTCCGAATCTGGTGCCCTTGGGCTATCGTCTTCAAGCTCCGGGCTAGCTTCACTAGGGGGACGTCAGAAAAATCCTGCGTGGTGCCATCAGTCGAGCCGTCATCATCGCTATCTCCGTAGTAGATTGCCTCTTTTGCCATATCAAACAAAAGTCTCCTGTTCGTGATGGTCGAGACCTTGTACCAAGACAGTCCTCCATCACAGATGACGTCGATACGAGTCGAGCGACCATTTTGGTTTCGCTTAGGTTCCGATCCGCCCTGGCTCTGGATATCCTGGATTCGGATGCCGGGTGCCAGGATGCGGCGCTTGTTAAAAGGACCGCTGAAGACCGGATGTCTCAATTTGACGATATTTTTGGAATTCTTAACGGCATCCCATACGGCTTGCAGATAAGGAAAGTTGGAGGAAGATATGCGGTGGGCAGAAAGAGGATCTTGAGAATGAATATCGTTCTTTAGGTTTTCAATCTCGGACTGCACGTCGTGATAGAAGGACATATGCATATGCTTTGGAAATTCTTGAAAGTAGCCCTCGTAAACATCGGCAAGGTGTTCTGCGAATTGTTCAACCTCGGCTTGTAGCTGCTCGGCGCGAAGTAGCAAATTTTGCCCGTCCGACTCTATTGAGGGCGCAAGTTCACTATCGTCATAGTCGTTGGTTACAGTCATTGTGTGTGAGGATGAAGGTACTATTAGATAAGTTGAAAGTTGAGTTCATATAAGCTGCGGCAACTAAACACGACTTTAGAAAACAACATGAATCCTCGTTTGTGCTACTATTTAACCACTTGCCCACCCTGGACCATTCTAGTGCTAAGTGTTGATTGACTGACTGCCTTCCAAGGTTCCAAGGTTGCTCTTGAACGTATTTGCGACTGAATATGCACAGCAATTAAAAATAATAGGCAACTGTTACCTACATAGGTACCTAGTGTTAGACTGAATCAGAGAATTAAAGAAAACATGCAACTATCCAATTTATTATTGTATGCAACCACTTAACGCGCTCGAATTGAAACGCGAAAATGCGCGACGCGACTCGCTTTAGCCCCTCCACCTTCTTTTCCCTCTGCGCCTCTATCGGGCCTCAACTCCTTTTTTTTTATTTTCAGCATAGCGATCTCCGGTTGTGTACAGCATATTTGTTCAACTAACTATTTCGTCTTGCCTTTTTTCTAGGAACCTTCCTCGAGTCCGTCGACAGTATACATCCCACAATAATGGCGACGCCAAGCGACGCCGGCTTCACCATGTCGGATGCCCCCTTGGGACCTGCGACGACCCCCAGACCGAGGCAATTCCAGCGAGGTTCCTCAGCCCGACCCCGAGCACCACCATCAGAAAGTTTAGCTGCGCCCAGCGATGATGAGGGCGAGGGTTTTGCAGATGACCAGATTCCCGGTCATGTAAGAAGACGCAATGACCCTACCACCATTCCGAGGGTCGAAGATAGGATCGGCATTACGGTGCAAGAACACTTTGAAAACTTTATAGAAGAGTATGTCTTGGATCTGCTGGGGGAGTACACTAGAAGCAGCATAACTAATAATATCATCTCAGATATATTGAGGACCCAGTGGCATCAGGCCAGACGCCAGGCTCGAGCAGAACCACGGATAGGTTCTACGTTGCGCAGATTCACAATATGCGCGTATACCAACTTTCCACATTCTACGTAAACTATGACCATGTGGCTTCGTACCAAAACGGTGGCCTCGCCAATGCTATCAACACGCAATATTACCGATTCCTCCCCTTTCTCACCCATGCACTACACAACATGATCGCCAAGCACGAGCCGCAATACTTCCGCGAGCATCGACAAGCGACTACCTCGAGTAACCAAACAACATCGGGCGCAAGCAATGCCGGCTCCGCTAGCCAGTCTGAGTCCCAGGGTAGCAAGACATCAAACCAACAAACCGATAAACTTTTCGCTATCGCCTTCTATAATCTACCTTTGGTATCGAGGGTCCGGAGTCTGCGAGCCAAGAATATTGGCCAGCTGCTCTCTATCTCCGGCACCGTGACGCGAACTTCAGAAGTTCGACCCGAGCTTTCCTTGGCAACCTTTAATTGTGACGCTTGCCATGCCGTAGTACCCAATGTTGAGCAGACGTTCAGATACACCGAGCCTACACAATGTCCCAATCAGGAATGCGGCAACCGCTTGGCATGGCAGCTCGACATCCGGCAAAGTACCTTTGTAGACTGGCAAAAAGTACGCATCCAAGAGAACAGCTCCGAAATTCCCACTGGCAGTATGCCCCGAACTATGGACGTCATCCTCCGAGGCGAAATAGTCGATCGTGCCAAGGCAGGAGAAAAGTGCATATTCACGGGTGCCTTGATTGTGGTCCCAGATGTGAGCCAGCTTGGTCTTCCTGGTGTTCGTCCTACAGCCGTACGAGACGACCGCAACGCTCCCCGTAATAACGATGTTGGTGGTAACGGAGTCTCGGGTCTCAAATCTCTTGGTGTGCGTGACCTAACGTACCGCCTCGCTTTCCTTGCCAATATGGTGACCCCCGATACTACTGCACCTGGGCAGTCGGCAAGTCGGCAAGTCAACGAGATTATCAACTCGATGACACAGTCTTCAGCTGAAACGGCGGAGTCGGTGGAGGATGCGCAGACTGCTATTCTGAACTCAATGACCCCTAGCGAGATTGAGGAGCTTCGTGAAATGGTCCACAGCGATCATATCTACTCACGGCTTGTCAAATCGATCGCACCAACGGTCTATGGTCATGACGTTGTCAAGAAAGGCATTCTTCTGCAACTCATGTCCGGAGTACATAAGACTACTGCAGAGGGCATGGCCCTGCGAGGTGATATTAATATCTGCATTGTAGGAGATCCATCGACGTCGAAATCCCAGTTTCTGAAATATGTCTGTTCTTTCGCCCCGCGAGCGGTATACACATCGGGTAAAGCTTCTTCCGCCGCTGGTCTCACGGCTGCTGTAATCAAGGACGAAGAAACAGGCGAATTCACAATTGAGGCTGGTGCCTTGATGTTGGCGGATAATGGTATTTGTGCCATTGACGAGTTTGATAAAATGGACATCGTCGATCAAGTTGCGATCCACGAGGCCATGGAACAGCAGACCATCTCGATCGCAAAAGCTGGTATTCAGGCCACGCTCAACGCGCGAACGTCAATCCTCGCTGCTGCCAATCCTGTTGCTGGACGCTACAACCGCAAGATGACATTGCGAGCGAACATCAACATGTCGGCGCCCATCATGTCGCGTTTTGATTTGTTCTTCGTTATTCTTGATGAATGTAACGAATCGGTCGATCGCCATCTAGCTGAGCACATCGTAAGCATCCACGCGCTACGCGATAGTGCCATCGAACCCGAATTCAGCACCGAGTGCCTACAGCGGTACATCCGTTTCGCGCGGACGTTCCGTCCGGAGTTTACGGGCGAGGCCAAGGAGCGCCTTGTAACAAAGTACAAAGAACTTCGCGCCGACGATGCCCAAGGTGGAATTGGCAAAAACAGCTATCGAATCACCGTCCGACAGCTGGAAAGTTTGATACGCTTGTCGGAAGCGATTGCCAAGGCCAACTGTGTTGAGGAGATTGTGCCCGAGTTCGTGGACGAGGCGTTTAATCTTTTACGCCAGAGTATCATATCCGTCGAACATGACGATGTCGAGATGGACGACGAGTATGACACACCTGAAGACGCAGCTGCGCTGATCGCGGCGGCAGATGAGGCATCAGGCACAGCTGCTGCCTCCTCACAGAACCGGGATGCTGAGGGCGACGAGGCGATGGGCGATGAAAATGCCGACGCCGAGGCCAGTAGTGCACGCAAGAAGACGGCCATCACGTACGAGAAGTACATTGCAATGGTAAATATGATCGTCTCGCGCGTGAACGACGATGAAGCTAGCGGGGCGGGCGAGGGCGTCGATGGCGAAGCTCTCATGCAGTGGTACCTCGAGCAGAAAGAGGACGAGCTCGACGGCGAGGAGGACTACCACCGCGAGATGGCCATTGCCAAAATGGTGCTGAAAAAGATGGTCAAGGTACGTTCACTATTTTAACTCCACTTTCACAGAGTCGATGTCCATTGGTTTTGCCGAATCATCTTTATTTTCAACAACAATCAAGAAAACGCATACTAACGTGAAACAACATAGGACAATATCCTCATGGCAGTCCGCGGCGATGGCTTAGCCGAGGAAGTCGCTGAAGCCTCCTCAGACGGCGGCCCGACGCCCTCGCAGAAGGTCGTCTACGTGCTGCATCCTAACTGTGCCGTTGAAGAGTACTAGAGCCGGGTCTTGTTAGACTTTAGGACAAGGAGAGGAAAGTCGGCAATGGTTTTTTGAGTGACCGTCTGGCTAGGTGGGATAGAGAGTGGTTATATTGACGCTATTGGAGATAACAACATCGCGGCGTCCGGAGTTCTAGGGGTCGTTCTGTCGGACGATACAGTGATGATGGGAAGCTTGCATGAGGTATACCTGCGAGCGTGTATTCGTACAATTTGGATCATTGTATGTATACTAAAAATGAGATGAAAGGCCTGGAGAGAGCTACAGGTTATACATATGAACTTCTGTTACAAGCGAACAACGCGGAACAGGGTATGTACGAAAACAACAAATCAGTAATAATGTTACCACGTTATTGCAATGCAGGCATACGGCAAAAACATATCCATATCACAGTCACCATGACTGACATTTTAGCAAAAATCACGCAATTGTACCAGTTTGTTTTATGAAAACGTTTTCTCTCATTGATTGCTGTCTGTCTGTCTGTCCGTATGTCCAGAGTTTGCATTATGTGTCTGTCTTAACCAGCGACCTAGTAAGCTACTGAGTTGCTGATCGGCTAGGTAAGTTTAGTGTAACGCAACACAGACAAACAAAAAGTTGTTTGTAAAGCGAAGACGCAGAGCAAAAGCGTGACTTTGGGTCCCAAACCAGGGGAAATCACCGTTCCTTTCACGCACCCAAGGTTTTATTTTATTTCGTTGATGCTAGTGCGATGAATCGTTGCTATACCACGCTCATATCCATCGGACGAAAGCGGGAGGGAAAAGGGCAGTAGCAAGGAAGTATGCTACGCCGCCGGATAGAAAGTCTCACGAGTATTCGTGGCATTCCGAAAGGTGGACAAAAGCCCCTTCCGAGTCCAAATACATCCCTAGTTCATCCCCGAACATGCCGCTAGATATAAAGACGTACGTTCGTTCACTTGGCTGTTCATTCCATTTCTTATTCCTGGGTCTGCAACTCCAATGAGGTGTGCCCAATACAGCCGTCGTCAAGGTTCGGTCCGGAAGACATCATGACAACAAGGCAAGGCATCTCTTTCGTGTGTAGACGACATTTCAGATCAGATTCCCTCATTCATCACCATCATCAAACGGAAGGGGAAATGCTGTATGCCGGAACAAGGTAGCGCAAATGTTACGACTGAAAGTGTGCTGTGCGCTATAACAGGAACGGTGCTGAATTGATTACTTATACATACTGCTAATCCGATATATTTTCGGATTTTCGCAGGCAGGAAGCTGATGAGTGGCACCCATAATATCGTGGTGCGGATGAGGAGGTTGTATACGTTGGGTCGAAAGAGCTTTGAGTGTAGTGGAAAAGTTTTGCAGCCGAGAAACAGTTCAAGCTTGTCTTCAAGCTGATTTGTAAACTTGAAGTCGAATTTAGGACTGCGCTGCAGAAGCTGACGATGCCTGTCTGCTCCAAGTCTCTCCACGAGGTCGGTAGCTACGTGCTCCACGGCCGGAAACAGTTCGGCTAGAAGACGACGTTGAGCCATGATCGCCAGTGTGCTCCAATGCATCTCGGCCACCACGCCGACTGCCCCTTGAAGGATGTCGAACGCCTCCGCCACGGGGTCCCGCACGCCGAGGATTGCTCCCAGACCTATGATTAAGCACAGGGGCAATCACGGTCTTGGCATCAGACATGCCAGGGGTAGATATACGAATGACACTCTTGCCATGGGCATAGTCGAAGCCAAACTTGAAGGGTTCGCAGCCAGTGGGGTCGACGCGCAGTTTGGCTGGGGCAGGATGCCAATTTGGTGTTACAGCTTGCCATGCCGCATCTGGGGTCTCAGTCGGGAGACGCACAGCGGGAAGGGATCCCATTTCCTGCTCTCCAAAACATTCCTCGGCCATCTCTTTGCTCGTGAACGAGCTATCCTCTGATGACTCGGTTCCGGAAGGAGAGAGAATAGGGACGTCCATAGAATCATGCGATCGAGGGAATTGGATTGGAACCATCATTGAGGAGCCTGCAGGTACAGACTTGGCTGGCGAAGTGGACTTCTTCCCCATCAGACTATTAATCTTGCTTTGCCAATTCTCCTGCGACGCTATCTCATGTGGTTTCTGAGGAATCCCGTTAAAACCTCGGCCTCGGCTAGCCGGACGTCCAGATGTATTCGCCTCAGGTGCTCTCGGTAGCACATTTGATGCTGCAGCAGCAGCAAACGATACGGGAGCTTGTTTAGACGGAGGTGCGATGGGCCCAGGAGCGACTGGCTGCGCGGACGGAGGGAGCTTGACTCTCGGTCTCAAAGGAGGCAGTGCAACATGAGGTTTGGTGGCATCACCATCATAAACAGGGTGACCATCAGCTGTCGGCGGGGGTGGAGTAGGCGATTTTGACCGCGAAGACAGCGGCGTTGAAGCCTCATGCTGCTGGACGTCTTTCGATGCTGGGAAAAAGCGCGATCCAGTGCGGGTCTGTGCCGAAGGACCTGTGGGCGGTGCGATACCAGGAGGAGCGGTTGCGGTTTGCCTTCCAACTTCAGGGTGCGAAGTAGTTTTCTCGACCTCTTGCAATTCGGTTGATGCGTCTCTTTGTGACTTGACATATGTCCCAACCGAGTTACGTTGGCCATCCTTATTCAGATCCACTGAACGCCAGGTATCTGTGTAAGTAGGACCTGAGACCTCCTCACCCAGAGCCTCCGTCTGCTTCATTCTCTCCGATCGTCTTCTCTCATCGTCTGCTTTGATATCAAATGTCTTCCAGGCATTCGCAGGGTTAGGTCGTGCAGGCGGAGGGCCGATTGGAGCCAGGCGGCTTGGCTGAGCCTCAGGTTGCGGAGCCTGAGGAGTAGATCGTGGTGGCGCAATTGGCGCAGGACGGTGAATTATATTAGCACCCGCGGCTACAGGTGAGTCAGCTAGAGGCCCGATATCAGCGTTGAACGTCCCGTTGCCTAGAGAGCGATCATTCCCGGGTGCTCCCCACACATTCCGTGAAGCATTCTGATGGTTGCTCGTCCAGGTTTGGAAACGATCTGGATGTTGAGGTGTCTCGGACCACGGTGCTGTAGTTTGACCATGCGCGCCAGGTGCTTGTTGAGTTGAAGTCATGCGGGGCTGTTCATAATCCAGTGGCCGCTTTACAGATCCATTCGTTACACGCAGGTCGGCTTCAGTGAACTCCTTTGGTACAGCGTCCGCTGCACCAGGCTTCTCAACTTTGGTCTCGGAACTAGGCACTGCAGATGGAGCAGAATCAGGTGCTACTGTCGCATCGGATGTGGCCTTGGATCGTGCAGCAAGGGCTGCGGGAATGTCTGTCCGTTGTATAACACTGGGCGAATCTTTCTTCTCGCTCTTGCGCTCAGGCGCTGGACCAAGGGCCTTCAATTTTTCAGCAATGCGTGCTTGCTTCGCTGCTTCCTCGCGAGCCTCTTCTTCCATTCGCCGTCTAATCGCCTCCTCTCGTTTCTTCTTCATAAACTCCCTTTGTTGTTTTTCCCAGTTCGGATCGTGCTGCGTTGTGTTCTGATATGGCACGGCGTGAGCCTGGTGAGGTGATACAATGGGTTGTTGATACGGCTGAGGCGGGTGTGCGCGTTGGTTCGAATGGCTATTGGCGGGCGGGAGTGTTTGTGACGAAATGGGGCTCTCAGCACTACCAGTAATCGAGCCAGCGCGTGGCTGAAGTACCTGTCCTTGGTTTACGGCAAGCTCATGTGGTAGCGGCATGTCGTGGGACTTTCCTCCAATTCGAGGTGCTAGATGACCACTTCCTCCACTCACGTTAGAAGACCCACGGCGACGACTATATGGTCCTTCCTGCGCACTACTTCGGCTCGTTTGGAAAGCGGCGGATGGTTCTGCGGGTCCCTGCTGCTCGTTATGGGCCGGACGCTGCAACAGAGCTGGCTGACGGGCGTGGATATCATTTCGAGAACCTCTTCGATCAGACACGAGCTCATAGCGACCGGACTGAGAATTGAAAAGCTCTCTACTAGAATTCATCGGGCCATCACGGTAATTTCGGCTGAAATCATCTGCTGCGATTTCCTTCGCTGCAGGTGGCGGTGTAGCACTCTTAGTGTTAGATGCGTCACGCAACGGGTACCGGGAAGGCGGCGCTTGGCCTGATAATTCCATGACGACTGGGGATACTTTCTCGACTGGTGGTAGAGGAGCCCATGGAGACTTGACAGGACCCGGTGGAGCGGGTGGCTTTGCAACTAAGGTAGGCTTTTCTGGAACACCTTTGAAGAGAAGGGCCTTGCCCGACGCTAAGACGCCGGGTTTAACAGAGGGAGATCCAGTCGCATTAGAGATAGGAGCACTTGAAATGGGAGCAGGTGACTTCGGCTTGGGGACAGTGACGGGGTCTTTGGTGACTCTAGCGACAGGTGTAGGCTGGACGATTGGGCTCGGTGGGGCGTCCTCTGGCTGCGGCAGTGTAATCTTGGTGCCGTCAGTCCATGTTATGGTCTCCGGTGCCCATTCATCATCGTCATCATCAATATCCGCCCAGTTCGACTGACCCTTTAGATCCTCGGGCCCGAGTCGATCCGCCATGTGAATGCCATCCTTTTTTAGTTCTTCATCCGAACGCTTCTTCGTTTCTGGCTGAGTAGGGGCTACAAGGCATGATAGTTAGGCATATAAACTAAGAATAAGAGAAGAACAGCATGAAGTCGACAATCGTAGCTTGTTGGACATACCTCGATTGCGGTTCCAAACCAAATTGGCATCAGGTGCGCCAGATGCCTTTCCATTTATGCCCAACGTCTTGGAAGTGCCGCCTAGACTGCTGCCAGACTTTGCCACCAACTTCAGACGAGAGGCAGATGAAGCAGTAGGTTGGGGTGTCGTCGAGGTAGATCCGGCGGCAGACTCGGGGCGTGATGTCGAGTTGGTGGCACCCTTGGACGCAAGAAATGTACGGTTTACGGAAACAGACTTGAAGCTCAGGGGCTTCTTGACGGTTGACGAGGATCGCGCATGGCCCTTGTCACCAGCTACCTTGATAGAGTCTGCTTTGGATGCTTCAGTATCCGAGCCACCACTCACACTAGCCTCTGCAGAATTAACAAGTTCATCGACGATGTCGGCGATTTGCTTATTCTGGATTTCGTCGGCAGACCCATTCACTATGACGTTCGATCGGTCGCCATTCTGAGAGTCAGAATTTGTTGCAGTAGGCTGGTTCTACAGTAATGCCAAGTGTTAGCGAAGAGGTCTTAGAAATAGATGTAGGGGATCAGCGTCCCGGGCGCTTTTCTTTTATGATCTGCGAGGGGGGTTGCAAAGGGAGGGGGAAAGTGCCATGGAGCGGCGCATAAGCAGATGCGGATTGGAGTGTGAGGTGGTTGGTTGTACGGGCAAAAGCGAAAGACGGCAGATACTCACGAGTGATGGCTCGTTCGAAGATACATCAACTGGCCCTCCTACGGTGGCCTCAGTAGCCATCATCCAGGTGTAGGACAGCGTGATGCGCGAGTATTTTCTGGGGGTTAACAAGCGCGTGCGTTCGTGGGAAAATGTGTGTTGTCGTCGAATGGTTCGGAAGCTGATCAGCGGAGTCGAGGGGATGTGTTGTCCCGGATCGATTCAAGGTCAAGGTTTGTACTTGGCGTCACTTGCGGTCGGACGGGACGACAGGATTATAGCCGCACTCGCAAAAACAATGCGACAAGTGGATCGCGAAAAGAAAACAGACTCCTTTCTCAATGCAGGAGGTGTTATGGTGTACAAGATGGAAGGAGAAAAGGTACAGCTTGAAGGTGTTTCCTCCCGTAATGAGTGGTTGCAAAAGTTGCGAGTCCCAAGCTCTTTGGATGACCCCGAAAAGTGGAGAAGTGCCTACGTACAAGTTTAGGTCGTTAGAAACTAGAGAGGCTGAGGACACCAGCTGCCAGCGGACAGAAATAGCGAGCTGACAGCCGCTAAGGTAAGTACCTAGGTACCTGGACAGTCGAAGTCACCGCAATGGACCGTGGCCCGGGGGTCCACTGTTACCACAACAGACAAACGGATGCCCTCAATACCTAGGTAGTTACGTATCAGATAGTCTGGTATCATAACGTACAATACTCATCCTAGGTCTCAATACAACAAGTACATTAAAGACCTGCAATTCTCTTCTTTTTTAACAAAGGGATGCAAATAAGCATAGCAAGACGTAGCATAGGCCACATCAGCTCTCGATGAGAGAGTAGTGGCTGTTCGTGGGTAGAAAAACGATACTGAGTCAACCTTCATTCAGTCAAGCATACCAACCTAGGTGTACACCGAGAACAATGAAATGGAACAAACGAGATTGATTTCGATATGATAAAAGGTCTCCTCGCTTTTCTAGTACACGGCGGCCTACAATGCTACGCCATCCATCTTATGTACAATGACATGCCATTGTGGCCTTCTATCACCTCCTCACACAATATCTATTTGCTACCGGTCTAGTGGACGTTGTTCTTGTGGTGACCTGTCTACAGTCAGCAGCTGATACTAAGGCTTAATTGTCTCAACCGTTGCCGACTTACGGAGGTGGAAGTAGTAGGTCATCGGGTATCCGACAACCAGGATAAGAGCAATGGCGTGGATGATAGCTAGGGACATTGAAAAGTTAATGCCAAGAATTTTGTACTCCCAGTGAACCGTAATTAACAGAGGGGGTGAAATATATAGTGACATACGCTTGGCGGTCGGGTTCTTGCCAAAGTGCTTGGCCTGATACCGGCCGAAGAGACCAGTGGGCTTGATCTCAGGAGCTGGGCCTCGGGGGAGCTTCTCGTAGAAGCTGACGACACGCTTCATACGGACGGCATCGGGGGCGGCACCGATAGCCTATAAACTCGTCAGAAACCCCATTCCTATTCAACTTTATTCCTCCATCTCCCTAGGATGCTCTCCAGCTTTCAATCCAACTACACCTAGAGGCCTTGCGCAAACAAAGTTGTGTTGAACAAGGCCATACATCGCGGGAACGATCGGAGAGGGAAGGTTATCTAGAGGAACACGTACGGAGGGCGAGGCAACCTGAGAGTACAAGTGTTAGCATTGGCATTTAGATGACCTGGTGACCCTACAAACCTTGGGAGGGATGAGGGTTGAGAGACCCCGACGAGTGACAAAACTCATGGTGACAGATGATTGATCTCGGCGTAGGAAGAGACGAGAGATATAGAATCACAGCGGTCAATTGACTAGCGACTGGCGCACGCAATTGGTGGTCTGTGACGGCGGTATCGTTCAACGGAGCGGACTGGGATGGGTGGTTGTTTCGGTAGCTTGCTTGAATTTGAACGAAGTGAGCACTGAGCAGAAAAGACCGCTTGCTGCTTGTCGGCAGGGCCGTCCCACCGCCACAGCCAATCATGTTGCTTTTACCGCCCCACCACAGCCGACCTACCTCCAAGCTTATTCGACACTCACACTTGATGCTCAATCTACCATCTCCTCTACCTGCTGTTACAAACCGTCAATTGACCCGCGAATTGGCCTATCCAGCTCGCAACAATGGCGTCCCTACGAACCCATACGACGGCTCGAATGCTGCGGGTCTCCGTCCCCGTGACGAGCCTGCCGACCCTTGCCACAGCCCAGCGACGAATGAAATCCGACAATGTTTCGACCGCCCTTAGCCAGACCAAGCCTACTTCTCCCAGTACCCGTCCTGCCCATGCACCCAAATATGGCATCCATGGCGACAAGGCTACATCGTGCGTCTCATTCCCCAGCGTTGGGTAGGCAGACAGGAGCAAATCAGTCATATTGATGAGTGCGTGTAGGACCTTTACCCCCGTGCCTAAGCGGATTATGGATGGTAGCGAGGACACCGATACCCTTCCTGCTGCTGTACTATCAGGCGCCCCTATCGAGCTCCAGGCGAGAACTGTTCGGTGTGTACCGCGAACCCTATTGTTCCTTTTTGCAAACTCGACAGTCTTAACGAATCATGCAGCATCTACCAACCATCCAAACCTGCCACACAGTCTGGCCAATGGGGCAGCCACCAGTGGAGAATGGATTGGGACGTTTTGGCCAAGGGGCACCGATGGGAGAATCCCTTGATGGGCTGGCAGGCGTCTGGTGATTTCATGCAAGGCACCAGGCTCGAGTTCAAAACCAAGGAGGATGCCATTCACTTTGCCGAAAAGCAGGGTTACGAATATTTTGTCCAGGAGCCCAACGAGAGGGCGTTTACGCCCAAAGCCTATGCCAATAACTTCTTGTATTCACCAAAGAAGCTTAAGCTCATCAGGGCCAAGTAGATAAGAGGGAGCATCGCAAGACACGCCACGCATAATTGTACATATATTCAGACAGTGGTATCTTAAAAGTATCGCGGGTTTCCTTTAAACGCGTCACAATGTGTCTTGGTGACCTCGCAAGGGATCTCGTCCCTGCCACTCCTTCGAGCGTGTTTCTAGAACACCAATGGCCCCGTCTCAGAGCAGATTCGTTATATTCCCAATAACGTAACAATAACACTGAGCCTCGAAACGCCAATATGAAGGCCGTCATGATACCTGATGAATTCCTTCAGCCTTTAGTGAACAACACGGCTGTACCCCATAAAGCGCTATTGTCATAACATCGTGACGGCATATCCTGCATGGCCAATAGTTGCCGCAGTAAGTTTTGCAAGCTTTAAAAACACTGTTCATCCCTCATCATGTCTAGGCTCTGAAGCCGCAAACGTCGAAAACGTTGTGGTTTATCTCGCCCGCAGTATGTCGCAGTAGTCATCAAGCGACTTTCTAGGCCAAGTATCTTCTTTTCTCGGAATCACAACCTAGCGGGTCGTATCAAGTTGTTATCATCGGTTCATGGCCGTTCTGAATAGAATCATGTTGGTCGGCTTCATCGCCATCAAGGCCCAGGTCAATGCTTGCAGGCAAGTCTCTCTTGGTCTCTTTACGGGTAACTTCCTCACTCCAAGCTCTCATTTGAACCAGTTGCCTGATAGCCGCTTCTTTGCGTTGCTGCTGTAATTCGAGAATCGCTTGATTCACCTGATCGGCAACGTCTCTCCTAAGACTTGGCTGTAGAAGAGCTGATAGGGATGGGTCCAAAGAGTCATCCTGGGGGAAGACAAGAAGAGACATAGTCTTCTCCAGATCTTCGAGGAACTCTGTTTTAGTCGTAGCTTTGGGCCCAAGCTTGGTTTGGGCGAATTTTAGTGCCACGGTAATATCACGATCCGGACTATTGTTACAGTTTCTGATCAATTCGACTAGTTGTAGTCGCAGGAGTGCAAATAGCAACGAGTGGTTATGATCTAGAATCTTTTCAACTATTAGAACCAAGTACCAAGAAACAAAGGACAGCGAGTGTATTGTGCCAAGTGCTCATAAAAAAGTGGTTGTTCCTCATCAGTGATCCGAAGATCAATATGAGTGGTGCATGTTAAACTCATGTTCTAATCATAGCGAGTACAGGTATTGAGAAAGTGGGACAAGACCTAC
Organism: Xylariaceae sp. AK1471; assembly: GCA_023159215.1. Classification (NCBI taxonomy): domain Eukaryota; kingdom Fungi; phylum Ascomycota; class Sordariomycetes; order Xylariales; family Xylariaceae; species Xylariaceae sp. AK1471. Next base: position 355,493 of record JAJKLI010000026.1, read on the forward strand.
CGATGGATATACCTCATTCAACTCCTGTATGGCATTCTCAATCTCACCCTTGTGTATGAATGTTTGGATCCTCAGTCTCTGCTGGATCGCAGATGTGGATTGTTGGGGTTTTAGGTTAGCCTCAGACGAGAACTTGGCGGCTGCATTGGGATATCCGGCAACGGTGAGGTAGTCGAGAATGAGGGCATTGATGTCGCTTCACCACGGTTGCGTTAGCTCTACAGTCTCTCAAAAGGGGACAGCAAGCGAGAAAGTTGACAGAAGACTTTGATCAGAAAAAGAAGATAAAATCGATCTCCGCATGGAGTACTCAGAGAGATTCCCATTGATTATTTATTACATCATTTGAAAGAGATGGGGTACAAGAAGCAATCGGCTTATATTTTACCTTTTCGGCGTCTTGACTTCTTCGACTTGCCTTATGAAGGCATGCTTCATAGGCGTCGTGGTGGACGTTGACGAAGTCTGGTCGAGGGAACAGTCAGTCTTATGAAACGACCATAGGTAATCCGACTCACGTACCATCATGTCAATTAAAGATTCGAGTCGCGCCGAAGTGAACATTCGGTAATAGTTGATAGTATGAAGGGGAAAGCAAAGTAAAGTTTATTTCTGATCAATCGGGGAGGGGATCCCGACTCTGGTACATTTCCTGCAGATTCTCCCCTCGAGGCTGATAAAGAATGTAGTGGAAAGAAAAGGCGAAAGAAGCTTGCATTGAAATAGGTAGGTTGTGGGAAGAAAGAGCAGAGCCTACTAGCGCGCGGTAACACTGCACCCTCCGCATCCGTTGGTCCAAGCGCCCTCCATGTGGCTTATTTTCAAGGTGGACTAGGCTAACCTAACTTGGTAGTTGCAGTGAAAACTGCAGGCTGCAGCTGTGGCTGTGTCTGTTCGCATCAAGCAGGTGTACTTCACCCAATCACAGTTGAGGCTCTGGTTCACTACCTACCTAGTGTACAGCTTTAGCGTACCAGATCTTTTTCCATTATTATTATCAGGTATTCAATTTGAAGTCTCGACCAATACAGAATATGAGACGTATATCCTACTTTCTCTCATTATCTTATTAGATCCTTTATACTCTTTACAGTGAAGGGCATCCGTTCTTTGAATAATTGTTTCGAAGCCTTCTCCGCCGCTTCTCTCCTTGGCTCTGTGAGACTTGTCACTGAAAGCTCTCTTATCATCCAGCTGTCTTGGCGGGCACACGACATCCATCTACCGTACTAATCCCTCACTGTTGATACATACACCGCTCAGCGATAATTTAAGATCTGCAAATCAAATAGCACGTAGTCGAACTCTCATACTTTCGATTACACATACGCACAGTACTGACTTCAACCGGTAGCAATGGATACCGTCATTATCTCGCCGGCCTTCGTGACTGACAATCGTGCTGCCACCATGACTAAACGTGCTCATTACAGCCCACCATGGGCTGACCTTAGCATTATTGGCATTGCTGGGAGTTCTGGCTCGGGTAAATCAACCCTTTCTCACGCCATTGTCAGCAAGCTGAACTTGCCTTGGGTGGTAATTTTATCAATGGTCGGTTTTTGTATTTCAAGGCGGCAGTGGTGACTGGTTGTGCTCACCCGTTGCAGGACTCGTATTACAAACCACTAGATGCCGAGTCCTCCAAGAAAGCGTTCAACAATGAATACGATTTTGATTCACCCGAGGTAAACATACTCTTGCGTAATGAATGCATTGTTCGACGTTGATGTGGCCCCTCATAGGCCATCGATTTCGACGCATTACTTGAAACCCTCCGAGACCTAAAGGCCGGGTAGGTGCAGCAACTATGAGGCATCCCCGGGTCAGTACCACATGGAAAGTACTAATTCAACTTTTAGTAAACGTGCCGAGGTTCCAGTGTACTCTTTCGAGAAGCACCAGCGAATGGAAGAAACGACAATTATCTACTCTCCCCACGTTCTCATTTTAGAAGGCATCTTTGCGCTTTACGATCAGAGGGTAATGGAGCTCATGGATATGAGGGTAGGCACGGCACGGCACCTACTCTGTTGGGAGCAATAATGTTAATTCAGTAGCAGATCTACTGTGAAGCGGATGCAGATACCTGCCTCTCCAGAAGAAGTCGGTACTCGTACGGTGGCTATCACCAAACCATCCTACTAATTTACTGCTCTTTTAGTCCTACGAGATGTGAAAGACCGTAACCGAACTGTAGAGGGTTGCGTCAAGCAGTGGTTTGGGTTCGTCAAACCGAATTACGAGAAGGCAGGCTATATTCCGCTTAGCCACGACTGCCGGTCCAGCTAACTTAGCCCTACAGTATGTCGTACCCCAAAGAAATCATGCCGGTATGTAGTAGACACACGCGCATCCTACCCCTCCGTATCTACATACTGAACATATATTCTAGATATTATCGTGCCTAGGGGCATTGAGAATCGAGTCGCGATGAGTAAGTTAACGCGGTACGTGATGCCCTACAGTTTACTAATGCTGTAAAAGCTATGGTCACCCAGTACATAGAGAGAAAGTTGTCGGAGAAGTCCACACATCATCGTGCAGCGCTGAAGAGCTTGGAGGCCGGATTTGAAAGCGAGCCTCTTTCGAAGCGAGTGGTAGTCCTCAAGGAGACTCCACAGCTCAAGGGCATGAACACGCTGATCCAGGATATTGATACCTCAAGTGAGGACTTTATCTTCTATTTTGACAGATTTTCCTGTCTTCTAATTGAACAGTAAGTAGTAATGAAGATGTGAAAGCATCTCAGGGCTGAAACGAATCATAGGGCGCTTAATAACGTCCATTTTAAGGAGTTGACTGTTGAGACTGCTGCTGGAATCCTATATCACGGTCTAGCTCCGAAGGGCGAAGTCAGCGCCGTGTTGGTCCTTCGAGGGGGGGCTACGTTTGAAGCAGGGTTGAGGAGAGTGATCCCGGATTGTCGCACTGGGCGGCTCCTGATCCAATCCAACGTGAGGACCGGAGAACCAGAACTACACTACCTAAAACTACCCAAAGACATCAGCAAACATGAAAGTGTGCTTCTCTTAGACTCGCAGATGTCGAGTGGTGGTTCTGGTTTGATGGCTGTTCAGGTCTTAGTCGACCACGGCGTGCCACAAGACCGCATCGTCTTTGCTACATATTCCGCTGGACGCGTCGGTTTACATCGTCTGACGAAGGTATTTCCGGAGATTGCAGTGGTCGTAGGCAACATGGTACCTGACTTTGAAGAGAGATGGGTCGAGACAAGATACTTCCGCTGCTGACCGTTTGAATTTGAATCAGCTGTCCAGCGGAAACATAGCGTACAAACTAAGTTTAGGTAGGTATATATGGGTCTGCTTCTGCATTTTCAGACCCATTTGCATAGCGTCCCGGTCTCAATAATATTTGATACAGCACAATGAATAGTCATCTACACATCGACCGAGATATTCCGATCTTATGTAAGAAGATGAGGAAACGCAGCCTGTGAATTCAGATGCAGTCGAACCGGCCCTATGCTCGTATAGAATTGGCCAATCAGAATGCAAGAACTTAAAAGCTAATACCCCTTAGTCCTATAGTTGGTCAAGTCTATTATTGTCATATTTGAGAGCATTCCAGATTTTGATTCCAGGAAGGGTTATAAAGACTGCAGTTGCTGTCTTATTCTGTCCTTTCCTCTGTCTCTATCTCTCATCATCCTGTCTATCTTTCTTGACCCTCTTAATTAGTTCACCTTTCTCCCATTGGCGCCAGCTACATCAGGACAATAGGCGACTCAACTCCACTTTCTCACAATGCCCGGACAGAAACCAGTTCTTGTATTCTGCCCTGGTGCATGGTGCGCACCGGAATACTTCCAGCTTACAACCGATATTCTCACCAAAGCCGGCTACACCTGTTTGACAGTCTCCCTGCCCAGCGTCGGCCCAGAACTTAGGCCCAAAGACGCACCTCCCATCATCCAGGGTCTACAAACAGACGCCCAGGCCGTCCGAGACGTTGTCATCCCGCAACTCGATGAAGGACATGATGTCATAGTCGTATGTCACAGCTACGGCGGCGTCGTCACCAGCGAAGCCGTCAAGGGCTTAGATCGCGCCTCGCGTGGTCCCGACACCGGCGCCGTCATCCACCTCGTATACGTGGCCGCGATTATAATGGATATCGGCAATAAAGTATGGCCGGAAGACAAGCCACCCATCGAAAACCAGTTCATCGTAGACGGCGAGCTCTGTTGGCGCGACCCCAATGCGCCGGACAACGAGCTCTGGCTCGCTGGGTGCACTAAGGAGCAGCTGATGCTCGTCGGCGCATCCATCCGCAGCCACGCGTGGAAGTGCTTCACGGAGCCGACGACTTACGACGGCTGGCGGCACATTCCTAGTACCTATGCTCGTGCCAAGAAAGACCTCATGCCAAACATGATCGCCGCGGCGCCTGAGGGACATATGTTTAAGGACATTGTTGAAGTTGACGGTGATCACTTTGCCTTCTCCAGCGCCCCGGAGGAAGTGGCTGATGTTATTCGGAAAGCTGCTGAGAAGGCAGTAGGCAACGGCGTATAAAAAGGGTTGCTTCTCATAGGGAATGAGTTTGGATATATGGAATTAGTTCACTGATTTCTGTATGATTACGTTAGATGCTGCTTGATCTCCATTCACTTATAAGACACACAAGATATATATAATAAATAAATACCTTCCTCGCATTACTGTAGCGAAATAATATCCCCTAAAGTTGGCTGCAAGTCTGTGTAAACGTACACCAACCAGCAAATACAATGAAAATCCCTGCCACTATGAGGAAATATTATGCCGGGGTTCTTATTGTATCGTTCGTATCCGAAGTCCTACATGTATGTAGGTTGCGGCCCCAGCCATCCTTGGACTACTAAAAGAATATGATAGATATGATTAATAGGATTTGAAAATCGTGTAAAGAGTGTTTAGCTGCTCCCTAATGTCTCTCTTCTATATAGCTAGGGGATAAGGATTAAAAAGGAAAACAGTGCGGTGAGTGTGGATTGAACACACGACCTTCAGATTAATGATGAAGTTTCGCTTCAGTCTGACGCTCTCCCAACTGAGCTATCCCCGCTGAGATGTACATTTCTGTCCTATCCGGAATTGACAAACCTCTGCTGTGGGTCCTCGTATGGCCGGCTGCTTCGGAGCACCCACGAGTACAATGCTTAAAATAATTAGATACAGGAACGAAGCAGAATGGGGTTCCTCAAATCGCACCGCAATGTGCTTGGGGGCATGATGTGGAAGAATGGTGAGCTCAGAGGAAACGTCTGTGGTAGCCTTTTCCAAAAAAAAAAAAAAGAGATGAGCCATAGCACATGTGGTAAGTATGTATCTATTCTGATTGTTCGGCTACTTGTGCCCGCGCATGCGGACTTTGAGATGGTATCTATTCGCTGTTATCCACTACCAGTAAAGTGTTTAGTTGAGGCATGCGAACATCTGCGGTACCGAGTCTTACATACAAGATGCCACACGTATGCTTGGGGTCGTGCTACATTTCACTTATAATAAAGAAACGGAAACGGTGAAGGTTTAGGCAAGACTTGAAGATCACGAAAGAGTGAAGAAGAAGAGTAAACTAACACGGAGGTCGATTTCTTGGATGGACTGGTCGAGGGCTAGACAACCCACAGGCTGCAATACAACAGTCACCTTTGTCGGATGCTCATATCGCTACTATGTCTATACACAGGTGGCAAGGAGCCTCCTATTAGGCATGGGAGGTTCAGGATCAGGAACTAATCTATTGAGCCTATCCTACTCCCAGCTTGCCTCGCTGTGATTGTCCTTCTATTTACTGCGTGGCCTTGTTCCTCTAATAGTTCAGCAGCCAGGTTAATCTATATATGACCAAAGGCAAGGATGAATGCATCCTTACAAACTTCGTTCTTGACGGGTATTCACGTTTAGCATAACCAAGGTAGGGGCGAAAATTGGTCGCTGCCAAAAAACCAAAGAAAAATCTAGTTCGTCAATCTTCATGCGTAATCCTCCTGCTACGTTATCCCATGAATAGTTCAAGAACAGTTTGTCCCGTCTATATATATCGCAAGGTGGTTGCCCAAGGCTACCTACTTAGATACTTATCCTAGGCGCATGGGCACCACGCACTCAGCCTCCACCCATATACCACACTTTGTGACTGTCCCTTGGCTTGCGATTATACAAGTTGCATTATGAAGGGCACCGTTCTTGATTAAGCTTCAAGGCCTGTTAAGTACCTAGGTTACGAAATGTATTGGGAATGTCAAGGGTTATGCGTCCGCCAATTGAGTCCCTAGAATCCTATTACGCATACACTCCCATTTCACCATAACCTCAACCTTTACTTGGCTCCCTACGTGTTTACGACATTCGTTCTTCAAACTCTACGCGTCAATATCAAACCCACAACGACCAAGGTAACGAGTCCACCTCGCCTAGAGCGTCAGACGTACTCATCACCCAGCCGAGTTCATCACCAGGATCAACTCCACCGCTTCATCAGCAACACTACAACTCCACAGACTCACTAGCAACATCCAGATATTCCCCGGCGTCTCTCACGCAACTGACGGGGGCCTTATAATGAACTTTAGCCCTGCTGTTTTCCAACAAGGCCAAGTGGTCTAGTTGTTGGGTGTTCAGTGATGTAAAGATTGGGTGTTCCAAGCGAGTTGATTGCAAACTTGCGCTGAAGACAACAAGGTCATTCTGAGAATACCCCTAATTTTTTTCCGACGTAGATGTGTGAAGTTGATTGTGCTGATCACGATGGTGGTGCATTTGTGGCTGTTTGGGGCCTCTGCGATTTGATATCCGCTATCGAAAGTTGGTGGAGTTAGGCGGGATGAAGCGCTGGGAGTACGTAGTTATTACGCGTTCCGCTCTGAAGCTGGTTTGACGGTGATGGACTGGGCACTTCGCTTTATGTATTCGCGTAACAAGATTATTGTGGTGACACATCCTAGATCTCGCTTTGGTATCCAAGGCGCAGAGTTCGTGTTACTATCATATATCTACACTTGGCACAGCGTACTTGAGCCCAAACCTTACTACTACGCGAGGGAGTAATTAAGAACAGCCTGTAGATACTTTAAAAGCACTGAAATTCGTCTTAACGTATGGTATTTCTCGACCGCCTCCCTGCTGGTGCATCAAAAAACACACCCAAAAGGGGAAAAAGCTCTCCCGCCGAATTCTGTAAGCAAAGGGCTGCTTAATGGCGGCGGCATCGTTGAGGCCAAGTAGCTTGTTGTATCTTCAAATGGTTCAGATTCTGAAGACGTGTATACATGAACAATTCGTGGTTCACTTCTTAGACGCTAAACGGATTATTATACAATGATATTTCAATATAAATGAGTTTAACGAGAGGATAGCTCATACTCAAACTCTTACAACCCTCCAGGTAAGTAGCTAGATGAGCGACAACAAGCAATTCCTAGTATAGCAAGTGTGGGAAGCGTGTATTCCTACAGGTATAATCGTTCTCCTGGATCTTACAGGCCGCTACCACTGTCATAATGTGTTAGTCTCGGTAACTACTCCTTTGGAAGTCATACAGAGCAAGACATATTCACATCATTAATTTAATACTCAGTTCTATCAGAACTGCCTTTATCTATATATGGCCCCGGTCACGTTGCTTTGAGCGGCCGCATAGATTTCTTCTCGGAAAATAGACCTGCTGCAAGTTTTAAGGACTTTGATAGTGACTAACGGCGTCACTAGCTGAGCTTTAGGGTAGAGATCTTGCTTATATAGGTGTTTCCATGATTTTTACATACGTGATCATGATAGTGCACCAGTGATAAAGTCGGACGAATAGAGCACCAGGCTTCACAGCTGAGGTTTTGCTCAGAAGATACGAAGCTATCCACTTAATAGAATGCGAAATGTCTTTGCCAAATAATTGCTCTGATCAGTCAACCTGTCAGGTGTATATCTGCCAGCACCCTTTAGGGTGGCTGTATCTACAGTTCTGGATATATATAGGCGGCTTGGAGCCCCCATATAGATCCTGGGAGGTTCAGGAATCAATTGATCTTACTATTGAGCCCTAATATACACCTTACCTAGCTGTAGCGACCTACCTATTCACTCCGGGACACCCCCCCTGACACAACCTGGGACAGGTCGTCCTAATGAGCACCTGCATGATGATGCTTGTGACTTCTTGGAACCCCAGCTCGTGCGGCCAACTCGAATTACAGCCAACAATTTAGTTTCGACTAAACTATTTGTACACGACTCGAATAGCTTCTAGACAGACGGGTCGGGAGTCGAGATGTCAATATTCTATTGTCGCAATCGAGTCCGGCTCGAATGCCAATGGTTAGTGGCGAAGCAGTATAACTATCAACCAAAATATCGCACATGATCATTCTGCTAATGGAATACTTTGACGAAAGTGTTATAAACACTCAGATGCAAATAGCTACAATCCCTAGATCTAGGCGCAATACGTATATCGTCATATACTCTTTCTGCGTTTGACAGCAACAAGCGTGGGCCTCGTGGCCCAATGGCAAGGCGTCTGACTACGATAAGGTCCATGACTGAATGGACATTACAATGTAATCAGGAGATTCTGGGTTCGACCCCCAGCGAGGTCAATAACAATCTACAAAAGTCAATTTTTTTATTTCGTTTCAATAGACCTAAATAATAGTAGTGTTTTTTTATCACATATAGGATGGGACATGGCCATAGCGCTAGAATGTTACAGGAACATTGAGATAATGTGTGAGCTGCTAAGAAAACTGGCAAGGCATATTTAATAAAGAGCATGAGAGGACGTATTTGTACGCATCTGACACGGGTATAGTATCTAGATTCGCAGGCTCTTACCGGTAGCTCTCAAGCGAGGGCTGCTTGGAACGGGCGATTCAAATGCTTAGCGTACTTGTACGCTAGTAATCAGACTCGTGACTGCTGTGTATGATGCGCGCAGTGGTCATAATCTGCTGCAGAAGCTTAAGTCTTTGACTTTGGGCGGGCTCCATGGGTAACTATTTTATGTCGCCACTGTAAGTCTGTTCTTCACCATCTAATGAGCTATTAGTGAGTTGGCTCCTGATCACCGGAAGCAGCGTCTTTATTATTTTAGACGGTCCTCGTTTCTTGTTTCGTGAAACAGCGCCTTACGGCATACCCAATTCGTCAATAATATAAGTCGTGTCCATAGTCATCTGAAATCTAACTTGATTCATAGTAGTGTCTTACACATAAGACCTCTTCAACATAGACGGACTGGGTAATTGTTTCGTCACGGCCTCCTCGATATTCCGAGCTGCCTGTTATTCGTGCCTCAGATAAGGCTGCTGTTTCGCCGTCGGTATTCCTTGGATTTTCATTGTGCCAGTTAGTATATTCGCCTATTCCAACATGAAAGATGTCGTGGGGGATGACTGCTGCTGGACGTGGGCTATCTTCCACGGCTTTATAGGCACTAAACTTGCCCGCGATCATACGCTGGCTTTGATAGCTCTTCCGGTCTAGGCAAACACGATCGTAGCTCTGCCGTCAAGGTTTAATGACAGCGCGATAAAGGTCGCAGGGCTGGTGGTGTCGTGGTGTTCGCCGTGGTCGTGGTGGCATGGCGGCCAGGATGACTCAATCCCCGAAAGAATTCGGCCCTCCATTTACATCATTTAGTGTAGATACCACGCCATGGGCTTTCTTCCCGTAGATAACGCTGTCTTTGTTCTGGTTCAGGGGGTATTGTCCTTAGTGGCCGCGTAGAATAAACACCATAACATGATCAGGAGCCAGAATGGAATATGTGCTGGAGAGGAGCAGCTATCACTGTCGAGCTGAGGGAAGATTAGCAAGGAGCCACAATAGTGTGTGAGGTATGGATTGCTTATGCTCAAAGTCAGTGTTACGCTACTAGATGGGCCATGGGACCATGAAGATAGCAAGGCGAGATATAAAAGGCAGTGGAAACTGGAAATTAATTGTGACACCATGGCATCAAAATCTGTTACATTATCCTGCTAGTATGACACCTACGCAGTTCAAACTTGGCTCTAGTGTCACAAGTTTACCTACAATAGGAGGTAGTAGTGGGCTACAATTGGTTGTTATAATGTGCTACGAATAGCTCTCTGATGTATGAGTACAACCTTAGACATAGGACTGCACGGATTTTGGCATTTAAATACATATGTACCCTTAGGAAAGTTCAGCTTGTGAATTGATTGTATCGAGTGATGTGAGTTTGCATGTGGAGATGTAGGAGATTCGTTATGTACATATCTCCCCTTCATTAGCAGGTCTATCACGTGTCAAGTGTTTGATAGCCAACGCTTGGCGCACTGTGAGACGCTGTAGCCTGAGCCTGCACAGCCTGTGGCCTAGCATCCGACAGCCTGCTCAGAGCTTTGTCAAGGGTGTTAGGTGGGTTGCTTGGAGGGATTCTCTTTCTGAACCACCTAAAGTTGTAGCAAGCTTTAACCATTCCAACTTCCTACAGTTGTCTTACATTGCGATCTTTCGACAGCACATTGCGCGTTCCCATAAATTTGCGCCCTCGATCGGATACTACACATTCTGCGCAAGATGGACAACTTCAAGGCTTTCGGCAATAGCCTCAGGTGAGTTGGTGAAAGATGAGCTACCTCAGTCGTCATAGCATCAAGATCAGAGCTTCGTGCTGATACATCATTCTCACCCAGCAACATCGGGTCTCAGATCACCCCATCCCTATCTCGAACCTTCCAGTATACCAAAGAACAGCTCGGTCAGGCTGAAGACAAGGTTAGTTTACTGTGTCCAAATGGTGTACCCGTAGCTAATCAGTCTCTTTCCCGCAGACCCAGCTACCTCCTGACTACATTGACCTCGAGAAGCGCGTGGACGCCCTGAAGCAGGTTCATCAGAAGCTCCTTGCCGTGACGTAAGTGTCAACGTAAGATATTGTCTCCTTTTATAATTATGACTACTAACGCGTTGGTTGTGTCATGTTATAGCTCCCAATACTCTAATGAAGCTTACGACTACCCACCCAACATTAAGGAGACCTTTCAGGATCTTGGCCGTACCGTTAGCGAGAAGGTCCAGCTCCTTTCCTCGGCGTCCACGCCTGCCGAAGCGCAGGCAGCTTTGACCGCACCTCCATCCGCAAAGCCCCAGCCGAAGACTTTCAACCATGCTATTGCCCGTGCCAGTTTGGCCAGCTCCCAGTTGCTCCACCAACAGCATACTGGTGTTGGGGAGGATCCCCTAGCTACCGCCCTCGAGAAGTATGCGCTGGCTGAGGAACGCGTTGGCGAGGCTCGTCTTGCCCAAGACGCACAGATCCAAAGCAGGTTCTTGGCTGGCTGGAATACCACTTTGAACACCAACTTGATGTTCGCTACGCGTGCGCGCAGAAATGTTGAGAAAGCTCGTTTGACTTTGGACTCTGTCAAGTCCCGAGTCAAGGGCACCACCTGGAAGATGGGAGGCATGGCGCCTCGTGAGGATCACCCGAACTCCGAGGAACTCAGCGCCGAGGCACAAGAGGAGGTTGAGAAGGCTGAGGACGAATTCGTCACCCAGACCGAAGAAGCCGTGGGTGTTATGAAGAACGTACGTTATCTCTACAAGGCTATCGTTTATGTGGTATGCGGCTAATTGTCTCTGCTAGGTTCTGGACACCCCTGAACCCCTTCGCAATCTGGCAGAGCTTATCGCTGCTCAGGTTGAGTATCATAAGAAAGCTTACGAGATCCTGAACGAGCTGGCTCCCGTCATTGAGGGTCTCCAGGTTCAACAGGAGGTACGTAGCCTCTAACAGATGCCCATGATACGACCACCTTGCTAATCGCGCCTTGACTATAGGCAAACTACCGCCAGCGCCGCGAGACCGCCTCCTAGATTTTTATACCCACGTTGATATTGACATGATGCTTCTACCGGCTTGTTGCTAAACTTGGTGGTTCTTGAGGAACACTTATTGCTGAGGCGTTGTAGTGTGTAGGAATGGTGAAGGATATATTCAAATTCATTTGGTTTTTGATGTGACATTAAGCTGTTTTTAGTCAACTAGGAGTAGACGAAGGACGACAATCTCTAAACTTGGGGGACAAAGCCTATCTTCCTTAATACGTGTTTCAAGTTCTACTAGGGTGTCGGAATAACATGATCTCACACAACGTTGATTGGCAGTATCAGTATCCCAAAGAGCGATCTAGATGTATGATTGGTCTTGTCTGTAGCCTTAAATATTTAGTTTTTCGAATTTCGATACTGTAAGTAGGTAGGATAGACGGTATGTACAATATTGTAGATAATGACCTCTCACGGTGGATGCTGGGTCCTTTTTCTCCATTTCCTTCATAACACCAATCCCAAGCACTGCAATACTCTACCTGTTTGAAAAAACGCCTATGAACAGGGCTATCGAAGAGGATCAGACAAGATGGGCTATCTACGTTGGTCGACGCCATCCCCCCGCATTGCTCAGCCCCAAACAGTTGCTATTTGGGGGAATGTAATGCGCCGGGCAAGTCTAAGTCCTACCAACACATGAACGAGAAAGACTTGGTGATAATGCCTTGTGTGCTCCTCTTACTAGGCATATATAACGGGAGCGGTTGTCTTTTTGAGATGTCATTGCGTCTGGTGCCACCATGAATCCCGTATCTACGTCCACAATAGCCCCTAATATGCTATCCAAAAGGAAAGCTGCTGTCGTCGGCGGAAGCGTCTCACCGACATCGAGACGAGTAGCAATAAATCAGCCTGGAACCGGAAACCCCGGCCTGTTTTGCGCATGGCGAAACTCAAAGACGCGACTCGGCGCTGTCGTCGCCATACTCTTCAGCACGGAAGTCGAGCTCCTGCTGGCGTTGTGCGCATTGCTTTACATGTTCCAATACCGCTATATTTACCTCATAGCAGAGCAAATACCACCAAACTCAACTCAACTTCTCGGTGATACGAATATACTTATTGTAGACATAGCTATAAAAGAACTTCACCGAACGACCGGAGAAAGGAAAGTTACTTATTTGAAGTTCATGGCTATCGCAGCCCACAATACCCCCATCATGTGGTACTTGTGCCTTGGGGCCACGATCACGTACGTGACGGACGCTGTTGGGGCTCGGCCAGATTCGAAGGCGCACCTCTCTGTCTTGTACTACGGCATGCTGCTGCACCAGAGGCAAGCGCGCGCTGGTCCCACGCGCCGGCGGTTCATCCTCGGCGCTAAGATGGCGGTTTTCTTGTGTTTGGGCTTGATGCTCTGGAGCTGGACCAGCATGCCGGGACGACATCGCGCGAATATCAATGGAGGTCTGTGGTTGCTTGACGTACACGCACACACACACGAGAATGGACTCGACCCCTTGAGTCCCAAGAGAGCGGCACTCATTTACGCCCTGCTATTCCTCGATGTATTTTCAATGCTCTGGGCTTATGCAACCGCGGTAATCGTACTTGCCTTTTTTATTATGAGCGCAGCTATCTGCTTTGCGTGGAGTCCTATCCCGGATATTTTCACCGTTGAGGAGCTGAGGGCCATGGTGAAAGCCGAGAGGGGGAGAGCGAGATATGAAGAGGCTGTTGAGATGGAGGAGGCGGCTGGTGATGATGCGCAACCGCTGCTGCTGAGACTTGTGTGGAGCGTTCAGGGAAAACTCGCTAGGCTCGGTGAGGATATGGTGGCCTTTGCGAGTCGGCAGTATTGAGATTTATATTCGTTGCTTGTGGACTATAATGAAGTTTCCAACAGTAATATCTCAAGCTTCAGATGTTATCAACATGTGTTTTGACAATTTCTTAAAGAAGCTAAAGGTTACACTCAAAGCACTTATTTTATCTAGTTAAGGAGTTGTCGTTTTCGTTAATATGATACCCAAATTTCAATACATACGTAGTGACGAGAAGATCTCTATCGCAGATCAATATGTTATACAATAGCTTCTGATGTATGCTTTACTTCAAGTTTAGCACGTAATTTTCACATGACTTATAGGCGTGCAATTTCATCAGCTGGTCCTTGGAAGCGATGGTTGCTTAAGTATTTTTATATTTATACTCTTGATTTCCTGACCACATGTGTCGGAGAAATAAAGTTGGGCGAAGATGAATTTATTCCAGTGTACTCTCGGAGAGCACATAAAGAACACGCAAGAAAGTTGTATGAATTGGAATAGTGAATGAAGTAGATGAGGTACGCAGCAGCGAGGTGCCCATAGAAGGCTGATTCTAATTGGGCAATTCCCGAGATAGGAGACCCACTCACGTGATTTTGAGCTCTGACGTTCCTTAAGCTTTACTAACCTTTGCGAGATGCAGCTCTAATCTCGACGATTTCGGCAATTGGAACCAAACCTTCAATTCACGCAATTGAACCACAGACAACTCACCCACCATGCGGCGGACACTCCGACTCCTCGCCAATGTCAAGCCCGCTCGCTACCTTGAAGCGGGCAACCCGACCGGTCTGACGGGCCTGTACACCCACAGCTCGCCACGCTCGTCCTTGCTCTTCCTATACTCAAGCACCCTCGAGAAGCTGCAGCAGTTCCCAGAGTCTTCGCTGTACCGCCAGTCTGTCGAGGCCCTGACAAAACACCGCAAGGCCATCGTCGAGGCCGCCGAACCCCCAGGATACAAGGAGTGGGCCCAGCGCGCGCAGAAGATTATCGAGGAGAACTCCGACGAGTTTAGCATTGCTGGGGGTGACAAGCTCGACGGCGCTAAAGCCATCACTGTCGCCGCCGGCGGTTATACCTTTGTCCACCGCACTGATCCCCGGGAGAAGGACGTGCGCAACAATGAGTGGGATGGCGAGCGTGACGAGGGCGAGGGAAGCGAGGGACTACGTGGTTCGGAGGAGCGCGAAAACCCTCGATTCGAATCGTTGCACGAAAGGAAGTCGCTGGAGATTCCTAACAAGGTCAAATGGGAGGCCGAGCCGCAGATGACTGCTGATCAGTACGTTATTTTCTCTTTTGCGAGAGGTGCATCTAGATCTGGGAACTGACACTGGGCATCATTTAGGGTTGAGGAGGTTGAGAACAAGATTGGCGCTGGCCTGATCGAGGAGGTGGTTCAAATGGCTGAGAGCGAACTTAAACTCCTTGACATTATGTACAAGTCAAAGGTGTAAGTGATGTTACTACACATTAAGATACGTGCGCAAAGCTAACTGCGAGCAGATGGGAGAGTTTAGAAGAGCAGCCCGCGGCGGGCCAATGGGAATACTTTGAGCGAAAGTCATAAATTAGCTGATCTCAGGCGAGACCAAGGTCGAAGATCCCCCCAAAAAACTTAGATCTGGTGTATTAGTAGAGGACGGGTGCATTAAATTGCATTGTACATACACATACGGTGGTGGTTCCCTCGAGCACACCTCATCCTGATGACGTGAAAAACTGCGTTTAAATCTATTAAACATTATTCAAGCCAGCATGAGATAATAACACTTGACAGCAAGACAATTTGAGAATCTTTGAATCTTGATAGGCCGTATCTAGAAGTGTAGTATCATTCTGTATACCGTCTTGCATACTCTGGTCTGCGCAGGTTCTTGAAAGGGGGCCAACTTCACATCAAAGTAACAGGCAGACACCTTCTCATTCAGTCAAAAATACACCGCAGTTGAATTCTCCAATTCATGCTCCTGTGATTGGCTAGATTATGCTCAGAATGGCAGAAAGGGAATGCTTGAGCTGAAGAGCACACTTACAGCACTATACTTGTACTAGATGACGATTTCAGTGGGATCATAATGCATGCTTCTTTTAAGAAATTTCCGTATACCAATACAAATTCCAAGAGACTTTCACCCTATTTGCTCAATATTAACATCACACCCATACCTCTCTTATAATAGTCTTTAATTGGTGTGCATTGCTGAAAGGTTGAGATGTTGCTAGGTACAGTATGTAAGATCTAACACCGCACTGCCCACGTTTTCCAGCATAGAAGAAATTTGTATAACAAGCTTCTTCATCCACTTACAAACCACAACTATAGCCAAATATCATCTTGAGAAGTGTTGACATTGAGAAGATCATATACTAAACCAAATTCTCTACTTTTGTTCAGATTCCCGGAATAAATAAGTTCTTTGCTCATTTACCAAATGGAACCCTTCGCCCTCTCAGTGCCAGGCTATCGCCTAGGCGTGCACTCATACAAGAAAGCACGCCGACATCATGATACACAACAGTCGTCCCGGTCACCGTCCCCGGAAACAGACACAGAAACAGAAACACAATTCTCTTCCAACTCACGCTTACCCTCAGAAACAATCAACCCGTTAAGCCACAGCCCCGACACGCTGCGCCAACTCGCCGTAGCTGGGCTATCGCCAGAAGACGAGCTGCCATCGAGGCTTTACCTTGGCTTTCCTCACAAGCCACTGCGCGACACAAGCGTAAGCTCGAGGTCAGGTTCGCGGCGCGACAGGAAGATGCCGAAGAAGATGCCCGTCGGCTTCGACAGTGGGGTGGAAACAGACACTTCGCAGCATCGTCAGAGCAGGGCAGACCATGATGAGGGGGGCAGGAGTAGGAAAGATAAAGGCGAAAATGGAAATAGAAAACATTCAACGCGCATCCGCCACTTAAATACCATGACGGCCATCATGCACCGCTGTCTCCGGGACGGCGACATGGCGCGCGCGAAAAGGGCCTTCGGATTACTCGTGCGGACCAAGGACGTCGACGTGCGCATCGACAATCTCTGGGCCATTGGGTCTGAGATCCTGATGCGCGATGGGGAAGAGCCTCTCTCTATATCTACGTCTATGCCTAGCTCAAACCCAGCATCACAGTCTCATCCAGCACTCGATACAGATGAGGATATGGAGGAGAGAAGACATGAAGAGAGCGCAAAAGAGAGCGAGAGAAATCCTCCTCCACCACCACAGCGCTGGGGCACTGCGGCCAACTTCTCGCAAGTAAAGACATACCTCGAGACGCTGATCCAGCAACATCCCTACGACGTGCACCGGCCGCACCTAACAAGCGCCGTGGACTTCTGGCCCGCGCTCTTCGGTATCGAGGTGTACAATCTTGACGCCGAGTTCCGAAACGGGTTACATCACGTCTACATCGAGTACGGGTTTCCTTCCTCTGCCTCTCCCTCCTCTTCTCGGGCTTCTTCGCCAGACGACTACGATGCAGATAGGATGGATCTTGACGATGAGTTTGATTCGGGGGGTAGAAGTAGGAAGAGGAGACACAGCGAGGAAGAAGAAGAAGAAGACGAGCACCACCATCACCACCACCACAGAGACCGGCACAACGCCACCGACGCCCTACGCTCCGAGACGCAGCGCGGCGCCCTCGAGATCGCCACGCGCATGGACGGCGTCCTCGAGAACGCGCCCTACACCACGCACCCCGAGCTCCTGCGCCTGCGGGGCCACGTGTCGCTATTCATAGGGGACCTGTACCTGCCCTCGCGGCTCGTGCGGCGATACGAAGCCCAAGAGGCGAATAATGAAAAAGGAGGCGGGAGAAGAAGACGATTAATATCGCTCCGGGACGCCGACCGCCCTCTTAGGACGCTCGTCCGCGCGCCCGAAGAGCACGTCGCGCTCGCTAGGCGCAGGGAGGAGCAGGAGAGAGCTAGGGCGTTCTTCCGGCGCGTGCTGGAGGTCAAGGGGAGGTTAGAGGAGTGGATATTGCGTTTCCTGGATCCCGAGGAAGATGAGGAGGCGCATGATGAAGCACAGTAGAGAGGTCGAGTGGACGGGTGGTGGGGGTGATGAATTGTGATGATGTGAAGGGAGTTGGTTTGTGCTTTTATGTTTGATACCCCGTTCGTATGGATATGCTTTTTTCTTTCCCTACCGAACTCTTCCGGTTACGAAATCCTATACGATTGTGCATTACGTATATTTGGCCGTCAATGGCTTTAAGAAAAGGTGAAGAGTGAGCCAGCTATGCTAGCCTTTGAGCTGAGAGGAGTTCCCTTTGAGGAGTTTGGGGCAAATGGATAAACATCTGACTAAACGAAGAGAGTGGCAGTCTAATAAGCAGATTTTCGCCACGAGCATGGACACAAACATTGAAACTGTAAAAGATTCTGATTTTCTTGGACCACCTCCCTACAGATGATACAAGCGGAGCAAATAGGTAGAATTACAGATTCGCTGGTGAACAATTGGGACGTCACGGAGTCCATATAGCAAGCTGTCTACCTCTTGCGGCAACCCCTTAATACTCGGAGCAAAATCAGCCCCAAGTCCTAGCGTTCCCACGATGCATAAGTAAATCAATGGGTTTAACAGTCCAGGTAAGCTAGCTGATGAAGCAGAGACAGCCCAGGCCAATGTAAAATATAAATAAGGGGTACACGGCGATTCCAACACGGTTGCTAACAACACCACTGCCGCCGAGAATGCTGACGCCCGCGGCCATCGCCCAGACCACGAGTATGATGTAGATGGGCGTCCGGTAGACGGGGGGCAGGCCAAATGCCGACAGCAGCGCAGCGATGACGAGCGGGAACAGCGTGTAGCCGATGATGCAGACACTCTGCATGAAGGATCTAAAACGGTGTTAATTTCCAGCTTTTCATTTGACCCAACCCGAATCTTGGGTTCGTATGCTTTCATGCAAGCTAGCGACGGGGTACGGGGATGGAAGAGAACTCACACATTCCCGCCCAATAACTTGATCTGCAGCGTGACGATGGCCTCTCCGATCCATACAATGGCAAAGACGCCCGAGAAGATGTTTTCTTTCTGCTCAGGCCGTCCACGGATGCTCAATAGCAGGGACAACAACAGACAGAAGATAAGAGGGCCCCACAAGTCCCAATTCCTGAGGCCGGGCGTCATGTTGTTTTGGTTAAGCAAGGCCTCCGGGTCCATCACTCGGCTGGCAAGAGACTGCAGCTCCTCGCGGGCACCTGAGAGCCCAGCGCCCCGAAGGCTAGCGTACGCGCCTCGTAGTCCTCCGTTCGCCATGCCACTCTCCAACATGGAGCCCCCAAACAGGTACCGTGGGTATAGCACCTCGCGCATCTTAGACCAGACGGCTAGTAAGTCCCGGCGCACCGTCTCCCACACCGTCTCGTCGATTGTGTTCTGCGGCGCGCGCCGGTCGTCGCCGGGGATCCGTGATGTGAGATAGGATTCGTTGAGTGGCCGAGAGGATGACGACGAGGTGCCGGCGATGTTGCCTGTCAGTGGTGCACGCTGTGCCTCAACGTTGGATAAAGGATCATCGAAGTCGTTGAGGTCAGCTGTTGGAGTGTCGCGCCGACATTCGTTAGCTAGATGGCCCTAGACTATGGAGTGGGAGACATTCGACTCACCATCATCTGGGTCAATGAGGTCGTCATCCTCTATTTGCGGACTGCTGTAGTGGTGGCTTGAGGAGGCCATCGTGATTATAAGAGAGCTCCGCTGTCCTTGTACTATTGACCAGGAGACTCTCAACCGAAGGACTGTCGGGCACAGTTGATACTTTTCACATGCGTCTCAGTCCTGGCTAGTTCTGGCGTGGCTAACCAGGTGTCTGTGTGTGAAGACCTTAGGTGTAGTATATTTGTTGCGCTGTGAAATGTCAAGCTGTTGAATGAAGCTGCCTATCCGGGTGACTACCAGTAGGTAGGTCACCCCAAGCTGGAGCTTCCACGTTGTCAATTGAAAGTTCATATGCAATTATCCGAAATAGGCGTCACTAACATGTAGACACCGTACCTGGACTAAGTGCTTGTTAGTCTAGTAGAAGCTGGAGGTGGTCAAAGCTCTTATTGCCCAGAGATTCACCATCACCATATTACCAAAACCGCCACCATTACTCAGATCTACCTAGGTAAATGCTACGTACCTACGTAGGAACAAAACTGCTATGAGACTCACCGCCTGTTACATATTGTCGTTATTACACAGTCGAAGTGCAATGCATCTGGTAGGGTATCTTGTCTTTTCAATATCCAGAAGGGGTATGTGCTTCTCCAGCCTTGACTCCGAATGGGTGGTCCCGTTAACTCCTGATCTTGAAATAAATACCTCTCTGCAACTTGGTGCCATTAAAATACTTCAAAGAAAAGCAAGCGCAAAAGACAAGGCAAACATGGTTCCATCTGTACATGAATCCTGTTAAAGTAATTTGGTGTAATCTTTACCCCCTATGGTTTATCGCACCACGAGGGAATATTATTGCTACCCAAGGACGCCTTGCTCAAATCACAGGTAACCACAGAAAACAACTTATATCAATCTGGCCACACGCCCTTTATATCACACAGCCTCACTTGTGAATTCAGTTCCACATGTGCCTAGAGCTCTGAGGCGCGTCCCCGGAGCTATAGGGTTGTGTCGTCGGGGTTTGGTTCTTGTTTACATTATGCCGGCTGTGCGATGTGGACCCTTCTGCCCATACTTCATCCACCAGCTGTGGCTGGAGAGTGCCGTTTTGGTGCCCGGTTATAGGGTATTGGGGCTGCTGTTGAACGTGAGAGTAGGCCCGCCACTCCGAGGAAGGTGTACTAGTCGGTGGGTTCGGCCACAGGAAAGTGTTTGAGTGACCAGAACTTATGTTGTTGAACCGACTAGGTGTATCAGTGTGACCTTGTCCTCCCCCAGCAGTAGAACCAGGTATGTAAAAAGGATGATTCGACGAAATAGGCTCGGCCGAATGTTCTTCAACCAGAGTACCACCCCGACGCCTCGATGATGGCGGCTCAGGTCCAAGGTAGGAGGTCTTTGGGGCGTTGGAATCCCATATTGGAAGGCCATCAGGAGGTTGGGATTCGCCGCTCGGCTGGCCACGACTATAGGAGGCAAGATTTCCATTGATTCCCACCAATCCCCATGCAAAAACCGCCACATCCCTAATCGATTTCATTAGTTGATCGATCGGAGGTCCTCCAGCTGCCTTGACATGCTCACGTAGAGGCATGTACTGGGGTAGAAGAGGTGGTTGAAAGGTGTAGAATAACTCTGGTGGATAGTTTGGACGAACCGGCTGTTCACTCCAAGGCGCAGCAAACAAACCATTCTCAAAGTCTGCAGGGAGCAATGGCGGGTGGAGCGATGGAATGGGCGGCCGCGCCTTTCTGAGTACCATAACTAGCCCGTCAGATGTGCAAGAAACGACGCCTTCTAGCTCACAGGTCGGTATTGGTTCGCGACGGCGAGCTCGTGGTTCCCGCTGTGCTCCTAGTCCCCGAGAGACCCGAGCAGTTGCCGTCCGAACTTGACTAGTGGTCGTAGCAGATGGCCCATGTCGAGAACTCAACCCTCCAAGAGCCGCGGCCTCGGCCTCGACGGAGACACGCGGTGCACTACCCGTTCCGACACCCATGTCATCGTTCAGGCTCACCCCGCCGTCGGAGTCAGGGTCTTCTCTTTCCGATACTTCATCTTCCTGGTCCTCCATCCCCACATCGCCTTCATCTTCTTCAAAATCTTCTTCTGCTCGAGGGTCTCGTGACCAGAAACGGAGATAAGCAATGGAATCATTCGCCTTAGCACTTTCGAGACATTTGACAGCGTCGGCCAAACAATTTTCAGCGATACATTCATAAAGACTCTTGCCCTGAAGTTGATCTGGCCTGACGTTTAGTATTGAGGATACTGCATTCGTTGCGAACATGATGGTCAACGTCCGGGTGAACCTATTCAGAATCAACGCCGCGCGGGGTTCCCGTTCTGTTGGTTGCATTCTGAATTTGGGCGACAGGTGTTCCAGCATATGGTACCGAGGATCTCGCGGTGAACAAGAGAATATTCTTCGTATCTGGGGGGCTTCAATTGCTCGTCCTAACGCTGGGTTAGCCGGGGGCAGGGGAGAAATACTTCATGTAAAGGTCTCGTAACGCACTCTCACTCTTCCTGCCTCGGCGATATATGCTCGTGCATGCCACTAAGACATCGTGGACCACCGTAAAGCAGCACTCGCAACTTACCCACCGGCCATCTTTGGACATTATGCGGGCATAGTGTAAGACGGCTGCCTTGTCCAACAGCACGCCTCTATTATGCACTGACCGCGCGAAGGGGATTTCATCAGGGTGGAAATAGTCGAAACAAGATCTCCCTCGAATTTCATGCGGCTGATATCCCAAAATGTCAACTACCGACTCTGATGCAAAAAGAATATTGGCATCGCGGGACAGATCTGTGAGACGTAAGCTTGTAAGCTTCAACACATGCGAAAAGTGGTCGTCCAAGTGGACATAGGCTTCAATGAGGGAACCTGGCTCGCCAAAGACGAAGATCTGTGTAGAATACTTACTGTGGATGGTCATAAATGTCTGCTCCATGAGAATGATACGCCAGCCTTGCTGCAAGTGTATGTCAAACCAATATAAACCAAGAAGGAGATTTGGACCATACGTCAACGGTCAGAGATGATATACAACCACACCTAGCATAGAACCCCAAGGCTCCAGCAGCCTTCGTTCTCGAACTAAATCAGCAAGACTGTGCCCAAAGGCGCTGATGAGGCGGCAGATTCCGAGAATGCTGTTTGTCACACTGGACTGGGAAGTCGGCCGTTCACAAAGGGCCGGGCAAACGAGCGAACGAAATGTCTCTGAATAACCGAGTGATGTATGACATGAACTCCACTCTCACCGTCGGGAAGGTAGAGGAGTCTCACAAGCCGTGTGTCAAGCAAGACAAGGTAGTGTAACGTTGCGAGAAGATGATGGGGAAGAGACTTGGGACGACGGGTGAATGCACTACCGCGATGTCGTTATAGTGAGAGAGTGGCTAGCCCGAGTATGGGGTTTTTAAGTATGTCACAGCTGCTCTGCGTCTTTCTCACGGCTCAGTGCAGCACGCTGGGCGGGCTTAGGACCTCATTCGCAGATGTCGGTAGCCAGTCAGAATAGCGAAGAGCTGTGTAGTTCTAGCTCTGATCTGATGTCGATGTGCAAGGTGTTTGTGAAAGCAGGCAACCAGCAAACGATCGGCGTGACAATGAGGGAGCAGATGGGAAACCTCGAGAGCGGAGTGAAAGGAGACAAGACCTAATAGTCAAGACGATGTTTCAAGGAACATACTTGGAAATATGCATGTGCATGTGCATTTGCAGGTCCAAGAGAAGGTAGATGCTACTGTAGTAGATATCAGTAATCATCGGAGGGCGGCATTGGAGAGAGCTGACGGTTGACGTGTGTTTTAGAAATATGCTTCCCCCCCGTCCTGGTCTTGTTGGAGGGTGCAGACAATTGGAAATGATACTATTCGTCAATGCTTCGTACCCACCGCCCGGCGTTTCTGGAACAGTTGAACCACACCACACCCAGTAGATTGGCAATACTACACACGTCTATACGTTGCTTTTGGTCAGGGAATCAGATGTATGCGGCTTAATTGGGATAACTCAACACCTGTCATGGGGCAGCCGGTTACCGGTATGTCTGGGCTCCGGTACTATTAAAACAACCTACCTTGCCTACTACCCAGACCACGTTGTTGGGGGGGGGCACCGAGGCTTTTCAACAGTCAGTCTTAGCCAATGTTTAGAACACTACTATACTAGTATTCGGAATCCTGGTAGGTACCTAAGGTATGTGGGAGGGCGTTTTTAACGGGTGAGGGAATGTGTAGTTGTACCTGAAGATCTCCACGGTCGGCCGCTAAACATTGTTACTAGAGGTGTTGGGGGTTCCAAGGTACGCTATAATTCTACCCTCGCTACTATTCTCATCAGTCATCCCTCCTATTCCCTTATTAGCTTATTAGGCTATAAGAGCCCCAAAACAACGCTCTATACTACCTGAAACATTGCAGCCCTCTCCGTCTTACACGGAAGTGCTGCTTTGAATGTTGCCCGAACACTCGACTAAACCTACTACACTTCTTTTGGTTATTAAACTCCCCTACAATAATGAGACTATATGCCTTTTTTCGATTCACCTATCAGTGCAGTCGCTTGAACTTTACCTACTTAGGTACGTATGCATGGTCCCCGGTCCCTGGTCCCTACGGCCTTCACAGTTAGGGATACTTTTGCGAATCATCTGCATACTAAATTAGTGACGCCATGGGACTTTTGACAGGTGGCCGAGAGCTGCAAGTGGCTAGGATCCATGTCGTCATTCGTGCCTTTCCAGTTCTTTATTCTCTTATACTACTGCTTATAAACTGAGGCAGCTTGATTGAATCACCGAAATCGGACCCTTCGTGTCTTCCTTTTTTGGGACGCTGTTCTGTCCTATCGACCTGAGCCCTCGAGGCGCGAGACTAATAGTGCCGTGTCGAGAAAGGCAATTTCTCTGCCCCCAATAGTCAAGACGCTTGCGTTGTTCAGTACAGGTGCTGAATTGTAGAACAGGGGTAGGCTTACAGTAATCTAAGCATTTGAGGTAGGTGCTTCTGAATGTCCTCATGAAACCACCCAGGTTACCTTTCTCTAACAGGTCATTTATTAGGGAGGCTTGTAAAGGGCTACATAGCTTATGCGACTGTTGAATTTGTAGGTGGTATTGGTGTTGTAATACAGTAGAGAGAGAGCAGGGTTTCCCAGGGGCCTGACTACCACAGTTTTGGATACCTTAAATACACTGTCCATCATGACTTTCAACCTTGCTACCGTATGTCAGGCAATTTATCAGCGATACTTTATAGTAAAGTGTGTAACTGCGATTAGTACTGTATATCATAGTTTTACAGTAGCCTGATAACTCTATTCGCAATTGACAATGCAACGTATTACGATGTAAACTAGTTACAAAACAAGCCTAGGAGGGTGGAACGCAACTTAGCTGGGGTTTTCAGTATCAGAGCCACGATGAATAAAGTTGCCAAGCCAAATGACGATCGAGGGTAAATCGGAAGAACTGTGTGCTTATAGAAACGCGGCCCCGAAACGGTATTGTCGCAACGGTTTTAATCAATAAGTCCGACCTTTTCATTTCCAGCAATTGCCAGATATACTCCTAACACATGGAACTATTCTCTACTTTTGCTTTACTATTACTTCTTTAGTCTTACCTAGGTTATGTGTTAATTACCGCTCGCTTCTTTATTTATTGTTGTAGCTGTATCTTACTTATTACCAATTCAAGATGAAACTTCTCAGCATGGTTGCTATCCTGTTAACAATCAAAGGGGCCGGGTTATGTGTAACGCTTGCAACCTGAATATCTCTGGGAAACATGAAAAGCCGTTAACATCTGCACGGTGAAGCACCTTCAGAGTATGTTACGGTAGATACTTGACCTACGAACACAGTCTTCGTATCCTTCGGCCGAAAATACCCATACCGTCAACAGTGTATTTTCTAGATACTATGCTTTGCGGCGCCGACATAATGCAATTTAATTCTCAGTTGTTATGTTCGACTTTATACTCATCTTGGAAGTAGTAGTACACTGTGGAGTACATTGAATAGGCCCTCGCTGTCGCCAGCTTTACCCTAGGAAGCAGAGTCGTCTGCACCTATACTGCAGGAGCTTATGTTTGCTCATGATATCTAACCAAGTAGTACCATAATAATAAGATATCGCATACATGGTTCCCGTCAAATTGTAATCTTTTCCTTGTTCCTTTGCACTGCATATGTCTGTCCCTGGCAGTCTAGTGGACCGACAGATTCAAATTCCATAATGCAGTTCTACATCATCGAACACGGAATTCGCACGCGGAATACTTGAGTGTCACCAGGGCAGTCCCAGATAGGAAGTTCCCAAATCATTATTAAGCTCTGCTATAGCCATACCATGGAAAGCAGAACCGGAGACTATGGTCATAGCAGTTTACAAATGTCAACCCCGTCGGTTGTAATATGTTGGTGCGCAACCAACGCATCGGTGTCATGAACCTGGATGACGCCCGACCTTTCCACGTACGACCATACCCACTGGAAAACTCGGGATCCCGTCCGCTCTCCCATAGATAAGCCAGTGAGGGCCAAATTAGTAGTTGGGTCGGTGACGACCAGCGAATCCTTGGTGTTGTACGTCAACTTTTTTATTTTATATTTCTTTATACAACTCTCCCTAGCTCATCGTCAATAAGCAGTCACCATGTTTTTAAAAAGCAAGTTATTGCGAGTGTTGAACTGAGTTGAGATAAACTAGGGAGCAGGTTAGTCAAAGAGTAGTTCAAGAAATTATGCAGAGAGTACCTTGTACGAAGATGCATCAACTTCTTTTGAACAGTGTGGCAGATATACCGGTCTTCTCTCGACAGGTTCCTCTGAGTCTCGAACTCCTCTTTCCAGCAACTCAAAAAAGTAGAATTAAATCAACGACCGCAGGTTGGGAAGGAGAATCGTCCGGAACGCGATGCTGGGATCATATGAACTTGCAGAGCAGTGGTGCTCTACCCTGATTACAGATATTAGCCTGGAGCATTCTTGTTCCTCTATATATATATTATATTACACGGATTAACGGCTAGTAAGCCATACCGGCTGCTATCTATTATACATACAGGTAAAAACCGTGCCGAAGCCGGGTTAAAACATCCTATACTAACGGCCCGTTGTTATCTCTAGTTTAAATCGTTATGTTGCGGTAAGTATGCGGTATATCAGTTCGCAAGAAAATAAAAGCAGAAAATCGAGCAAGCTATTAGTTAACACTTATTCCTCTATAATTTAATTATATGGTTGTGTTTGTAGAGTTTTGTATTAACCTGCTATATTATCCTCTAGGTAGGTTATACTGCTTCAAAAGAACACAACAACAAAGCAACGAATACTCTATGACGTGTGAAACAGCCCAGTTAAACGATTACATTCTAGGTTATATATGTACTAGTCAACAGTAAACATCTATATGTGTTCACCACAAATGCCATTCGAACCTTGAACAATAGGGATCGCGTTCCTTTCCGTGCTTAATAATTATCGTGTAAAGCTACCGGCTCACATTCTCATTTCTTATTACTGTACGTCCTACATTACTTAGTTCAGGCCAACCAAAATTCGAGACGGGATCAGTATCACCGCTATAGTAGTTCGTGAATACGTAGAGTGCCTTCCCAGATCACAATATCTCCTATCTGGATCAAAGTAGTGTAGAGATATTTGGGCTTGTAACCAGAATGGAATATGGGTAAGACTTAGATTCGTTTTTGAGGAAACAATCCCATGAAGTCAAACATTC
The DNA here is from genome assembly GCA_023159215.1 of Xylariaceae sp. AK1471. Classification (NCBI taxonomy): domain Eukaryota; kingdom Fungi; phylum Ascomycota; class Sordariomycetes; order Xylariales; family Xylariaceae; species Xylariaceae sp. AK1471. The sequence continues at coordinate 382,510 of JAJKLI010000026.1, forward strand.
GCTGTAGTAGTGTAGTGGTTATCATTCTAGCCTTCCAAGCTTGAGACCGGTGTTCGATTCGCCGTTGCAGCATCTTTTTTGCTAATTTTCTGGCTCATCGCGCCAGTTTGCCATATTAATATGAGGCTCCGTGGTATCTAGATTTTTACGTAGGTCGCCGCAGTTAAGTACTAACAAAGAGTGGTATACCGGTAGACCTAGTTGGGTTTTTTGTTTCCTTAGAAGTGAGAGGAGCAAAGGTAGACCTTGCTTCAAGGAAAATGTAATTTTGAGTGTTGCGAAGGTGTGGCAACAGTGATATATGCCTTTCACGCAGGCCTCTGATCGGATAAGCTCCTAGGAGCAGGTGACTGCTGAATCTGACACGCAAGTATAACTCTTCTTTCACTCTAGGTCTGGTGCTTATCGTGGGATACTATGTTGAGGGCACGTTCAAGTCTGAGAAAGTCGTCTTGCTTGTGACTTGTTCCGACAATTGAAGCTCCTTATAGAAAGCGTGTGAAAATTGTTATATGTATTCGGAGTTTAAGCGTAGCAGGCGACGTAATAGGTGCCTACCATATAAAGCGTTCGACCCAGATGATTTAAAAGGTGTCAAAGGTGTCCGGTAGAGCGTATCCTTTGCTAGTCACCAACAGCACTCTGGTTGTATTAAGTCTTCTCTACTACTCTAATGTTCAGGGGTTTTTATCTCCTTACACGCGACTGGTCTCACATAACGAAGTTAGACTCGCCGTAGCTCGGAATAACACAGGTCGAGAAGCCACGATTGTGACTTTATATATAACATCTGGCCATGTTGCTATATAAAGCCCGCCTGTTGGACGGTGACTCGGTTATAAACTTATTGAGGAAACCATCTTCTTCTTGTGTGTGAGAGAACAGCGTAACGGATCCCATATACTCCCGTAAACTCCACCAATCGGATGACATGAATATTGAAAGTTGTATGATCGCTCTCGCGGAGCAGAATAGAGTGCGGCATGATCATCTTCTTCTGCTATACTAAATGAATGAACACTGTTGCTGATGTCAGCTTCACCAGGGTGTTGGACCTGACCTTCAACAGGAAAAAATCAAGGGCGTAAGCCAATGGATATAGGCCACATTCTCAAGACCTGCAGCACCATACACCGCTTTAGCTAAGAGGGTGACATTTTCCTGTAGCTACCTAACTGTCAGTCCCGGTGAAATGGCAGAAACTTGGCTATCAGCTGAGAAGGTTGAGCTACTGGGCAAGCACACAATTGCTAGTATAGAATGACGTCCCAATATTCTCTCATGAGGTTTTTTTCCCCTGCTGTCTATAACGTGGTGAGATGAGATGTGGGATTGTCCAACTACTGAGTATGGTAGCCCGCGTGAGAGGGGAAAGGAAGAGCGTCTTTGGAACCGAGACGAGAATGATATGGATATAAAATAAGTCATCCACCTGTAGCTATTTCCTGCCCATCTGCAAACATCCAGTAATCAAGTGGTTCATGTATAGAGGAAGACATAAAGGGAATTAAAGTTGACTTAGTTGAACAAAGATGAAGACCGAAGCATCCAACGATCTAGAGTACTGGGCGTAAGCTGCGCTCCCGCTACTATCAGCCTTCAGCTTCTGTAAAGAGGCATATGAGAAAGTCAACAAGCAGCCGATATATGCATATATCCTAACTCCCACGGAGCTACCCGACGGTAAGTGTCCTCTGCTGGTTCATATTCACGGCGGGGGCTTCACAGAAGGGTTCGGCGACTCTTTTCTTCGACCATGGTACGTCATCTGTTCATAATTCATGATAAATCCCCAAGGCCGCAACATAATTGTAAAACGAGCTGGCAAGGTCATAGAGCTTGCTCTTAGACATGGCATTATACTCATGTCGTTAAATTATCGCCTGCGTCCTGAGTCAGAGCTTCTCGATGAAGTCAACGACGTGCGGGACTTCTAGAGATGGGCTGAGACAGATCTTGGGACTGTCCTTGCAGATATTCGCCCGGCCCAATTAGTGGCTGTAAATTTGAACAACATCGCCGCAGTAGGCGAAAGCGGCGGTGGCTACAGTGAGTATTATCAAGAATTACTCTCCTTCTTCCTTGTTTTGGCTAGTTGTCGTTCTCAGGGGCTCTGCGTACTCCCGCAGCCCCTATAGATTCGCTAATGTGTATAACTACTAACAACTGTTTATTGTGAGGTGACAGTACAGAGTGTAATACTAAATATGAGCAATTATCCGTTCCGCGTCATCACGTTCCAGTATCCGCCTCTAAGCCTACACGGACATCTTGACTGGCCAGAGTCCATGCCTGCGGCTGAAAAGACTCCCATTGCCGTGCTGGAGGCACACCTAGAGGGCCTCCAGTCTACGCCTGAAAATATCATGACGGCAGTGCCCAATGGCTCGCGAACGGACTTGATAAACTCGATGATGCATAACGGACGTTCCATTACTTGGGGTGCGGCGAATGAGTTCCTAGATCCCATGCGAGGCCCGGAGCTGGTGGCCAAGAACAGGATGCCGCCGACGCTGTTGTTCCACGGCCGAGATGACTCGCTGGTTTGAGCGAAGTTTCTCGGAGAAATTGGCAGAAGTGTTCAAGATCTTGCAGCCTGATGTTCTGTTTCACTTTACTCTCTCGCCTGGTGGACACTGCTTCAACTAGGAGGACACCCTGGCCATACCATGGCGGAGGGAACCGATGAAACTTGTACAGAGGTTTTGGTCAGCAGGCTAGGGAGCAGATAGAACACACGCAGTTCCTTTTAGTTGTAACCTATACACGGGCGCGACATTGCTTTCAGATCGAAGTTGAGACTGGGGTTAAGTGACAGGATAATTAGGCGCTGTATGTCAGTATCATGTTGCATGAACGAAGTAATATCTCTGTAACTACCGTGTCGATTCGCTATTCTTATTCATACTGTTTTAGATGCGCTATGATGTACTAAGACGGATATGCCTGTCAACAGGTAGCGAATCAATCTTAACCTTTGTTCTTTGTGGCCGTCGTTCCTACTCTACGGACATGAGAGAGCCTCATGCTTGGGCCTTGCTGAAGGCTTGGCCACCAAAATTCGGTGTAATCAAATTAGTCCCAGGCCCTTGGAAATACGACGTCGTTTCATAGTCTGGTATTAGGTAATAGAAAAGTCCTATAAGGCCTTCGAGTGGAGGATGTTGCCACCGCAATTAGTCGAAAGTGACAACTCCCAAGCCACTAATATCCTTCGGCTTATCTTTGGAACTAGCAGCGTAGTCTGCTAAAACCCCACGGCGCGATGTGAAAAGCCTATTTCCAATGGTTCGAAAAAAGTACGGAGTACTAGTCGTAGCGTTTGAGTAGTGGCTTCCATTCAAGGTCAAGTTGTAGGGCACGATCAAGCCTGGGGAGAAAAGTATAGGAACTCTTAGTCTCTTGATTTAGGGTCTACGCCTAAACAAACTCAGAATATGGACTTGTCACATCCGGGATATGGCCTGTATGTTTGGGATACCAGGCCGTGATAAGTCAATGCGGCAAGCCACAATACCCAATTCTTCGCAATTCATCGCCTCCGGAGTGAGGAACCCTAGACCTACATCCGACTGACTCTGCTGACACGCTGTCTGTATATATGAGGCTATCGAGGGCGGTTTCTCTACCTAATTACGCTGCCGAAGGCAAATAACTTGTGTAGCAACTCACTGTTTACAGGCTACTGCAAATATATACCTAGGGTATTAATACTGGTCGAGTTGATTGTGTTAATTTCATTACACTTTCGTCTTAAGCTTCAATCACTGAGAGAATTGAAGTCCATTCCAGCGTCAAAAATGTCGAGATCAGCTTTCCCTGGAGATACAGATGTGTCAGGCACGAGTGAGTAGCAGGGCGGAAACAGTCATCATCTGTACCATAATTTCCAATATGATAAAGCAGTATATTCCCAACTATACTGTCTCATTGGCTTGAGGGTATGACAGCTTTTCGGCCACTGCCGAGCCTCATGGCCTTGCCATAGGACTTGTACCTTGCGTTGGGAGTGACATGTGACAAACTAGGGAATATTACTGCAGCAATATCCAACATCTAGACCCGGTGCTTCATGTCCATCGGTCTAGACAACGACTTACTAAGAAGGCCTCTCCACCAGTTCCCGAGTGGTACCCCCGGCCTGCTTTTCAGGCATCCATTGATCAATATGTCATATCAGCCTCAGCTGTGTGAAGAAAGTTCGGCTAGGTAAGCCCGCCGTTGTAAAACGGCGCAAAGTAATCGGCCCCCAAGTGCCATTTTCATGATGTCAAGCTACCAGGGTCTCCGGACCAGTCAAAAATCTTCAATGAGTTTTTTGGTAATCGTGTCTGCTGACAGGCCAAGCTACGGCTGATTATCGTGCGACTTTATCTTCCAAGTCGCTCACACGAAAGTAAGCATCTCATTGAAGGGCGAAGAGAACGAATCGAGAACTAATGACCGCGGTAGATGTCAGACCGTCAGTAAAGTGGTTGGTGTAGATTTTGTACAATGTATATGTGTGTAAGACGGGCATGCACGTTCTGTTTAGCCAATAGCTTGTGACTACAAGACTCGCTTCTGCCTGTAGATTACCCACGCCTGAAACAATCGAAGGCGATTGCTACCATCTTCTTCTCATCGATTTCATCGATAGATTGGATGGCTACTGCACAGAACGACAGCCGCGGCATGATGACCGACCACATGCAAGTTCGCTGCCCGCAAAGGCAAGATAACCCCTGATAATGCACTCCAGAATTCGGAGTCGCGGCATTGAGGCCTGTCTTTCGCCTGGCCCTCCCGAACCAGCGATTCAGTCTTCTGTCTCCTCTCGAATTCTTGGGGGGTACCCTGGAACGAAGTCTGTACCTGCTTCCTTCGTTCAAGAAGACAGAAGAGAACCGACAAATAATCAACGATCAACGGTCAGCCCGCATACTTCACTGGATATTTAAGATTCTGGCCTTCCATGTTAGGCAACTATTTGCAGGGCCGCCTCAGTGCATTGACGAACGATGGACCGATGCATGTTCATGGGTATAGGAGGATTCCAGTGAAACGCCAGTTCAATAATCGACAGGACGAAAATACATACCATCTCTTCGACTTATTATTTTTGGTCACTCCCGGTCTTATTCGGGTCTGGCGGGAAGAGAGGGAACACCCAAGAGCAGGAACAGCTCGCTCCATCGCTGCATTATCCACGCGCACGCTTCAATATCTTGTCAGTTGGGTAGCAGCAGGACACTCCTGTTAGGCAGGTCAGAGTCGTAGTAGGAGTTCTTGCATGCACATATATATGCATGTAACATCGCGCTCAAGCTAAGCTGAGACGTGCAACGCTATTGCATATACCATTTCTATGAATATATACAGGTATTTGACACACTGAACATACACGAGGGAAGCAGCCTATCAAGACAAGAGCCAAGCACTCCAAATGTGCGACATACGGCTTGCGAAGGATGGTCAGACGCTGATTCCGCGATTTCTGATTCGCTGAGATTGGTCTGATGGAAGGATTTCCTTAGATCTTGTCGTTGCAGCGAAGGAATCTGATGAGAGACTCACCTCATCGGAAAGAGGGGAGCGGAGCGGGAGTGTGTGCTCTAATTTATCGCAACTTTACCTTCTTGTCTTTTGGTGTAGAGAACGACCACGAGCGGAGCGAATTACGTAGGTGATAGGTTAGGTAGAGCTTTTGAAGCGTGCTGCGCCATCCATCTTCATGCGACTCGGCTTCTTTTGTTTCGATCGCCTGCCTTCGAGTGCTCTTGTTGAAGCTGATCGACTGATCGACAACCCGAACTTTTACTGCAGATGTCTTCCCTTACCTCGGCCAGTCCTGTTCGGCCATTGCGCCGTTGGCATCTTGTCCCAATTGATGAAATCGTATGTTGGGATGTCATCAAAACAGGTTGAGATGATTACTTTGCAGAACACTGCTGCCCGCCTTGCTTCACTCGGGGCGTCCGCTAATAACTCGTTCGGAGAGCCACAGGGCCCGCAAGCAAATGCGAGTCCCGAAGCTGGAAGATCGGAATCTGAATCTGCATGTTCGAGGCCTAGCTTGGCTTGCATATATTCTATCTGTGTAGGTATGCTACTAACAGCAAATGCTGTGGTGACGAAAACGACAAAAGGCAGACTTTCACCTTGCATATGCAGTAGTATCACACTGCCAATTGGCTCGCCTGCTGGCTGCTCCAACACCGAAATGAGGTATGAGCGCACAGAAAAAGCATGCAGCTAGTCCTGCAGCTGCAGCAGCTGGGTGCCTCTCGGGATTCCAGCAAGTCTGCCGCGTGGCTCTCTCTCTATTTGCTGATATCCAGCGTTCCAGACTCCTGCTCCCCGTGCCGTTATGCAGCAACCGAGGACGAGAAGTCGTTTCAGCTTTGGGGTAGGTGCGCATTCCGATTGCACCGTCAACGACTCACGAGAGGCACAGGAAAAATAGTGGTAGATCTTGCTTTCGCACCACCCGGGTCGGGTCCCGAATGCAGGTCACCGACTACGCCGCCAACGATAACGCGGGGCTGCGTCGGCGTCCTCATACTGCAGACCTTCACATGGTGCCTACCATTATCATGCACGCTTGCAATACAATACCAAGCGAGCTGGACTGTTACATGATGTAGACGGTCTATGTAGAGAGAGAGCTGAAAGTAAGAAGATGATCATGATAGTGGACTGTATGTGTCTGCTCCGATAGAGACAGTACCAGAGACCCATTCCATGGTCAACTATTGATAGAGCAAGACGTTAGTTCATCAAGTGATGCAACCGATAAACCCATTGATGATGGCCGTTCGAGTCATGTCAGTAGCCGGACCGGCGGTAGTGCCATTGCTATGGTAAGGCTTGGCGTAGGTTAGGTTGTGTATCTAGTGTCGGTCGCCTTTCTTGGAAGGACCCCGGAAATCTGGTGTAGGCAGTGCTGGAGCTTCTGTCGCTCCGAGAACATGTTTCACCATGGTTTAGCAAGATGTTGTTGAAACACAGTGGTATGCATTGTGCTGTGACCACGTGTGGTGAACACATTCTTGGGATTGCCTTCAAGACCCTTTCTACATGTTGAACTGTCAGACACGTGTAGGTCGAAACCTCTAGCCGACGCATCTAAGTTCCCACCCGGGAGTCATTGAGGCACAAACCGCGCTATGTTGCTTCATTTTACAGATATTGGGATAAGTTTCTGGAGATCGAACACATCTGAGTTTCAAAACAGTCAATGTTGAGTACTTTGCCTGCCGCATTACATAGATCTAGATGCCTCTCGTATGTGGATGTAACTTCACTAGAGGCGCCATGTGATAATTGCTCTCCTAGTGTAGAGTTGTTTTCTAGGGCACTCGGCAGTTGTACTATTGGCCTTGACGATCACTAGACTTGCCTGTTCTCGCAGCCAAGTTCCTACTGTATGAACCGTTACCTATCCTGCCGATAACCGTCCGAGTCCCTGGAGGCTAACTGAGCTAGATCAACGTTTATCGAAGCTTGGCTTCTTGAAATATGAAGATCTGCTAGCAGTACCTCGCGTCCAGTTATCTCGTTTGTATGACATGAGTCGTGAAGGTAGATTACTAACTTGCTAAGACCCGCGATTTATCACTTTTCAGCAAGGGCAGTAGTTACTTCAGAGTTTACTACTTGTCAAAAGGGTATAGTTAGTACGAACGACAGATTTTATGGTCCGTGTTGAGATCATCAAGGGTTCATTAGGCTGGGCGATCAAAGAGAAGATAGCGGTGTCATCCCCATCGCCATTATTTCACAGACGATAAGGTGGCGGGGTAGGGTAAGCTGACCAGGTCCTAGTGAGATTTCCAGTTCATGCAAGTTTCACGTTGATAGACACTACTTGAAGTTCTGAAGGGCTGTATAACCCCTGCCGCCCATGGAAGCTCACGATGCCACCGAAACCTTCCACAGCTGTCACAAATGCAGCTTGAGAGTGTCCATGTCTATGGCACTGGGACACTAGACCTGCTGCACTCTGCAGACTCTCGGACTAATGATGAGTGTCGGTGGAGTCGGTGGGAGACGAGAATGGAACCTGGCCTTGACTGATTTCATGGGTATGCGAGACGATGTAACATGCGGCTTTAAATTCGGGAGACGCGTGGGTATGTTGTGGGTGAGAGCCAAGGGTGATAGAAATCCGTCAACCACCTGTTGTTGTTCTCAGTAGATTTATCATGGTACATAATTATGACCAATGGAGTGGCGGTGGTGCTGTGGGTTTCAAAACGGGTTGATCATTCATGAGATTTCGCCCTATTCACCAGGTGAATTGTAGATCAAATCGTTATCCGTGTGCTGTACCCCAAACAGAAGCTGAGAACATGGCTGTTGAGGAGAAACCCTTCTTGAAACCGTACAGTATGTATAACAGGTTACGGAAGCCTTCGAGAAGAACTAGTGTACTATGTACGCCAGTTGGTTCGGACCTTGCATTAGTGCGGAACTAATAGCAACGGGGAAAGATGCCCAGGACCATATCCAGGGTATCTCCGGGTTACTGTCCGGGTGGCTTGAGGATCCCTGGCAAGCCTAGCTAGAACCTGGACCTATGAGCTCACCGGCCTGAACGCCATCATTCTGGGTGCTTTTTTTTTGGTCCTTTCGACAAAAAGAGTACACTACACGTACGCTAGTGGGAATCGCTTACGGGCACTACCTAAAGAGAACACCAACGCTCTAGATGTAATAGTTGACCAGGTTCGGTGTAGAGCGCCGAAAAGAGACGAGTAACACATACTAAAACTAAGCTCGTGGGGTGAATGAATCTTTCCCCCAAGTGCCGCTAGTATTGAAATGACATTTTGACCGTAATTAGCAAGGTCGAGGCAGTAGTCGAGCCTCAATAACGTATTAGTTAGTAGGTTCGTGGCATGAGCATGATGAAAGATAGCACCACATATGGGTCGTTGCGAAATTTCGAGGTCCTTGCCACGATCAGAAGTCGTATTACAATATACGCTATCAGGTTGACTACTTTAACGAGAACATGACATGTCATTTTGAGCATAGAGTCGCAAGTCCTTGGAAACCTAGGATTTCCCTATCGAGACCTTGCAATGAAAGAACAATACCGAAAGTCGCCGGAGCAGTCCCAATAAAACTCAAGGTGCATTTTGCCACGTTTTTTGTGTGTCTTAGTGAATACAACGTTTCCTAGAATTGCCACTACCGACTGTTTTCTAGAAGAAGAACACCCACGCTCAGGCAGCTAACTAGATATATTGACAAATATTCCGTAAATTCCTGTGTAGGCCCGAATATGGACAACCCAAGTAATTATAGGAAGTGGGGGCGAACATGATTGGTTTAATATCTCTAGGCGAGAATATCCGAGAGACGCTGCCGACGGTTTCTAGAATCTCACCTATCCGGCAGCCGCCTATGCTGTTGTATGAGAATTCTAAGATGGTGCGCTCCAAGTATCATCCATCTGGTATTGTCTCTAGCTAATTAGTATCATACTGTGGCAATTGCTAGCGATTACGTGGGTATTTTCTCATTAGCCTTTCTGGGTCTCGCATAGAAAAGGAATTGCTTCAATCTAACTCGAAGCGGTGAACGGAAACTACGGTCTGGGGCCCCCCAGCAAGGTACACTATATTTTGCTAATGTTAATACGCATTTGTAAATCTGGGGGAAGAGTCCTTACTGTAGCATACTGTTCCTAACTCGGGCCCTGTCTCCGGCTCTTTCGGCCAAGGGGTTACGGAAGGTATCCGACTCTGCTCTTGAGTAGAAGCGGGCCGTTTAGACTAGACGGCTCTGAAAAGAAAGTGATAGTCTCGATATGCGTGAGGATAGACGATCATCTACGAGGCTAATTAGTCCCTAGAGTTGCGGTTAGGCGGTGACTAATGTGAGATTATTCCCGAGGCGAGATCATGGCTTATGATGTAGAATTAGCCTTGCCTGCCTCGTTGTTTCGATTCTCGGATGAAGAATATGGTAGAAGTTGAGGTTGGGAGGGTGGGGGCAAGTGATGAGACTGGACTTCAACCCCTACCTTACTACTCGGACGAGCGTCTTTGTTGCACTGAACCATACTCATACCTAATGACGGTTTTCGAGAGCGGGATTGCCGACATTTTATTTGGAAATTTACAACGACTGAGTGGTATCCAAACCGTCGGTAACACTCGAGATATGAAGACCTCCGTCCTCATTCACCAATAGTGATTGCTCAGATATTTGCGTAGCAGTGTCTTTTTAGCCAGCATTGAAATGAAACGGTCCTGTGGTATCGCAACCGAGTTCGTATATTGAAAGGGTTGTTATCTGTGTATCTGTTGCTTGCGTCCTTGCCTGTATCATCTGGCAGCAGACCGTTAGATGTTTATTGGTGAGTAGGAATTTGTTGTCCCGGCTATTCTGAACCATGAACATGGGCATAGCCAAAATTTGTCGCGCCAATAAACGTGGGTGACATTCTTCTGTAGCCAGTATGCAGCCACGCTGTGTTCCTGCAGAAGAAAATCTGCAGGCACAAATTTTGATATGCAAGGTACAGAAATTGCCCAGGGCCGCAGATTGGCTCGGCCAGTAAGGTATCAGGGTCGTTGTTGTGGGTTTGTATCTCATCCACTTGACTACATGTGCTCATCCAGCGGTGACTGTCAATATTGCAGTAATTTGCACACATACTATCTTCCCAATAGCATGGGCATCTTTTTTTTTTTTGCGCTGGGAGGCGAATTTGTTTCTGGTGGTCTGGAACTGGAGCAGCACTGGAGCTAGTAACATGCGAAGTGAGAACCAACTCAGGCTTCAACGAGCCGGAAAGCTTTCCTGCGACAGCTATGGGGACTTTGAAACCTGGAAAATGATTAGCGGTGGCTGTTAGAAAAAAACGCCGAGCCCTGAAGCATCTGGACGACTCTGGAGTAGATCTACTGAGCATCTGGGCCTTCCACTTTGGGAAATAGTTGTCCGATGCAGATCCACCACATGAATGACTAAAAGATAGGAAAAGTGCTTGTCAACTTTTTGCTACGATAATGAGTCCGGACATCTATCTTTCAAGTAATGCAACTTGAATGCATGTAGTGGAGCGAAGTAATACATTACATGTAGACGCTGCATTAGTACCAGCATAGGACAATAATGAAACGCGCTATGGGTTCACCAATACAACCCCCAAGCACTTCAGGCTCCCAAAATAAATAATGATCTGCATTAATGAAAGCGTGCCTGAACATAATAGTAGTAATGCGTGATGCTCCGTAGTTCAAAGTTATGGATTTACTAGAAAAGTCACAAGACCTACCAGTAGTGCAGTGCAACGATATAAGGGTGACAAGGTAGGTTCTGGTTAGTCTAGGTTATTACTTTATTTGCGCTTATGAACGATGGTTCTGTAGAATGCCTAATACAGCAAGCGAACTGATACGAATTCTTTCTTCTCTACTACCCCGTGCTGCTATACGAAGTAGTAGGTACTGCCTACTACTCGTGTTATCGGTTAATAACCATTGCTTTAGCGGGTTGTTCGCTTCCTTTGGGGACCAGTCGCGGAAGCACCCGCGGAGATGACGCGAGTACAGTACTATGTAGATAGTCGAGCACAGTAGAGAGCAGTATCCATAGCACTTATTAGTTTAAAAGGCCAGAACTCTCTCTTCAGAACACTGTCTAGAGCACTGTTCAGAAGCTGGCAGAATTGGCTTGGTTGCAGTGTGGCCTGTGCAATGACCTAACATCCTTTATTACCGCAATGCTAGAAGTATTTTGCAATGCCGAGCCCCGTCACTAGGTCGAGGTGGTGTAACGGTTTGCCAATGGGCAGCTAGATCCTTCGGGAGCACGGAGGGAAAAAGCAATTCAAGCACAGGGTTGGTGGCGATGAGAGAGGATCTATCCGCTGCTGGCTGGTTGGGGGGGTTTTTCGTCAGACTTTAGTGCTTGTCAGAACTTTGTAATAGCGCTCACAAAAGTACCATTTTGCCCGACATCGTACCTATTAGCCCGCCGTACCGCGATGGATGATGGATGATAGGTGATTGGAAAATTGTCATTCATTCATTCATTCATCAGATAGGTGATGTGTCGCCAAATTTGCATAGATGATACGCAAGCGACACAATGACAAGGTTGATTATGTTCAAGGTGAGCTCTGTAATAAATCAGTACAATATTAACCTAGTATACTCACAGTCACAGGTAGCACTCGGTATCTCAATTATGCAAGTAATTCAAAGCTCAACACAGCCTGAATCTTCAGTGACCGGTTGGACTACTATAACTGCCTACCCAGGCTGCCTTTTTCGAAGACTTGACCCGTCGCGTGATGTGATGACAACCCTCATCACGCGTTCTCTTCAGCATTTTTAGCGACGTTGTCGTGATACGAATGTTAATAGTCGACCTATCAAAGTAATAGGTTCCGGCTCTGGCATCGCAGGACTGGTTCAAGCAAGCTGATGGAGGGGAGCTCAGCGCCAGGATTGGCTGCTAAGCCTGGTGTCATACGCTTAAACCCGCCTTGGAGTGTGATTGACTACCTAAAGGCAATAAGTCCACATTTATGATAATAAAAGAGAGCGATATTGCATTCAACATGACCAAAGAGCATCACGAGAATGCAAGAGGCGTTCCTATCACGACGCAAGTGCTTAGAACTATTTACTGTTACTAGCTGAAATGGGTGTTTCGATGCGAGACCTTTTAGAGTGCTTGCATATCAAGGGATGTGCTCTGGCGTCTGAGGCTCGAACGCCGTACGGCTGGTACCAACATCCTACATCTTACACCCTACACCCTACCTACACTGCTACGCCCGTTTCACCCTGAACATTGTCCACTCACAGCATCAGAGTCGGCTCTCTGTTTTCTATTCGTGTGCTCATCCAACCCGGCGCGACCAGTCATATCGTGCAGATGAGGAATCCTAATCATTCGCTTCTTGACCTGATGGTTACATTCACACAATATTTTTTTTCTCTTAGGCAAAATACTCGTTCCAACTCCACTGCACCTTCGTAAGTCTGCCTGTTGCGTTAGGATCAGCTGCTGCCACCTCTCTGCATATTGCATCGGAGAAGGATTGTCGAGCGAACCACCTAACGGATTGTTATTCTTAGCAACTCCAGTGTCGGCTGCTCTCTAATTGTAGCGAATATCCATATGTTCTTGAGTGTTTCCCTGTTTATACTAGTGACAATATTTTAAAAGCATGAAATTCGGCCAAGCAATAACGGCCTATCCTAGCCTTTCACATCAATGCTATACTGCATGAAACCAAAATTATAGGCACTAACAACGATTCTTCCATATTCCCTATGGCTATCGAAGCCCTTGACTTCACCTATGTACCTGCTCTAGAGATCCTGGAATCCTACCGACTGAGCGGTTCGCCTTTGACCATGCTGCGCGTAGTCCAGCTGGACAGGTATAACCCCGCTTGTCATTGCGGCACGTCTGTCTGAAGAGACTTGATAACTTAGAGGGATGAAGAGCGAGATGTCTGAGCCCGGGCGCCAGTTCCTTGCATTCCATTCGGCTCGTTTTGTGAATCACGAACGGCTGGCTGGTTCGCTCAAACGAATTAACGGCGAGCCAATGCCAGAATACCTGCGTTTCTTTGCGTCGCGCGAGGGCTGGACGGCCTCCAGTGACTGGCTGTGCAATGTTGCAGCCGAAAGACAGCGTCATTGTGAAGTGCCCTGGCAAAGCACATATTATGCAAATTGTGTGGCTCGTCTTCGTGCTGTGAGCCTGTGGTCAGCGGCATAACCCACCTATCACAGGAACGGGCTTATGCATGCGCGTCCCAACCCATCCCAAAGAAATTTGCACACTTGTGCAGGTTTGGCCATTCATGGCAATCCACCACCCATCTAGGTATGGGTGATAGGAGGTCGCCGACACTGTCGGGCGCTATTATGCAGTGCCAAAGTAGTGTTGTGACCTTGTTCTCCCACTCATACGTCCGCGTGCTCACTGTTTGCTACTAGTTCTATTTGCACAGACGTATGTCTAGTATGTGGTAATGAAAGACGATAACAGAAACCATAACACGCAACTGCCGCCACAGTGGGATATGGATAGTAGATGGGTGCGTGTACAGTATAGTTGTCCATAACAGACCCTATTGAGAAGAGGAGGGAAGCCCTCAGCAGAACGGGGGATACACTACCGCAGGAACATGCTCGGGCTAAGCCTCTCTCATCATCCAGCATGCACGAGAATCCGTATCCTTTGTGCCTCTCACTTTTAATCTATGTGGGCTTTATGCGAGATGTCGTATGGGCTCAACCGGACAGACGTATACCACAGGCAGACATGTATCTGTCAGTGGCCGGTACCTCGCCGTCACTCTTGCTACTCTTCCTGCCCACCTACCTCCCCTGCGACCCTGCTTATCCAGATTTAGAATCGAGTGGTGGCTGCGCCCACGCCGTTCCCACTCGACACAACATGCCTACACTACACTACCCACACGATCCACTCCCTCATCTGATGTTTCCGCGTCTTGCCCCAGACATGCCGACAGGGGTACCATTTGTCTTCTTGCCAAGCTTGCCAAGCGTGCCCCTCTGTTCCTGGCCAGTGTTGACCAGGTCCCTTGTCAGCTTTCCCCAAGTGAGACATTGCATGGGTGTGGTGGGTTCTCTCTTGGGTCGGTCCCCATTCCACCCGCTGGCCGTCGAGTGCCTATCGATGGATGGCGTGGGTTGTCTGGCGTTGATCTTGTCACCGACCTCTTTCTTGTACATATCCTCCAAGGTCCCCTTCGACCTGGTCCATTCTCTCCTCCAGCCTGTGATCGACAGTCCGGTCGACGTACTTGTAGAGCGGTTTCTCTTTCTTCTTCAAACCCTATCGGTTTCTTTATTTCTGTGACTCGACTTTCGGAACTCTTCGGGCATCCCCCTCGAACTTCCTTCCCTTCATTTTATAGTACACAAACTTGGACCTGATCTCTCTCCCCCCCTCCATCGTTTCTACTTTGGATAGTCAAGACTCCGGAGTCAAGGCATTTGTACAACAAGATCCAACCGAGTCTAATAACCAGACAGTCTGTGAAAGTCATTCATGACTGACGTCCATTCATTCCTATCTGGAACCGAAACCCACCATCATTAGGCCAATCGCCCACGAACACTGTATAGTACCAGCTACAAATATATTATACTTAATCATAAAGCCGAGAACGAAGAAAATAATCGAAAGAATCATCAACAGAAAGATCCCTCTCCTGTATCATCAGGTTAGTCTAGAACTCGGGCTACGAAGGGGAAACGAAAGACTAATATAACTCTTCAAGCCACCATGGATCCCAACATGATGAATGCACAGATGGGCCAGGCATCGTTCTTCTATTACACACCAGATCCGAACCCGGAGAACCGACAACACGGGCATTTCAGCCAGCATCCAGGCTTCCAGCAGATACAACCCCAGATGTACCCCATGGTTCCTACGCTTCCCTCAACGCCGATTTACTCGCGTCCCAACTCATCCAGCTCGCAGCAGGCTGTACCCGCCAAGGTGTACGCTACTGTTCCGAGCAACGTGACACCGCAAAGGCCGAGTAACTTCATGGCCAGCCACCCAGGGAAGCTTATGCTAGAGACGGACTTTTGTGACAACGACTCTTTCTACTACCCGGCTACACCGCCTCTGTCGACATCGGGCAGCTCTATGGGCAGCCCAGCCCACATACAGGATGTATTGTCGACACCTCTGAACCCCATGTTCTCAGGTCTCGATGGTTGCGAGATGATCAAGGCTGATGAAGAGGCGGTATCCCAGCCTCTGGAGAATCTGGACTGGTCTAGCTACGGATCCCCACCCGTGACACCTGGTAAGTTAACAATTCTCCATTTGGACTCTTTTATTAGGATACTGGAAGCCTGTCAATGTACGATGGCCGAGTGGTTCCGTCTCGAATCCAACTTTGATGTATAGGTGAATTGGAAACATGCAATTGTTGGTTTAAAGGAAAGGAGAAAGTGTGCAGCGGGGCTCCTTTATGAATGAGCTTTGTCATTGAGGAATTTGGTGGACCATGCTTGGGGCATAGGGGGCTGCGTTTTGCATCAATTCGTTCTGTTATAACAAACTAAATTTGAAGGGTCGAGGCGCTAACTCGGGGTTCGGTGCAGTGTACCTGCAACATTTACAGGTGCCTCAGACAGGGAAGACTATTTCGCTTAGCGCCAACATTTCTAGCGAGCTCCCTTCTGCCACAACCGCCAACAACAACAACCACCACCACAACTCCTGCACCACTCCCACCACCAATATTGCTATCGCCGATAACACAGCTTCCTATGCACCGTCTTTATCCTCCTCGATCTCTTGCCCCTCCCTATCACCATCACCGTCTCCCAATTGCGACCAGGATCTCGATTTCTGTGACCCCCGCAATCTGACTGTTGGTGGTGTCGCTAATCCCACTCTGGCTCCTGAATTCTCATCCCCTGTTGCGCTCGAAGAGTTCAGGAGTGAGGCCATAGTCAAGGAGAGCACACTTCCCATCGTTTTTGATTTCAGCCCTGTTGTGCAGCACCATGGTCTTCCATCCTTCGATGAAATATCTGATCTAGAATCTGAGGACGACTTTGTGAACCGCCTAGTTAATCTTGGCGAGCAGCCGTCTGTAGAGGGCAAGAGATCACGCTCCGCTACTTGCTCAACAACCTTGTCTCTCGGTCACGACTCTTTCCTCACCGAGAGTGGCTTTAATTACGAGGATACCACATCTTGTGCTGTGACCGGTCTGTCAAGTCAAGCTTCGTCGTCCGACGAGGACGCTCACAAGGATAAGAAACTTAAGAAGTCAAAGAAGGAATCTCACAAGTCTGCGCCCGTCATGGATCTCGCCGCCGACTCAACCTCCCAACAGCAAGAGGAGGAGGAAGAGGAGACAACTGCACACAATGAGGGCACAGAGGCCAATGACAACAATACCTCTAGCAGCGATAGCTCGGATCCTACGCAAGCCCCTCTTCCTGCCCCGGCTAACCGCCGTGGTCGCAAGCAGTCCCTCACAGAGGATCCTAGCAAGACATTTGTCTGCGAGCTGTGCAACCGCCGATTCCGACGCCAGGAACACCTAAAGCGCCATTACCGCTCTCTTCACACTCAGGACAAACCCTTTGAGTGTAATGAATGTGGCAAGAGGTTTTCTCGAAGCGACAACTTAGCTCAACATGCCCGGACGCACGGAAGTGGTGCCATCGTCATGAACCTTCTCGATGGTAGTGAAGAGGGTCTAGACTTGATAGCACCTGGCGAGGCTGATTATCAGAACTTTGGGAAGGTCCTCTTCCAAGTCGCCTCCGAGATACCCGGCAGCTCTAGTGAGTACTCGTCTGACGACTCGCAAAGCGAAAGCAGCGGCAAGAAGAAGCGCAAGCGGTCCGAGTAATTTCTCGCGGGCCATCACGTCGACTTCACGACGCATGGCATATCATGATATTACGACTTCTTCCTCACTTCACACCAGAACCTACCCCGCTAGCTTTACGCGGATCGGTCTATAGGGTCAAAGGACAATTCATCGGCGGCTTGATTGAAATGGACCAAAGCGGAAGGCATATCACCTAGAGGACCCAAAAAGTTACAAGTTTGATTTTCAGCATCGACCTGCCTTTGTGTGTGTATCAACATGGCGCCACGTACAAAGATTCTTCCATCATGACGAACAAAAGGGACGCAAGTGATTCAGCAGTATAGGGACGGTCTAAGTTTTCTTGCTTTTCGGTTGACGAGGCGCGACACGGCGGGCTCCCACATAGAAACATTTGTGATTTTCTGCCTCGGAAGACACATGACTCATGCCCACACACAAATACTTATTTGGTTTTCGGCGGCTTCCCATTCTCTACCCTCGTTGTAATACCTCAAGCAGACGGGGCAGCGCGGCCGTTCTGACTTAGGAATCTGTTTTTCAGGGGACGGATAAGGTTGACCTGTCAGGGTGCATCTTTAAAGTCCCCTTGTGCTTATTTTCGCCTTCATGTTCCATAATTCCTGTTCTGTAAAGGGTCTCGGGCAAAGTGCTGGTCATTTGGGGCAGCTATCAGGCAACCTCTGTACAGATAGGACATTTCCAACACCAATTTATGGCTGCCAACCAACTACTGATTATCGTGCTTCTTCCATGTTTACAATCGTGATCAAAATACGTATAGCATGTTACTTAAAGTACGTTGTTAATAAGCATTCACGATGCTGAAGTTCACTACGAGTTCCTCCACCCCTCAAATCACACTTGATAGGTGAAAAGCTACTTTAGCACCTGTAGTACCTAGGTAGACTTTAGGTTAGTTATAGGCCCTCTGATGCGTACACATTACCCAGGAATTGTTACTCTGGCCTCATTTGCAAAGAGTAGTCTGAGCCAAACTAGCTATAGCCAACCCCGTAATTCTAATTACTTATAACTAAAATCAATTTTTGGAAAGTTGTATTCGCAAATGGTCTTGGCTTAAGGATCAAGATATACTGCTGCACCAAATTAGTCTCATAAGAGTTGTTCAAGTTGTGGTTATTTCTTCAGCTGGCGTTGCTACTAGTTGGGGGTCACTGCCCACAGCGGGGGGCCTGATTAAGCCCATCAACGCTAACAAGAATTCTCGTGGTCGACAAAATCATTAGCACTGGGCTTTAACATTCAATGATCTTCAACGCTCGAGCTTCGACTACCAGGCGCTTAATTACCACTCTTCAAACTATTGAGATTAACAAAGGCTAGATCTGAATCTACTAAGTAAGTACTGAGTTTAGTTGGAGGATAGATAGAGAATACTGTGTAACATTTACAGTTATTACCCCAGTTCTTTCGGATATGGGTAGTTGATTCGAATTGGCTACTCAGTTACCAGCCTCGCAATTCGCACCATTTTATCAGCTCATCTCATCAAAATCTCTGGATCTTTCTAGATCACTAGGTAGAAACGGCCACCACAAGTCCCGTTTAGCGATGGCAGCAGCAGGAGGGTCTTTGTCTGTCATCGCACTGATATCTGGTGGCAAGGACAGCTTCTATTCTATCCTCCACTGCCAAGCTAACGGCCATCGTGTTGTGGCGTTAGCAAATCTCTATCCGTCCGGGGCAGCTGAGGAGGACATTGCGCACCAGACCGAATCCCAGTCGCCGCCATCACCATCATCACTATTACAGAAAGCTAGCCAAGGAGCACCAGTGCCTCACCAGCACGGCTCATCCTCGGCGCTGGAAACGGATGACAGACATGCCGAGGACAATAGCGATGAGGACAGTAGCGAGACCGATCTAAATAGTTTCATGTACCAGACCGTGGGTCATCAAATCATCCCCTTGTACGCAAAGGTCATTGGCCTACCTCTTTACCGCCAGCCCATCGTAGGAACTGCGGTCCACAACAGACTAAGCTATCAAAATCCTCACCCGCAAAGACTAGTTCCAGCGACCGGCTCAGTGCTCAGGCCTTCAGCTGACCATCTCTCGTCAGCCACTCAGGATCTACGAGCCGATGAGAAGGATCACGAGCTACAGGACGAGACGGAATCCTTAGTCCCATTATTACGTGCTGTACTCAAGGCGCACCCTGAGGCCAACGCTCTGTGCACGGGCGCCATCTTATCAACGTACCAGCGCACACGGGTCGAGTCTGTCGCTCTGCGCTTGGGCCTGGTGCCTTTATCATATCTATGGCAGTTCACTGAGCTACCAGCCTCCGTGCCCAGTAGCTCTTACGATCCAGGTATTAACTTAGCAGAGGAGGTCACGAGAAGTAGTCGCGACACTAGGCGACACGTGAGGAAAAGGCGGCAACCCGCAGCACGAGATGATGCTCGGCTCCTACGTGACATGGCGGCCATTGGCCTTGAGGCTCGCATCGTGAAGGTCGCGAGTGCAGGGCTCGACGAGGGCTTTCTTTGGGAGAACGTGGCGAGCGAGACGGGAGTACAGCGTGTCGAGCGCGCCATGCGCCGCTTCGGGGTAGGTGGTGGTCGAGGCTCAATACTCGGCGAGGGTGGTGAGTTTGAGACACTCGTTGTAGACGGTCCGCGTTCGCTCTTCAAAGGTCGTATCACCGTGTCAGACGATAATAGACGCGTCATCCGCGAGGGCGGCGGATGCGAGTGGCTAAGTTTTAGCAGCGCGGATTTCGTGATGAAGGATGAGCTGGAACAGGGAGGCGAAATACAGACGCACAAGCCAGGCGTCCGTATTCCAGATATATTTGACCCCAGATTTGAGGACACGATGCAATGCTTACTTGTCCGCGCGGCCGGAGATAAGCAGAGGTTTGGATTTGTCAGTCCGCTGTCATGCGATGACAATACCAAGTCTATGGCCAATCTTGGTTCATTCAGTAGCTCCATCTCCCTTACGGTACCGGACTTGCCGAAGTGTCAACTATCGCAATCCTTCTCGTCTCAAGAATGGTATTATCTCGGTAGCAGTGGGGCCGGATCCGGCACCGTCGAGGAACAAACAGTCAGCATCGTAAATGAGATTCGCCGGCAGCTAGATGAGCACGCACTGCCCACTATGGCGATAACCAACTCTGTGATTGTGCTGCGGCACATGTCCGATTTCCCGCTTGTCAATGAGCGTTATGGTTCACTATTCCTCGAGCCCAACCCTCCGTCGCGAGTCACTATTTCCTGTGGCGACGAACTTCTACCAAGAGATGCTGCCATTGCAGTCTACCTAACGGTGCAGTTGCGTCTGCAGTTGCACGAGAGACAAGGACTTCATGTTCAGTCACGCTCGTATTGGGCCCCTGCGAATATCGGGCCATATAGTCAAGCTATTGCGTTTCCAGTCTTGCCTCTGTCTACCGCCGAAGCCGTGACTGGAGATGACGGTGAAGACGGGCCGCACCAGCATTTCCATACATCGAGCTCGCCCCTCGCCGTATCCATAGCTGGCCAGATTCCCCTTCTCCCTGCATCTATGGTGCTACCTCCTCCTGCGACACCACATCATGCTGAGCAGCAAATTACCTTAGCGCTACAGCATCTTTGGCGCGTTGGCGTCGAGATGCAGGTCCGTTGGTGGACGAGTGCCGTGGCCTACTTCCCCGCCACGCCGTCTAGGGAAGCGATGCAGCATCAGGCACTGCTTGCGGCAACTGCGTGGAAGGCGGCTCATATATGGCCTGACCTAGACAGCGGTGATGAAGCCGATAGTAGCCATGATGAAAATGGAATCAGTGATGATGATGATGATGATGATGATGATGATACTGGCCCGGACCTCTGGGACCGGCGGTATAATGCCCAGTTCATGACTTACGGCGGTGGCGACGAGAAGGAAACCTTTCCGCTGCCACTTCCGGACTGGGGTGTCGTGAAAGGATTCGATGCGGATGCTGATGCGTCAGTGCTTCTGAACAGCAAGATCACACAGATTCCCTTCTGCTTTGCGGTCGAAGTCGAGGAGCTTCCGCGCCAGGCTGGCGTCGAGTGGCATGCGCACTTGGGGCTTGCAAAGCTGCAGTCCGGATCTGTCACGCGGTATTCCACCGCGTACGACAGGATTCCGTCTCCGGAGGCCTGCATGTTTGATTTAGGCCTCCATCACATCGTCGTTGAGTCCGAGTACGGAGTGTTCATACAAACATCCGCCGCACTACGATCATCCGTTGGTAGTCATGATGAAAACCAGAGGATAGCAATTTCTGCAGAAGTGCTTCGTAGTGTGTCCATTGCCACGGCTACTTCGCTCGAGAAATTGCTCACTCTATCATCTTTTATCATCAGGCCGAAAATCACATATACCGAGTCCCTTCAGGTCCCCGATCGCGACAGCCTTGAGGAGATAGGGGCGTTGATCCCGTGTCGTTCGCTTTGGGATCCACAGGGCCGCCGGCTTAGTGCCGTATGTATCTTTGAGACGCGAGCAGCGAAGGTGAAGTAGACCCGAAGTACACGTCTCCAGTCTGCTTTAAAACACCAGACCGAAAAATATGCGACAAAAAAATGGAAACTAAATTTGAAAGACTGTCCAAGATTGTTATGCCCCGCTTACCTCTTGTTTTGCATCTTCTGTTGATCGATGATTGCTGTGAAGCAGTATATATAAGTTGACTTCATTAGGCATAGACATGATGCCAGTCCATCTGTTCAATGCTTAAGTTCCC
This sequence comes from Xylariaceae sp. AK1471, assembly GCA_023159215.1. Classification (NCBI taxonomy): domain Eukaryota; kingdom Fungi; phylum Ascomycota; class Sordariomycetes; order Xylariales; family Xylariaceae; species Xylariaceae sp. AK1471. Next base: position 404,604 of record JAJKLI010000026.1, read on the forward strand.
CGAGCCTTTTGCTCATGGTATATCTGCGTCTACCAACTTACACAGTCCTGCATTCAAACCACTTGTGTACCACCCAACCGAGATCTCATCACGTCGATCGTGATAATTAGTACATTGGTTTCACAGATACTAAGCTAGGGTTGAGTGGGCTAGCATCAGCATCGTATGGGAAGACAGCATTAAGTTCGTGTTCACTTAGCCATGTAACGTTGTCGTCGCCGCCATTAGGCAGGTCCGAGATTGTCGTGCATAGCGGATGTAAAAGTGAGTTTGCGTGACGATTTATTTCCGCGTCTAAGCATCGGCGACTTCATGCGAACCATCGATACAACTTGGAGATGGGCACCATGCTGAATTCATGGGACAACAAAATTGGGTCGGTGAACAACCTCCTTTTCGCATTAGGCAGGTGACGCGGTTAGGGTGAGGAGATAGCCACCTCTCTGAGATGGAACCTGTATCCCCAATTTTAACACAATAATAACATAGCTAATATCAATGTATTAAATCTCTGGCGCATCTCAACTTCTTCGATTGGATCTACATCTTCTAAGTTCGCCACAAGAAGCTAAGCTGCCCAGTTCTTCGTAGATTGAGATTGACAACAAATACCATGTTGTCTGGCGCCATCACTTATTCTCTCTGCGCCTTGAGCGCCGTCGCTTCTACCGCACAAGCAACGCAACTCTTCAGCAACACGGGCACGCTGGCCGGGTGGGACACGTTCACGCACGAGAACAAGGGCACCGTGCAGGAGGTGACGAACGTGGTCTACAAAAGCGGCACGGCGCTCAAGATGACGCAAGTCTACGACCCGGCCTGGACGGGCCGGTACCACTCGGAGGCGGTGAAGTACAACGCGTACAAGAAGGGCGACACGGGGTTCTACGGGTTCGCGTTCCGGCTGCAGGCGGACTGGCAGTTCTCGCCGGCGCAGAGCTACAACCTGGCGCAGTTCATCGCCGACTTCACGGACCTGGGGTGCGAGGAGACGTACATGCCCAGCACGCTGGTCTGGATCGAGGGCGACCAGCTCGCCACGCGCGTCAAGTACGGCGAGGTGTGCCCGACGAGCAGCCAGATCACGCGCAGCTTCAAGAACCTGAAGACGGTCACGAGCGACGAGTGGCACCGCATCGAGCTCCAGGTCAGCTGGAAGAGCGACAATACCGGCTACTTCAAGATGTGGTACGATGGTGAGAAGGTCACCGAGACGTATAATATCCAGACCAACGTGGGCGATGGACGGGCGTTCCAGTTCCGCGTTGGGCTGTATGCTAATGGCTGGCACGACTCGGGATATCAGGGCACCCAGCCTACGCGGCAGGTCTGGTATGATCAGATTGCTGCTGGCTCTACGTTTGCGGACGCGAATCCTGATGCGTGGTGATGTATTTCCTGGATGGGTTTATGGAGTGCCTAGTTGGATACGGGGTTTTCGGTATCATAGCTGGAATATCTAGTAATGACGTTTGTGCATAGCCAGTTCCAAGATTTCTCTCAGAATCTACTGTCTTTCATATTTTTTATGTTATACTATCTAGACTAAGGCTAGCGTATACGTGATAACAGCCTCTGAGAGTCACGGTTGAAGATAGTGCATGTAAGTCCATAATGAAGTGAACAATGAATGTGGTGTTCTCATATCTGGGCTGATTGAATGCCCATGATAACTCGGAAGTCTTTCCTTGTCTGTGTCCATAAGTTTTTAGGGGTTTCTCCTATTCTAGGTGGAATTTAGAATAAATGTGACCCCGAGTCTATAGAGGCATGTATAACATGCTGATAGGCAATTAAAGTAAATTTGATAAATGAATGGATCTGTGAATGCCACCAACGCCAGGCTGTGCAGTATTTTCCCATAAAATTATGAGGGAACAGAACTTTGTCCTCCAGTATCAGCTTGCGCCTGGCTCCCATGCCGTATATACCTCATATACTCTGTAAGACTGATGTGAAGGAATCATAAGAATATTATATACAAGTTGCAAACACCTTATAACCCTATACTCACACATACCGAAGACCAGTGAAGCCTGAACACATTTATGTCTCGAAAAATATCCAAACTCGGTTTGCAGTAGTTAACCAAAACCCAGGCGCCATTATTCTAAGCCAGTTGTGTATCCTCACTTGCTTTGGACTGCTCGGGTTTGTGAAAATCGGTATGCGAATAATCGTTCGCTATTGGTACACAAGTTATCCGGCAGCTAGTTCTCCGATTCCCTGTCGATAATGTCATTTCTCCTGGGCATACAGCTCCAGTCTCCAATTCGACAGTGTAGTTTGCCGCACGCAACACCGAGGCAGCTTCCAGCTCCGACTTCTTCCTCACAAACATTCCCCTGTTTTCCTCTGTGCCTATTGTTCCTTCGAGTTCAGGTTTCACTAGGTAAATGCCATCGCCGTACGACTCTCCAACCGCACCCGGAAGCTCAGATCGTGTGGCTGTAGGGTCGAGCTCCGCTTTGTCTACGTAGACGTAAGCTTTGCTCCCCTCTAACTCCGGTTTGCCGGTGTGCTCTTCATAACTCGCTTTATTGACGGGTGCCTTTTCCACCATCTTATGTGTTTTCTTTTTCCTGTGCCTCCGGATGAGAAGGTATACTAATAAGCCGATCACTACTACGCTACCAAAGCTGATTCCAACTCCCATTGAGATCTTCACCGTCATGGACGGGCCATGTGAGGCCATTACCGCTGGCTCGTCACTACCACCGGTATCCCCTGGCACTGGAGGCGACGCTGTAGAGAGAGTATTTTCGGGTGTCATAGACGTACTTATGGGGAACGTCTGTCCAGCCAGAAAGATTCCTGTACCGGAAACTGTGACCACAGCACTATCCAAGCGGAACGAGGTAACTATCGTGGTTGCATATACTGAAGGAGTTCCTCCAAAAGGATTTTCGTCAGAGGCTAAGGTTTTTATAGTCCATGTGAAGAACTGCTGTGCATCAGGGCCGAAAGCGAATGTATTTGCTGTGGCCAGACAATCCGAACCTTGGGGGGTCCTCAAAAACGTCCCTCGCGTTATAGTATTTTGACATAGAGGAGATAGCGAAGCCCATGTAAGTCCACTATAGTGCATATATTAGCGCTGCAAGTGCGAAACCCATTTGTATCTTACGTTGGACAACACCACACCCCATTTGGGGAAATAGCACTCGCTGCCGTCGTCATTCCCATAGGGCAGAAGTACCCAGGGGAATATGTCAGTACCGGTGTAAGCCAAGGATTGTCGTCGAGGGTGGTCGATGGGTAGCAAGATAGTGACCTCGGAAAGGTGTATTGCATGTTGGCCGTATTATAGTATGTAACGGGCGAAGTGAAGATCTTAGCGAAACATAAACTAGGTGAGTCGCAACGATCCAAATGAAGACTTAAACACGCCGGGTTAGGTGTGAATAGGGTGGTCAACGGCGGATCCTCCGTTGAGATGGAGGTAGATATTGAGGACGTCGTCGAGACACTGCTAGTGGCCATCTTAAGACTGAATCGTGCCCGGCCGAAATCAATTGAATGAAGGGTTCCTAACTGTATGAGGACTCTCGAACATTATCCGCGCGACATGGGACTAACACAATAAATGCGAAAGCAGTATCACACAATTGCCTCTTCACTTATGTCCTAGCCTCATCTGCCATGGGCCGCGACCTATCTATTTTCTTCTAACCGCGCGTACATCATACTCTCCTCAGACTCTTCCGTAGGAGCGTGGCCGTTTCGTAGTATGCAGGGACAGTTTGCAATGTTAAGGTATCATCTCCAGATCCGATAATCCTACGTACCAAGAGACCTGTAGTTTTGAGGTTGTTATTCTGTAAAGAACTCTAGCTTTCTCAAATGCATATCTCCGCTCATAGAAGTGATAAATAGGAAAGAGGTGAGTAGGAGTGTGCTGCTGTGCGCTTTCCGGGACTTTTTGTTTAAGGTATAAACTACTTAAAGTTAACCAATAATACCTGGTACGACTTTTCGACTGGAATAGGATAATACGACACTTTATGGTGGGTTGCATCGACCACTTCAGGAGGCATTACAGTTTATTGAAACCTCCATCATACATGCAACCACTTTTGGCCCCCCAATATATATGCAGCAAGCTCATGGTACTTAGTATTGACTGTTCCTAATGAGGACGCCGGGAGGAAGACATGCCGTGGTCAGCCTTGCCTTCAGTGGCGGTGGCTGTAACTATCAATTCTTGCATGATCACTTCCTCTTCTTCCTATATACCCCATGCAGATGGCTGCCCATGTTGCCCGAACATGTGTTTAAACCAATCATAGGTCAATGGAGGTCCTGCGATTTCAAAGGATTACCACACCATGCGAGTCGGGTCTGGTGAGCCTCAGCCGTGGCGTAGGAAAATGGCTATGTTCTAGGTCAGTGGGACAACGTGCAATTGGCGATTATGGCTGGCAGATTGCGAGGTTTAGTAACAGAGCCTATTACAGGCAGAATCAATATTGGGGAGCCTTATTTATTACCGCCGTGACTGACAAATCTTAACTCACATGCTCATCCGGTTGTTGATCTCCTCGTCTTTAGAACACCTCTAGGAAGTTCAATAGCTACGAGTATTGGACGATCGCATCCTGTGACATCAGAACATATTACCATCATCACACTAAACTGTTATAGTGTATTCGCCTTATTGCGTTGCGGACCGTCAAGCTCTGAGTATGGTTGGGAGACAAAAGCGAATGCTTCCAGGCGCCGTCCAACCAACCGCGGAGAAACGTGCGCGTACTGTTCTTAAATACGACCACTCACCACCACTCTCACCTCTAGGTGTGCGCGGTCTATCCAAGCATTGGCAAAAAGCACTGAAGCATGCCGGGTTTAAAGCACTCCAGACGTATCAGCACAAGCCGATCAAGGAAACCCAAATTCGACTGATGTGGCTTAAGGCGAGCCAAGATCCGACAGATAACATTCGAGTTGAGATCAAGCCCGTCAGTCTGGAAGCATGCAAAGATGACGTGCCATTTATTGCGCTGTCCTATTATTGGGGCGAGGGTCAAGAGGACCATGAAGTCTTCGTAGACTCTGTTTCGATCAACATGAAGGGTCCAGCTCCTGTTGTAGACGAGACAAGCCAATCCGTCCCTATGGAATTGTTCCCCCCTCAGCCAAGTATGGCGAACCATGAAGAGGACGAAAGGCTAAGCGACAATGCCCTCCAACGAGCTGTGGTGGATCACATTATCAAGAAGCGTGTGTACGTCAAGCGCAATCTATATAAAGCTCTACTACAGTTTCGTCACCATACGATAGACTTGCCCTTCTGGATAGATGCTATTTGCATCAACCAGGCCGATAGCCAAGAAAAAAACCTGCAGATTGCAAAGATGCCCGCGATTTACTCTGCGGCGACGCACGTGTATGTCTGGTTGGGTTCACCTGACTCCGAGGGGCGATCAGCAAGAGCAATGGATTTCATACCTGAATTGGTTAAACAATACGATGTAGATGAACTTATCACACCTGCGAACACGAAGAAATGGCTTGATCTGCTTGTTCTTATGCGCTCGAGCTGGTTCACCCGTCGATGGGTCATACAAGAGTTAGCTCTAGCCAAAGATGCTATTGTGCATTGCGGCAACAAAAGAGTGCACTGGAACGATTTCTCTGTTGCCATCAGCCTCATGGTTCTTCGCTTTGAAAAGATTAGGAGGCTTTTTCAAGCGAGCCAAGACTCGATGGAAGAAAAAGACGCTATCACAAGCTTGAATCCTCTAGGAGCCAAGATACTCGTCGATGAGATCGGCAATATGTTCACCAAAAATGAAGATGGTTCTATTTTCAAGCCTCTCCAGGGACTCGAGACCTTGGCATCTACACTTGCGAGTTTCAGCACATCGGATCCTAGAGACACAATCAACTGCATCTTGAACATTGCCAAGGAAACCTATTCTTTCGGTCCAGGTAATCTACTCACGAGAAATGACAATCCGCCTCCCAAACCTGACTACACACAGAAGCTTGACTATGTCTACATCGCATTCGTAAGATGGGTTGTGCAAAATACGGGCAGTCTCGATATCATTTGTCGGCATTGGGCGCTTCCGGAAGTGGAAGGGCGAAACGCAAACTATGTCGAACGATCTCAATTGCCCACATGGATCAAGACGGTCCATGGATCATCCTACGGAACTCAGGACGAAGGCTGGCGCGGCCGCAAAAACGGCGACAGCCTGGTTGGCTTGCCGGGACAGAATCCATACAACGCTTGTCGCGGAAGGAGGGCGAAGGTACGCTTCGGCCTCTTTGATAACGACGAAACATCAACTGCCAGCTCTCCTTCTCCGGCTCCCTCAGTCGTTACTGAAGCTCCACGGAGAAAGTCGACGACGTTACGACCACTACCACCACCATTACGATCATCACTATTCGTGAACGGCATCGTCTTGGATACCATCAAATGGAAAACAGGAACAATAGACGATGGTATAATCCCTACAAACGTGCTCAGCGCATTAGGTTGGGGCGAAGAGAGGAGGGAAATGAGCGAACTCAGGTCAGTTCCAGACAAGGTGTGGCGAACACTTGTGGCGGACAGAGGCCCCGATGGAAAATTGCCTCCACCGTACTACCCCCGAGCTTGCCTGAAGAGTTTGACAAACATAAGTCAAAACTTCTATCTAGCCACGAAGGAGATACTAGGGAGGAAGCCGCCACCGCCCAAGATTGTTATCGAATATCTTGGGAGGGTGCAGGCGGTGACCTGGAACCGAGTCGTCTTCACTAACACGGAAGAAGGTGTTAGTCAAGATGACAGCTTGGTGGGAATCGGGCCATCGCAAACGAAGACGAAAGACATTATATGTATCTTATCCGGCTGTTCAGTTCCCTGTATTCTGCGGCCGACGGAATGGCCCGACACATACGTATTTATCGGCGAAGCGTTTGTTTACGGCAAGATGGACGGAGCGGAAGCTCACGAGGAGGCATTTGAAACTCCAAAGACGTTCAGACTAATCTGAGTGATTCCTAACGATGTCTGCGAAAACGAACATGACGGAAATTACCAATTATTCTAATTTTGTAGTCATATATGTAGAAGACGTTTGGGGGACTTTGTATTATAGAATCATGTTGATAAATTGTGTCGGTGGTTCGGCCAAAATTTTTCTGTCCATTGTTCTCGTCTATTCGATGGAATTAGATTCGAATAATATTTGTTCGGATGTTGTCCATACAAATCCTCTGCAGTACCTAGCCATGAGATCTTCATCACATGCAAAAGAGAACCGATTGAACCACTTATAAATGCGTCATAGCCCGAATAGGGAAGACAGTTCGCCTTTTTCTGGGGTTGGAAGGAACTCCCGCACGCTCTAGCGGGGCGCCCCATTCCAGCTTTAGTAACCCCCCCTGTTGAATTCATGAGCCGAAATAAAGCTCACATGCTCCGCAAGCCGAGAAGCCAGTTCCCTAAGGATGGATGAACGAGCCGAACCGAATCTCAACAACAACAACAACCACCACCACCATACTTCCTCTTCTTATACCTTCGAGCTACAGAGTTGTAAACAATTAATACACAGTACTCTTCGATGATTCGGTAACGACACCCCATTTCCCTTCTTCCAGCGCTCTTCGAACGAAAGCGACCGATCCTCCGTCCCAAGAATAGCCGAGGCACGATGACGTCCGCGTTGCAGAGCATGAAGGTGCGTTTATTGCGCCCTCCCCTTTGAAGAGTTCAACGAAGACAAGGCCCCCAGAGTAAATATCGAATAAGAAGAGTGGGAGGGGATAGAAGAAGCACGAGAAGAGAACAAGAACGACACAATTAAAAAAAACTGCCAAAAAAACCCCTTCGTTAACGCAAAAAATGCGCAGGCCGCCATCGAGCGCGTGCTCCTCGACCCGGCGAACCATGACCTGCTGGCGGTGGTCAAGGGGGCGCGCAACGGCGCCGTCTACGGCGCCAAGGTGCGCTTCCCGCACGCCCTCGTCATGGTCTTCCTGTTCCGCTCGGGCACCTTCCGGCAGAAGGTCGACCTCGTTTTTCGCGCGACGCGCACCCACGCCCGCAACCTCGCCAAGTTCGCCACCATCTACAAGCTGAGCTGCTACATACTCAAGCACTATGGCTCCACGCCGGGGAAGGAGGGTAAGCTTTATACCAATTCTACATGGTACTGTTGGAACGAAAGAGAGACGGAGAGACAGAGAGATAGATAGGAGAAAGAAACGACAAAGCTAATGGTATCCCTCTAATGCAAATAGGCGAATACGACACGCTCCTTGCCGGCCTCGTAGGCGGCTACTTCGTATTCGGCGGTCGGTCGAAGCGGTCTGGCAAGATTTCGAGCGTGAACCAGCAGATCGTCGTGTACGTGTTCGCGCGCGTGGTGCTGGCGCTGGCGCGGCTAGCTGTGAAGCCCGGCCACGGCCTCGCGCTGGTGTCACAGGAGCGCCGCTCCGCAATTATAAGCTACTATGCCTGGCCCATCTTCGCCGCCGTCTCCTGGGGCATGGTCATGCACCTCTTCCGCTACCACCCCGACGACCTGCAGCCCAGCCTACGCTCTAGCATGAACTATATCTACCTCCAGTCCAACGAGTGGGACAGCCTCAGGAATTTCGTGTGGCATAACAAGTAGAAGACGCAAAAAGGACATCTGCAAGAGGAGGAATGAATGACTGAATATGTCTATGTAAACGGAGAAGGGAGGAGTAAAGCATAGGCCGAGAAATCCTATGTGGGGCTCATTGTGATTTACTACATGGCGTTCTTTGGTGTTTTGGGTTCTTGCATTCTAGAGTCGAGTGGAGCAGCACCTATTTTTGGTGGGGTGGCTGTATACGCATTTACGAAGTAGAGCATTGCTGGCGATTGCCTAGAGAGGCGAGATTTGCCTGCTATCTATAGGGTATATATTGAAACATTTTCATCCCAATGGCGCCATGTGGTCCCTACCCTTTTTTTGCTTCATTTGCTTGTTTTATCTTCTTTTTCTACAAGTGCTTCCATCCGTTGGCCCACATGATCTGCATCTCATTGATGAGACAGGCCGCCCCTGGTTCATACCGCGGCAGATCTCCGTCAGGCGTGTCGACTTTCCACTGCTCTAGTCTCTTCGTCACTAAACGGGCCTCTAGTTGCGTCTGGATAGATATTCGCCCGCTCTTGATGCGATTCGCCCAGGCACCCAGCACCGTCCACAAGGGCGATGGGAAGTGGTTTCCCCGGATCTGCCGATACGCACCGACACTGTATCCTACACGGACATTCGGATTCAGCCAAACCCCCTTTTCGTTCGTGAGGTAGTTATCTGCGTGAATCAGACAGCATTCGGACCCCTCGAGATGCAAGTCGGCTAGACTGTCGTCGATACCGCGGAATTGGAGAGGCGGATCGGCGTAAAACGGAGCCGAATCGAACACTACAATGCCATTCCAACACGAGGTCACTCGGACCGGTGCATTCTGCTCGGCCGCGGCCCTTGAAGTAGGAGACTGGAACCATGGCCAGAACTGAGAGATAGTCTTTAGGCCCATGTCGTCTCGTAGCGCAAAGGTGTCATAGTAGGCCGGCGAGTTCTTATAGTCCATAGAACAAGCGGCAGCGTACTTATCGTCGCGCGTATTGAGGAGCGTCACGATATCTACGGTCTAGTATCACAGTCAGCTCCTGCGCCAATGTGAGTTGTACCCAGAATTCTGATTGGTGTGCCATACGTCAAAGACAACGTCATTGAGCCAGAGGATCTTGTCAAAAGTTCTCCCCTGGCTCTCTAGCTCTTTCAACGGCTCCATGGCCTGGTTGCGCACTCGCGCGAGGTACGGTATCCGCCGCATCTCCCATTGACTCTCGGCCACGTTCCAGATCCAAGTCGGTGGCCGCACGTCTGGCGGCGGCCGCGTCTCGATTTCTTCCAACTGCTCCCATACGGTCTGGCCCAGGGTAATCGTGTTCGCCACGCCTTTGATGTCCAGCGCCGTCTTGAGGTCGAGCAACGCCGCCTTGGATTCGTCCTGGGACCCCGACTCGACGGCCGAGAAGTAGACGTTATCGGGGCCGAAGTAGTCTACTAGGCCTAGTACTGCGTCGATCCACGCCGTCCTCAACATCTGTTCCGTGTTGCGGTGAACAGAGGCGATAAAGAGGGTCGTGTTCTTGGCTGGGGCGCCATCTTCGGACCGCCGGTCTACTACTTCGCTCAGGTTTGTCCGGTAGGTGTCGGGTCGGCGACGCACGAGGCGAACTGCGTCGATCAAGAAGACGAAGAAGACGAACAGGAGGATCGACCGCAGGTGGCTCCGGCGGAAGCGGCGGTAGCTGAGGAGCATCGAATCTAGAGCGATAATCGGAGAGCGGGAGGGAGAGGGAGATGTGATAGTCGTACAAGAAGAATTCGAAACCCCCCCAAAAAGACCAACAGGTAGAAGAAGGGGGATCAGGCTATGTCATTATAGGTAAAAAAAGGGATCCCCGAGTCTTCCTTCTCCTGTAACCGTAACCGTAACCGTAGCCGTAACCTTTTCCTCTGCCACAAGACAACATAGGAAGACCATAGGAAATGGTGTGTAAAGAGGCCAAGGAATACAAGTTGTTACGAAGAGAAAATAAGAGAAGAGAGATAGAAAAGGTAGCCAGGAACTACAGGAAAGGAAGAGAAAGGGGGAACAGGTATGAGAATGGTTGACATTTGAGTCAAAAGTTGTCGACAATAAGATTGTGAGCTTGCTTGGCTAGCCTTGTCCCTACGTAAGCTGAACTGACCTCCTTGGCGGCCCCTACGCTAGGTACATCTCTGTCGTCCGTGGTTAGTGGGGGAGTGCCGGTAGTCTAGTGGTACCTAATTGGCATCCCTGTCCGCATCGGGAATAGCAACCTGGAAGGGATGGACTGACCTGACTGGTGGCGCCAACGTTATAACCCGTGTTCAACAAGAATTGTCAGGTACGACCATGAGATGGATACAGGAACGCAAATGCAGCTGCAACTGCAATTGCAACTGCTATTGCCGAACAATCAAGTAGAAGACATCTTCATTGGTCCAATTGAAGAAGAGAGGACAGATCTAAGACAGGTGCGATGCACTCCGCTAGGACACTTATTATCTGAAAAGATGATTTGAAAGTGGAAGGGTGTGAGTCCAGGAGTATGGTAAATACCCACTTATATATATAACGGGCTACTGCAATGAAACCTGACCAAACAAACGCAAATGACGCCATTTGTCCTTTAGAGGAGGTCCAAGTAACACTACCCAGTAGATAGATATGTACCTACGTGCAGTGCCGGGCTCTGTCTTAAGGTAACCATCGTCTTAGATTCATGTACCGTTTTCGGTATTACAGCCCGTCACAGCATTAGTTGGCAGGTTTCACTACCTCTTTAGATACCACTCCTTAAACCGCTTGTGAATTTATAAAAGAGCTAGTCAAGAGGAGGAGAAAATGGGAGCCCAAAGCGATCTCCCAACTGTCGCCGAGGAGGGCTTCAAGGATGCAGCCGCCTACGATGCGCATCGGCCAAGTTATCCACCCGAAGCGGTTGAGACATTTCTGCAGAACCTCAAGGTCGCCGGACAGGATGAGGTGAACGTAGTCGAGATTGCGTCGGGCACCGGGAAATTCACCGAGCTCTTGGCCGCACGTCCCGAGAGGTACTCGGTCAAAGCCGTGGAACCACACGGGCCCATGCGTGAGAAGCTGGCGCAGAAGGACTTGCAGGGCGTCGAGGTACTCGACGGCAAGGCGGATAAGATGTCGGTTGCTGATGAATGGGGAGACGTTTGCATTGCGGCCCAGGTGAGATTCTATAAGTACCATATCATAACTCGGGATTTGAGGTCCATTGCTGATGGCGAGGTTGTTGTCCATGTTTGTAGGCATTTCATTGGTGAGACATCACAACTTGGTCTAACCCTACACTTTCTTGATTGCTTATATTTGACCAAGGTTCGCGACACCCGAGGCTTTAAAGGAAATTCACAGAGTTTTACGACCAGGTGCTGTGTTCGGTATGATCTGGAACGTCGATGATTGTGAGTTGGCACCAAGTATTATTAATAGTACCACTAGACCTTCGTCTAACCGTCAAAATAGATAACAAGCCGCGAAGTTGGCCAGCAACAACGAAGTGGGAGCAGAAGCTGAATGATTTCGTATTGAAGTTTGATGATGGTCTACCTAGGTTTAGGCATCACGTCCGTCACCTAAGCCTCACACCCAACCCTTAAGTTTGCCCAAGTACTGACTGGTAAAAGAAATGGCAAGAAGTCTTTGAGAAGCAACCTCCATCGAACCCTGTCCAAGTTATCAGGGACACATTCACCGATCACCTGCCCCGGTTCAGCCTCCCCCTGGGAGAGAACTCCGTCAAGTGGACAATATGGCTGAGCGAAGAGGCCCTCTGGGCCCGTATGAACACTCTTAGTCAGATCGCCATCCTCCAGGGCGAAGAGAGAGAGGCGGCTGTCAAGCTGTTCAAGGATACTATCCAGGGTGCCGATGTGGAAATAAATGAGAAGGGAGAAATCGCAGTGCATGGTGTCACTTATTTCGCCTGGACAGATAGAATATAGATGCCTCGAAGTACTTAGATGATATTGCTATTGCAAAAGAGGTATATCAATATATTTGCCAGCCCTTATCTGAACCCCCCCCCCCTCCCCCCGCGTACAGAGTCAAAAACAACGCTGCTTTTGCTGTAATAATCAAACCCAACACCGAAAGCAAGCCTTCCTTTTGATACTGGAAGTAAGGATAGTCTGGCCCATTGGAATGATGACCCCTGCCTCCTTGCGGGTGGCTTTGTAGTAGTCCCATGTGCTAGAAGATTGAAGCATTTATAACGCGGTTTCATAACAAGTTTTCTAATGAATCGTACGCCTAATCGGCGGAGATGTACATGACTGTGTAAACGGTTAGTGAGGAAATAGAAGCGTCATTTCAAGAGCTACTCACCGTTGTTACCTCTCACAAAGGCATCACCATAAGTCCTTCTCTTCACACCGTTGACGTACTCCTCGGTCTTCTCCAGAGCAATGTTCATATAGCCATCGACGGACTGTAGCTCGCCTATCCAAGGGAGGTCAGACTCATATAATAGCAGCTAACTATACCGCTAAACAGAGAATGGGCAAGCTTACCCTTGTATATGACGCCAGAATTGAGCTTCACGGTGACAGCATTGCCAATGACTTCGGAAAGGAAGCTAGAGGGGTCTTTGCCCTCGCCTTGTGTACCATTCTCCATGGTGTGTATTTTGTTGTTGTTGTTGTTGTAGGGAAATGAAAAGATACCTCTTAAGGAAAGGTTGAGATGAGGCTGCGGGACGGTGAGTGTGAGGCTAAAGGGTACCTAAAAGAGGTTGCAGGGGTTAATATAAATCTTAGTGGGGGATGTTTTGGCGGGTGGACGCAACGTGGGGTTGAAGAGGCTCACGCTGCTTAAGTGCCTATCCCAAAAGTTGCAGTTGCCGAGTTAACGTGCTGTACCTCGAGCGGGTGAGCATAAGTGTGCAGCATCACTTTCACAAACTTGATATCATTGCGAAATACCCATTTCGAAAATATCCTATATCTTGGTTCGTCACATCGCACCGATATTTTTCCATCTGCGCCCCCTTCCTCGACACTCCGTGCAACTCAGCACCCTCGAAAATAACCCATGGCGGACCTCGAGAAGCCCGCACCAGCGAAGCGCGCCTTGCCATTCAAGCGCACCGCGAAGCCGAAACCCCCGAGCGACGCACCTCCGGTCGACGACAACGGCCTAGCATTGTTCAGCCAATCAAAAAACTACTTCCCCACCGTTGTTGAGGACCAGCAGAGACGCGCACGAGAGAAGGCTGCGAAGGCTGAGCAAGAGCGCAAAGAGAAGCTAGCGCGCGAGGAGCAAGAAGAGAGGGAAGCCCGCGAGGCGAAACTGAGACGCGAGAAGGAGAGGAAAGAGGCCGAGGAGGAACGGGAAGCTGCCAGGAAGCGACGTCGACATTCACTTTCTTCCGACGACGAGAGAAAAGACGATGACGACGAAGAAGATGATATCTTCGCCGATAGGCCGCGGAAGTCGCACAAACCTTCTAGCCCGTATAGCCCAGAAACCAGGCGCGGTACCTCTATACTGAGAAGTTCCCGAGGCCCAGAGAGTGCAAGCGCAATACGCGCATCGAGCCACGCCGAAACACCAGTAGTCCTTCTAGATAGCAGCGACGATGAAGATCCTACGAGAAGAGGCTCGAAAATTTTTGGTAGCAGCTCGAGGATACAATCAAGCGGAAATCAAACAACCGAAACTACACACACAGACCCAGGGAGAGACAAAGCTAGAATGAAAGATGATGACAGCGATTCAGAACTCGAGATGTGGGACGACAAGAAAGAGAACAAGGAAGGGTCTGAACAGGGAGAAGAGGATCCCTCAGAATTCTACATCAAGGCTGCAATGGAGCGCATGCGCAAAGCGAAGGAAGCGCGCCTTGCACGCGAATCCTCAGCGGCCGGCGACGGAGACAAGAACAAGTCAGCCACGCCCGGTGATGGCGAGGACCGCGGCGCGCCTGTGTCCGTTATGATCGCGGCACCGGCGCTCCCGGAGGCGAAGGTGCTGTGCTGCACGGTACGCACGGCGCAGGCGCTCCAGATCGCCTTTGACACCTTCAAAGAACGCCAGAAGAAGCAGACAGCATACCCCCACAAGATGATTTTAGAGCTCGTTTTTACGTGGCGCGGTGACCGCGTGTACGGTATGACTAAACTCGAGACGCTAGGGATTCACCCGCACGGCAGCGATGGCCGACTGCACAGCGGACGCGATGCGCCCGAGGGGTACGTAGGGAGAGACAAGGTGTACTTCGAGGCGTGGACACCAGAGGACTACGAGGAAAACCAACAGAAGCGAGAGCGTGAGCGCAAGCGCCGGGAGATGGGCGAGTGGTGGGACGAAGACGACACAAACGACAAGGACGGCGGCGGTCAGGCTGCGGCAGCGGAGGTCGAGACGCCGCAGGAAGACGATCGTGTCAAGGTCATATTCAAAGCGCGAGATATGCCGCCGCGCAACGTCACGCTGCGCAAGTACAGCACTGTCGCGCATATGATCAAGGCCTTCCGCAAGCTGGCCGGTCTAGGCGAGGATAAACACGTCGAGATCCGCTGGGATGGCGAGGTTCTTGATCTGGAGACTACGGTCGAGGAGGCGGATATTGGTGATATGGATTCGGTTGAGGTGCATGTTCGATGATGAGCATTAACACGAAACCCACAAGAGGAAGAGGAGTCATGCATTAAGGGATTATTTCAACGCAGGGAGCCGGAGCGTTCTATTAACAAGTGTTTTTGCATTTTAAGGATGGAGGGAAGGAAGGGTGGGATGGACTGATCGGTTTGGCCAACGAACGACAGACAGAGAGACGGATGTACGGATGCATTCATGATTGTCGACTTCGACTATGATAACGCCAACATATATATATAATGCTTACCCTTATGATACCCTCACTCTGATAAACATTAGTGAAAGATTTTGCTGTTGCCTTGCTGTGTGTTAATGGTACCTGTGTCTGGTACAATCAATAACTGTATCAACACACCCCATCAGTCCGGAAGTTGTGGCAAGTCATGCTGGGAACAAAAGCTGGGAAAGCTAAATAAGAACGGCGCCAGCAGGATATGCATGTAGATTTTTGCTATGACCTTACCAAACTACCTACCAGGCTGGTATTCCAGATCGAAACTGGCTCTTAGGGGTTAATATCTTGATACCTCTAGTCATGTCCATCTAAACATATGGGATAGAGAATTCAAGTGTGTATATATATGGCTATATAAGACATGCTCACTACGTACGCTTTGTCCATAAACTCTACAATCAGTCTCTATCCTAGAGTCGCAATCTCCGAATCCTCGCTCTATATATGCATATTTACCAGTTCGGTATATAATGGGGTATCTGAACGTCACTGATGACCAGGCTTCCTCCATCATATGTATCCAAGACTTTTATTGTATATCTAACCTGGCCGGAACCTGAAAGCCCCCCCTTTTTTTTCTCCCGCTCCCGAGTAAGTTTTTTTCTTCTTCACCTGGAATCTGCGTTGTCTCATAAGTTGTGAAGGGCGAGATGGTTGGCTGCTAGTTGCCCTATCTCGTTTCCCTATCAGCGATTTCACTATATAAAGCGTCGCTCGTCACTCGATCGACATCACCAGACCCAGCGATGAGTTCCGTCATGTCGCGCATACGGTAGTCGAGGATCGGGGTGATCCAATCGTCCTCGACGAGGGAGTAGCCCTCCTTCTCGTTCTCGTGCGGCTTGCGCGGGTTGATGGCCCAGTACCCAAAGTCGGCGTCGATGCGCTTGAGGTAGCGCAGCAGGTTGGACCAGTAGTTGGCGTCGCCCTCGCCCGGGTGGTGCGGGGCGCCGAACTCGCCGACCCAGACGGGCGCGATGTCCTGCTCGATCAGGTACGCCCAGTTCTTGCGCATGGCCTGGATGAAGGAGGCGTAGCTGCGCTTCGCGTAGCGCCCCTCGCGGCTGCCCCAGCCGGACCAGGCGTACACGTGCGCCGAGTAGACGACGCGGTCAGCGACGTCGAGCACTACTGGCCGCCTCCGCGCGCCCGTCAGGTCGTTGCCCGACTCGGTTCCCTCGACGATCATCAGCCAGTCGCGGTTCATTTTCAGGAGTCGGTTCCCGCATTTTTCGGCGGCCGTCGCCCAGCGGCCCCACGTCATCGTGCCCCAGACGCCGCGCACCTCGTTGCGCAGGTCGGCGCCGATGACGTAGGGATTGTCGACGTGCGGTGCCATGATGGTCTCCCAGTGCTGGATCCAGTCCTCTTCGGATTGCGGTATGCGGCACAGTGGCCCTAGGTGGTCGTTCGCCCAACCGGCGTCGCACGGGTCGGCGCCGCAGCACCAGGTCGCCGT
The DNA here is from genome assembly GCA_023159215.1 of Xylariaceae sp. AK1471. Classification (NCBI taxonomy): domain Eukaryota; kingdom Fungi; phylum Ascomycota; class Sordariomycetes; order Xylariales; family Xylariaceae; species Xylariaceae sp. AK1471. Next base: position 421,505 of record JAJKLI010000026.1, read on the forward strand.
TGTGATGTGGTTGTTCACGATGACGGCAATGCCGGCATCCGTTAAGGCGTTGACGACGGCGGCGAATATGTCGAGGGCGCGCTGGCCCTTGAGGTCGGGGTTCGCCGTCAGTTGGCTGTCGGGGATAAGCGGGTTCGCGATGACCATCTCGTCCGAGTAGGGTAGACGCACGCTGTTGAAGCCGAGCATGCGGATGCTCGCGGCAATGGCGGAGCGGTGTTGGACATCGAGCCCGCCGGGTATCCAGAGTTCATCGCTGCCGCCGTACCAGTTGACGCTGGCGAGTTTAAACCGACGGCCGGTGGTATCTACGATATCGCGGCCCTGGGTCCGTAGCGGCACGGCATAGGTTGTTATACTCGCCTGCTCGATGAAGGGAGGTAATGGTCGTTGGCTGAAGAGCACGGCTCCGGGATCGGGAACCCATGGTCGTCTAAGGGCGGCCTCTGCCTTCCACATGTAGCTGACGAAGCCACCTAGAATAAGGAAGGCGATGAGCACTAATTGAAACATGGTGACCTGGACAACTGGAAGCCGTCGATAGTGTGGTTTTCAAGTGGTTTGGTCTGGCCTTGTTCAAGTTCACCTGGGAGAGGGCTGCAGTCTCTAGCGATAAACGGCAACCATAAATAATACAAATATAGAACCCATCGTCGCCCACAAACGCAGCTCGATAAATCGGGAGGGACAGCAATGGACAAGACAAGCTAGCGCAATACAGAGAGAAATAAAGTATATAAGTCAAAAAGTTGGGATTGTGAAGCTGACAACAACGAAACAGCTGTGTCAGCTAGTGACGTCTGTCAGTCACCCTACGCCCTAGCCCCACCAATGTCTGTTAGCTCGTTATCGATAAACGATAATATTTATTTATAGTATAAACGAATCTCTGAGAGTCATCACAGAGTTTCAGTCATGATTGGCTACACTTTCCTGTCAAGGTTTCGTGGTGCATTCCTCACAGGGCTTACTTAAGTATTTGGGTGTTGATGGGCTCGACCTAATGCCGAACTTGTCAACAACACAAGCCTCTCAACACCGCCACCAGAATCATAAGCAGCCCAATATTACTCAAGATATTAAAGACTAGCAATTTTATTGATCACAACTTTCACTGCCATGGTCGATCCACATTCTCGTGTTACTTTTGATCTTTGTGTTTGTCTAGTCTAAGTTCGACATAGACGAGATACGCGAAGAAGAAGAGGCAGATGAACAAATATATCTACTTCAGAATCACAGTATCTAGAGTTGTCACGAACTCCAATGTAGACATTCCCGTCCTCTTGATCCAAGTTGGCGGTCTAGGTTGTGATATACGACTTACACTTCAAAAGAGCATTCGCCTCACCGTGACGGGCCGCATGGCTAGTAGCCTTAAATCTAGCCCTATAATTTCTGGTGAGTAGGTATAATTTTGTCAAGACTAACCTCTATATGGTGTGTGTGGTTTTCGCATGCAGATATGTGTATTCAGAAGTTGGTAAACAAGTCGTGGATATATACGCCGCTGGGTTGTATAGCCCAAGCCCACCTAAGCTATAGTTGGCGTTGATAGCTGAAATATCTAATAGCATCTTTTGAGCATGCCTATATATTCAGGGAGGGTCATCTATTCGTAACCTAGGATGATCTTTAGGTTACCTCTTCGTTTTCCGAGTTGAAAACCTTCTGCTTCTACGTATAACTGGTTAGATTTGCAACACATTGCTTTCTCCGAGCGGCCGCCGGTTATCTATCACTAAGAACACCATAGACAAAGTGAGCAAGATCTGCGATGCTCAGCAAAAGGTGAACTACTGGTTTCAAGCCGTAGACATATTGTAGGAGGCATTATCAGCCCCTATTCGAACTTCCTTGCTCCAAACGAGTGTCCACTTGCCCAGGGAATGAAGTGCTTAGCTTCAATAGGCGATGGCATCATCACGATGGCCATAACACAAGATTGTCATCTAATGAAAAAATATTTCGGTACCATTTGGCCCCAAACTGGCTTGTGTTATTACCTTCTCACAGGAAAAAAATAGGAGATACAAATGATCTTCTGAAAAGACGTGCCAAAAATGCACGCTTCGCCAGCCTTTGTGACGAAACCGGCCACGCGGCTTGTGTCAACGGCAACCTGTCTCAAGGCGGCACCGTCTCGCTCAAACCCGAGCCGACACAGTCTCGGCTGTGATCGGGGCCGTTGTCTTGACCGTGGCCTCGACAACGCGAGGTCAGTGATGCGAACTCTGCGAGTTATTGACTGTGACGATGTCTGGTAACGTAAAATCTTTCCCCAGCTCTTTGGAAGAGACCTAAGCCGCCAAGATGTGAGATAGCTATCAGCTTTCGTGAGCTGTCCTGGGGGCCCGGGGTGCTCTACGCCCTTGTCCCCTCGAAGCCTAGCTTGGGAGCTTCATATGGTATGCAGTACGGTAGGCTGGGCACCCTCAGGATGGATGCGTAGAGCACCCCCAGTGAACCTTGCGAAAGGAACCCCAGGTACCTCCGGGCAGCACGCCTTATCCGAGATTGACGCTAGCTAGCCCCTCGACATCAATTGCCGGGTATGGAGTTGGAGATCGTGATCACGATCAGTCCATACTGTCCTCGAACTACGCGGTTGTGTCTAACATACTTGTAACAGACATCGCTTTGTTTGCAGCAGGAGGTAAGAAGCAAGGGCTGAAGTGAGAGGGAACAGTCTGTTTGCTAGCTCAACCTCCTGACGTGTAGGTACCATTCAATATGGGACTACTTCAAGCCTACCTTGTTGGAGTATCGACGGGGTAAGGCTGATAGGCACAGAATGCAATATAACTTCAAGTTCTGTGTCGACGAATAGGAATATGCGTTTGCGTTTTGGAAAGAGGGACAGCTCCGAATAATATGTCCCTTTAGGGCATCTGTTTAGTGAAATTTTGATAAGACTGGCCTTCTGACGGAATGTCGCTCAGCTGGCTAGGTCTGGGCGGTAGTAGATGACGGATGCGGATAGGGGTAAGGCGGTATTGTTGCAGCTTACAATACTTAGTTAGGCCCTTAAGTAACCTCTCATTCAGGACTCAATCCGTGCATAGTTCTCGACGGCGGCCTGGCCCTGTGCCTGGCCATCCCCGTGGCACAGTGACACGGCAGAAGAGCCAGATGGGAGCTCGCGGCATCTACTGGTTGACGAGCGGGTAGGATTGTGCATGCGTCGAGGCGGCTGACGTGCAGCCAGGTGAAGCGACCAACCAGGGGCCGCCGATCTGGGATTTACTGAAGGACTTCAATCAGGCGGCATTCACCGAGTTTTTCCCACACGATCGGGTCTCGTTTGATGTTCATGTTCGGCACAGCTACATTGGTTCAGCTATTGTGTGGAAAAAAGTGGTCTGATATCATGCCAGATGCTTTATTCACAGCCCCTCAGCTAGCTACCTGAATGCGACACAAGACGTTGGCCTCTTCGTCCTGTTTTTCCGATCCTGACTTGACTTGCCCTGGCCTTTTGCAAAGTCAACATGGGCTAATCTTCCTCCCGTATCTTCTATTTCCATAGTTCTGGCGTATTCACATAATAAATACTAAATATAACACATATGTGACCTGGGCAGGGCTTGACGTCGTGAATACTATTCGTAGTTCGCCGACGTTGCCAACAGCCAGTTTGTATCCGTGTTCTTCATATATCAACATCCCATAGTAGTGCAGTGATTTGATTTCCACAAATCAGCGTTCGTACAATCACCGTCTTAGCCGTACATAAACCGCACCAAAGCCCTCTCCCCCCCCCCAAACATAGAAAATATGCCAGACGCCGCGCTCAAGGTAAATGAATTTTTCTTATGATATTATTTCAGGCTCCTTTTGATACCGGAGGTGTAATGTGACTTGTAGTGGTGGTAGTGATGAGTGTGACCAACTACAGCAATGTACAAGGCTGCTTCGTCGTCGAAGAAGTCGTTCGTGATGAGGGTTTTTTATATGAAAGCGTGTCCGGGTCCCTTAGGCGGGCTGTAATTTGCGGGGCTATACCGCACCTCCTCTTGCTTTTCTATTCTGTTCATTCCGAGTGGGTTCATGTCCCCATACGCTTGCGGATATTCTTGACTTGGTGTGTAGGTAGGTCCCGGAGGCTGAGGATAAGTTTGGTAGGCGTTCATCATCTCAAACTGGACGCTTTGCGGGGATCGAGGCGACGAGAAGGATCGTTGATGGGGCTGATACGGTGTAGTCCGCCCGAAGTAGTCGGGCGTTTTGCGTCCCGGAGACATGGGCGACATCGCTCTGCTGGGTGTTAGTATTTCTTCGTTTTTTGCGGTCGAGTCGCGATCCAACATTTCATAAGATCGGGGATCATTCTTAAGATCCATCCGCGCATCCACGGATACAAATTCTTTATTTCGACGACCTCCGATGGAGGCGAACCATTCGTACCACCCAGTGACCATAGACCATCGGCCGAGGATCAGCAGTAGCCACAGACCGTTCATCTACAGATAAAATTAGCATCTAATCCTCCGGTGACAGTGAGTGCGATGTCTTACTGCTAGGAGAATGAGAACTGCCGTCACAGTCGGTAGATTAACCACTAACGGCTCAACTTTGTCCAAGCATGCATTCTTGTCGCCTTGGTTCGCCACAAGACACCCAATCCACTCGATTGCGCTTTCGTTGGGATCGTTCTTGATATCTTCGACAGTGTTGTCAAGAAAAACGAAAATTATGGCGAAGAAGATAACGTCTGCAATAATGATCAAAACAATAACAATACCCCGCCATTGGAGCTGGATGACTCGTCGAACACGTCGGTATGCCTGTCGAGGGGTCATGGTTCGAATACTGTTAGAGTAAGAGGGCCCTCCAGACTGTGCGGTCGATGCAGCATTGTCCGCAAGGGATGCGAGATAGACTTTGATACAGTAGCCAAAAGTCGCAAACTGGATAATTACCGTAAGACCGGCGAATATCAACAGAGGGATCCAGAAATCGGCCAAGCTGTTTTCATGGTTGATGTGGCAGGTTTGGCCGAATCTAAAGGAGACACCACTGAAAACCAAGAGGAGGATGAGTCCGACGATTGGGATGCCCCAGCCAAGAGCCTGGGAGAACCACATGTAGTTTCGTCCCACTACCAGTTGCCAGCAGATTTGTAGATGTAGAGATAGCGCCCTCAAGAAAACCCACATGACACCACCCCATCCACCGAGCAATAGAAAGGCTCCTGACGCAGCGCAGATTGAGCTCGAGTCCTGGCCGTGGGGGGTGATTTCGTTGAAGCATTCTTCTGGCTTTCCCGCCAGAGGTATGATGAATCCCAGCTGGGAAGACGTCAGTGGTTATGATGCTAGTTGTTCGTCTGCTCCGTCCAACTCACGTTCATGAACACTACAGCTATTGTAAGGCAAATACTGAGATAATGCCTATGTGTTCTCTCGACAGGTAGTACAAGCCATGATAGCAGCAAGAAAGCACAGCCCGCCATGCCAGCAACATTGATCCAGTCGGCAGATTGTGTGGCAGTATTAAAGTTGTCCGGATAGACCCAGTCGGTCAACGGACACGGTAAGCAACAGCTTGGGCCTGTTATACTCGAACATAGTCGGCCAGAGACGTCTGCGATGATTAGAAGTGGGCTCAGCGTGGGTATTCGCCTGCAACTTACACCCGCCTTTGGTAGGAAAAGATGATTCAGCGAAGAAAGGCGCCAGGCAGTCGCCATGCAGGGCTTTTATTGACTGGTTTGACTGCATGTTGAAGAGAATTTGGTCGATTTCGAGTTACATAGGCTTCGTTTAATGTTTTAGCTCAAGCTAAAAATTCCCCCAGCTACTCGAGTAGTAATGGTCGTATCGTCTTCCAAAGGAATCGACGCGGAAGCGGCGTGGTCGATAGGTTCTGTGACGTGCTCATGTGTAGATCATGGCTCCGATGTTGCGCATGGATGAAGCACGACTCTCGCACATGAAGTAAAACGAGAGAAGTCGGCAGTATCGAGTTGGCTTGAAGTGACGCGCGACGGACCTAGACAAACCAAAGTACACACAAAAAGCAGGAAGGAGGGCCATTTTGAGGAGCACCCTAGCATATGTATGTAGGCACGGTAGTCGAAGATGGCAAATCTGGTCCACCAATCTTCATTAGGTACTAGTGCTACGACCTCGGAGGACTACACTTGTAGTTCTACTAGTGCAGGTTAAGCAGGGCTGGGGCCTCTCTGGGAGCAGCAGATCCCCCCCCCTCGACTTTGTCACTCATGTCGTACCGTATGTTAGACAGCATACCGAGACTGTACGAGGACTTGACGACTGTTGGATGCCGCTTGAGAACCCCGGCTCCTAACGTATCCCACCTTCCCCCCGGCGCTCGTTCTCTGAATGGTGAGAGAGTGGTCCAGGGGCGGAGGTTGGTGGGCCTTCGGACAGGCCCTCTTGGCCAGTCTCACCCGCAGAAAGAGGTGGGCAAGGCCGACAGAGACGTCCCAGGGATAAAGGTAGCAAATGCTTGGGTCTTTCAGCGACTGTGTCCATTGGGAATCAAGCATCGGTTACGCAGTAGGATCTGACGGAGCATTGGAGTGATGCCATTTGTCACCGTACTATACTAGACAGTGGCCAATCAAGGGAATGAAAATGCTTATATTGTCTGTAGGTAAGTATAATAGTATAGTAGATAGGTAGGAGTCGTAGGATGAGCATTGCGCATGGGAAAACGGCTTAGAGGTACCTACTCTGAATTTGACAGTGCTACTGTACTTTCAGCCCACTCTCGGGATAGTTGCCATTTTCTGCAAGCGTCGATATTCATTTGAGCCAATGTGATGGATGCTGCATACAGCTTTGGAGTCAAATTGGAGGGATATGCCCCAGGAGAGCTGTTTTGGCCCTGACAGAAGGCCCTCGCTACTGCATAGAAGTAGTCCTGACCCTGAACTCCAACTTCCAAAGGTGTGGGTGGAGATGGATTACCTCCCTATTATTAGTTGTTATCCCCACGTTCGATTTGTTCTGAGCGATCTAGCTAGTGTTCGACGTGAAAAGCCCCCTGATGTATTAAAGTTTCTTTTTTTCTTCTTAAAAGTTGACAGCATCGCATCTTTCCGTGGCCACGGGCGACAAGTTACTCCAATAGGTGGCGATGACGGTGATAAAATAAAAATAAAAATAAAAATAAGAAGAATACGAACCGCAGGACATTCTCGGACTACCGTGCCATTATTACCGATGCAACATTGTTTATAACGCGATCATCAATATTAACTTCAGCACCTATCGCCTAGCGCCGGTGACCTACATACACTAAAACATGTTGTGCTACTGTGCATTCTACTGCAGGACGTTTATGCTGCATGTCATCGTGTCCACGGCACAACCTTCCGGCCCTCTTATACCAGGCTTGGCAGGGCCTTCGAGACCAGCAGAGAGACAACGGTCGAAAATAAAAACCCACAGCTCCGCCATTAACGCCAGGCGGCTCTATGAACTAACTCTTAAATAATCAAACTCCCAGATGAACTAATGTGCCTGCCGGTGAACTACTTGTTGAGGAGCGGCAAAGGAGAAAAGAGGAGACGATAGATGAATACTATGAATGTGTTGCTTATAATGAGTCCTGCAGATGGGACTGGGCATATCTTCACGGTTTGGCGGCCGAAAGAGCAACAGGCTAAAGTTATCGCGTCACAATTAACCCTGTAATCGTGGTAAGCTGGTACCTTGCAGACCACGATGAACCCTGGTACAGTAGTGTACTAACAGTAGTCTGGATTCGGTCTGGATAACGCAGCTCGATGCAGCTCAACCCCTGGCTGGCTGGCTGGGTAAGGACGCTCTGTCTAGACGCGTTCGACATATCTGTTAGAGGAAAGCTGTTGGTATCATCTGCATACTTCATATTCTGGTTGCATACAGCTACTGCAACTTCACGATATGCAGTTATATGCTGACAAGCATAGGGGGCTTGTCACACTAATAAATACAAGTTTCAAGAGCTAATCTTTTCCAATTAAGACGTTTTAGGCGCCGTTTTTCCTACGGTAGTAGATAACGAAAGAATTGTTATCTACCTACGTCGCAACTCGGTGCTTGCACCCGTACTCAACTCATCCGCGCGTGGCCATCATCGCATGTAGTATAACAGAGCGGGCTAGAAGTACCTAGGTGTTCCGGTTCTAGTTTCCGGTCTAGAATTTGTTGTGGGAAGACTGTTGTGGGAAGGTCTCACGTCCGTGAATCTCGATAGACGGTAGCGAATGTGCCGATATGTCTCAGCCCTGTCGAGCCGACATGTAGGGTAGAAGCCCAGAATCAATATTACCAGTTGCATTTAATGCATAAGAAGTGCATTTTCCAATATCGTAGTCCATACTAAGTAGAACTAGACTAGAACCCAGACCCCGGTTTATTCGTGTTGGTAATGGCTTTGCAATATGCCCCTGCTTGCCAGCCCTTCCTTGTTGGTCCTTGTCCTTGCGCTTTGGCAATTCTCGAGGGCAAGCATTTGGTCAGGGCTAAGCAACTCTTCACTTAGGCTTTTACGCATCCTTCGTCGCTGCCTGCGAGTATACAAGTGTGATTTCGCCAGGTTCCGAGCGTAGGGTGGCCACTCACCGCCACGTTCCGCCCTCTCGGTGTCAGGGGCATTTCCAGGGGCGACCTCTTAGATCTCAGCTTTTGCATTCATTAATTCTACTGGTCGATTCGTCACTGCTCGTCCTCGACATGCCAACGCCTCCTTGGCCACAGATTTTTCGTTGGCCAAATTGCGCTCTATAATACTCTGCTATAATACTCTGCTATTAACCAACAACCGTCATCCTCGTGAGCATCCTCGTGAGCTGACATTATGAACCGAGGGCTTAAATCAGAAACATCGAGACCTTAGCTCCTGATCAACAAATATGCGGTGCATGTTCACTGGCCAAAAGAGCCGTTGCTAGAGCACTCGAGGGAAAATTATCGATCAAGTATGGCTCCGGTGCAGTGGAACGTCTCATCTACAATTTGATCATGACGGCGGAGCGAGCCCCTACGGGCGCTCTCGACAGGCGCTCTCGACAGCCTATAAAGACCTGTAGCACAGGGTTGAAGTGATTGACGTAAGATATTGGTGCAGACTGTGGGTCAGGCTGCTGTTGTGCTTTTCGTGTCTGCTTCCAGTTATCAACGCTCTTGGCGACATGCTCAGCTACACTAGGTCTTCCACGGGCTTCTGCACAGGAATATTTCCGCCACGCACGGTTCGTCTCCAAATACTAGTGAGCCAAGATCAAAAGCTCACAGGGCTCGGTTCCACTTACACTTGCTGCCATATTCTTTCCTTCGTGATGACAAGATCAATTTAGTAGTTGTAGCTTATTCAGAGCGGCACCAGCTTCCCCTCGTCCAAATTCTAGCGCGTCCCATCCTGCCGTTCACGGACCATGTTGCAGGGCAGCGAGAGGAGCTACCATAGCACCGGAATCTGCCCCTAAGGACAGCATGGTTATAACCTGCTATCGATACTGAAGCGAGCTCAACCTGCAGGAGTACATAGACTGTCATCTTACTGCCAACAAACCTCTATCGGCCCGAAGGCCTCCTGATAGAGAAGTCTTCTAGAACTTTGATCAGCTTCCCAAACAAGGCCGTGATCCGGCTGTTCACAGGCTTCAGAAGCGGCGCCACACAATGATATCATGGAATATCAAACAGCGACAAAAGCATAAGCTGGTCAGCAGCGGCTGAACTATTTTTTGTCGGTTGCATTCCGCCTTGCCGCGCTATATGTAGTGTAGCTGTTATCGGAGATGATGGCGGGACATTCGCCTCCCTTGGGAAACCTGATGCTGGAGCCTCTATAGACTACCCTGGAGCCTTGCGGCATATTCGGAATAACACAAGAACTTGGTACACTGCGGGTCTATCATGGAACATGCAAGACGTCTAGAAGTGTCTAAGCTCTTGTCGCGCTGTTCCGTAGTGAGTGATAGCGGAGCTTGCCGATTGGTATGGACTATCCTAAGCTGCTCGGCGACATACTACACTATAGCAAGCGTGTTTCAACATACGTCCCATGGGCAAGGAAGAGTCACTCTCGGCATTCAATAGCGCCATTGAACTCAACTGCCAGACGCAAAAGAGTCTCACAGGGACTTGCCAATGAAGCACTGGACGTTATAGGGAGCTTGACACGACCTGTAAGCGTGTAAGGAGTCTAAGGACATCAACAATGGGGCCCCTATTCAACGAATATCATCAAGGTTGAAGGGTTTTGAAGCCAGAACCAAACATGGGGCCGCGCTTTGTGCTCACGTGATGCTTTCCCTATCGGCTAATCCTTTGACAAGACAGAAGGCAAGGACTACACGTGTATAGTTACGGGACCATCAACCCCAGATATCTGAGACGGAGTTAAATTCTAGTTAGGTCTTGTCGGGTCGAGACGACACCATAGCGCAGTCGAGATGCCTGCTTGCCTCTTTTTCACATGTCTACTCCATATCAACCCCTCACGGCGAAAGGGCGGCGGGGATCTTTAATACACCGATGTTCTTTCCCAAACGAACACGCTGCAGAGGCGAAACGACTTCTGTGCGCGGCTTAGCTCGTAGCGATCAAGTGAGGTTGTTGTGCTACGAGAAACATCCGATTCGTTGCTCTAATAATGCTAGAATCTGGAGAAGCCTGACATTGCGGGGAAAGCGAGCGGTTTGCAGTCAATGGTGGGTAAGTAAGTCTCTTGAATCATGCGGACATTCAGTCGCGACAAGGTACATGAAATAAAGAATCTCGCCAGTAAGAAGTGGTCCCATTTTGACTGTGCGTACTGAGTCTCATGTTGAACTGGAGTAACAGTCTTCTCACTAAACTTTACCATAGCTTACCGAACCGGTAACATGATTATACTCGACGAACATCTCCATATCCTGTGAAATTTAATGGGGAACCTCTGAAGCCACGCCCTTGTTTCCACCATTTGGTTGAAAGGTGCCGCCGGTTGATAGGTTGTCGAATTTTGAGTCATCGAGCCAGTCAACATAAAACCAACCTATTCAACACAGTTTGCGTTCTATGAAACCGACACAATAGGTAGATCATAGCGGAAATTGTCCCTCTTCTGTTCCCCATAGTAGCCCCATCGTGATGCAACGTTCTGGACGAAAGTGGATGGACACCGGCAGTTTTGCCAGCCTATTCCATAGCAACGCAGCAGAAGCAAGGCAAAACACGAGGCGAGAGTATCAATAGTGGATACGTAACGAATACTGCCTGCCCTGAGCAAGAAGGCAGCAAAACGTGAGAGAATCCAAATTTACCTTCGCTGGCTTTCTCGGCATGATGCTCCAAGGTACTCCAGTGAGGCTCTCACCCGAGATGAACGACGCCACCACGTTGACACTATTGGATAGTGCGGTAACATTGGTGTTTTCATCGTATTCTGACCCAAATTGCGCGATCTCGTGGGAAGCAGCGTTGCATTATGCGTCTACCCGAGACACCCCCCACTCCTATAGAACGCAACACATACTGTAGTTGCTCTAGAAGTCTGAAGACCAGTCGAGGTTATGCCGCTTTATGTTCAGGATGCCGAGGCGAACCTCGAAAACGCCGCCTCTACGTCGTGCGGCTGGGAGGGGTTTCCCTCGGAGTGCCTCAACCGGCCGCTCATCAACCTCGGCGGCGGTACTTGACTGTCAACCAACCCCTCCGAACAGCAGCCCAGAACTCTGTCCAACATCTCGAAGTAGCTATACAGTACGTGTATATGTCAATACGGTGTGCGGTACGAATGTGCTCCCCCGCCCCGGGTCATGGGCCCGCTTGCATGCTAACTGACCCCTGGGTCGTACTAAGGAATCCTAGTAGGGGGTCGAAACGTATGGCCGGGCCGATTGCAGAAATGGAGAAAAGGGCTGTTAGCAAGGTTTCTGTAGGGTTTCCCGAGTGCGTTGGAAATGAAGAAAAATTTTGTCGTTTCCAGAGTCTCGGGTCGACAACAACGTTCGACATTTCTTACACACGTTGGTCGGTTGCACTAAAACGTGCTCGGTTCAACGGGTTCCAGCCTACTTCAATGGCTGGGGTGACGTACATACCTTTGCAATGTGGACTTTGTAAGTAGTAGAAGGTCTTGACGAGTTTGTTATGGTGCTCATTATCGGAGCACTGGACACAATAGGAAGTTGGAGATGGACCCATCAAGAGTAAAGCCAGCCACTTCAACTTATTCTCTCGTCTTAAATGGCAAATAGGTACTTATTTGCTTGACTATTACTTGGATGAAATATGCCTATACTTATAGCGCAACTACGGTCACCGTAGATAACTCTATTCTTCGCAATCTGTCCAATGTCAAATCACTGCTCACGTTGCATAGCGCTTGAACGAGAGCTATGAGGCTGAAAAACGAGACCTCTATGGAGAAGCTTCAAAGCTACCTATCTTTCTGCCTGCCTGCGGGCAATCCCGATAATGGACATGCCATTGAGGGCTAAAGAGAGTCTGAATGCCTTCCATCTTATGGTTGGTTCAATAACGTATGATCAAGAAGCATATATGCTAATACTCGTGTGTCATTCTCGTTGCAGTTGAAACTCAGGTACTCCGATTCTATGAAACCTGAGTCACCAACACTGGTTATACTTGATGAGGATTGACGCCATTTCCTGGAATCAGACAGTGCTCGTCATCTTCAAGCGGCCCTGTCGCTTGATACTAAGATGACTTTTCGAGATACTATTATCAAATCTCTCTCCAGTATCAACGTGAGTTTGGGTTTCACCAACATACACTTATATGATGACCAGTCAATCAATGAGCTCGGCATAGACACGAGAGGAGAATCGTTCAAGATTCATTTCATGAATATGTGATGAAACATGATTGACGAATACTGTTTGCTTGTGGGGTTGCCGTTCTGGTGGGATTGCCTGCATCAAGAGCAGCACAAGCTTAAACTCTTACCAGGAACGTATCAGGTCCCTCCTACGGCCTTCTGGGAGGCGTGACGTCAGTTTTGATGCCCTACAGAGTCAATGAAGCTTTGGTATCACAAAATAACTCGAAGGTCGATATGTGAGGTATACATGACTTAAAATTTACCGACTGGGAGCCCTGTAACAATCAAACAGACCACTAAATATAAAAAATTACAGGAGCTTTCGGGCTCCCCAGTTACTGCGGCACTGCCCTGATAAACTTGGGCTTGGCGATGTGGCTGGTGTACGGCTACTTGTGTTCCGTCTATGTGCCTCCTATCTAAAATCCTAATCAAACAAAACGAGATCAAACCATTGCACGACGTCACATGCTCATCCATCGATACAATTGATGCAAATGCTTACTTGTCACGGAAACCTTGGCCCCCAATTGACATCACAGTACCCAAATTTACGGATCGCGGGGAGCGCGAAGATCATATATCCAACTAACTCTTGGCTTGATTTAGCATGTCCAAGAGGGGTGACCGCAGTGCGGTTGTCCAGGACACCGCTGAGCCACTCGGTCAAATCCGAGACAGCAATGCTACCTCAGAGAGCATTGTCTCTGCTGTGCTAGACATCCAGAGACACGCCATCACGAGAAGCAACTGGATCAAGTCACTCGAGTGTCTCTACCTGGCCACCGATCGCGACGGTGAGCCCACTGGCAAGCGTCAGCGACTGGACAACGGAGACAGTGTAGCTTCTTCCTACACGCCTGAATTGCTGCGGAGAACCTATCTGGATCCTGTGTCTGATCCCGAGCGTGGTAGAGAGTACGTCGCAATCTCCTACACCTGGGACTTCTCCGAAGAAGAGGAAGAAAGCTGTCAGAGCTTTGGCGGCTACTTTATCGAGTCACGTAAGACCGGCGAGCCCGCACAGCCCAGCGACGTCAGAGACTCGGTCTGGCAGCGAGTTCTCCATTATGCCGAGCATGTCAAATGTGAGACCATTTGGATCGACCGAGAGTGCGTTGACCAGGACAATGCCAGAGAGAAGGAGACCGCAATTCAGAACATGCACTTGGTGTATAGCTTGAGCCGAAGACCCATTGCTCTCCTCACGCATGTTGTCGAAACAGCGGAGGAGCTTGACCTGCTTGTGAGCTTGTTATTAGGAGACATTAGAGCGGAAGAAGAGGCCGCTACTCTAGAGCTCCTAGACGAAATCACGTCCGATCTTTGGTGGCAGAGAGCCTGGACTTTTCAAGAAGATTACAGGGCTTCTGCACGTATGACCTTATTGATCCCACATACTAGCGACCTAGAGCATCGTAAACAAACCGCGCGGGACTTCTCCAATCGACCGCTGCTAGGAACCCTCCCTGGAGAAATCTGTATCAAGTCCACCGATTTTAGAAGACAAGCGACAGAGTTCTGCCTCTTGTACCGACAGAAACAGCCGGGAACGGAGGCCATCTGTAATAAAATCCTCATGACCGCCGGCAAATACAATGTGCTTCTGCGAGAAGAGTACTCGCCTAGTCCACATACCACGATCTCGCGTTCCATGACCCCTACAATCCTCGCCGACATAGGCCGTCGCGGGATATGCACAGAGTCAGATCGCCTCGCCATTGCTGCTAACTGCTGCGGCTACACCACACGCCTCGATACCGCAGCATTGAACAAACTCTGCAGCAGCTTAAGCCTGTCCATGCTCGCTCTATATCTGCTGAATGGCGAGATAATGGATAACCACCCACGATTTTGTCGCGGCACGCTCAAGGACACCATCTTCACATACCTAGCAAAGCAATCGCTCCACAGCTTCCGACCGCCCGTCGACGAGGAACTGACCTTCATCAAGAGCTGCCGGTTCGTGGATCCTGTACTCACACTCGCAGGAACCCAGACACGAGGTCACCTGTGGCGACTCGGCAAGGTTATCCGCCCTCGACCTCTGAAGCGGGACAAGTATTGCACGCTATCGCCCCTCGAGACACTGGCTACGGACTTGCAGTACAAGAAGTACGGGGCGTCGCACACAGAGCTAGCGACCACCCTGTTGGCATGGACGCAGGAATACTCTGCTACGAGCCGGACAGGAAAGCACCAGCGTTATCACGACCGCGGCCCCCTTGCGCGCACTAAACCTTGGGGATGGCGCGCATGGATGGCGGACGAAGTCGAGGCCGCATTAATGGAGGGGAAGGCCCTGCGTCTCGCTAGCCTCGTCGACCCTGAACACGGCGGGAAAGACGCACCTTATAGCGCCATCTTCGTCGGCAAAGATGAGGAAGACTGGAAGGAGGGCGACCGGGAAAATGAAGGTAAAGGTTTGCCTCTAGCGACTTATGTCTTTACATCCGTACGGCCTCCAAAACAGCCCGTGCGTCTTGGTGATATACCAAAGCACGTGTCCCTAGAAGTCGAGGTGGAGTGGCCCGAATCCGAACCCGAACGTCAACGTGAACCCGAACCTAAAGACGATAAAGAGCCCTCGCAGGCAGTAGAGAGTGGAGCTAAGATGGGCGTACCGAAACTGTATATCAAGCGCTGGCTTAACGGCCTCTGCTTCTCGGGCGCTCACCCCCAGCAACATGTCTTGTTCCCTTGGCCACCGGACCTACTTGCTACGTCTAGCTAGTCTTTTGATGTGGACTCAAGCTACAGTAACAAAGAACCGTGAACGGGACAGAAGATGCCAATAATGGGCGTGCTGGGAAAAGCAACTTGTAGAGTACGTATGTATATATAAAGAGTGTAAAAGGAAATAAACGAGCCTGTTGGTATGGTTCTCACACAAAACACGCGTTTCAACCCGTGGACATGTTCCCTCGGCTTGGCGATGGGATCGGTCGAAGACCCCTTACGCTGCTTGGTTTAGCCGTCCTACCTTTCGTTTTGCAGACCCCGTAACCTCCATTGGTAGCTTGTCACACCAACCTAAGAGTGTCAAAGAGTCTTGCAGACAACGGAAACAGGCGGAATAGGCATATCGACAAGACTACGATAATATAGCTTGATACATAACAGTGATCCTTGATGTGTAGACCTTCTTGATAGTACTGGTGGAACAGCAGTGTCCAGAGGATGATTAGAATAAATATATTTGTAGAGATACGGCCGCGTTGCAGTGTTCTGCTTATAGCTATAAGGATTCGAAGAAGTCGGGATCAGGACGGGCGTGAAACTTCTCTCTATGGTTCTGGTTATATATGTAGAGGCAGGCAGGTGTAGATTGCCGAACAAAAGATACATAAAAGCCGTCCATTCATTCAAATTATGAGCCATAACACCATGCAGAAACTTGTCCAGCGAAAATGCAAGGCTCGTGCTATTTATCCCTGATTTAGACCTCCAATCAAGCAGGTCTTTAAGACAAAACGCGATATCCATTACTCGTCACTCTCCTCGTCATCGACAACCACCTTTCTTTTGCGTATCTGTGCGTCTCGTCCTCTCTGTCGTGGCTCATCTTCCTCATCGTCGTCATCTATATCCTCTATCCCAGAGTGTTTTTGTGAAAACCTTCCGCCAAGTCCTCTATCTCTAACTAGCTGGCTCATGGAAGGCACATCGTCCTCGCTATCCTGTGTGGTATTAAATGATGTCGGCTCATAATATAGCTTCGTTTTCTGCTTGGGCTTCGTAGCTCGGCTGGTGATAGTAGATGATGAGGATGGCACAGACACAGGTGAGGTGGGGGAAGTAGAGCGCCTGCGGATACTGGACGTTACGAAGTTACTGGACGTTGCCACGTTATCTCCCACAACGAAGCCCTCCAGGTCCGCACCGCTGTCCGAATCGTCTGTCAGTTCGAGATCGCTGGTGCGGCGGCAGTCGTCACCTTCGTCGGCGCTCTCATCATATAACGCCGCAGCTGAGGCCTTCTTTGGCTTCCCGCGAACCCGCTTCGTCCCTGCAGTTTTCGGTGCTGGCTTCTTGGGTTGTTGTTTTAGTTTGGACTTTGCAACTGCAGAGCGTTTTCGAAGAGGCGGGAGGTCTTCCTCTATGCCCTCTACATCCTCATCACTGTCAGCACGTTGGGAGATGTGGCGAGTGCGTTTTGCGCGCGATGTCGCTTTCCTGGGCTGTCCGCGGGCAATAGCAGCAGACAGCTCCTCAAGCTCGTCATCATCGTCGTCGTCGTCTTCAGCATTCTTATTGTTTTCTGGGTGAGAGGCGACTTTCCTTCGCTTTGGGGGCGGTTCTTGTTCAGTGGGCAAAATCTCTGAATCAGAACCTTCGCCTGGCAATGGAAATGGTAGTCGATCGTAACGGCTATTGTCAACATCACCATACGGCTTGGCAAATCTATCTGTGGCGGACTGAGATTTTGCAAGAGTTTGAAACAACTTGACAGATCTTTTCGTGTAGGCTCCATGCTTAACGTGAACTGTTTTTCGTCGCACTCTTTGAGCTGCAGGATTTGCCGTCACATCTACTTGTTCAATAAATTCCATCGCGTCTCGGTGCTGATAGGGGAGATTCTTATACACTTTGTTTAGCTCATCGGTCTGTTTGCTGCGTAGTAGGACCTGGTCCAGAGCTGGAATATCTGCAACTTCGTCTTCTTCTGTTGGAGCTTTTTGAGCCTTACTCTTTTTGGTGCTGCTTCCTTTACCTAGCATAGATGCTACAGTTTGAAATCCAGTCTCGACACCATCAGGCATGTGAAACTTTTTGGGTGGCCGCTTTTTTTGAGCTCTCCTTTTCTTTGGCTCTGGCAAGCCCGACTCTTGGGTGTTCTCCACAGGGATTTCGACGGCCTTCATATCTACTTCAGGTCGGACGTCCCTCGGTACTATCCTCGTTGAGAGGTCGTGACGGAAGTTGAAGCGACTTCCGTCGCATATCATCAACTGCATTTTCTCATAGCCATCTTTCGACTTGGCATAATTATCCTCCTCCTTCCCTCGCATAAGGAGTAGAACTACTCGCCCTGCCCGCTTTCTGCCCGTTCGTCCCATTCTCTGCAACATTCGGATTGGAGATGCTGAGGCGTCATAGCAAATAATCAGATCAACTTGGCCAATGTCAAGACCTTCTTCTCCGATGGAGGTGGCAACAAGGACATTGAATTCGCCTTCTTTGAATTTTTGTATCCTTTGGATCTGCTCGGCTTGTTTCATCCCTTCAGATCTTTTCGAATCGGCCTGACCAACGAATACGGCGGCTCGAATAAGAGGCTGATGGGTGTTCAAAACCCTTACGATCTCTTCGGCACTATCGCGATATTCGCTGAAGACAATGATTCGCGTATTGGAAGAAGCACTGCCTTCACGACCCTCGCCCGCGTCCATGAAATGGTTCAGGACAGTGTCGGATAAGTGTGTCAGTTTTGGATGGCCGACGAAATCATCGCTTCGTACCCATCGCTCCATTTTGGTCATCATCTCTTGGAAGCTCGCATCCTCGACAATTTGACGTTTGAATTTCGATGCTTTCTGTCCCTTTCCCTCTATCTCATCCCGGAATTGCGTTAAGCTGTCGTAAAACGGCTTGATGCCATGGAAACCAAGTAGCTTAATCGTATGAGCTAAGCTACTTAGTATCGAGAAGACGGCCATCATCATGAATTTGACTCCTTGGTTGGCATTACGGCCAGCTCCGGCAAACCAGTCTTTTCGTGCTTTCACCAAACCATAGGTGGTAAGGGCCATGGGATCACGGCCGTAATATATATTTTGCGAACTCAGCTTATCTACTAGCGGCTTCAAAGCTTTGGAAAATAGATCTTTGATAAAGATGATCTCGTCTGATGGGTCTAAGAGGACAATGTCTTCATCTCTCTGGTGGACGTAAGGTTTAATATCAAGAGAATTCTCCGTACGAATCTCCACATGCGAGATTCCAAGCCCATCAATGACTTCTTGGACAGCCTCTACCTTGGAGCCTGGAGTTGCCGTAAGAGCGAGTATTCGAAAGCTGCTTGAGAAGCGTCGCAAGAAGGTGACTACCTTCACATATGAGTAGTTCCCAGTGGCTCTATGAGCTTCATCGATGACTAGTAGGCCAATGGACTTGGGATCGGCGAATCCGGCAGAAAGATCATTCTCCAAAGTCTGCGGAGTCATGAAGAAGACTCTCTTCGAACTCCACTCCTCGGCTCGGAGAGCTGGCGCGACTTCTCCAGTAAGTAGGGTCGTCTGAGACCTTGGAATACCGGCGATATGAAAGCATGCGTCGACTTGTTGGGATACCAGAGGCTTAGTAGGTGCCACGAAGATCAATTTGGCCGTTTTCATCCAACGAAAGTAGTTTAACATAACGGTAGCTGCGATGAACGTTTTCCCCAATCCTGTAGGCAGCGCGACAAGAGTGTTGTTGAAGAGGCCATTTTTGACGATGCTGAACTGATAGTCACGGGTTGGACCCAAGTTGGTTGGATATATCCACGTTTTCAGGGCTTCGTGATCCAGTTCATGATGCGTAGGTGGCTCAGGCGGTAAATCCGCACGAAAGACACGGTTCCTAGATGACTGAACAGGACCCGAGTCCTCATCCACCTGGACTGTCTGTCCAAATAAAGTGGTTTGCCTGAAGGATGCCGACGGCCCACCGATCCGGGGACCAGGCTGGAAAGTGGTGTGACGAGCAGGGTTGTGACTTGCTTGTGCATTTGCTGGTGAGTTTGAAAATACATTTAATGGAAGATTCTCTAGATCAACGAAAGAAGACCTGATTGTACTCGACGAATTTGTCTTTTGCTGCAAGGCGTGTTAACGCAAGCTGATTCATAAAACCCAAAAAGTCTCAATAATCGGCGCAACGCTGATAATGCAAGTGAGGCCAACTCACCATTGAGTGCGGCTGACGGGACTTGGAACTGTCCAATGATGCGGAAGAAGCTGAAGCTCGAACACTAGGCTGGAAACGATCAATGTTGAGACTAAAAGTTGAGCCAGCGCGTGTAGGAGTGGTGGCCTGTGTCGCTGCGACTATCAGGTCCTCATCAGCGATGTCATCGCCATCGAATTCATCTGAATCCATTGTATAGAAAGTATTATTGTATGTCACATTATGCGTAACCGAAGTAGTGATTGCTGAGGATGGTCGGTGAATCTCACAATGTGAACTGGATTAGTGACGTGTTTGATAGTGGCAAGCGCTTGTGTCCTAGTAATTATCGAGTTCGTCTTCTACAACACTCAAAAATTCCAAGTTTGAAGCCAAAAAATAAAATGATAATTGGCCTCGCATGAAACAGACCCTGAACTTCTGCCCTTATGAGCTTCTGGTGTCGCTGTTCACCTAGCGGCTGAGTACAAGGAAGTAGATCCCGTAGCTCTGTCGCGTGATCACGTGCCGGCTATCTGGCTAGAGTGGAGGGGTAGAGTGGGGCGCCTCACTCAAACCTTAAAATAAAGGATTTCCTTTAATTTATACTGTAATAAACTTGTCTACATGTGTACAAATTAGAAAACAATAAATTCAATTACATCTTAGTTACCTAAGTGCTTCCCTAGAGGAATTCATTGACCAGCGATTGCTTCTCTATATCTATAGGATTCGAGGTAGCCTTGTCGCGAAGAGGTACCAGGGTACCTAGCCTGACCCACAAGAGGCGGGGCCTAACTGAGTCATCTGTGGCTACCAGGGTGGTCTGTGCCCATTCGCTGCCTTAGTTCCTTTGACATGCCTGTAGATTTTATTGCTCGATCTCTCTTCCAGGCCTTTTTGTTCCGACGTCACTCTTTTAACCTTCCCACCTCTTTCACCGAGCGAAACACAACCTCTCGGTGCTGCATCACCTCCCAGTCCCCAACAACATTACACACCAGCGTTCTTTGTTTCTCCCCCAACTCTGAATCACCTCCAGAACTTGCGCCTTCTCGTCAGCGTTCCAGAGCGAGCAATCCGATATCACCGTAGCGAATGGTCATCTGATCTGCCGTGCCTTTTCCTGGACCTCTGACGCTCGTTGCAGTTCTGCCTTGACGACTTCCGCGTGTTCCTCCGATCTGCGCCCCTTCCTCTACATTTCTCACAATCGTTCACCACAATGGCTCCCATGGGCCCCAGTTCTAAAGGAACCGTTCCTCATGGACGCGGCACGAGGAACGCTGCATCAAATACTGGGAAGGCGAGCTCTCGTGGCGGTATCTCAAAACGACGCGGTGCTGGGCCTCTGAAGGTTGATCGAGATGGCGACCTTAACATGGATGCGTCTGGTACCCACGGTTCTTCTCAGTCCAACACAAATCGGGCCAAGAACAACTCGGCTCCGTCTGGACCAGCAGCACGATCCTCACGAAAACCGAAGGCAACAGCGAAAGCCCAACAGATCATACAGCGCGTCATAAATGGCGACCACAGCGGTATCGCGTCCCAAGTCTCATCCTCGCGGTCTCGTGGTAGCCGGCGCGCCGATGCTGTGCCCCCCGTTACGCTCAAGGTGGAGGGTTTGAAGGCCAGCAAGGCTGCTTCTAACGAGGGAGGCGGACTCAAAGAGCTATTGACCTTTCTCGAGCGCAAAGCTCAGTCTATCGGGCATATCACACGACACGTCCGGATCAAGAAGGTATGTTACAGAACTCTCCCCACGGGCCTGGGAGGTTACGAAGCGACGCACATTCTCCGAAATCGTTATTATGCCGTATAGCTCGCAAAAACGAGGAGACAGACAATCTTAATCGAGCAGCGTATCCATCCCGGGATCCTAGATTTTTGCCAAGGTTTCAATGCCTTGCTAACATCTAGTAGTCACAAATGAGAGGTGACTTCGTCTACGTTACAGCTAGCAAGGAAGATGCAGAGGAGATACTAAAGGTTCACAACTTCATGTTTGCTGGCGCAACCCTGCATATCACGGAAGCACCAGAAGGACTCCCTAATGCCGAGGCTACACTGTCTTCAACCGCTCTTGAGATCAAGGAACGACTCCGTGGTATTCTCAGCTTACGCTATAACGTCGAGGCAAAGCTGTTGGACCTCTCTGCTCTGGGCGAAGACCCCAGCCTCAATCAAATGGGCTTCTTCAGTGGCGAGTCCACACCCGAGAAGATGTTCCGTGCCTTAATGGCAGTCTGCGACGGACTATTCAAGACTCCCCAAGCGAAGCGTGATGCAGTCGTCAGTATCAGTCTCGCGGGGAACAATATCAACGATGTTATTCAGATCATGTCTCTTACCGACACATTCCCTGACATGGTTAACCTCGATCTCAGCCGGAATCAATTCAAGGACCTCAAGGCTCTCCAGAGGTGGCGCTACCGTCTTCGCTGTGTCCAAACTATCCTCCTAAACGATAATCCCATCGAGGCTGCCAATCCAAATTACAAAGCAGAGCTGGTAACCTGGTTTCCGAAGCTACTGAATCTCAGTGGCACTCAAGTCCGAACGCCAGAGCAAGTGGCCGCAGAAGAGTCTGCATCCAGACCAACACCTATTCCACAAAGTGGTGCCGATTTTCGCGACATCAACCGTGTGGGCGAAGGCTTCATCACAGAGTTTCTGCCGCTGTACGACGCAGACCGGCATAGCTTGGCGGTTAAGTACTACGACGAACAGAGCACTTTTTCCATTGCTGTCAACACTCAATCACCCCATGCACCCGATGTGCCGTTGCCCACATGGGGAGCTTATATCAAACTTTCACGCAATCATATGAAGATCAATCATCCACCTGCTAGACAGCAACGGTTGTTCACCGGTTTCAACCAGATACAAGCGGTCTGGCAACAACTTCCACGCACACAGCACCCAAATTTAACCGCACAGCTCGACAAATACCTTGTTGACTGCCATCCTATTCATGGTCTTGCGGACCCAGCTGGTCAGAGCTCGCTTGGGGTAGACGGGATGATCATGACCATACATGGAGAATTCGAAGATCAGGAACCTAGCACTACGAAGACTGCTAAGCGGAGTTTCTCTCGCACAATCGTACTTGGGCCTGGCGCGCCAGGTAGAAATCCTATTCGGGTTGTTAGCGACATGCTTTCCCTCAAGGCGTTTGCTCCCGTACCCCCGTCAACACCTATCACACAGCCAGCGACCGCGGAGGGCCAACAGAAAGAGCAGATACTCATGGAACTCTGCAAGCAGACAGGGATGACGCCCGATTATTCACGGTTCTGTCTTGATGGTGCGAACTGGAACTTTGACCTGGCACTCGCCTCATTTCATGAGAAAAAGGTATAGCTTTGCCATCTTACCTACTATCGACTTACGGATCTAGGACTAACATCTCTTCTAAATAGGCACAACTGCCACCACAGGCTTTTGCCACCACAGCTTGAGGATCGCGAACTAGAACGAACGACTAGGAACACGATAAAAACGACGAATTTTGCATCGGTCACGGAGTATTGGGGGGCATTCGTCCAGGATCTGCACAAGCGACTGTTTTAACTGGAATTATTGACTGGGTAATTGTCTCCGGCCCGCATTTGTGTATATATGGCATCGCCGAAATGAGCGAGTACATGTCGAGGAGGAAGAGCCACTCTCGAAGTGGATAGAGGCTGGGCTGGAGGATGGTCAAAGCCTTCTCGGTTCAGATTGGAACAGAGAGTGATGGGTGGTTTGTTCCAGCAAAGTTCTATGATTAGAAGCTCTGCGCACGCGTGAGAGTGGTCAATGAGAACCGTCATACCCATCTACAACATACTGTCTATGTCGTTGAGATGTGCTGTTACCCAATACCCAATGAGACATGAAGGGACTGTCAACCTTTCAATAGATCACCATGAATTAAGCATCATGTACCAAGTTTTACTGCATCAACCTGGCTAGGGCAAATATGTGGAAACTACAAATATGCATGATTATACTTTGTGTGTTCATTCATACGTATGTTTTCAAGAGCGTCATATAACCACTATAGAGAACTATCATCTGTCCTCAACCATGTTCTTGTCACTGTCGGCCTTAACGGGAAGACAAACCCGAGAGGAACCAGCAATTCAAACCTTAGTTGACAGTCTTTTTTTTTTTCCGCAGCAGAAATTGTAGCCAGTCAGCATATTCCCTTCTACGTATAAGCATGAGCCAATGAGAAATTCCAGTGTCAGCTTTGATGTGTCCCACTGCGGTTGGCTGCCGCGCGCGATTCTACTGTCGCGGGAAGAGACATGCATTGCCGCTGATTCGCTGAGAATTGCGCAGAGCTGTAGGTAAATCATATATTGACAGCTAGAGATTGTGACAGCCGGCGCTTATGTAGGTCCTGGTTATTACCTTAACTACCTAACCTTATTCGTTTTTTTGAGGTCTAGTGATGGATGGATGGATGGATGGGTTCAATTCACGCTCATTGGATGGCAATTCATGGAGATAAATAGTTGAATTTGGATAGAAGCGAGATAGGATGACGACATAGAGGCCTGTAAAATTGGCCTAGATATCTTTGCAGTCGGTCTTTCGTTGTTGCGATTACATGGTCATGCACTCACTCCCACAGCAGATATTTACGTTGGGATAAAGATAGTATCTGAATTAATAATAAGTACACATTCTTCAAAGGTGAATGTTTCAATGCTAATACATCGTATTACCCCACGTGATCGAGAGCATCTTACGACATCCAGCAGGTACTGTACATAAATGCAGTCATCCTACAGTACAAGATCATAAGATCTGGGGGGAGGATTGTACAATGTAGTAGTACATGCACGTCAGATGGATGAATGGATATTTTAAGGTGATCGTTTATGCCTTCTTGGGCAGCACAGACATCCTACTGCTGATGGAAAACCCCCAAATGGGGATATTCTCACGCCATTGGTGGGGGCTATAGAGAATACCTACAGCGTACATCATGTGTATGGAGAGAACTGCCGTAAGACCGTGCCTCATCGTTAACTGCTAATTAACGTGGCGGAGATTCCTGCCTCTTATAATCCTCACTTTCTTGTGCTGCTTGTCAGAGCATAACTTCGCCGACTGATGCCCATCGGACTTTCAATCCCGAGTATTACCATGTTCCTCCTCGCCTACCTAGTATGATCTCAGATTCTCGGTACATAGGTACGATTTTGATAGGTTGAAACGCGCTGAGCCAATTACATTCCTCATTGGGAATCAAGAACGGCGAGCGATGGTGACCATTTGGACACGCTGCGGACTGCAAAAGCTGCAACTCTGGTGTCTGGCTGCCAGCCTATTCGTCAACTCCGACGCGCATACAACCCCAAGCCCGACGGACCAATGCGACGCGGGCTGGCTGGTGGAGGACCTACCTTGACACCCTCAACCCTGATGCCTGATGCCTGATGCCTGCCTTGGTGGTGGTGCAAGCTCGCGCGTCCCCTGAGACTTGAAGCGCCGTGGTGCGTGCTCAATTGCTCCACTGAGACCACTGGACAACTGGACCACTGCAACCCTCTGTTTTCTCTCCTCCTCCCTTCCTCCAGTCCTCCAGTCCTTCGTGCTACCCTATTATGCAGGTAGCATCACTTTTCTTCTACACACATTTTTCATACTCATCCTCTGCCGGAGTATCAATTCCCTCGTTGTCAAACAACTAAAATATAATAAGCTTTTCATTTTCTCGCACCGTCGGCTCACCCGATTTGCATTGTATTGTAATGTGATGAAATTCTTCTCTTGGCCTCTTTCCAGCCACGAGGAAAAGACGATCAGCCGCTGTCGCTTGCCGATATAGAGAGCTTGTTGGACTCGTTCAACCCTTTCAACCCTTGACGGGCAAGACGGGTAAGAGTGGTGGACCGGGGGCAGAGCACGTCAGGCCAGGGGTATCGTGTTTCACCATATCTCGTTGCGGTTAGTCGAGCTCGGATACCAGACCATTTTGGGCAGAACCGAACCGCGGCAGCAGCAGCAGCAAACAATGAACACCCCCAGACCCCTTCAACCTTTACCTTGACCCCCCAAGATGGTTGGATGGTTGGATGGCTGGCCAGGGACGCCCCACAGTCTTTTAATGCCTATTTTCCAAATGTTTCTCATCCACTCAACTGCTTCGTCACAAGCTTTGGTTACTGAGCGGCTCGCCGTACTTTTTCACCACTAAATGACGGATTGGACTGAGACATCGTGACCGGGACGCTACTTATATCTCACTACACCAGCTGACTTGATATTCTTCAGCGCTTGCTTCCAATACCTACCTACTGATAGTGATTGACTGATTGGTCGATTGGATGGCCGAATCTTAAATCATTGACTGACTGACTGACTGACTGACGGACACGGCAGCTCAACTGTCCCATCCCATGTCTAGCTACATCTTAGATACTTTGATAACCTCATTTTCATGGGTCAAGAGGAGGTGGATGTTGGGTACTTACGTATAACCCCCAGTCCACGATACATTACCCTCCTAGATTACACAAGCAACTTTCTCGGGGTCGTGAAGCACTCGTGTCCTGCCCCCTTTTCCAACATCGTGTGGTGTCTGGGAGCCCTTACATGTACATGGACAGGGGTTAAGTACAATGATATCCGCTGCTTTATTCTATTTATCTGAAGTACCTTCAATATGTTTGATACGTCTCTGGGCTTGTACCACGTTTCTTAGTCTGGTTCAATATTCCTCGTCCCTGAAGATTATCAAGCTACAATTGGCCAAAATACCTGATCCACAGACATCTTCTAGGGTCCCCGGTTCACCATCCACCTGTTTGTTCTCTCTCTCGTGTGGTCGTGCTGGCACTGGGTTCTAGTGCTACCTAACCACATCCCTCTACCCATCCTGTTCTGAAGCCCCCATACGCTTGATATCTGTTCTGTCCTTTAGGCTCTGGCTGCTACCTTCATCAGGTTTCCTCTTCTCAACCGACTCAGTTATCGGCTGGATGAATCGCAGGTCGTCAAGGCGTAACCTCTTCCCACGCTTTCAGAGTAAAGTGTTAATATCCTAATCGTGGATTTATCATCCCTGGACCTCACGTTCCACATCTTTTAGGGGCGAATGCGGCGCCGAGATCCAAACTTGTGCTAATATCCGCTTTTGTTCAACTTCTGCGACACAACGTACTTCAGAATACCAGTCTTTCTAACAATCCTTCTATCTTGGTCAGAAGCAAAATCCCCGAGCCTAAACATCCCCTTCTCGCGTATTTGCCCATCATCAAACATTGTTCCGCAGATCATCAGCGTGGTTGGGGCGGGACCTCGCATGTTTTGAGAGCTAAAGAAACGCTTCCGCACGATTTACCTCATCGTCAAGAGCTCGACCCTTTGCTAGCATCTAGAGAGTTCTGCCTCTACGAACTAAACTTAACCACGAGTCAACTCACAACATAATCACAACCTGGAGAAAGGGGCGTTGGAGTGACGGATTCGCCCCCAGCTCATCTTGCGATATTATCGGCGGCGTTTCGTTACAGACATATTGCTGCGCCTCGATTACCACATTACTGGTAGAGCAGCGACTTTCCCCTTTCCAAATTCTCCGAACCTCACCTTCGTCATTGACCATGCCGATGTGAATTGGTCTATAATTCAGGATTGTTTCTTGTTTTGTCCTTTGCGCACGCACATAAACATCGTCGTGGCTTCGGGGTCATATAATCAAATTATGATGCTGCTCCCTGAGCCACCGGTGACCCTGACGGGCGGGTGTACTGTCATCTTTAATAATACGCTGTACTCATATTCTGGAGCTGCATTCCAATCACTCGAATTGGAGGAAGGAGCATTATGGAAGAAATTACCGGGTGGCAAGTCAGTGGATGGAGGAGTATGTGTTGGGTCAACACCAAAAGATTCTTCGACTGCAGGCTTGTTTGTTGTCGGTGGAAAGTCGAGCCAAGCGGACTATCCGGGTCTGCAAAAGTTCACTTACTCTACGGGCAAGTGGGAAACCATAACACCACAGGTCACCGTAACGAAGGATCGAGTCTATCATAGTGCAACCTACCTCAACAGTACCGAGTCGCTCCTTGTCTACGCTGGTTCAACGAATGGGAACCCGGATTTATCCCAGCAAACATTCACTATCAGCACGTCGGCGCCCTATGGCGTGTTGGCATTCCAATCTGAACACTCTCCGCCCGGCGTGGCCCCTCTCCTACTACCTTGGTCGGAGACACAAGCTGCCATGATCGGCGGCAACTCTTGGAACACGAAAGTGATGCTGTTTGATACGACCGTTAACGTTAATGGAATAGCCGGGTCATGGATCGGTTCTGGCATTACCTTGGCTGAGCCTCTCCCTAAAAACACGACTTTGGTGAAAGCTGCAATCATCCAAGGTGACGATCAAAGCAAACACCTATACACCTTCGATCTTACGACTTCGCCAAATACGGTGAATAGGACGGTGTTGATTGACGCCAACGGGGCCCCTGTGGTTCTATCTGCGCCGGTCAAGACCAGTGTCAAAGGTCAGGGGCAAGGCGCGGATACTAAGGCCCTTATTGATGAAAGGGACTTACTAGCGAACAACTGGCCACCTTATAATTCAACGCTTGCGCCTAACAGCACAAGATCGGAATATTCGATTGCGACTGACTCGAATGGTTTGGTGGTTATGTCTGGTGGGGACGACGACGACGTGCTATGTATGTTTAATGCCAAGGCGAACAGCTGGAAAGATGCCACAGCAGTATTTGGTACAGAGTCATTCTCTATTCAATCGACGCCTTCAGCAGTTTCGTCCTCGACATCTACGCTCCCGCCGACAAGTAGTACAACAAGTGCAGCTAAAACAACTAGCACCCCTACTCTTGCTGCAGCGGCATCTACAACGAAATCTGGACTACCCCCAACCACTATCCTCGGTATAGCGCTGGGCTCGATATTCGGGGTAGCTATCATTCTTGTTTTGATACTATTACTACTAAAGCGTCGGCAACGAAGACAAAGCTTTGTCGAGGTAGGCCATGCTCGAAGAGCTAGTGGCATACCAGAAGACAAAGATTTCTTCCACAATGATTTAGCTAAAACCTCGGGTGGATACTTTCCGGGCCATACTCAGCAAGAATCGCAGAGTTCATTTTCTTCCATGGCTATATTTCTCGGCAAACCCCAGAAGCCGGCTATTCAACGTAAAGGCAGCAACGAGAAGAAGCGGTCCTCGAGCGGTAGCGTGCACAGCAAGGATTTTAAGAATACAATTAGCCGGCCTCAGCCTCCCTTGAATACCCAGCCAGCTTTTCTAACACAAGACGAGAAAGTTGTGTTGCCGCCTGAACCCATCCAGCCCAAACCCAGACCAAGGCCAACAGCGGATCAAGATAGCGCACTCCGGAGGAGCTCGGGGTGGAATCGATATTGGTCAGCTGGAAGCACAAGCATCATCGGCTTCGGTAACAATAACAAATCGCCGCGCGATACCGAGGTTTCCGATCAGAGCTCCCAGTACTCGGACATACATCATCGCATGACGCAGGATTCAGCGACAGTTCCGCCCTTACATGTAAATGTTGAAGGACGACCCTCGTTTCATCGTGTGAACTCAGCCAGTCCTACCGTATCTCAATATGAACCGAAGATCAGGGAGGGTCTATCTGGTCAAATCGAGCGTCCCGTGTCAGCAGTATCAGCAGTTTCCTCTTCGGGCTATTCTAGTGGCATTCCACCGAGTGTACATGAGGCTTGGGATCCAACGATGCCAAAGAAGCCCTGGGGCTCTGACCGCGCACCGAGCAGTGCATATAGCAGTAGCACAGCCAGCGAGAGCTTGTATCCGACTGGTCTTGGAGCGCCTACGACCAACCGACTAGCCATGGGCATGTCAAGACAACCTCCGTTAGCCGTAGCTTCTGTGTCAACGGACATGAGCTGGCTCAACCTAGGAGATAACGATAGGTCTACTAGCAACGGTCAGTCATACCGCTGAAGCGACTGACGACTCTGCGATACAACGTCTCTTCTGCCTTGTTACACAACTGTCTGATGATCTGCTACGAGTACTTTCGACGTCTATTCTTGATACCTGCCTTTACTTTCGATAAGTTCCAGCTCAGTGGTGGAACGCCCATCAACCAATCATCGTTTATCGACAATTCGTTTCTATACATCGCAACCCGGACCACATCCGCAATCCTATTCTTCACCCTCCTTTGCATCGGGGAGAAAAGGCGTCAGGACGTTTTTTTATCTTTATTATACATTGCCCTGAACATAGTTATCGCATAAAATCACCGGCGTGTCGCGAGCATTGTGTCGTTTATCGCTTCTGTATATTGCTTAGGTCCTGGGCGATCATTCACTTTTTCCATTGCTTTTCTGCATCATTTTATAGCCACGTCAGGTGTCGACGGCATATTTCACCCATCTTTGTTCATAGAGTGCCCGGCGCCCCGGTCACCCTCGGCCTTCTGGGCACGTTCATTCGTTTTTTATCATTATTGTGCTGCATGATACCAAAAGACAAACCCTCGTGTGTACTGGAGGTGTAATGACGGAAATAAGGAGATTAGAGAAGAGAGATGGTGGAAAGTTTAGGGGGGGAGGCAGCGGTCTGATAAGCTAGCTGATGGCTGATGGGATGGTGTGTGCTGCGTCGGTAGTGGAAGACAGGAAGAAGTCTGTCTTGAGCTTTGTTGTTGGGGAGATGAATATGCATCTTCCACCATTTGTGTACTGGATCTCGATATCTCGTATTCAGCGCCTTCGATCTGGGTAGCCCATAACCATCCACTTGGAACAACCGAGACAAATGAGAAATTCAAAGCATTACATTACATTGCATGTGCACTAGTCCTTGCGCCTTCTCCCTCCTTAAGCGTAACAAGTTGACTTCGTGCTCTCTCGGTCAAAACGTCGTGTCATTGCCGATGCTATTAGTTTCTAGCATACTGTCTGTCTGCCTGTCTGGTCCGTCCGTTCCCAACGAAGTTTAACACGAGCTAATACTACCACATCTAGTAGTCGGCCGGCGGTTACTTACGTACGAAGATGAGAGATATTCAGTTGCTTTTTGAAATTTGCTATCTCGACCCTCTCATCGTTGAAGTCAGTTACCTAGTTAGTAGGTAGTTACCTGCTCTGCGCAATCTTGACATTCTGTTCCACATCTAATCTTCGTGTGTTGGGTCTCCCATATCCCCATATCCGGTCCGATGAACCGATAATACTCACAAAACAAAGTGAACCAAACTCAAGATGAGCCCAACCCATTTTTCCATAGCCCGTCTGTATTCTTCCGCAAACCAAAAGAGAGCAAACATCGCCACCTCACTCATCCTAGGGTTCTCCGGCTGCGCAGCCTCACTCAATACTTAGGACAGCCTTAAAACCTTGCGATCTATCCATCGTCACCTTCCATGGTAGTAAAATAATAATGAAGACCAATTAAGCATATATTAAAGAACAGTAAGAAAAACTTATTCAGGTGTGGTATGATGGTAGCAATGACCCGACCAGCTAGCTGCTCGCGAAGCCGCAAAGTACCAGAGTTGGTGAATATCCGTACACGTACAAAAGAGACACAATGTCTGAACAGAATCAAAATGGCTCGTGGCCCCTCCGCCCTGTTGTCCGTTATTCATCAATAAGTTGCATGACATATGCACCGAGCAACCAAGTAGTCCACCAACGCCAGAACACCAACCGCGCCACCGATTAATTCATCTAGTCTCTGACTATCGCCTCCTCGTCAATGAATTATTCGTAGACGGGCCGCGGTTCCTCCCACTTCTGATGCAAGTACGACTTGTCCGCTGATACTGGTGAGTCCTCAGACTTAACATCCGGTCCCCACGAGACACGCCCGCTCCTGCGGCGTCTGCCGCCGCTATCCCCGGTTGTAGGGCCGATCCATTCCCACGCCCTGCCCACCTCACCGCTGCGGCCCTCACGCTGGCTAGTACGGACGTTGCTATTCTGCTCAACAACAGCTTTGACGCGCTGCCATATACGCTCCCGTTGACGGAGCGAATGCGTAGACCGCAGAATGTCATCACGCAGATTGGGGAGGAACAGCCAAGGATCATCCATATCATCCTCATCATAACCTCGCTCTTTCTGTTGAGCAAGGCGGTCGAGGACTTGGTCAACGAGTGTAGGCACCCGCGCCGCAGCAGCCCGATCGGCTAAGAAGTGCGAACGCCCGTAAATGACCGTCGCGATGAGCGCAATTACAACGCTAATCTGGAAGCGATGTCTTGCCAGTCCGAGCCGGATCGAGCGCCGGATTGCGCAGGTGAGCGGAACGCGAGCGAGAGAGGTGGACGATAGGAAGGTGTTTGGAACGGCGCTGGAATTGGACGTTCTATGGGCACGACGGGTTTTCTGGTTAGTTTAAAGGTTTTGTCAGATAAATGCTATTGAAACGAGTGAATGCATAGGCAGAAGGGCGAAGGATATGCGACATGGACAAACATGGCAAACATAGGGGCCTTAGACCTACTCCTTAATCTCGACCTGAACTTCCTCACGCTGTTTGATCTCGCCAATTGCCGAACCCCAGAGATCCTCAAATTCCTGGTTCGACATCTTTCGACTCTTCTTTTTGTTGATGACTTGCTTCAACTCCAGCTCCTCTACCGCCGGTGTGTCGACTATGGTGCCTTCTTCATCGATTGGTTGACGACATTCATACTTCGCGGTCCTCTCTCGGAGCTCCTCGATTGCTCTATCAGCAACTGCCTGAACTCGACGGACCTTCTCACCGTCAGGCTCGCAGGTAGGGGGTAGAGGAACGACACCACCCAAGGCGAACGGATGCGGCTTAAGAATGTAATCTTGCTCGCAGCGGACGGAGTAATCGCTATAACAATATGCATGAGGGGGGCAGGGTTCACACTCAGGTTCTAGCATGTCGATAATTGATTGCGGAACACTGATCTGCTCGGGGAGAACGGACTGTGCCCATTCTGGAACTTCGATTGCAGATGGAATCGAGCTGACTGTCTGTCCGACGCCACAATAGCCCACAGCGATCTTCTCTTGCCGATACCAACCGGCATATACACCTAGTATGGTAATCAGAAGCATGGAAATGGGCGTTTTCTTGCTCATCTTGCTCGAATGGCGGCTTTGTCTACCAGGTACAGCGGCGGTCCGGCTATTGACAGCTTCCTCAGCTGCGAGCTCCAGTTGCTCTTGAGGGGTAAATTCTTCCCCGGCCTCGACTGTAGGTGGCTCTGGTGTCTCAAAACGGGGCTCGGGCGTCTTGCGGCGGGTAAATCTAGGTGCAGGTACTTTTAAAACACCATAGTTGGTAGGCTCGTCATCGTCAGGGAAGCCGTAGTTATCCGTTCCCCCACGAGCGCCCTTGCTTGTACTTCGTGATGCATTGTGGCTAGTAGTCCTCCTACGATTGCTGGGAGTTTGATCCGCTATTGCTGGCGAGCTCCCACTCTGGAAGGGGTTATCTGAGGTGAAGACATCAGAAGTGCGCCTGAAAAGACCATCTGACTCCTCGGTTTTGAGCTTGGGTGTGGCATCTCCACGTGTTCTTTTTAGCACGGCACTACCGTCTAATTCTGAGCCGGTTTCTGTGTCGGAAACTTGGAAATTACGGCTTGGCAGCCGTGACGATCGCTTCGACGGGCTGCTCGGGACTGGAGGAGGCATCGGTGGGTCGAAGTCGGGCTCTTCCGACTTGACTCGAGCGGATGCTTTCCTCGGCGATCGTGATCTTCGGATACTTGCGGGTGGGGGAGGAGGCGGCGCGAGGTCTTCGTGCCCATCAAATGGGTTGCTGCTGCTGCTTACTGAGTCGGCATCAAATATGCCCCTACTGGAACGCTTTGCGCGGGCTCTAGCAGCGAGTATCTTTTTCGACTGTGGCACGATTTGGTCGTTGAAAATGTCAACTAGCTGTCCCTTCTTGGCGCTTGATGAATACGAAATATTATGGGCAACCAGGATGGATCTCAAGCGTGGGATGGTCAAGCTTTTGGGATCAAACCCGGGCTGGAGATAATCCGCTTCAGAGTCAGACATTGTGAACCTGATGTTGTCGCAAAGAATTCAAAAATGATGGAGGATGCGAGAAAGCGCGGGTTATGAAAGAAATAAAAAAAAGTAATGATGCGGACAAAGGGTGCAGTTGCAGTTGCAGTAGCTAGTAGCAGCAGCAGTAGCAGCAGCAGCAGCAAGAAGCAACTTCCTACTTCCTACTTCCTTTCGCTGCCTTCAGAAGGAGAGACAAAAGTGGCGCCAAACCTCCCTCGTGCTGTAGAGAAACAGCGAGGGACAGAGCGGCAGCTGAGTGGCAGGAGCGCAGAGTCGCACTCTGGGAAAGCTTCAACGCAAAGGAAGGCACGAGGTTGTGTAATCTTGTGTGTACAGTTTAAAGTTTATGATAAGAAGCGGCGGTGGGGAAGTTGTCACTGTGTTGATGAAAGAACACAGTGGACAAATTGCTAAGTTAAGACGGTTGCAGTGGCAACCAAAGCGGACTATTACATGTGTACGGTATATGGTCTAAATTTCGTACTGTCTGACATATGCCTCTCCTTTATAAGGATAGACCCCACTTTATCATATATATCTACCTACTGCATATATCCATAACTAACATTGTTGAACGGTACACTAGGTAAAGCTTTCGAGACTGGTGATATAACCCCAGCAGCCACGACTAGGAACAACAAGTTATACTCATTCAGAATGTGATAGCAGGACAAAATAATAAGAGCTTTTAAGGCAAAACTATCCGGGCATAGGGCGCGGAGTAGGGTACTGGCCAGGCTAATCGCAGACGCGTAATTACACCGACACACCGACAGCCTTCCTATCAGGAGCGGTAGGGATATTCACATTGAAACATACCTAAAAGAGTATTTCCCTCCACTCGAGGTTTGAATGCTCTTCGTAAAGCTAGCCTAAAACAATGATAAATAAACATGCCTGGAGTATAGTCAGAGCACGCGGCTTACTCGAAAGGCTCCGAAGTTGAGTTGCCAGAGTGTATTGATGGAGATGAAGAGCTACAAATAACCATAAGTCTGACAAGGCGGCATTCAAAAATCATGTGTACGTCGTCCAAGTAGCTGCACTCTTCCTGTGTGGCAATCTTGTGACCTCGAGGAAATGCAACGAGTTTCAAGGCTGAAGTGGTGTTGCAGAGTTTGCGCAGTCCCTTGAATTCCGATTTACTTCAGGAGGTTTGTCTAATAAGTCTTACTCCTTGCCAAATGCTGCGTGATATGCGTGGTCTCGACTGACCACTTGTCCATATTAGTCGAGAACAATTCTCTCTTGGCCACGGAGATTCGAGGGTGTTTTAGATCGGTAATATCCAAGCAGCCCAGATCGTCGTCTACTACGGTGGTCGGTACTGTGTCAATGCAGCCGGTCCAAGTGCCGAGGCCCATCTCTTCAAATACAAGACGTTGTAGCTGTAGAGTTCCGTTTGTTTTCCATTCCAGATGTTTGTACTGCTCGTATCCCCTCCCATATAGTATTTCGAAGATGGACTCGTGCGCATAACTAATAAGAATAAATAGCATTCCAATGACGAACGTGAATATCAACCAAAAGAGGCTGAATGACGCATATGCTGTACTTCGAATCTTCTGCCGCTATTCTTGAGTTTTTGGCGGAGTTTATCTCGGAGAAAACAGATGATTCAACTTACCTGGTTGTTGCAAAAGTTCTTTAGATCTGAGCTAGTGAAGTTCAGTCTTTCTGCTAGATCTGCTGAGCTGGTTGGGCCATAGGCAGTGTCCAAAAATGATGCTTGACGGACTGCCATGGTTATATCCCATAAATGTGCCATGTCAAGTTGCCATTCGTTTGGTTCCAGGGAAACTTGCACGCCATGGAACAGATGGCTTTGTGAGAGCAAACTCGTTGGTCCCAGAGCATTTACTATAGTATCAATTGCTAGTTGATCTGGGGGGAACGCTGTCTTTACGAAATAGGAGAAAAAAGCCGCCGCATCTGTCTCGATAGCGTTGAGCATGATATCGTCATAGGTTGTGTCGAATAAGGGAGCAGCGCCTGCGACAGCATCGGCGAGGCTCGCCAGTGGCCCACATCTGCTGGCTCCTGGGGATGCAGCAACGCAGAACTGATATTGGTCTGCACATCCCATAGGCGACGCTGGCTCTAAAGGATAGTAGTCCCCGCGACCAGTTGTCTCGTTGGCGTCTACTGGTGCTCCATTGGGTGGCGCTGCTGCCACGCGATACCATATATCCTCTGATGGCTGCTGGAATGTGACTCCGTTTCCCGATAAGAAAAGAAAGTAGATATCTGCATCTCGACGATCAATAGAGTCAATTGGCTGCATTGATGCATCTATTAGCCCGTCTTTAACAACGACGGTTCGTGCCCCAATAGCCTGGACTTAGCAGATGTTCTCCATTATATGACGGGCAACATGATAAAATAGGCTAATTCCGATATTGAATATTGTATAGACTTACTGTATATCAAAGTTGACATTGAAAACCACAGAGTCCTCAGAAAAAGGAAAGGAATATTGAGCCTCGGGCGATTTGGCCGAAAATATATAATCTTTTCGTTCTCCGTCTCGATACATGCTGCCATAGTGGTATAGGGTCGCCTCTCCGAAGGAAGTGTTTTTTTGACTCGTAAAGTCTTTTGTGGCTAACGGGCCGCAGTGAAGAACATTCCTCCATAGAATTCTTCGGTCAGCCGGAGTGTTAAGACCAAGATGATCATGGCTACTTAAGAAGCCTGTATCAATACGCAGGTTCGCCGAGTTTGCGCGACATAGGACATCTTTGAAAGGGCACGGTGCCTTTTCGTCTATGCTCCCTACAATTTTTTTCGTAACAAATCTGGCGCATTCTAATAAGCTAGCAGTGCTATTCAAATAACATTCTTAGGCATAAATAGCCGCACTGCTCGCCTTTTGAGCAACGTAAGCATTTGGCGCAGCATTATTTGCTATTTCTAGAGGC
Source organism: Xylariaceae sp. AK1471 (assembly GCA_023159215.1). NCBI lineage: Eukaryota > Fungi > Ascomycota > Sordariomycetes > Xylariales > Xylariaceae > Xylariaceae sp. AK1471. The sequence goes on from JAJKLI010000026.1 coordinate 458,125, forward strand.
TTGTTATAGCCGCAATTAGAACTTTTAATTAGCACCTCGTTGCCAATTGCCGTTGAAATGCGAGACGAGTAGCCGCCAGCAACGGTGAAGACAGCAACGCAGAATGCTGCGACCAGCACTGTGACGAGCGGACGAAGCCCTCTTCTCGAGCGGCGGTTTGCCCACATTATCTTAAGAAGCAGCACGATTCCATCTTCGGCACTTGAGACGTTACGCAGTATTGCCTTTTCCGAAACAGTGGGTTAGCTTGGCTATCCCGAACAGCTCCTGTCTGTATATTTGGGAGTCTAAGGTGTGAAACGAAGGAGACACCGATTGAGCCTTTTGCGGAATATAGGCCCTGACGTCGAGGATTAACATGGAGATAATCTATTACAACCACTCACTTGATGCTGATAGTAGATGACGTTCTGTGGGTTTGGTGTGGAACACGCTCGGTGAAAGATGAAGCATAAAATCCTCCATGCCCGGCTTCCTACAAATGCAATAAAAAAGGCTATGAATGCGATAAGTAAGTCGGAATCTTGTCGCTCCAATGTTAACGTAGTTCCCAGTAAGTGCCCACGAGACCAATTAGTCCAGACGCCAACATAGACAGGATATTGACTGCTTGTGTCTGAGATAGTCTTCATGATGATAAATGTCAATGACAAGAAAAGACGCGTATTATTTTCATACAAGGAGTTTGATTAACGTGTTTGTTTCACGGGATCAAGTCAGATTATGTAGATGATGGCGCCCAGCACATTGTTATGTCTCCATGTAGTAGAAGAATCATGATAGGACTTCAAGAGCTCAGAAATCGCCCCTACCGATTGATATCACCCTTACGCCCATACGTGAGACGGAACAGCAGTGGCGCCGATCCTTCTGTACAGTAACTCAGTGTTCGTGTTCTGCTTAGTCTATATCAACACGTGCAACACATAATTCTATTTTGGTTATTGCCCTATGTCTGTACGTATCGCTCGATAGGGGACCACAGTGTAGTTTAAAGGCGATACTAGATCTGCTGTACCTATATATAGTCAGCTGGTACCTACCATATTCTTTCATGAAATACATACTTAAATTGGGATGTATTTGTCGGTAGGTTATACTCTAGAGAGTAGGGTTCGTACGACCGAAAGGTCGTACGGAGGGTTAATGGTAGGGGGTTCAATATTTATTGATCAAACAGCTACCAAGGTCTGGGTAGGTATAGGTAGGGCACGCGGACTGCGTGCGTATATATAGACTAAGTAGGTTACGTGCTTCCGTTCGGCTTTCGGAAGCCGTTTGGAGCCGTACGACTAGTACTATGGTTATTGTTCCAACAATATTTTATATAACCTTCGGACTGCACTTTTTTATACCATGATAATGAAAGTTGTTGAAGCCAAAATAGCCTCAAGTCTAACGGGTTGTAATTGATATATTCGTACTTAAATTACATATAAAACGTGGTTATTACAGGAGAATTGGCTAATTAGTTGATCTCGCTTTATTATATTAAGAGGTTCGAAGTTAATTAGTGCCTAAGCAATTGCACTCCTTGAGGCTGTTACGCCCTATTGCACCTTTTGAAAGCTATTGCAGCCTCATCGCAACTTTTTGTGAAGGCTTGTAATTGCTGCTAAAGCTGTTATTCGTAGTCGTAAGGGTAGTGTTCGATCTATACAAGTGGATGGGTTAGGTGCCTTCCAGCTGGCCAATGAAAATCATGGAGAGCCTTTCGATTAACACTGTACGTCATCTTATTTTTAGCTTTGATGATACAGCACCCGTGGCGATGGTACTGAATCCTTCCTCACAAGGCTTCTCATTGGAACAGAACACCGATGGAGTTAATTTCTCCATGGCATTTCAGGGCAACCTCGATTTGCATGCATGTAAGATCAGATTTGCATACAGGTCAACGAATCAAAATCTGTAAATATCTTGTCATTGTCCATATTGCGATTTTACAGTCAGACTCATTTCCAGGTGTATACCTATGACTGGCTGCAGATCGTGACGTCCAATCCCACGGGTCTGGAGAACCGTAAAGTAAACCTTCCCAGAGACCGCACTCGTATATGATATAAATCAGGTTAATAATCTTATTGATCTCTGTGTAGCTCAAATTACCGAACCCTAAACATAGCTGATCTCAGATGGTGTATGGATACGAGGGAGACATAGATATGAGGCCTGCAGCAGAGTTGCCCTAATGCCCCTAGGATTGGAGTATGTTGAACATCAACCATACTGCAAACTGAGAGCACAAGGTCAAAGAGAGCTATGAAAACTAAGAAATATTATCTTCTAGACTTTAAGTCTGTCTATGTACTGAGTAAGTGGAGAATCCTGCGGGCTGATCTGACTGATCGGAGATCTACGAAATGACAGGTCGACAAGGCCCACTCGTACTGCAGGGGTGATCGCGAGGCTCGTTGCCTGGGCTAAGCCGCGGATCTTCCATAAAGTTAGTAGTGATGGGCTGAGTTTCGAGGGCAGGGTGAGACGGCTGGATTATCCGCAATGCCATCATTTGTCGGACTAGCTATTTTAATTAAAATAGAAATGTGAAGCTCGGTCAGCTTTCCCATCATGCCACTACTGCTCACTGGATATGCGCGCAAGAATTACGCCTTATTCTTGTATTGCGTATAGCAGACTAGTCTTTTAAGTGCCGCGTTGGTCTAACTTAGGCACTCCATAACATTTATAAGTAAATGCAAAAACAACCATGTATTCGTATACTCCGCAGTATGTTAATGACTGGCCATGAAACGTGGCGATGGATACCTAACATTCTCGCTTTCATCATCTTGACGATCCCGTGATAGCGGACCCATTCGTTTTGCTCTCGCTAGATTCCGCACGTCTCAAATACACATCCATGCAGAACGATTGAAGAGCAGTCCCCTGGAAACAGGTCATGAACGGTATCACAGATTTAGCATAAGCCTACATGAGGAGTACGATTCGTTTATATAATGCGATGAGCTCGACGAGCCAAACCCTTTGAACGAGAAGCATTGCTATGACTCGGACTAGAAATGTTGTTTGGTTCATGTTGGAAATGGCAGCGTGGCGTCTCGCTCTTATATAGCCAATTTCCTGGCATTTGACTTTGAAGAGAGTTTGAACTAGAGGGCTATTGAGATCATACACGTCAATTAGACTTTGGTGTTGAACCTTTAGTTACGCTATGATCTTGTTTTCGCTGGCGGGGGGAGAGGGGGGTTGTTAAATAATACTGTGTCATAGCTGTTTTGGCCATATATCTGCCCTAGCGGCATTGAGCCTATGCGCTATCGCCCACATTCGAAATACTATTAGTCCATCCTTAACGTTAGGTTTCCTTACATTACTCCGTAATTACAGGAAACCTCCGGCCATATAGGCGAGTTTTAATGTAAAAAACGTACCGGGTGAGAACTGTTTTACCCCAATGTAAATATGCCCCCATTCATTATGATACAGCATACCATACATCATCTTTTCAACATTCGCATCGTGATATCTATTACTAGTACTGCACCCATCGTGCCTATGAATAACAGGGTAACACAGCGCGTGCAGCATACCATATTGATATATAACTCCAAATAGTTAGTTCCATTAGGTATTGAAAAGCCGGAACTCAGTAGCAGAACACTTCTCCAACCTTTTAACGCCGTTCAATGCCGTATGCCCCCCTCCTGGTAAGTTGGCCGTGGACGAGTTCCGCCAATCAGCTAAGCCGTACTTCCTCAGTTCTTGACCCATGCTTCTTAACAGGTTACACGCTTTAATTCGTCAAGTTGTGGCTGATGTTGTTTCTTGAAGCTTCTTCTCGGCTTCTTCAGCCCGCTTGTTGGCCTCAGCGAGCTCCTTTTGCAGGTGTTTAATATATTCGATCGCCGACTCTACCGTACTCGCCTTGCTGTTCGGCGTGTTTGATTGTTTGCTGTCGGTCCTATCCCCATTTATATTATCACCGTCCCCTTCGCTGGTTTCTTTAATAGTACCCTTGGGGAGTAACGTCGCAATCTCTTGCAACGCAGAGTTGATTCGGTTCCGCCGCCCTTGTTCAGCAATCTTATGCGATGTTCGCTTCGAGGTGAGGTTTGTAGAGAGCTCGCTAGGATAGGTCACGCCAGGCATAGTATTTCCTTCTAGGATTCTTTGATAATTCGACTTGGATGCCAAGAGTATTGAGGCCGAATCCTCGCTTGATAACCCGGGTGTACCTGGTAGTAATGGTTTGATATTCGGTGAAATTTTGGGCAGTAAAGCTGGAGAGACAGAGCTGACACTAGCTCGTTTCTTACCACCTTTTGGCACTATGAGCGGTGTCTTTTTAGAGGCAGGGGTGGAGGATCGGGGGGTAAGCTGAGGACTTTGACTGGTCGAAGCAGATTGGTTTGATTTGAAAGCAAGAGGTGATGGTAGAGGTTGGAGCGGATTCATTTTCGGGGTCTCTACGTCGGGAGATAGACGAGGTGGCTCTCGAGTGCTTATTAGCGATACCTTTGGTTCTGAAGAAATGATCGAATTGATCGACTCCGGCAGCTCAAAGTTCTCGATGTGCTCGGGAGCATTAGGATCCGTATGACTTGGGTCTGCCGTCTGGTTTCGAGGCGAGATTCTAAAGAGAGAGGCAGGCGTTGCTGGTGATGGCAGCCCATTCTGAGACTTCAACGGCAGGGCTGGCGTAGGTTTATCGCTGTTCTGGGGCGCTATGTAGGGAGATTGTCGTGCTGAGCGTGGTAATGGAAGTGGTGGGGGAGGCATTTCGAGGGCTTCAGGCGAGACAGAGGCATTCTCTGATTCTTCGTTTGAAGATGCAGAAATAGACTTGGGCTTAGGAGCTGCTTCTGAGCCCTCGGCTACTACCTCTGCCAGCTCACTCAGAGCCTGGGCGTTCATCACTGGTGTCGAGGCTGTCTTCTTCCTCTGTGGTTTCGTAATCGGGGATTGGCGTACCTTGGGCTTTCTCCTCGACGCATTATTCTTGCGTAGCTCCTTAGACACACTCTCAGTTGCTGTTGGGGCTGAAACAGACTCCACCTCCATCGCAGCCGGCGAATTGGTAGTTTGGCTGGTGTGACCCGAATGCCTCGGATCGTAGAATAATGCCGAGTCCGGCTGTGCATGTAGCGCTGGCGATGTTATCGGACTGAAGTATGCACTAGGCACCATGAACTGATGATCTACCGGAAACTGAGCGTCTAGTGGGGTCACTGCAGGAGACACCAGTGGCGTAAAGGCCATCTTTTAGAATGTTAGCAGACCGCGACGTAGTTGGATAGAATCAAACGTACATCCTGTTGTTCCTTCATCTGTTGATATCCTTCAAACATCCCGGATGGGTGGCCATGGTCTTGTGAGGTGTAAAACTGACTTGCTGCCTGCATCTCGAGACTCTGGGGGGTAGGGGGCACTATGTTCCGTTGCTGCTGTTGCCGAGCGTAAAAGGCAGCCTGCTGCTGTTGTAATCGTCTCTGCTGCTCCTCAAGTTGACGTTGTTGCTGTTGCAGCCTCTGATGCTGCAGAAACTGTATCTGAGCGTCGATTTCCGAGATGGTATCATTGGGTGTATGTTGGTGAGGCAGAATCTGCGAGGGGACCGTGGGATGACTCGGCGCAGATGTCATTGTAGAGATTTGACTGTGCACTCCCATATTGCTGTGTGCAACAACCGAGGATACATTTGCATCGCTCATGGGAGTATCGGCTGTATCGCGATGACTATGTTGCATCATGGAGGGGCCATTCTGGGCATTGAAGTCGTGATAGTCGAATTGCATCGAGTCGCCCATGTTGGACATGCCGATGTCGAAGAACTGCTGGAAGTCATCGTCACCCGTGGAGGACATGCTCTGATCTTGGCCATTCCAGGCGGCCGAGTTTATCATGGCCATTTCTAGTTCGGAAAGCTCTCGGAAGCCTTCTGGGACACCCCAGCTCGCCGTACGGATATAGAATGCGGCTCGCCGAGGTTTGCGACACGTTGGTGAGTGAGGGGCTTATCGCCGAGCGGGTTCGTGTCCTCAACTGCTCTGCAGTTTGCTTTGAATGAAACTAATAAGGTTTGCTGCGGTAGTTCATTGCATTTTCCAATATAGGTAGGTAGGTAGGCAAGTTGGAGCAAGCAATGCGCACTCAGCGCTGGTTTCGACTCGGTAACCAGATCCGAGGTCGTTTGGGCGACGGGATGGTGCGGCGGGCGGGGCCAGGGTATGCGATAAACTTCGATTCTGTATCACCGAATTCCGGGATCGTTGTCCGGGGTCGGGAAAAGAGAGGACGAAGACGAAGGAGATGATGTTGTTGACCAAAGCGACTAGGCTACGGCCAAATACTGGCGAGGGTCGGAAGAAGGACTGAAGTGATTGAATGCCACCAGTACAGTAGTCTACCGACCTACCGCAGCAGACCATTGTATGGAGTAGTTTATTAGTGGTGTGGTGCATGAGAGGAGCGCGTGGGGAACTTTTGAAGGGGGAGTGGGGGTGGGATATTTCTTTGCTGAAGATGATTCAACTTTATTGGTTGTGAACATGCGATTTCCCTTGCATGCCCTCCGAATGGACCAGGTGGGGCCTGTTCTATGTACTACTACTACCTCAGTACATGTAGAACTGCTAAAGATGGCATTTCGAGCAACCTACAACCAACAAGACAAACGTAAAAATTTTACGGCTCCATCGCTTTTCGTCTAGTCTTTCCCTTTCGAATAAAATATTAGCAAAACTTGAGCAGATTAGTCTAAATCAATTAAATCCAAACCAGTACAGAAGTTACCAGGTTACTTTCTGTGATATTTGAAATTCCTTTAAGCAGACAATTCGAAGAGTGTATTAATGCCAGTCCAGGGAGTACTAGGTATGTGCTTGGTACAACCCAAGTTAAAGTTGTTGAGATCTGCTACCCGAACAGTACATAAACGGATATGGTAGGTAGCACAGCTCACATGAAGCATCAGAGTAAACTTGAAGAGTGGATATTCATTCAGCTGTGAGCGGCCCCATAAGTCCACGAGACTGATGTGCATGTGGGGTTGTATTTACTCGGATAAATGCATGAACCCTACAACACCCCTCTATTGATTTCTTTCCACGTGAGGATTGTACATACCTACCTCAGCTGACAGCCTCACAGACTCACAGACTCAACATCTGACTAGTCATGCCAAGATATAACCCGCCTTCGCCATGGATACGGTCACCGGAAAAATTGAGCGGCTGAAGGTGCAGATCTCGAAGACAGAGGATGAACTGCAGCAGCTGAAGGCCCAACTAGCCGAACTTGAGTCACCACCATTAGAGGCACAAGCACAAGGCCAGTCTACAGTAATATCGCTAGAATGGAAATGGCCGCTCAAAGAAGAAGAATACGCCCGCTACGGCCGTCAGCTCATCCTGCCCTCTATCGGCATTAAGGGCCAGCTACGCCTCAAGTCCGCAGCCGTCCTCATAGTCGGAGCCGGGGGTCTCGGCTGCCCCGCCGCGGCGTATCTTGCCGGAGCCGGTGTAGGGACCCTGGGCGTCATGGACGGAGACACGGTCGAGGTCTCAAACCTGCACCGCCAGATTGCGCACAGCACCGCGCGGATCGGCTTGAAGAAGGTCGACAGCCTTGTCGAATACTGCCGGGGTCTCAATCCCGAAGTCACATACGTTAGCTTGGACGAACATCTCACGCCACAGAATGCCGAGGACGTCGTGAGTGCTTATGATGTGGTCCTTGACTGCACCGACCATCCTACTTCCCGCTACCTCATCTCCGATATCTGCGTCTTGCTTGGAAAACCACTCATCTCGGCGTCGGCGCTGCGAACCGATGGCCAGCTGATCGTATTGAATAATCCACCGGCCCCCCAGGGTTCTGCGGATGGGGGCCCGTGTTATCGATGTGTGTTTCCGAAACCACCGCCCGCCGATAGCGTTGTTAGCTGTGGCGAAGGCGGGATTCTGGGCCCGGTAGTAGGAGTCATGGGAGTACTGCAGGCGCTTGAGGCAATCAAGCTGATCGCTGCTGGTATTGATAAAGAAGCTAGCTCTACGGTCAAAGAGCCTACTACACCAAGTCTACTACTCTTCTCAGCCAACTCACCAACACCATTTCGATCGATCAAGATGCGGAACCGACGACTGAATTGCTTCGCCTGTTCAGCCGCGTCAACGCTCACACTGAAAGAACTAAACTCTGGGTCACTAGATTATGTCCAGTTCTGCGGCGTCATAACGCCTATTAACATGTTGCAGCCGGACGAGAGGATAAGTGCTACATATTACAACTCTATTCTGGCCGACCCAGTCAAGGAGAAGAGCCTGTTACTTGATGTTCGAGAGAAAGAGCACTTTGATATCGCTAGTATTCCCGGGGCTATCAATGTTCCCTTTTCGACTTTCCAATCAAAAAGTAGGTCAACGTCAAATGGGGATACTCCTCATCCGGACTGGCTTCCAGAAGATGTAGCCTCAGATGCGCCGATCTATGTTGTTTGCAGAGTCGGAAATGACTCGCAATTGGTGGCGAAGAAGCTTAAAGATATGGGTTTCGACAAGAATAGGGAGCGATTCATAGGAGATATCAAAGGGGGTATGAAAGCTTGGAAACTCGAAGTAGACCAGACAATGCCCTTCACATAGCAATGCAAATTGATCGAGTGGAAGGTCCATGCGGACAAGTAGGTGTAGTTGGAGACGAGGATTGTTCATATAATTGACCCTTCAGTGATTCCTGCTCATAATGATACATTTTTGAGGGAGAGGCTCCAAACGCCGTCCCAAATCGAATCCATGCGTATTGACATACCGAAACCTGCTGCTACAGTTTAGAATGAGCACGTCCTAAGTCGACTCCGTAGTTTGTGCTGTCTTTTGCACCCTTTCGGCACTACCCGCTAAGGCCCTATCAATATTATACAGCCTAAACAAAGCTTGTCCGCTTCTTGTTGAAAGCCCTTTGGTCCTTCAACCACTGCCTATAGCCAGCCACACTCGAAATCTTCTCACCGTAGAAGTCCGGTACTAAAAAGTGCAGCTCACATTAGCACAGATCCTGATAGTGCTAACTCATGCATCAATCCCAACAGAAAATAGACTTACCAGCATTCCCGCTCAGAGAGCTGTTGCTGGGATCAACGCGGTTCTTCTTGATACGGTTGAAGAACTCGGCTTCCTTAATAGCCATAGGCCTCTTGACGCCACGCTTGAATAGGTGGAAAAGGGCAGACCCGAGAACTGGTCCAGCCAGCCAACCCAGACCCGCGAAGCTCAATGTGATTATACCGAGGGCGAAGAAGGGATCCATCGGCACCTTGCTCAGCAGCCAGTCCATGTTCATGTTCACGAGCAGCGTCGCACCGGCTGTACCACCCACAGCCATCGTCACTATGCTACTCGCAAGCTGAAACCGGCGCCGCGTCTTCCGCAGCTGGAAGAAGCTGTTCCAGTCGAGCTTTGGGGCTGGTGGTTCAGACGAGCCGGCTGAAGAGCTCGCCGTGGAACTAGATGCGGCCGACGTGGTAGCATTTCGCCGAGCGGCGAATTGGCACTGAAGCGATATTGGCTTGCGGGTGGTAGTCGGGAAGGAGATCTTGGTCGAGATCTGTTTTGATGGCACACGGGCGGTGCATGGCTGTCGGGCTAGCGGCACGAACGATGAGTAAGGGCAGCTTGCTCCTCTCGCGAAAGCCGTTTGAAGTTGCAGTCCTCGACTGCCTAGGGTAGCGAAACGCGCGGCGGCCGCGGTTGTCGTCGGGGTCAACATGGTTTCATCTACTGTCTTCTTAATTGTAAACTTTGCGCGTCGAATACGGTTGCGTGGATGTTAAGTGGTGGAGTGGAGAGTTTCTATCGTCACGGCGGGCTGTTGAAAGCTTGACGTCGTGTGCCTGATAAGCTTAAGCTGTCTCAGTCTTAGGCGGGATCGAAAAGTTCGGAGGAGCTTAGGGCACTTGGATCACCTTGAGGTCCTTGAGCTTTGGCTACCTAGGCTAGCTCGGGTTGGAAGGAATGACTAAAACCAACGGGTGTTTGACGTTGGCAATTGCGTAGTGCCAGCTGGCACAGTGCTAGACGGGACCTAACGACCTCCTTCCAGGTTTCCGTTAGGGCACCACAGCAGTAACAGCTGGAGAGTAGGTCGTGCCCCTCCACCCTCCACTCTCCAGCTTCTTATCTACCTTAGTAGTCTTCTACTATGTACACTCACTCCCTCTCTCCAACTAGAGAGAGAATGGGCCTCAGGATTCAATTACATTCCGTTCTTCAGTGCAGATCAATCATTCTCAGAACATGCCGATCGCACATGAATCTTAAGATCTATGGCCAGCAATTTTAACCCTAACTCTTTCTGAGGCGCAATTACAGCAGAGAAACAGGTTATTGGTACATTTCCGATCATTTCGATTTGATGGCCAAATACAGCTCCGGGGATGATGGACGGATACACGAAATGAGCTGGTTTAGTCTGGCCGAACGCTTAAGGGAAATATTGATGCATCCAATGTTGGCGATACTACACCAAGAGTAACGTGACATCCCGACTCTTTCATGGCAACACGAGTTGGAGTTGTGGAGGCTGCGGGGGGCTGACCTTACATCGTTCAAGTTCTACATTACATACATTACTTTTAATGCAAAACGATAATGGAATTTTAGCTCGAGAAACGCCACCCGAAAGCGCAAATACCACAACAATAAAGTAGAGAATGGCCTGGATCGGTCGGGCACAGAATGGCGCAGGTACGGTACGATGAGGCCGCCTGATATTGGATACTCCGGCAGGCACTCTTTACCCGACCCCTTGTCCACGGCACTCTATCGCAGAACCAATCGCTCTCCGCCCGGTCTGTAATGATCGACTTCGTGCAGGTGCGAGCTCACTAGCAGCACCGAACAGGCTGGGCAACTTTTTATTAAACTGCCTATTCAAGATAACCCAACCTTTTTCCATCGACAAGAGGAACCGGCATCATTATGTGGGGAAGCATGCATCGTGATATAGGTTCCACTCTCCAGCGTAACCTGCCACGAGGAAACTCTTGCTTCTAATAAGGACATTGGCACTGCGTTGTGATTTATCTTAAATGACACCCAGAGCAAGGAGCTCGCTCCCTCATACAATATTTAATCCCCCCTTCCCTTTTGAAGGTAGTGATTGTTACGATACTGGTATATTCAGCCCACGATGCGAGGATCCGGTTTACTGCTAGGGCTCTTAGGAGTCGAAGCAACCTTGGCTGCCTCGCTGCTTTCGAAGCCTGGTGATTCAGCAGTTATACCGTCATGGGACATTCAAAGCACCGCAAAGGTTGGAAATAACCTCCAAACCTTGTCTAAAGTCGGCGTCGATACAACATCATGGCACCGCATCAACGACTCGAGGTGTACTCTGATGGGATGCCTTATACAAGCAGGTGTCTACCATGAAGATGATTTGTTCTATTCAGATAACCTGAAGAAGTTTGATGCTAGCCAATTCCGAGTCCCTTGGGTGTATCGAAAGGAGTTCACTCTTGATCCAGACCCTGGCAAGCACTACCTCTTACGGACGAACGGCATTACTTCAAAGGGAGACATATTTATCAACGGAAGGCAAGTAGCCAGCAACCTGACGCAAGCTGGAGCTTACGGTGGTCACGAATACGATGTATCCAACGTCGTGAACAAGCAAAACGCCTTGGTAGTGCAGGTTCATCCCACAGACTACAACTACGACCTTGCTCTAGGATTCGTCGACTGGAATCCATACCCTCCAGACAATGGAACAGGAGTTTGGCGGAACATCGAGGTGAAGCAGACGGGAGCGGTAGCACTGGGACCTCTGCGAGTGACAACCGAAACGGACTTGCCAAAGGACGATTCCACTGCGCGCGTAACACTGAAATCGACAGCTCGAAACCTGGAGAATCGTGAAATTACGATTGCCCTAACGGGCAGTGTGTCTCTGGAATCCGGCCACAGCTACGACTTGAAACAGACCGTAAAACTGGGTGCGTTAGAGTCTAGGGAGCTGGTTCTATCAACCACATTGAAGAACCCTGCAATTTGGTGGCCAAAACAATGGGGCAAACAACCGCTGTATGCCGGCCAGGTATCAGTCTCGGTGAACGACAAGGTCTCTGATACTGTCAGCCAAACATTTGGTATCCGACAAGTCACATCCAAGGTGAATTCACATAACGACACTATATTTTACGTAAACGGCTTGCCTTTCCAGGTCATTGGTGGAGGCTACTCGGCCGATATGTTCTTGCGCTGGGACAGCGAGAAATTCATCCGGCAAGTTCAGATGACCTTCGGCCTCGGCGGCAATACAATTAGGCTTGAGGGAAAGAATGAGCACCCAGAACTGTACGAGATTGCAGATCGGATGGGATTGATGGTCATGGCGGGTTGGGAGTGCTGCGACAAGTGGGAAGCCTGGTCTTACAACGAGGATTTGGCTGTGAAATCGGAATGGACGGAAAAAGATTACGTTATCGCCAATGCGAGTGTGAAGCACGAGGCTCTGATGCAGCAAAGCCACCCCAGTATGCTGGCGTATCTGGTGGGGAGCGATTACTGGCCCAATGACCGCGCCGCACAGATTTACACCTCGGCCTTCAAAGAAGTAGGCTGGCAAATCCCAATTATTGCCTCCGCTTCTAAGAGGGGCTATCCAAGTATACTTGGACCTTCTGGCATGAAAATGGACGGCCCTTACGATTGGACTGCACCTAATTATTGGTATGATGTCGAACCATCCGAAGACCGACTTGGAGCAGCGTTTGGATTTGGGTCGGAGCTTGGTCCTGGAGTTGGGACCCCAGAACTTAGCAGTTTGAAAAAGTTCCTGTCCAAGGGAGACCTGGATGACCTATGGAAACAGCCAAACAAGGGACTCTACCATATGTCTACCAACGTATCATCGTTTTATGACCGCAAGATCTACAATGACGCCCTATGGGCACGTTATGGTGCGCCTGTGTCTTTGGATGACTACCTGCTGAAGGCCCAGATCATGGACTATGAAGCGACTCGGTCACAATTCGAAGCTGTCTCAGCTTTCTGGAGTAAAGAGCGGCCAGCTACGGGGCTTATATACTGGATGCTGAACAATGCATGGCCGAGCTTACACTGGAATTTATTCGACTACTATCTCCATCCGGCAGGCTCTTACTTCGGAGCCAAAGTAGGTGCGAGATCGGAACATGTAGCCTACGATTACCTCAAAAAGGCGGTCTACTTGATCAATCATTCCATTAACCAAAAAGGCTCAAGAAGTATTGCGGTGGATGTGATCGATAAGAATGGAAAAGAACTCTACAAAACCACGAAAACTATCGAGACTGAACCGAATACGAGCCGAAATGTCCTTGATCTATCAACTCCATTGAAATCGACTACTGATGTGGTGTTCCTTCGCCTCACGTTAGCAGATAGCAAGAGCAATACTCTCAGCCGAAACGTTTACTGGTTAGCCAAAGATTTGGATACTTTGGACTGGGAGAATTCTGACTGGTTCTTCACTCCTGTTACGAAATACGCGAACTACACAGCTTTGAACAAGCTGCAAAACGCCAAGGTCTCAGTCTCTACTCGGATTTCCAAGTCCGAGGAGGGGAATACTGTTACCCTCGAAAATCACTCTACTATTCCGGCTTTCTTCATCAAATTGAATTTAGTAGACAAAGCTGGTAAGGACATCCTACCAGTATTCTGGTCCGACAACTACGTCACGCTATGGCCACATGAGAAGCTGGAGTTGAAGGTCCAAGGTAAAGGGGCTGCAGCTGTACAGATCGGTGGGAGTAATATTGAGCCGGCCACGGTTTCAATCAAGTAGTCATCTGAGACATGAAAGCGAACCTTTGAGATACTTATTAGCTGATAATGATATGAGCATGCGCTTAATAACAAACGCGTGGACAACCTACCACTTCATAAACCCCAACCTGGCGCACGTTCATGTGCATGTGAACCTTGCTCGTACTATGCTTCGAGGAAAAACAACTTCATTATGAACAGCCTGGCTTGGCTTCAAGACGACCCATCAGACGTGCGGGCTGTAGGTGCGCTGTCTTGTCTTCTCTTGCTCAGACTCATCCAGTATGCGGAAGCGGAAGCGACGCAGACGGAGCATTATCGTGGATGCCATGCGGTAGTACCTCGCCCTCACACACCCCATGCTCAAGAAAAACTCGGCCGGCCTACTGGTGCAACATGACGACGTCTTCGACACAGCGGGATTCCCGGCGTTGGCCGCACGCACGAGATACACACCCACATGCAGTGACTTGTCGAACACCACCCGCAGAACGACTTGGACATTATTTGGAAGACCATGAACCTCATGAATGACTACCTGAGCTGGGATCCCAGCACGACGCGAACATGGCCCAGGGAAACCGGATACCGAACAAGATTCTGCTGAATGTATGATATGCTATTTGTAGAACTGGGACTACGATATTCGCTATCCCTGCACCGAAACACAGGCGATCTAGCACTGCGGACACAGACTCGAAAGGCGATTGACTTGCTAGCTACTTACCATCATCCTCCAGTCCTCCTAGAACCGTAGGTATGGAGTAACAGTAAGAAGCCATGGGAAAGGAACCTCGGCACCTCCGAACTACTGTGGCATGTGAACAGTCATGCCGACGTCTTCGGGCTGGAGCCAAGTTACGTGAGCCCCCGAGACCTGTCCTATAATTCGCAGATACCATCCTAACCTGCATCGCAACCATGCTGCACAGGAAATCATTCCTAGGCGTACCCCTAGTTCCTCGCCAACTCATTCACGACCACCGAGACGGAGGCCCGGCACGCATCTTCCTTATCCCGGGCAGCGCAGCCGTGAATATAGGCAACAACGACGAGAAGAACACCGTGTTTGTGTTAGTCAAAACGAATACGTACACGATCTCTGTCGCATCGCCCTTTACATTATATATGCGAAATTTCACATGGGCCGACTCTAAGAACATAATTAACGGCAACACTAAGGTAACGCCTGACGAATATGTGTTACAGAAAGTTACCGTACGGGCCAGCAAGAGCACTACGTCACTCCAGCTCTCGACGATTCCGCGGATTGTGCCGCGTGCCAATGGTACGGCTGCCATCTACTACGGGGCATTTCTCTAGGCGCTGGCCATCGACTACCATGCCGTCACGTCGGCGCCCATCTCATACCGCACGGAGGAAATCCTCACGTCAAACACGAGGGACCCTCTCGAATGAACCAAAGACTATCAGGTCACGATTCAGAGAGGAATTAAGCGAAACATTGCAATCGACCCCGCACAGATTAACGTTAACACGGCAAATAAGAGCTCAACTCTCGAGAATCTAGTCTGGGAGTTGGGCGCCCCGTCCATCGAGCTCTAGATCGGTGCTACTAAGATCGGGCGGCCTGTTGTAAGGGACTCACTGGTGGACCAGGGACCTTTCGACGCCAAGGCGAAGGAAAAGCCGTTTACAGTATAAATTGTGCCATATAGAAGTACCAAGTTGCACATGGCTCACTTCCCCGTGATGCAATTAGACAAGGTGCACTTGGATGCTTAAGATCTAGGGAATGAACTGCGGCCTCTTTTTGTCTAACTAGGTAGTCTGATCTCGGTTCCTTTTTCGTAAAACTGAGACCTTTCATCAAATATACATTGCCCTGAGAAGCGCGCGGCAACTGTTGAGAGTAATTCCCGTCAAATGGTGGTGTGGTAGCAGTGCTAATAAAGCAAAGAAGATCGATCATATCAAGACGCGGTGGGAGAGGTGAGAGCAGCAGTCGCATCAGCCACTTGTCGCTAGAACCACATATCGTTAGTGAATCTGATTTCACGGATTCATCAGGGCCAAAACCAGCTCTCTCTTTTAGGCTCGGGAACAGATGCATCTGCTGTAAGCAATCGAAGAAGAAGAGTTTACACTAACCTTCAAGTCGCGCAACTGAATCATGCCGACGGTGACAGCATCTTGAATCTGGTTGATATAGCCCTGAAGCTCATCGGTCTTCTTCATCAAAGCATCGAACTTGATCTTGTCCTTCGTCTCGTTATATCAGTTTCTGTATAATACGTATGGCGAAAAAGCTGTGGTGTCTCACCTCCTATCGTACTTGTCAGTACACCGTTTTAAGTAGGCTCAATAGCGTGGACGTAATTGGAACTTACAGATTGGGGCTCTTCGCTCTTGTTGATTTTCTCTGCTGCTTCTTTATGCATCGCGGCTTCCTGATCGTCCTGATACTCCTGCTTCGCTTTCTTGGCCCACGCGTCCTGTTTATGGGCGTCAGCTGATGTGTCATTTATTCGTTCCTTTGACAGCTAGTGAGCTTACCTCGGCTTGGGATTCCTCCATCTCTCTCTGTCTCTTCTTGCGTGCTTGTCTCTTCTGAGATGTGGTCATCTTTTCCATCAAGTTAGTATGTATACAAGCACGATCGATAGCTTGGAGGCCTTAGGATACTCACTGGCATGTTTCTAGCGGTATGTGTGGTGTTGATAGACGAGTTATGGAGGGTGGTTGTGGTGAGTGGAGCTGGAAAGAAGGCGAGAAGAAAGGACGAGAGGTTGAAGTATAGGTACGCTTTGTAGGTTAATCTTGTGTGTGACAACGCGTAATGTAGGTGGACACAGTCATATTGCTTTGGCAGGTGCGCCTGTGAAATTAAACACGCGTTTAGTTGAAGTAAGTGTAAGTAGCTGCAGGTACCTTTGCGTGGGTAACCGTTGCCGCGATCTCTTATGTCCCAGCAACTGCCTCACTTGAGTCCTGACATCTTTACTTCAAATGTTCAAGGCTACTAGATCGATACATGGGTACCTCTTAGGTAGGTACTTACCTACTACATAATAGGCACATGTACATATGTAGGTATGAAACACCACTCAATGTCACTTA
Organism: Xylariaceae sp. AK1471; assembly: GCA_023159215.1. Taxonomy (NCBI): domain Eukaryota; kingdom Fungi; phylum Ascomycota; class Sordariomycetes; order Xylariales; family Xylariaceae; species Xylariaceae sp. AK1471. The sequence goes on from JAJKLI010000026.1 coordinate 474,978, forward strand.
ACGACGTCATAACCTATCTAGGTAGCATACCTTCAGTGTCTGCCAAATACAAAGAGCCAAATACAAAAAGCCAAGGTACAAACTCTCTAGCATGGTACCTACTTACCTTACAGTTACTCCACCAAGCCAATCAAAAATGTGTATCCGGTGGTACGAAGCGTGCGTACAAGTCTTTATTAAACAGAACTTGGCATGTAAGAAATCATAGTTGCGTCTCAAACTGCCATTATCTGAAAGAGCTATATATTGAAATTCACAAATTGGTATTTAGCTCTTTGTTTAAGGAGTGGAAAAGAAGCCATGGCCAATTCGTTCAACATAAGGGTCTACTTAACAGTATTACAAGAACGTTTCCTAGCAACGTATGTAGGTAGTGCTGAAACCAGGAGTAGCGAATAGGAACGCTATTGTCCCTGAAGGTTTTAGATAGAAAAAAGCGAAAGTTGAGGTCATTTTACAGAGCGTGCCCATAAAGCACGAGAGTAAATACAGCTTATAGCAAAGTAGGGCAAAGTTCTGTGAACAGTCGTTCTCACTCCAGGGTGAATATTAGCGGCAGGACAGATTCCTTAGGTATGCTGGGGGAGGGACTCAGGCATACTGTAAGATTCAAGAGCCCTCTGATCCAACTGAGACAACGATAATTTTGCAAATGCTCTATGTTCTTCTGGTGGTGGCTTAGAATTGGGCTATTGGTGTTTTCTCTCTCTGTTTTTCCTCTCATGGGAAGGGAAAACTCCGAAGATTCCTACAAAATGGTAGTGAACACGACTGCGGCCTCTACTACCATACCTACATCTACGTCTACCTCTCTTTAGTCACAGAATCCTATATGAGGCGCTAAGATAGACATTATTCTTACCGTTTCTTCTCGCAGATCCCGTTTCTATTGCATCTGTTTGCTTCTTTCCACCGGCTGTATTCTCCATTCTAATGCAATGCATGAGCACCTAGATAAAGCGCATGTGTTAGAAGAATATCTTTATACCTGCGTTCATGGTCATTTCACCTATTACTTCCTATGCAACTTGGATATTATTAAATGAAGTCCTGATGATCATCTTCGAATCTTGGCTCTAGAGTCGCGGACCTAGATGCGCTCCAATCCAATTCCTTGGGCCGCTCTCCAACCGCTTTCAATTATTCCGAGGGCCGAATTTTCCACCAGGTGTTTAACCTCATTTATTTACCTCCGTACTCTTGGGACCCCCGCACTAAATGCTGGTCTGACTCTGGGGAACATCGCATTGTTCTATCCGATCTAGGTTTAACCCGACATTTATGACCTTAGATATCACAGCTTGGGTTACTAATATAGAGACGTTTGTCGCTGTATTTACTATATATCCTTGGTGGATGTACCTAGATTTGGGGTCTTGTTTCATTCCAAGTTAGTATGGCCATGGGATACTGTAATGTTGTATGGTGCGCATATAGCTTGCAATACATGACCCCAGGAGTTCATCTCTCGGCAAAAATACATATTATCCACCGGCTTATTTATAAGAGCAAGATCCCGATATGATCAGCAGCTTTCCCAAGATCGCTCTGTGTGCACGATTTATGAAAATTACGGGGCTTCACTATTATTGGACGGCACCTTGATTCACCATGCGGCTGCTTCAGAGCGTCATTGTCAGCCTGACAGGGCTTCTGTCACTGCAAGCTTCAGCGAACCCGACCCCAGTCCAAGTCCGGGATACGACGGCGACCATCTCCAACAGTGTCATCTTCTCGCCGCCTTCGAATGCCGGGTGGGTTGATCCTCGCGTGCTGTACGCAAGAGCCGTGCAGTTAAAGTCCGGCGCCTTCCTGGCAACCTGGGAGAATTACTCTCCGGAGCCGCCTAAGGTGTACTTCCCTATCTATAAGTCGACCGACGGAGGCGCATCTTGGACCCAGATCAGTCAAGTCCAGGACACGGTTAACGGGTGGGGTCTGAGATACCAACCGTTTCTCTACCAGCTACCAGTCGCTATTGGAAGCTACCCAGCTGGCACTCTGGTCCTTGCCGGTAACAGTATTCCGACGGACCTCAGCAAGACCAAAATTGACATATATGTAAGCAAGGATGACGGCGTCACTTGGTCTTTCGCCAGCAGTGTCGCCAGCGGTGGGAAAGCTCAGCCTACGAATGGGCTGACACCCGTCTGGGAGCCGCTGCTCATGTGAGTTGATCTTTCCAGCCAAAATTGGCACATAGTTACTCACGATGTGTTGCTATCATAGGGTCTATAACAATCAGCTCGCTTGTTACTATTCCGACCAGCGCGACAGTAAATACGGCCAGAAGCTTGTTCATCAAACGACTACCGACCTGAAGACGTGGGGTTCAGTGGTTGACGACGTGCATGATACGAGTAGCTACGCGGCACGACCAGGCATGCCTGCTATTACCAAGCTCCCGAACAATAACTACATCTTCGCTTACGAAGTGAGTATTTCAAGTTTTGCTCCGCACCGGAGAGTTTATCACGACCACCCAAGTCCATCACATTGTCAAAGTTCCATTGCATTCGTACTCCTGTTTGATTATAATCCATGCCGTTGCCGATGGTGGACTCCCACTGATATCAGCTTCTCACAGGCTTGCGGTAGCGATGGCTGCCGGTTTCATTATCGACTAGCAAGCAACCCTCTCGACGTTCTCTCGGCACCAAGTTACACGCTGAAGTCCACGGCTGGTGGGTCTACGACTAGCTCGCCGTTTGTAGTCTGGTCGAGTACCGGTGGTACTAATGGTACTATCATCCTCAGCGGAGGCAGTACGTCGCAAGTCTTTGTCAACCAGAAACTAGGGGACCCTAACTCGTGGGTTGAAAAAACCACGCCGCAACCGAATGCTTATGCGCGGAGTATGGTTCTATTCCAAAATGACGATAGTAAGATGCTGATCATAGGTGCCGGTCGTTTGCCCCCTAGCAGTACGAACTACGTCAGTGTGAGTGTTGTCGATTTGAAGGCAATGGGCCTTTGAAGAACACGGCGGCAATACATATACGTTGCGCTGCTCGGGAAGGCCACCAAGTTCGGCTCATAGGCCTAGAATTATGTATAATGTATTGTTGAGCATCTCAAGCCAAATAAAAAAATGTATAAATCAGTCTCGTACTAAGGATATGCGTCGTCGGTCAACAAGAGGGTCGTTCATCATTAAGGCCAATAAGCAGTGACCATGAAGCATCCGACCAACTCCAGCATAGCTAGAAGGATTCCACGCTGGAGAATGAGATTGTCACGAATGATGGCGGTCTCGAATGAAGTCATAGATGACTTGGGTACTAGAAGGATTTCGGGGGGTTGGTCGTCCCTCAGTATAACTCAGACGGCAGCGTTCCAATCTCCAGGTCCCCAAATGGTGCGTTCGATTCGATCTTTCCGGGGATGAAACCAGACACCGGGATCATTTGGCTCATCCTCATCACGGAACGCCAACACATAGCCAGACTCTTTAACAAGGCGGCGGGTTTCAAAGCATACGTGAGCGAGTGGCATTTTCAGTTCGGAACGATTGAGCAACTGCATCTTCAGTCCGGCCGACACCCAGACTAATGCATTGAAAACCCGACCGTCTAGGAGTGCGAATCTCCATATTATCTCACGGATTTCAAGCGGCAGACCAACAAAGGAGAGCCTTGAGCCGGTGGTGGTGGTAGAGTTCTGCTGTGAGTCTGGAGCATTCAATGGTGGAATATCCGGCAATCTCGGAGCGGTCGCATACGCACGAGCAAGTGCCGTGCCCGGATGTGTGAGATTAGCAACTGATGCTGAGCAGTTCCGATAATTCATCGTTCTAGTGCACTGGAATTAGCATTGTTGATTTCATGAGAGAACGCAATGAGGGGTGAGATTGCTAGTAGAGAGGTACACTACCTAGGTACGATATGGAGCAACGGATAATTGCATCTTGTATCTTGTCATTAACCCAGGCATGTCACTTAAACACATCTATATACTGTTGACCGCATGTGTGTAATTACCTAAGTAGATACCTACCTAACGTACATACATGTAGGCAAGCAGGCAGCGATTAGATAGAAGTAAACCACAATGGGATACACTATTCAAGGTAGATACCCTGCAATCATTATTGAGAGGGAGCTTGAACGAAAACTAATCAGAGGTTGAAAATGCTTTGCACAATTCGATCCGTTGTTTATAATGAACGCGACTGAGGCCATTCCCTACGTGACGATTGGATCACATGGAAATCCCAAATCATGGATGGTTGTCCAATGTTCCTCACATCTCCCATTTTACATCCCTGTAGCCTTCTGACGGCTTTGACGGCCCTTGCTCAGGAAACTAACCCAGACTATTATCCCTTCTATCATCTACGGAGACCGCAGCCAAAATCAGAGGCCATGCTGAGGTTTGATCTGACAGTGCGAGCATTTCTGTTACCAAACATCCATAGCACTATTAGTGACAGCTTAGAGGAGTTAGCCAACCATATCAGGGACCGATGGTACGGCAAGCTTACTAACTACGTAAGTAGTTTGGCGGACTCAACAAGTCTTGGCATCTCTTTTGATTTTGGCCCCGGCCTCCGTACGAGAAACATTATTGATACTATGGTAATATGTTGTCGGGTTTAAATCATGTACAAAGCCATGTGCGTTACGCCTTGGACGGACCTTGAGCGAATCCGAGATCCCGAAGACAGACATTTTAAAAATAATACTTCAACGCTGTTCGGTATAGCAAGTCCTGCGCCTAGGCCATCTTTGCATCTTGACTCTCCCCTGATCTTAGGATTCCCTACCATTTATTCTGGGCGTTCAGTCTTTCAATAACCGAGCTTGAAAACATAATCATGGGGGCATACTTCTAAAGCATGTGGACGCAATTCTTCTCGCCGAAACCGACATTTACTGAGAAGAATGTGCTGGACCTAACGAACAAGGTAGGTTCACTCAGCACACAAGGACGGTGTTGTATGTTGCTTATATAGTTGACCGTGTTTTATCAAAAGTGTAACCTGTTACTAGCGCAAACACCGGAGTAGGAAAGAAGCCAGCACGAATTCTTTACTCCAAGAATGCCGAGGTCTACGTTGCTGCCTCCTCGGAGGACAAAGCGATCGAAGCAATAGAAGATATCAAGAAGAGTTATCCATCCTTGAACGGCACCTTTGTCTTCCTGCATCTTGACCTCAACGACCTGTCAGCCATTAAGGCGTCTGTGGAGAAGTTCATATCCATTGAAACTAAACTCAATATTCTGTTTAATGACACTCGAGCACAGAATCTGAAGAAGGGCGCAAACACCCTTGAGGCTACGAGTGTCACTTGGGTATTAACACTATAGCGCCATTCTTATTCACCAAACACCCTCATACCTGTCCTTGAATCAATCGCTCAGACCGAGGTATTAACGCCAGGTTCTGTGCGCGTGATCTGGGTCAGCTCGCAGGGCACTAAATTGACTGAGGTGAAATCGATCGGCCTTGACATTGATAACTTGGATTATCATAACGATAAGAGCGACATTACCAGGTACGCCCTCATTAAGGTCGGAAACTAGCTACACGTTATGGAATATGCGAAGCACCATAAAGCGGACGTTATCATCAGCGATTCGCTCAATCCAGGCAATCTCATGTCTGATCTATACCACACAAACAATAGCATGGGCATCAACATATTAATAAATTTCATCGGTCATCCTCATATCGAAGGTGCATACACGGAGCTATACGCTGGGTTGTCACTAGACTCCTGATAGAGAAAACTGGAAGCAGGGGTGAGTAAACGAATAATTCTTTCACCTAACTACTTCAAATAGCCAAGACGCGTTCAGTCATTCCGTTCAGACGAATTGCAGAGATTTTCAAGGATTTACAGGACGCAACGCGACAAGAAGCAGAAGGCGGCAATGGCAATGCTACGAAGTTCTAAGGTTGGGCTGAAGAGCAGGTCAAACGGTAAGTTTGAACTTACAGAGTTCGAGAGTTCACCACTTTGGTCGAAGCTCTTGTGTGAGAATTGTGTTGGTGTATGCTTGATGTACGTTTTATGCTGTATGGCTATAGTATTACCCCCAAAGGTATATCACGCCAATCTTGACCCTCGGAAGTCACATAACCGCTGTTTCCATATAATGCGTCAGGCATCTATCTCGCGAAGAGGATAATACATCATATTGTGAGAGAATGCGCTAGAGTACAAGGTTGCCAGTCGATTCATGTTTGAGCCTAGCTATTGCTAAAGAAGGCTATGAATCAATCATTGGAAATATGTGACTGTGTTGCTATCTTCGAATTCAAGTTCTCGAGATGCGCACTGAGTTGGTAAAGGATTAACGAAATGCTGATTATTATGATCTGGTTCCGACTGCCGCCGTTTACTTCAGTAAATGTGTGAAAACATCAAGATAGTACCGGAAAAAGGCTTCGACGTCAACCTCCGCGGCCACTAGATCAGTCTCTTCCCCTATCTGAAAATCCACCTCCCCATTTTTTTGATCGACTGTCACACGTCCCGTTTTCCATTTGCACAATCCGGGTTCAAAGATGACTGCGGCGGCTAGTGGGTCATGGAACGTAACGCGACCTTTTCTTGCTAACCACTCCCGTCCCAACAAATCCAGTATCAATTTAACCTCTCCCTCGAGCCTATTTAAGAACTTCAAGAGATACTCATCCTGCTGCCATGTGACCTTGCGCGTTACATCGAGCCCGACAAAACGGTGCCTCGGCCGCTTTGCTTTGACCACCATGCCGGCGGCTGAATGATCGATGATAATGTTCGATTCCTTCTTGGGTTCCTCTTCGCCAAAGTACTTGCCACACATACTGACGACCTCGCGACATAAGCTTGGGATCTCTGGGTCGAGCGCGAATAGTAACGCGGCATTGCTTAGCGGGCCGATGGTTAGGAGGACAACCTCGCCTGGGTTCTCCCGTATTGTGCGACGCATGAAATCTATAGCCGTATTATAGGGCCTGGCTCGCTCATGGGCCAGATGCTCAATGTAGGCGTACTGTTGCACGTACGGTTGGCCCAGACCCTCGAGCAACGGATCTCGGCGCCCACAGTGGATGGGGATGGAGCTCGCGCGAGGAGAGCAGGTACGCAAGAGAATCTCTGCTATCGCTGCGCGCTTCCGTACGTCGCCAGACACGATGGTAACGCCCAGCAGATCGCAGCGTGGATGGAGCGCGAGAAAGGCGAGGGCAAGACCATCATCGGGATCGGTGCCGATATCCGTATCGACGATGACCTTGATGCGCTCAAGCTGAGACATGGTGATGCCGCTCTAGAGGATACAAGGTCAGCACGCTGAGGATATATACACGCTTAAGACTACACATGCATGAGCTAGGCAGTTCTGTCTAAGGGTTTGTGTAAGGTTCAGTAAGTGGATGTTGGATAGTTAAAATATTCAACTTTTCAGTTGGCCCTCCAGTTACTGTGGGCTCTAAGTTCCCCTTGACAACTGAGTCGTAGAATAGGTATAGCTCTAAATGACTGGTCTGTAGGTCTATAAGTATATGGATTGAGACACCTTGAATTGAAAGTTCGGTACTTCACACATTCTGTTGATGTTAAGCCCAATGGTTCTTGATGCCCGATGCCTGGATCGGCTTCTGCTCGTCTTTAGCTCCAGCAGCAGAATCATCATTGTTGCTTGACTTGTGTTGCTACCCCGCATTCACGTGATTCAATTGGGCTTCGTAGGCGACATGAATGGAGATGGATGGTATTTAGTGGAAATGAGTAGTGTTAACCATCGAAAACGTCTGGGTCGTGGCAGCGCAGGCCTGCCATTCATCCCTGCTTAGCCACGGGGTAGACAAGACAACGACGTATATGCCTATAAGCTAAGGCACCCCCCCTCCACGAACCACCCCTTCACGGACACCGTTCTTTTTCAATATTACCCGTGCGCAAGGTACTGCTAGTGCTTAAGCATACATTTTACCCATTCCTTTAATAACATTTGTTTTTGACCAAAACACCAAGCTTAGAATCCTACTGCGATTACCGTACGAGCTTCCTAAATGACAGTTAGTCGCCGCACAGGCAAGCAAATAAAACCACGATCGGAATAACACTTCGGTCGAGTTTGGATTAGACATCCACCTTCACTTGAAGCTCGGTCCGAATTGTTTGGTGGTTGCGACGGATTCGTGGCTAGATGACTGTTGCACAGCAGACTCTATGCTGCTGCCATATTCAGGGTTTAGTACACGAAACGCGCAGCATCGGTTAACGCAATCGCTGCGTGGTTCGTAAAGTCTTGTCATACCATGTATACCCAGTGAGCAATACTGCGTCAGAGCTGTTCTAGCCACGAGGATCTGCCCTAGCGGCATTTGAGCCTGTGTGCTATCGCCCACCTTCGAAATACCAAATGAGCTTATGGTAATTAGGACGAATGGGCCGGTTTATTATTACATAACACTTCGTGGTTCTAATGGGTGTGTCCATGTACTGCTATAATCACACACGACGCCATCCATTGTAAAAGTTCCAACTGTTAGCCAACGTAGATGAATACTAGCTCATCAGTTCCCTACCCACGTTATTAACCATGATCAGAACTTCGGGGAGCTCTATTGCTTAGCCAGTAAAGTCTCTAGCTTTCTAGCCTCTACAAGTTGTGCTCTTATCTCATTATCCGCATCTCTTTTCCTCTCCTCGTGTTCTTGATCTTGATCCTTTCGCCTAGCTATTAAAGAACTCCGTTAGTCTTGGTCTGTAGCCAAAGCTAATATGGAGCAAACCTTTGGAAACATATCTTCCAAATCCAAACATTACCGAGGGCCTAGACTCGTTGGCAAATTGTTTTGAGCCGATAAGAAGATCAAACGGTGGGTCGTCGATAACGATGAAGAGACCTTCTCTCTGTTTCCGGTCTTGAAGCTTGTGCCATCGCAGGGCGACTTCTTGCTCTGGTGTGAAATGACCACCCAGGCACTCGAGGGTTCTTTCCCGTCGATCCTCTTCTGGAATTTGAATGAGCTTGCTCATGTCCATGTTGTGTTTTTCCAGAACTTTGCGGCTGACGAAGTTCTCGTCGCTAGCGGTATCGATCTTGTTACGGAGCGGGACGAATTCGAATCTGTCTGGGCCTTCGCGCGCTGCCACTTCAATAATCAATATCAAGTCTCGGGTAAAGTCAAAGTGCATCAAGGACACAAAGTCCATATAAAAGTCGTTCCCTTTACGCCTCTCGCCTGTGACTGATCCCGGCCGCTTGGTTGTCGTGGTGGTTTGACCGCCGCTTAGAGATTCATGATGATCAATCCTACTTTCTATGATCCCACTAGACAGCCCTCCCTCGGCCAATAGCAACGCCATTGTTGAGCTGAAGTAGTTGTCAGCCTAAAAATAAGGAACAATAGCATGCCTGTTTACCTAATATTGATCATCTGTTGGTACATCCTCATGCTACGAGTCCTTATCATTAGCGCTTCGCTTAGATACACATCTTCAAACGAATACTTACTCCGCCGTCAAGTCACGCAGCATGAGGACCGAGTCTCGAAAACTGCGATAAGCTGCCGTGATTCGAGGCTCCTCGACAACTAGCATGTAAAGTTTGAAAATCTTTCTGAAGCGAGAATCGCGTGTCATCGGCATAAATTTCTCTAGCGATTCAAGGAGGTGTATTTGTTTCTGATGACATAGACCAAGACTTCTTTGAACTGTATTTGGGACAGATGCCTCAGACTCAACGATCGCTTTGCTATCATTCAGAATAGATTGTAAGATGATGATCTCATCATTGAGACTAAGAATCTGTTTTTCACTCCGGGCGATATTCTGGATAAGGAGGAGAGTAGTTTGCGAGAAAGTGACGAGAGACGATACAATTGCGACTGTAGAAAGAGGATCCATGATGTGAGGCTCGATTTTGGTAATAACTGAATGCTAGATGGGGATAAAGGAAGGAAAAGGGTAACATAAAGTGCATAAGGGAGCTGGAGATAGAAATGAACCCTGGGAACATTTGAGTTGTTCAGTACTAACAAGTACTAATTCAGAGACGTCATCGCTGAAAAGGAAGGGAGCTTTGCATTCGAATAACTAGGAGCGTGGGGGAATGGAGATCAGAAAATGCCGACCGATTCATTCTTTAAGCGATTCTGCGGAGGTGACCTGTAACTTACAAGAGAATGCGTCCTGACCAACAATATTGTGCAGATTCGTAGCCTGCCTCATCTCGAAACACCGTGGCACTTCTCGACTGGCCGAGGCCAAAGGAGGGGCCATAGGTGTGCAATTGTGGCGTTGTACAATGCGCCCTGATTCGTTCTGGTAGTCCAGCAGCTGACCATGGCTAAAGGAGTGTTGCGGCCCTTCAGCTCATAATCTTACACACCATAGTCATGAATACTACTTACAACCCAAAGGTTCTTCAACACAAGAGCTGAAGACATCCAGAATGAGCTGTGACCTTTCCAAAGATGGCTTCTAGACTTTGTTCGTCTATTGAAATGCGAGAAAACCAGATCCCTATCGGCGGTGGGCAAAGGAATGAGCCCAGCGGCTATAACAGACTCGCCAGGATCATGCAGCAAGATGAAAACTTCGCTATATTTCGAAGGTTCCAAGAAATAAACATACTGCAGCTTATGTCACTCCAAGCTGAGATACTTGATTTACAGACCTGGTTTCAATACAGATGTTCTAAAGACCGGTCAGAGCATCCTACTTACTCCAGCGTGTTCCAAGACTTGAGGCAGTCGCAGCTATTGCAAAACCCACCACGGCCTTCAGCTCGGAGCAGCGAGACGAACTTGCCGCTCCCTGAGGAAGCTATCTCCTCGCTTTCGCAGTATGAGCTGCTGCTGAGGTTAAGAAACCGAATGTCTGAATATAGTCAGTGGATTTCCATAAGTCAACTATGTATAATGACCTAGCCTAACTAACTGCAACCAGACAACCTTCTTTTGCAAGGTACGCAGAGGGTGTGACTTGACATAATAGGTTAACAAGGAAACTAACGGTATTCAGTGTCACAGGTAGCCCAGGTTCCTAAACCTAACAGATCACAACTGAAAGAGCTCCAACGTTGGCTACGAAACGAAGACGGTGGAGCCGATTTCCTCAAGGGGGCGGAGTTCTATACCTGGGAAGAGACTGACCTCAACAAGTATGTAGTTATGAAAAACGCAGCAGCTGAAGAAGACTTCTTGACGAAACTCGTCTCTAATGTCTTTTTGCTCATTTTCCATCGACTGCTCGGCGAGAGATGGAAGACGGGCAGGATTATCGACCCAGGATCTGGCCTAACCTCATACTCCGATACGAAAATTAGCCGAGCTAGCAGTCTCTTCGCAGCAGCTCTATCGTCAGTCCTGCCTGTACTGACAATTTTTGTCCTTAACCGTCTGTCATCAACTACTCAGCGAATCGGCGTTACTTTGGTGTTCACCACGGTTTTTGCGCTGGTGTTAGCCGCGTTCAGCTCAGCGAAGAAGGTCGAGATCTTCGCAGCAACAGCAACGTACGTGAGCAGCGATCTTGAGGAGAAATAACATTAACCTTGAAAGCAGCTTCGCCGCCGTGGAGGTTGTGTTTATCGGTACCGCAATCAGTCGGCCTTAGATCCAACAATCAAATATAATCAAAGCTTTGAAACATGGAAATGGCCGAGAAGATCTAATATGAGGTTAGGAGAAGAGTTTTATATCATTGAAATCTCTTGTTTTTTTTAAACGTTCTGCTACTATAGGACGATGGAGTTATAACCTTAGACAAATACACAAGGTCGAGCCTCGGAGATGCAACCGCAGGCTAAGTTGTCAAGTTGGAACCGAAGTCTCTGAAGCCTATGAGGGCTGTAGTGCTAGCCCAACCTGAAATACTTGTCTTTAACAACTTAGTTAATAGTTTGTCTTAACACATTAATTATAGCAGTAGAATATTGTCGATGCCCACCCATGCGGAGCTTTTAGAGGTTAAAATAGTAACGATAAATAACTCTGACATAGTATTACTTGAGTATGAGTGTTTTATCATAGCGGCCCGAGGGCTTAAATCCGCAATGAATACTTAAATAGAAGCTCTCGTACATGTTTGGCTAATAATTTTCTGTACTGGTATTGTTTGATCTGTTGCTAATCTAGAATAGTATATCTCTCTCTCAAACCAACACTTCTGCCAAAGTCAAGTGTGATAAGATACGCCACCCTCGGTATCTCGTCGACCATAGTGTGTACCATCTAATGTGATGAAGTGACTTATGTTAATTCATTATCTCTAGCCCCTCAAATTTGGACCAGTCCCTGTAAAGATTGTATATGGTCTGTGCTCCAAACGATTGAGCTAAGTGTATTGTCCCGAAGGACGAAGGGTGTAATTGTATCATAGTATTTAAGACGCCACCATCCCCAAAGATATTTCATTCGATGATGCGGAACCAGCGCCGAAATGGATTGTTGGGAAAGGCCAAAGAATCCACTGGCTCCAATGTTCCACCCAACTCTACACCACGTTTACCGGTATCGACGAAGAACGACACAAAATAACCAGCTTCGAGGCATGTGATGATCAACGCTAAGTGCCCAAAGACACAAAGTTGCTCTTATCTGGCATAGGCGGGTGGGTCAAGGAAGAAAGAAGGTCATATGACATGGAATTTCACTATAGTGAAACTTGCAGCCAACAATAACGGTCTTAACTCAAAACTCAGATGCATCTTTAGGGAAGCAATTTTGAGTTTATAATTTTTCGGCTGCTTTTATTCTGCTATTATAAATATACCTGCCATGAAGCTAATAGCTTTTGATTGATCGAAGTGTATAAAAGACATGTGTAGAGATGAGATCTTCACTTAAATGACAAAATTGAAGCTATTCCCAACATCCGTTTACCTCTCAAGCACTCGCTCTGAGAACTGGGCTATTTCGATTATTCTGTTAAGCGCGTGTCTATGTAGGCAAAGCTTTGAAGGCTGGTTTTTAAGTCAACTTTATAATATATCAGACATATACAAAGCTTTTATTTAACGTTGTGATGTTAGGTAGTATAAACTGCGCCTATAAAGGTGATGTTTCACTCTTTATCATCCAGTTCGGCGAAGTGTCCACTTTATACGTGGAGCTGAGTGCCATGACCGGCCATTCTAGAAGACCGTCATGCTCAGATCCCAGCTTAGACATGGCAGCAAAGGCAACTCGTCGATGCCAGCCATCGGTATACCATCGCCTTGGTTCCCGGTACATAATAGCACACCAGTATACGTAGATCAGCAGTGCTACCGGCTGCTTTTCTGTCAGAGCTCTGACGAATCCATCTGAAACTGAAGCCGGCCACATGCTGAACTGCTTCCAGAACCGTGGGCAGCCGTTAACAATCTGAACCCAACATCTCAATTTATCTCGGGCATGATCACAGTCTATCCGCGTCGGCTCTAGGGTGCCTTTGGGATGTACTGCTGAACTCAGCCGTTCTATAGCTCGCAGGCTATCGTCATCCACAAACAGCTCAGCAATCCCTCGTCGATATTCCAGCATTTCTCCCAGCTCGCTCTTTTCTAGGAATACACCGATCTGATCTCCGATCATCGCAGTGCTTCTTAGGACGTGAAAAATCTCAAGATACTCGAAATCGCGATCAGGGACGCACTGCGCGGCAGCGAAGGTGAACATGATGTGCCCAACGCCATACATAAGAATAGGCACCCAATTGTTTTCATTGACATCATATTCGGCGCTCCGGAACGTAGTCGACGCGGTTATATTATACTGGAGTGCGCTCGCGTACGCCCCCCAGAACTGGGAGCCTTGCCCTAATGTCCGATACATAGCAAGTAACGAAGATATGCAAGGCAATAAGTAGCTAAGCGTTTGGTTGCGATCGCTGTTGTATTGTTTCCCGAGAGCAGATTCGGCACTTGAGAGTGTGGGAGCTACCCAACTCGTCTTTACAAAGCATTTCGTCGCATGTGCTAAGAGCTCTCGCTCACCGGTGGAGCCTGGGTAATAATCGAGTACTGTGAAGAGGTCGGTGCAGGACATGAGGTAAAAGCGTTCCTCTGTAGAATTCATCGTTTTCATCCGATAATCGACGAAACTTGATCCAACGAGGGCTAGATTTTCATGGCTAGGAGGTACTAGTATCGAGGGCGATGTATGGCAATAATCTTGAAGGTAGTCACAGCGCTCATTACGGCGATAGCAATTCGAACAAATAGGGCCTTGACCATTACACTGCAAGTAATGTCAGCCATGCTAGCGTATGCTCTTTTCGACATTATCCAGTGCACGAACTCGGACTTTTCGTTTCTTACACTGCCCGCACCCTGAATTCGTAAGGATGTTAGCACCACAGAGTTTCACATTCAAGTCAGGCTTTCCTCACCCTAAAATCGTCAGCAAAACCCAGTATCATCAGGAAAAGGGGCATTGATTACATTTCGGGACTTAGAATGAAACTGTTTAGAACCATGACTCATAGCTTCTTCTCTTCCAAAACAAGATAGTGGAAACAGAAATATTTGGAGCTAGACCAGCTGCGGAGCGCGTTTGCGGATGAACACCGAGAATATGATAAGATGGATGTAATTTGGTGCATCTGTTCTGGATAACATGCTTTAACAATTCCGAAGAGGGTCCTTGTTTTGAGAAAAGGGTATAGTGCTCGTGGCTGACGTAGGCTGTTCCAGATCTAGTCTAGTGTGCGATGATCCCGGTAGTGCTATGCATTATAAGAGACCGGGTTTGGTTCCGTACTGTACAATAACGGATGAGATATACAGCTTTATGGCCTCGTATTTGCATCAAAACTCCTCTTTAGGAATGGTGTGCGAAGCTGGCAAAAAGCTCATAGAATGAGCAGACGAAATGATAATTACAAGAGGGAAGAAAGTCTATATAAGACAAAGAGTGGCCGCTTACAGAACTCAATCATGGATCAGTCCAGACTCTCAGACATCATCGCGATATTTGCAGAAGATATTGTCCCTTTTCCGAAAAGTGCTTTGATTTTCACAAGCTTCCAATATGTGGCCAGATCAGCCACTCTCTCACGTCGTTCTCTCGGCGCTCATCCCCAACACGTTGGCGTGTCTCCATGACTGGCAGCGCGCAGTAACAGCTCACGATATTCGGGAACAGATCATTGCTCGTTCAGCACCAGCTCCCTCGACAAAGACAATCATCGAGAACGTCCGCGTCTTCGATGGCAATTGCTTCACGGGCCCACAGTCCGTGGTGTTTGCAAATGGCTACATCACAGCAGACGCCTCACACATCGAAACCAAGGTAGACGGCACCGGCCAATTCCTCATACCGGGGTTGATCGACGCGCACGTGCATGTGACCGACCTCATAGGGCTCCAAAACATCACGTCCTACGGCGTGACGACAACGCTAAACATGGCGTGCCCGGACTACGTAGCATGTAACGCCCTACGCAACAACAACCAGACAGGTCTCGCCGCGTGGCTATCAGCAAGCATCGCAGCTGTCGGCGCCAACTCGTCAAATGGAGCCCTGACGCCCCCGCCAGACCATCTCGTGTACGACGACACCGACGTAGCGCAGCTCGTGTCGTGGGCTTTCAGCAACGGCAGCGATTACTTCAAGATCGTGGCAAAGCCAGCAAGTGTGACGCAAGTACAGCAGGACCTCATCGTGTCAACGGCGCACAACGGTCAGTTCGACAAGCAGACCATGACACACGCGGCCGACATCGCGGCCTACCTACAAGCCGTGACGTCCAAGTCTGACGGCATCCAGCACATACCAGATGACGGGTTGCTGTCAAATAGCACGATCGCCGCGATCAAGACGAACGGGCAATCCGTGACGCCTACCATGAGTATATTTAAGTACGGGTACAGTAACCCGGCTGCCCTTGTGTTCCTCGGTAGAGCAAATAATACCAATGCCACGTACGCAAATGTCGAGGAAAACGTTAGGAGACTCTATGCCGCCGGGGTGCCTCTCCTGGCCGGTGCGGATGCCGTCGGCCCCATTGCGCCGGGTATCGACGTTCCGTTTGGGCTCTCGCTGCATTGGGAATTGGAGCTGCTGAATGGCGTGGGTCTCACACCACTTGAGGCCCTCAGGGCTGCCACCGTCGAGGCTGCGAGGTGGCATCGGTTGTTCGACCGCGGTGAGATAGGGGTCCAGAAACGGGCTGACCTTGTGTTGCTGAACTCGAATCCGCTCCTAAATATTTCGAACACGCAAGATATTGCGAGAGTATGGGTGGGCGGCGTGGAGGTCCAGGACGTTGTCAAACTTACTTAAGATAGCTGTTATTAGAACCCACCGACGTGCTAGCTATTTGGCTATATGATAACGTGAATGAGGTTTCAATATTGAGTTACATATAGGCCTGTTAGTTACAACTATTAATAGGGTATTAGGTGGTTATTGATATTGTAGGAAGAATGGAACCAAGGATCTGACTGCTACTGTGAGAGGCCCTTAGATACATAGAGTCCTTACTCGCCCAATCCAGTCCGCAGATATGCTCCACATAGCTATTGTGCTATATATACTATCTCATGTGTTGAACCTTCAGTTACGCTATGATTTTGTTTTCGCTGGCATTGGGGGGGAGCTAAACAATACTGTGCCACAGCTGTTCTGGCCATCTGGATCTGCCCTCGCGGCATTGAGCCTGTGCGCTATCGCTCAAATTGGAAATATACTATCTCATTGATGTGTTAGACTAGATAAAGTGCTCAGCTATAAAGACAACACTCACGCTATTCAAGCTGCGGAGTTAACCCTTCCTTTTTAATTTATGATTAACATGTAAAAACTAGTATTTATTATATAACACGTAAACGGAGGTATCAGTAACCCTCCAGGACGCATGCTACATAACAGCTGCTGCCTGAGAGTGAGGCTTACCTAATGTCATAATTACCACGATACTTCAGCCGACACAAATGTGCAACTGTCACAGACTTAATTACCTGGCGGTCCTAGTATCGACTATTGTTATTTATTACACGAAGGATAATTTCTATTGTTACTAGCAATCTTTGTATACTAATCTTATATTATGGCAAGGCTAGGGCTTGTGTTATGCCGGCCCTGGTTGCCCGGGGACTCGTTACCTTAACAGCCGCGATATAGCGATGAGGCTCTTGGGCAACGGCTTTTCCCCTGAAGGCTAAGAAGTGGTTTTGGAAAACTGTTTTTGAGACTGAATTTAATGGCTTTCTCGAACTAGGCGCATCATCTATTGAGAATATTCCTGTGGCATTGATAATAGACATTATGACAGACCTTTTATCCACCTATTTCGGCTTTAGCTTTTTATCTGTCGTTGAGAACGCATGCAAGAGTAGGGAACCTAGTATCTACGTCAAAGGTGCCTTTCAATACGACTAGCAATACTATCGGTACGTGCGGCAATATTACACGAGGCCGTTTTGCAGCCAATCCAGATATTGGCGGCGTTCGGGCGTGCGAACGCTATATGTCTTCTCGATCGGAACAGCTAGCTTACACGTCTCAGATCTGGCGGGGATTTCTCACTGGGGTCATATTACGCTTTTATCTCTCGTATTCCTTATAAGTGAATTCTTTTGGTTCGGGTATCGGTTCCAACAGTCAGTTCAGGGTATCTTCTATTTCTCCTCTAATTACTAAAATCATACCAGACAGAACTCGTGCAATTGGCCCAGGCATCCTTGGGAACGCAACGAGAGCATTTTTGACAGTCTGATCGAATATTAGGAGTAGCGTAGTAGGTTCTGGAGGGTCTTCTTCGAGTTTCTTCGGTCTCTAGTCATCTCCACTGCGGATGCTTAACTTATTATAACTTTTGCTTACGTCTTGAACTTCGGCCTGATGAACAAATGCACACTCTTAGCTTACTGCTTTGAAGTAGGCATCTATGTGATTCTCTGCCCTTACGGCCATAACCCCCTCGGTGCTCATTGCGCGTAATTATCGGAGGGTTTCCATAGCCGCAATCCTAAGAGTAGTCCTCACCGGCCTGATATTCGGGGTTCTGGGCTGTTTAGTGTAGTACTGATCCTATATGGCGATGACGCTAGCGCTGATTGGCTGGCTTCACTATACCAAGCAAGGCAACGGGGCCGACAGTTCCATCTTCGTGCCTACTAGGTGTTTCCTTGGCTCAAAACTGAACCCCTTTCACGGCCTATCGAAGGAGCAAGCTTGGGTACCTGACGAAACACGGATTACCGGCTTGCATTCCAAACACCCGGATATATTTTTCTACTTCGCCCTCGTGGCTTTTTTACGTTGGACATGTAGCTCATTTCTCGCAGCGTAAGCATAGATACGATGAGAAGGGACACCTAGACGTGTACCAGAAGTCGCTGAGCCTGTAGAGTTTGGGCTATTGGATTATCACGTACATTGGCATCTGTTCAGGGTGCTAGGGTCGCATCGACTCAATTCGGACATTTGTTCACAAGTCGGGATGGATTGAAGGCGGTCAAATTATTGCGAATCCGGAGCATAGTGCTCAGAGCATTGGGCAGTTGATACCTTTAGTAGCATTAGGATGGACTACTATCATTGGTTTCGATCAACACTCTATCCTGGGAGGGTGGCACGGCCAAGTGTAAAGTTATACGACTACCTGAAAAGATGGGAATTAAACCCTTACAGCAAGCAGCAGACTTCCTATTGATAAGTAGATTAAGTAGAAATAATAATAAAAATCTGATTAAAAAACCCCCTCCAAATGATAAATAATTCATTGTAATTCCAAAGCCTTGCTTGATTGACGTTGCATTTTGGGGCTGTATGTCTCAGGTATTTTATCTCGCTTATGCAAGGTTACGTTAGCCAACAGTAAATCAGGTAGGTGACCATGATGCCCGCATCAGCCGCTGTCGCCATTTTTCTTACTGCGAGGTACAACCATGCCAAACTGACATGGCTACTCTCAACTCCCTTAAGAGAGTCCTTAGGCAAAAAGCCACGGAAACGGCGTCAAAGCAGCCGTTGTCCAACACGCAGTACAGCGCTGGCTTTGATATCTTATTGCAAGGCTCAGGATGGGTGACGTACCAAGATTTCATTATTCCCAAATTATCTGAACTGCTAGCCCCTCTCTTCCATTCGCGTGCCCATATTTCCGTGCTAGAAATTGGACCCGGACCGAAGACCGTACTTGGATATCTACCTGGCCGCATGAGACGGAAGGTCACGAGATACGCCGCATTTGAGCCTAACGACTTGTTCGCTGCAAGTCTGGAGGAATGGTTTTGCTCTTCCAGGGAAACGGGGCCCCCACTGCCCTGTTTGGAAAGCCTGCCCGAGATCCATCCAGTCCCGTTCACCCTGGATAGCTGCACGGGGCGTGGTACTGGTACGAGTGACGGCGATGGAAAATACGATGTCATCCTCTTCTGTCACAGCATGTATGACATGAAGCCCCAACATAGATTCATTGAACAGGCACTTAAAATGCTCGCTGAAGACGGAATGGTGATGGTCTTCCATCGCGAGGGGACCCTAGACCTCAGCGGCTTGGTATGCTACCGAGCGGCTTCTTTTCCTGCCGGGGTCGTTAGCGTGGCAAATGACGATAAGGTAATGGACTGTTTTGCTCCTTTTATCGCGGGTTACGTCATGCAAGATATGGACCTGGACAAGGCTGTCCGGGTCGAGTGGCGTAAGGTTTGCCGCGCCTTAGGCCGTTACGAAGAAGCCCACCCAGGCCGTCTCTTTTTCAGCTCACCCAACGTTATGGCGGCCTTTACCCAACATGCGACCACGTTAGCGGAAATAACGGCGCATGTGCCATTCGTGAATGGAGATATCACGGTCAAAAACCGAGAGGCTCGCCTCCACAGACCCGCCTCTATTGTCCGACCGACAGAGGTCCAACACGTCCAGCGCTGCGTTCGATGGGCTCTGAAGCACGGGGTCGGCCTGACGGTCGTTGGCGGGGGTCACAGCGGTCACTGTATCTGGCCCAGCGTGGTCTCAGTCGACATGAGCGCCTTTGACCAGGTACACATTCTCGCGGCTGAGACTAATGAAGAAGATGCGTCTTGTGATCCAGATTCTTTAGTCGTCGTCGAAGCCGGCTGTAAGACGGGGGCTATCATCCGCAAAACCATGGAGGCAGGCCTGACAGTGCCTCTAGGAGCTCGCCCAAGCGTAGGCGCAGGGTTGTGGCTGCAAGGCGGCATCGGACACCTGACTAGGCTGCATGGGCTCGCGTGCGATGCCATTATTGGTGCCGTGGTAGTCAGTGTTGATTCTGGCCAAGTCCTCTGCGTCGGCCAAGTGCCAAGCCAACACCAGCCGCCCGAGGCTGTACGCCCAGAAAACGAAGCTGATATGTTATGGGCGATGAAAGGTGCTGGCACTAACTTTGGCATTGTCGTGAGTGTGACTTTCAAAGCTTACGCGGCTCCGACCTACTTGACACGAAACTGGGTTTTCCCTTTGAGCGATAATCTCCAGGCGCGGCGCAGACTCAGCGATTTTGACAAACTCGTCGCCAGGGAGCTCCCCTGGAACTGTTCTGCAGACGCGTATCTGTACTGGGATGCCGACCAGCTGCATCTTGGCGTGACCGTGTTTGAATCTTCCACAACTATGCTCACCTTGGAAACACCCGCGCCCACGCCCGTAGGTACAATTTTGGGGCCGGAAGACAATATCGAGGCCGTGGATAGTGTGGGGTTGTTCGAAACAGAAATGTACATGTCCGGGATGCACGGCGGGCATGGCGGCGGCAAGACGTCCTCGTTTAAGCGATGTTTATTTTTAAATGACATCGGAGCAGTAAACGTCGCAGACATCTTGAAGACGGCCGTTGAGACTCGGCCCACGCCACTCTGCTATCTCCATCTGCTGCACGGTGGCGGAGCCGTCCGCGACGTTGCGGCTGATGCCACTGCTTTCGGCTGTCGAAGCTGGGACTTTGCCTGCGTAGTAACGGGAGTCTGGCCCCGCGATCAAGATGGAACCGAAACAGCTCGGGCTGCCGTGCAGTGGGTTTACAACGTTGCCGGGGACCTGTTGCCCCTGAGTAGCGGAGCTTACGGCGCAGATCTCGGGCCGGATCCCCGGGACGCCGCGCTCGCGGCCGAGGCATTTGGACCGAACCGGCCACGCCTGGCTCGTCTCAAATGCAGATCGGACCCGCGCAACGTGCTGGCTTACGCCTGCCCGCTCCCGATAGCACCGATGGAACCGAAATTCATAATCCTTGTGACGGGCGAAAGCTGTGCCGGCAAGGACTATTGCGCCGACATCTGGGTCTCCGTGTTCATCAAAACATGCCTCACGGCGCGTACAGTCAGCATCAGCGATGTGACCAAGCGAGAATACGCAGTGACTAGCGGTGCCGACCTGAACCGCCTGCTTCATGACCGAGCTTACAAGGAGCAACACCGGCCAGCGTTGACGACATTTTTCCAGGACCAGGTACGGCAGCGGCCTCGGCTGCCAGAGGAGCATTTTCTGAATGTGGTGTACAGCGCTGAAGATGTGGATGTGCTGCTAATCACCGGGATGAGAGAAGAGGCGCCGGTCGCAACCTTGTCGCATTTGGTGCCAGACAGCAGGTTAATCGAAGTTCGCGTCCAAGCTAGCAAAGAGACGCGGCGGGTTCGCCGAGGTAGTCAAGGTGGTGGTGACGATGACAAAGACGGCAACAATGGCAGGTCATATTTGACGGCCCTGGACTACTGCCCCAGTCTCATCTTCAACAATAACACGACTGGAAACGAGGCGGCAAAAGGGTTTGCCGAACACTACCTGCTCCCTTTATTCCACGAGGACCTGCAGCGGCTGGCCGATATGGTCCGTTTAGTCCCTGACTTTCCACGCCGGGGGATCGAATTCCGCCACGTGCTCGACATTTCCCAGCAGCCTGGTGGGTTGGCGCTGTGTGCGTCTCTACTGCAAACCCACTTTACTGGTGAATGGGCCAAAGTTGGTGCGGTGGCGTGTTGCGAGGCCGGCGGCTTCGTCTACGCGTCAGTATTGGCCTCGCGGGTCGATGTACCCCTAGCGCTGATCCGCGAAGCCGGGAAGCTTCCCCCGCCTACCATCTCCGTTGTCAAGTCCCCGTCGCATATCTCGTCTTCAACATCCAATAAGTCGAGAGAGAACAGGATCGAGATAGGGCGTGATGTGGTCCCCAGGGGCACATCAGTTGTGGTGGTCGATGACGTACTTGCCACTGGGGAGACGCTTTGTGCGGTGTTACAGCTCTTAGGAGAGGCTGGCATCAATGCCGAGGACGTTAGCATCATGGTCCTAGCCGAGTTCCCGGTTCACCGTGGCCGGGAACTGTTGCGCCAACGTGGGTTTGGCAGAGTCAACATTCAAAGCCTTTTGATTTATGGTGGTGCTTAAGAAGGGAGGGAGAGGATGGATCTTGGACTCCTCAATTTAGACGGAAAGAATTTTACTATCAGTGATTCATGCAATTTGGACCTTTTGCCTTGCCGCATCATGTCTGGCTTTCACTCCTCTTAGCCGTCGTATCGTATTCTCACTGTTGGACAACTTTTGGCACCTTACTAGGAAGTAGAAACCTGTAAAAGACTAAGAAAAGCTACTAGTAAAAGTACGGCTAGACTAGACTATGCCCCCCAGAAACCCCACATAGCGGCTGAACCGGAGCTACGATCCGGTACGGACGGGTTAGTACTAGCTGTCGGACGGAAGGCACTTCCGTTACTGTCCAAGTCCGACTGTATTACATACAATATTGAAGAGCGGTGTATTAGACGTGCGCGCCGAAGGCTGGAAGCGACGCTCGCGTTGTCAAATAAGTTAGTCTGCTCGTCGTAAAAAAACAAGGAGCGTTGCTAACAGGGCACACTCTGGTCTGTATCGGGCCGCCACATCTCTGACGGCCTGGCTTCTGAAGTTGGTGAATTTCAAATAGCTCTAATAGCGACTTCTATATGGCAACACTACCAATATCTGATATCACCCACTTCTTCCCAAGTTAGCTCTGTGTACTAATTATTATTAAAAAAACTTTCAACCTACAGCAAGTATATGCTAAGCATGGTTTCCATATATCTGATGTAGCCCCTTCTAACTCCATGGCTTGGAAACCTCGCCAAGCAAGTCAAAACCCCCGCCATCTGCTACCTCCGAGCGGATGGCCCGCAATCCTTCGACTTAGCTTAGTGTTGGCTTTCCCGAAAACTACTTAGTATAGACTGCCACTCGCGAGAGGTTCTTGGCAGCAATGTAGTAATCACTAAACTTGTAAAGCTGCAGTAATAACCATTTTATTTGTCTGCAGTAGCAGGCTGTCTGTGAGAATAACGCAAGGGTAACCTACCATAGCAGTTACGAAGCGAGCTCCACAGATAGATATGCTTTTCAAGCTTATTACGCAGTATAGGATCTTATAGTTTGCCTAAATTCCTCGTGGTAAACACGAGAAGCTCTCGCGATCAGAATACAACAGAAGCTTATACCCTCGTGCTGAACGTAATGAGCTTGCGACAGGAGCTGAGCGAAGGGTTAGTGTGCCTAGTAGAACCTGATCAGCTGATTGTTTCTCCATTATGAACCCAGCTTATTGCCCAGCCGCTACAAGTACCTATGTAGTCTAGCTAATGATGACAACATCTATGAGCTTATTTCTTGGCATAAGCTATACTCAGTATTTGGAGATTATCTCAGCTTACAACATGTTCACATTTATAATGATCATGTTCTCACAGTCACATGATCACCCCCTTGCCTCCCTGCTCTGCCAACTCGCCTCTACACAGGACCTCCAGATCTGCAAATCTGACAGGTACACACAAGAAAGCTTCTTATGCTTTATTTTGATGAGGAACGAAAATTTAGTCTTTTAGTTGCAAGAGCTAGTAGATATGGGCGAACACTAATAAAGTTGATGTGCAATTGAAAAACTTCTAGAGAGTAGTCTAGAACTCTGGTGTAACACTATACACAACCACATAATCCCTGTCAAGGTTATCATATAGCTTCCTCTCATATTTACGAGAAACGGGAGCTGCAGAAGAGGAGGCAAGGCACCCAAGCCACAGTCCAAGTCTATATAACGTAAAACTTCCGAGTACCTCACCTATGAGCCACCAATCAGACGCACACGTATGGGCTCAAGCATACGATGATTTAACGACTGTCTGGTGCTCTTTTCTTTCTCTTTGGTCATTTAATCAACGAAATTCATCAAGCCGCATCTGTAACGTCGAAGCTGACGCCAGCTTGATAGCTCTTTGGGAAATGGTGTGCAACGGTGCCAAGCCACTTCTTAATGTCGTGGATGGCGTCAGCTATTGTCGCTCTTTGGCAAATGTTATCACAGCGGTAGGAAGGCCATGGGGATAGCAGATGGCTTCGTTATGATGAGAAAAGACTATAAGTATCAAGGTTTCGCGCCGATCTTTTCCAGCTTCATCACCACGCTCTCAAGCTCCAGACTCCAAGTTCCATTCCATCCCATTCCTTACTCAGCACTCCATCTCTGCACATTCTTTCAGAAGCTTTTCAAGATGTTCTTCTCCAAGCTCCTTGCGTCTGCCGCACTTCTGGCCGTTGCGCTCGCCAGTCCTCTGGATGCCTCCGCAGTCTCGAACGATGACAAGCTCCTGGCTAAACGATCAAACGGTGTTCACCTAGTGAACTGCGTGACATACTCTGCAGTTGTCGTAAGAAGCCCATATTTAATGCTGTTTCTTAAGAGGCATCTCTAGATGTGTCGTAGTTCTGATAAGCTAACTAACGATTCACCATCAGTTCTGTGACAATGACAGCAACTGTAACTTCAACCCAGGCCCAGGCAACTCCTGTGTTGCAAAAGATCACCTGAACAGCGATGGCCTTAACAGGTGGGAGAACTCTGGGGCTTGCGGTTTCTCCACAGGGGTTACTTTCTCGTGGACCATCCAAAGCAATGGTGCCACTCAGCCTAACTTCTCTGTCGTGGGGTAAGTCTTCGAACCCAGATACTCATTATCTGAGGCCCAGAGTAAATAATCTGACGTGGTTTTAGTACCGGCTCCAACGGCTTTCAGGGCTTCACCATTCGCAAGGATGACCAGCACATTATGTACACCGATGGAAACGGCCATGCTTGCCGTAGCATCTACTACGCTCTCTAAGCGGGTAATAGTTGCGGAGGAAGTTGGACCGTGTACAGAGGTGGTTTGGTGCCGAAGAAGCTTCCCCTCTGAGGATTCATCACTTGTGCAGACTGCGCCAACTTAGGATGCTTATATTTGTTTAAGCAGATAAACAATACAGATCATGGGTAAACTCGATGATTTAGTGTCTTTGGTGATTTATTGAACTGTTTCCTATTATTTTATCTTCGTTGCTTGAGAGTAGTTTCTGTAACAAGCCTGTCGAATCCTTATAGGTCAGAAGTCAGAAGAAGCTTGTTTAGAATGTGAGCGATAGCACACTGGCTCAATGCCGCTAGGGCAGATCCATATGGTCAGAACAGCACTGACACAGTATTATTTGCTGATGTTATAGCTGTATAACAGGATATTAATCGCGAGCAATTGGCAAGCTAGGATATAAGCGGTTGCTTGTGATTGCAGACCGCGGACAAATCAAAAGCATTCTAGTAAACTTAGTTAATGCTTATACTTAACAATATCGAGGTTTTTATAAGCACGAATAACGGTTTTTTTTGTAGTGTAGTTAGAGCTTGGACAACAGCTTTAACTACTATAAATCATTTAGTTCAGGGCATACTACAGCAAATTATTTAAGGTGCTACGCTTTTAGAAATTTCTTCTTGGTATTTATACCCTAATATGCAGGTACTTGCTAGCGAAGTTAAGTCTGTTAACTTAAAAATTAAGCTTCTACTAAGGGCGACCCTAGCGATCTTAGCAGTTAACTTAAGTAATAGTCAGGCCGGCGTGTTTTAGTTATTCCCTTTATCTTGCATGCGCTACTACTATCCTTCCTATTATAACAGAGCGCTAAGTCGCTTCTAACACATTTCGCGTGCTATTTTCAGAGTTTCGGATTGTTAGTCTTGGAATTTTCATAGCTCCGCAGATGGCAATATATTTTCTAACGAAATCAGATCTTGCCGACTTATAATCACGTTATTTGAAAAGATAACGGACTTGAAGTCTTAGACCGAATGGTTCGAGGCACTATCCAAGGCTGCTAGAGAATATCATGATACACAGGGCATTCAGCCTCAGCGGTACCGTTAATTACTCACCTTAAGCTTACGCTGGCCTGGGTTTCTTTGGAACAACACTTTTGATAGTGTACCATTTCTTTTTGGGTTGCAAACTTCTGCCGGCGTAGTTCTTCGCAAACTAGCTAGCACAATTCGCCCACATCATGAGAAGGATCTAATAATACGGTACCAACGTAAGAATTTCAGCCCTCATGGCTATGACGTGGATAGTTTCGAATACTGATCGGCAATACCCGAAAGAAAATAGAATGGGAAGAGAACCTTTGAAGATGCCAGTCGCTACGTCGAAGAACACTTTCGTTGGGTGATAGGCAGAAAGGAAGAACGCTCTCGTTCAGAAAGCGGTAAAGAAACTTAGGGCGAGGACACAGATAACCGGTAAAGGGCCCTTGCTGACCATTGTCAGACTGATGATGCGTTGGGCATGGATCAAGAAAATGGAGGCGAGCTCGGACCATTGCGAATAAAGTATAACAGTAACGTCTCTTCCACGGCATTTCTATGCTGGAAAGATCTAATGTACAAATGTAGTGGCACTTGTCCACCCTGCTACAACAGCAAAATAAGGAACCGTATGGCAATTCATAACAAAAACTGTACCTTTATTGAGTTTCATGATGTCGAATTGTTGACGAGCGAACGGTTTTCCTTCAAACCCCTTGAGAGGACGAGGATACATCCTATAAACATATCCTTGACAACTGGAAGACGTACGACCTCTCCCGAACTAGAAGACCTGAGGAGCACCATCCCGGAGACTTCCGAGATGGTACTCTCGCTAATATCGAGCAGATAGCAGATATTATTGAATCGCCTAGTGTCTCTCCCGAGCGGCTCCTATATTATCCTCGGGGTTGTTTCTACTGTAGGGAGAACCATATGGCGTCATTACGGGGTTTGTACGAGCTCAGCCAACTCTACGAGTTGATGGAGGAAGCTAGAATTAGCCTCGGCGTGTTGAAGTTGCCTCTGTTTCGAAGCCAAGTGGGCTCAAGACAGAAATAGTCTTGCCCTACCCTCTACTTCCACATTTGCTTGCATTGCCATGATAGAATCTAGCGAATTCAATATCCATCCAACCTCATTGAAAAAGGTGATAGCGGTCTCTGGCGGTGACTCCATTTCTTCGTCATATTCGTCCTGCTTCAAGATCTATCCCTAATTTCAACTGCACACCAGATCAAAACGGCATTTGGTAATGTTGGACGCTCCGAAGTCGCATTTCTCGTCTCTTCAACCCCATCCACCCTGAAAAAGGCGGACCCGGGGTTATGGCGTCTTATCGACCAACATGACTTTGACGGCTAGTTTCTGAACTAGTTTTCTGGCACATTGCTGCACTTGTCATTCACTGATTTTGAACTTCCTCTTGATGTGGGAATCAGAGGCTTGCGCTATAAGCAGGCTGTTGTCATCGAATCAGTCATATCACTGAATAGCACTGGTGTTCATTGTGGCGATCTTGGTGTAACAATATCGGTGGAAACTCTACGTGCCACATTCGCGGACTTCAGAGGCAAAGGCAAGCAGAGTCAACAACTAGGAAGGGAGGTTCTGGTCCCTCTGTAGAATACTTATTTACAATTTCTTGAGGGCTACGAGGATCTTAACCAATTTGACATTATCGTTGCTTCGCTACGATTATAACCCGTGAGTTACTGCTCTATGAGCCGTTGCCTGATGGGTTTTATTGGGCAATTTGACAGTGACTCACCTAGCTGGCATAACTTCGTGACCTATTTTGTTAGGTTAATGGCCACAGAGCGAACAGAAGGACTATTGCAGCAAGTGAGTAGGTAGGATGGAGTTTAATAGAACAATTAACTGATTCCCGGACCTCCTAAACGTAAAGTGACTACAAGGCACCTCTATAATCTGGAACTGCTAGATTAGCACCCTACAGGGTACCTGCTACATGAAAGCTTAAAATTCTTCGACTGTCAACCCATATGCTTATTCCTTAAGCTAAGCCCTTTCAGTATGGTGCTTCGTGTTGAAACCTAAGGCCACTCTTCAGGCAAGTTGCCCAGGTCCGAATTTCCCAACGAGGTCAATTTTTAAGTCATTGCCAGCCTGTATCTCAGCCTCTCGTGCCAGCAAGTCGTCCACGTCCCATTGACTTGCAATAACCCTCCCGCTCAGAAAGTGAGCATGTGGATGAGACAGCCAGACCGCTATGCCGCCGACCAGCTCAGGCGTCTCACGGTCGAAGCGTCGCATGCTCTGTGGTAACATGTCGGTGTCGAGCAACCCTGGGTGCAGGGCCACCGCCGTGATGTTCGGGTGCACAGCGGCGATGGACGGGATCTGCTGCTGAGCCACGAGCTTCGAAATGCTATACCCAGGCATCATCGGGTTGCCCTTCCAGGCAGCTCCGGTGGTCAAGTTGATGATGGTTGCTCGCGTCATAGGCGTCGGAAGCTGGTTGATGAAAGATCGCGTGACGAGGAAGGTCCCTTTCCCGTTGATCTCGAACTGTCGCCACCATGCATCCGGATCAGCGTCGCCGATGCGGACGCCTTCACCATCGTTGTTAACACCAGCATTGTTGATCAAGATGTCGGCGTGGCCGAAGGTCTCTTTGATCTGTTCAAAAGCAGATGTCACAGCCAGTCCATCGGAAATATCGGTAGGTATGGCTAAAGTCTGAATCTCCGGGTTGATCTTTTTGACTTGTTGCTCGACATTCTTGAGGCTCTCGGCATTTGTTGCCAGCAAGGCGAGGCCTCTCACGCCAGCTTTAGCGAAGGCCGGTGCGAAAGCCTGCCGAGTTGAGTTAGTCCGAACTGTTTGCCATTAGGTACGTTTAAGGATTTTGGAGCTTCGTTACCTTAGCACCGAGCCCTCGGCTAGCGCCTGTGATGATAACAACCTTGCTGGCAAGGCTCAGTTCTTTACGAGTAGGATCCACCGAATCGTATTGGTCGCTATGTACATTCTTCGTATACTGAAGCGAAGTCACGAAAAAGTTTGTTGGGAGCTTTGAGAAGTCCATCTTGACGGTGATAGGATGAGGTATAATGGGGAACGAAGATTGCAATTGAAGAAGAAAGACAAAGCTGTGAGTGATCTTTCAGAGTCTTTCTCATTGAGAGCCTTTGTAGGCTTTATATATACAGTGGTCATCACTCCTGTCCCAACACGAAGGCTAGTGCGCCCAAGTCAAGGCTGGGAACCAGGTTCGATCATGCATGGACGAAAGGATCCTCTGCGCATCTCAGCTCCCTTTCGTCGTTGATATTGTCCCGTACGCCGTGTGGCTCTAGTCAGAACCGGAAGTTGACCGAGGCGCATTTTTCCAGTATAACCAGTATAACGGAACGCGTAGGCCTCACGAAGTCATGTGCAACCCTAAATAGCTCTAGCTCGATCCCAAGCTCATATCCACACCTCGGAGCTCGGTCAAGATCGAATAGCGACCCTGCGGTCCCCCTCATTCATGAAATTAGTGCTAATGTGATATACTATGCTGTAACTTGCCAACCTCCATCAACCGTCGTGACTTCGAGTCATGACCATTATCCATCCGCACGGTTTCGTGGTGTAGTTGGTTATCACGTCAGTCTAACACACTGAAGGTCTCCGGTTCAAGTCCGGGCGAAATCATGTTATCTTTTGCTTTAGTGGAGAGTGAGTGGTTTTTCTTTTCTTTTCTTTCTATTCTTTTTCCCCTTTTGGTTCTGGGAGCAATTAGGTCTTATTCCCACCCTACATAAACTCTTTGTACCCTTATATGGGTTGCTGATTGACCCTCGTTCTTATTTTTGGGGGATTTGGCGTACAGTATCCAACCCTGGTAGTTCATGGCGAAAGAGGTTACAATAACTATGCTATCTTGGACGTTGTCATCACTGTTGAGCGAGTGGCCTATCCGTGGTCTCCTGCCAAATGACATAGTTGTGTGAGTAGAACCACAGAGGCAAGTGGGGAGGGTTGTTAATGCTCACTGCTATAAGAATTTCTCGGTAATAAGTTACCATCACGGCCTTGATGATTTTTACAAAGGTGTCTATTATCAGCCTGTCTGTGGAGTTCACGCCAGAGTTCAGCTATGGTCTAGAAGGCCGGAGACGGCCGAAGCTACTTGCACATCGTCTCATTTCAAGCCCTTGTCCAACAATGAAGCTTGTTAGACTAAACAGGTAGGTGTTAGTGTTGTTACAGGGCTGCTGCCTAGGGCAGCAGCGCCAGCAGGGTATTTAGCCCACATCTACTGCCTGTAATCACACCACACCGACTCAAGCCAATACACCACACATTGGTCTAGTTCGCGTGCCGTGCTTTGCGATGGTGATGCATCTATCCTTCATATCTAGAATCCCTGGCTAACACACAGGTCTAGCTTTTGAATATTGGTATACTCGTCGCAAATCCCGAGCTTATGTGCGAGTGACAAGATCGATGGCTTCTGACGCCGTTAAGACGATCCAAATGCCTGGGGACAGAAACCCCGCAACTCAGCTTCAGCTCTCTTCCGGTAACGGACCGGTCTGTCGAACTGTACTGAAGGAACCTCTGCGTGATGCGTTACCATCAGAGATTCCTGTCATCGACGTCTCTGGCATTTTCAGTGCCTCCAAAGCCGATCGCATGAACGTGGCTCGGCAGGTTCGAGATGCCGCAATGAACAACGGGTTCTTCTATATTAAAAACCACGGCATTCCATCCGAAGTGACGGACACGGCCTGCCAAAGTCTCCTCGAGTTCTTTCGGCAGCCTGGAGAGGTCAAAGAGCGCGCCAGCGTCAAAAAATCCAAGTACTATAATGGCTATAAACCACCAAAGTCGCAGCGCATCAACCCGTTCGAGTCGGTTGACATGCGCGAGACTTTCTCCTGGACTTATGACCCGAGGTATGACCCTTCGGTTCCGGATCCGACTACGATTCCGCCCCATATCGCCCAGTACATGAGATGTGAGGATTTTCACTGGGAAGCGACGAAAAACTTGCCGCATTTTAAAGAGGCCATCGTCCGTTATTGGCGTTTATGTCTTACGGTGGCGCGGGCTCTTGTGCGGTGCTTCGCGCTGTCGCTAGACCTGCCCGAAGACTTTTTCGCGGAGAAGTTCACACATCCAAGTGCCGCTCTCGCATTGAACTACTATCCGCCTCTATCCGCGCCACAATATTCAGCAGAGCAAAGAGAAACAGAGGTCTCTATCGGCTCACACACTGATTTCCAACTCTTTACGATCTTGTGGCAAGACAATAATGGCGGTCTCCAAGTATTGAATCGCCAGGGCCAGTGGATCAACGCGAAGCCTATCCCGGGGACACTCGTCGTCAACATCGCGGACTATATGCAGCGCATCACAAACGATTGGTACGTGAGCACTGTACATCGTGCCCAGAACTACAGCGGGAAAGAGAGGATCAGCATGCCCTTTTTCTTCGGGTTTAACCTCAATGAGAGCTGTGGCGTACTGGATAGCTGTGTTGCGGAAGGTGAGGAGAAGAAGTATGGCGAGATCAGCTGCGAGGAATGGATTCACAAGCGTGTGAGGGCAATGCATAGGAAAGGCGAGTTATCAGAAGAATGAGTGCCGCTGCAATCGAGACAGCGAATGTAACAAGTTGCTTGTATTGAGCGTTAAGCCTTCATATAGTCGCCTAGCCCAGTTCCTATAGATTGGAGAACTACTCGAACCTGGGCATGCGAATACCTGTATGATTACCTTGCATAGTAGGAGATAAGTTTAACTAGTCCGCTCTGTTAATAGTTCCAAGAATTTGGTAGAAGCGTTGTACCAGATTGGTAATATAATCGCTTTGTTTTCGGTACAATGTCGAAACGAATTTCTATATCTCAGATTACATCGCTACGACACGGTGTTTCTCTGTAGCTACGCATTTAAAACAAAAGCGTATCATTCGAAAAGGTTTAAACTGAAGTGTTTCTCTCGAGCTGTTAAAATGTCCTTTTTGTGGAAGGCTAGCAACACGCATCTTTGCTAACAACGTGACCCACAATAAATTCCTCTGCCATAGATAAGGTACAACCTCAAAACTAGTCTACGAAAACAATTCATTGTTCGCAACATGCTCTAACATGACATTGCACTAGTTGTGCCTTTTGCACACGGTCTGCCAATAATACCATCTGCGTTTAGGAAGCATGGCGCAGCTCACCCAAGAAGAGAAGGGTGCCCTCGTGTCTAAGGTCTCTCAGGAGCTTGCGGAGACTCGTTACGCTTGCTCCTCGCTGACGCAGCTAACGAATGGGACCACCAACTTCGTATTCCGTGGCGAGCTAGCCCGGCCCATCCATGAAGACAACCGAAGCAAAAGCGCCATTACGACTGTTATTATCAAACATACAACGGCATTTGCGGCCACTAACAAGGACCTACCACTCGACGCATCACGGGCGGTATATGTTTCTGACTCCAATAGTCCACCAGAGAGGAAGGATTAACGCTTTTCTGTGTACCTAGTTCTATGAGGAGTCGATGCTCCATGCACTAAATAACTTCCTACCCAGCGCAACGGCTGCCAAGGCGCCGCGACTGCACCTCTTCATTCGCCATGCAAGGATCCAGATCCTAGAGGATTTCCCTGCGGCGGTTGACCTAAAGAGTCTATTCGTATGGCCGTCTGCGAACAGCATCCTCGAGCCGTCAGTAGCGGCGTCCATCGGTCGTCACGTGGGCTCTTGGTTGCGCTCCTTTCATGATTGGGCCTTGTCCCCAAACGCCGCAGCCGGTTTGAAAGCCGTCGGGGATAACGAGCCTATGCGCATGTTGAAATACGCCATCACTTATGGTAGTTTCCTAAAGGTGCTTGAGGACAACTTCCCTGACCTCCTGGAAGGTCACCGGCCGATTTTGGAACAAGTCAAAGACGCAGCGACGAGGGAGTTTGAAAAGACCTCCAAAGATGAGGGTGTAGGCAAGAATTGGGGGCTCATACACGGCGACTTCTGGACGGGAAAGTACGTCGTTTCCTTTCTTCTGTCTGGCTATCGGTTTTCAATAATGAGTTGACTAACAAGCCAGTATCCTGGTTCCGAGTGATCCATCGCTGGAAAGCCAGCATCCCAGTGGCGCCAAACTCTTCATCGTCGACTGGGAATTCGCTCAGTTCGGCTATAGCGTATATGATATTGGGCAGATGATTGGCGATATCTATGAGCGGAAGCACTTCTCGGGAGCCGATGGCGCCGTGCCGGCCATTGAAGGATTTATCAAAGGCTACGGTAGGCTAGATAACGAGCTCGCCTTCCGTATCGCCATCCACGCTGGTATTCAGATGATCGGCTGGTATACCAGACGGGATCCGAATGCTCCTCTGGGGTTCCCGCTGGAAAAGGTCACCGAGGCGATGACGATTGGGAGGGATTGGGTTTTGAAAGGATGGCAAAGGGACCTTGATTATTTCGAAAGCAGCCCGTTGGCGTCTTTGTTCGGGGGATAGATGGAGTAAGCCTTAAATCTCAAGAGAGGTCTATTGGGTTGCCTACGTTTGCTAGGTTAACGGACCACCACAGCTAGAACATTGTTCATAATAAAAGCCAACTTACAGTACGCTTTGTAAACACGCTGTCTTTGTGTAGGTCCAACGACGCGTCCTTTGCCTAAATTTCCTTATCGCTGCAGACATTATCTATTAGGAAAGGTGGTTATATAGTCTTGTTCGATTTAGCAGTTCTGGATTCGAGAATCATCGTCGCTCCGTGAGAGGGAGAATAACTTGCTCATCGTGCAGCCCGTGAATAACGGCTAATTGCGAATGGAATTCGAACCTTTGAGGGATTGACTTCTTGGAAATGTTTTGAAAGTTGTTCAGTATCACTGTCGGTGCGGTTATTATTTAGATACAAGAAAGCTATGAGATACAGGCACCACAATTTTATCATGCGATTTTTCAGGTGCGATAGATATTAGGACGCGCTTCCGTCACGGAGCGAATCCACATCATGTGATAGCGAGGTGGCCAACTGTTTGACCCTCCACCTATCAACAGCGAACTACAATTCTCTTAGACCATTTCACTGCAGGGACTAAATCGCACGAGGACATGTGAGATGAAAAATCTATCCTCAACTATCAATGCATTTCAAGCAAGGGCAACGACCGGGGACTTGCCCTTGTTGGAAAAACTCTTGTATACATTAGCGAGTTACAAATCTGGGTAATAGAACTAGTTGGCTAATCTGAGACTAGAGATATTGAGATCGTCGGCTTGAAGAAATTGAGAAAAACCATGGCTTGGATGGCAAAACCTTTGACTGGGTTTATGATCTTAAGGACACGGGATTCAGTCATTAGGTTATCAGGGGAAGTCCTTTCCGGATAAAGCGGCAAATCTAGTTCTAGGAAATCCACCTTGATGAAATTCATATTCCGAGATAACCGGACTTCTCAGCTGCTTTATGGCTGGAATGGAAGTAGCGTGATCCAGGCGGCATTCTTTTTCCACTACCGTGAATATGCGTTACAGAAGTCTTTCGAAGGTCTTCTTCGAAGCATTCTGTCACAGATCGTTTCCCAAAGCGAAAATCTGTGTATCTGCGATGGGTTAGGAAACAACGGTGTTGCGCAAGATGCTGCGCAAGAGTGGAAGTTCTCCGCTGAGGAGAGAAAGGCATTGATTGTATAGTGCAACAAGTCTCCTAATCTTTTATCTCTATGTGCTTATGTATGTTTAGTTTTATGCTATCTAGGTAGTTATGGCCAATGGTTCAAGGGTAGAAATATAGCCCTCACTACTATATATGACCATCTAAACCAACCTCCTTATCAATGAAAAGCCATCCCCATTTCTTGTTTTCGGAAGCAGATACTTCTAAAGACCGTTGCATTTTACTTTTCTACACACGTGACTAGAAGGCGATCGAAACTGCGGAGGTTTACTCAGGACCTGGCTAGAATCGCCATCTCAGTACTGCATTTGGGCTGCTCTTAATCTGAGGACTATAATATAGTGATTGAACGCTTTAAGACCTTATTTGTGGTTTGCCATCAAGTTGGGAGACGTGTTGAGCAAATTCAGGATACCTGGGCAAATTTGGTAGAACGAGCCCCGTACGCGGTCAGATTGTATTGTTTGCTTACATAAGCACCAAGTTGATACGAAACCCAATCTAACTACGCAAACTGAATATTCTTGCACTCAGAGGCTTCACTCGATCGAAGACATATAACTTCGGCTTTCTCTGCAAGTAGTTTGAAATACAGGCCGGTTTTCTTGAAAACATCTGGCTCTCTGATTCTAGCAACAGGAGGGATGTCTTAGTCTAAATATTTGCAGATAACGGAAGTAACGGAGATAAAATGTATCCACTCAGTTTATATGCCTTGAGGTAGTGGGGGTAAGGTGGTGCACCATAGCCCCCATCGGTGCCCAAACAGAGTTGGTGCAGAGACGGCGTCTAAGAGGATAAAAACAAAAAGGAAGGAAAAAGTAAATTATCGACCAGGGCCTGATTCGAACAGACGCTCCCGAAGGAAGTAGATTTCGAGTCTACCGCGTTAACCACTCCGCCACCTGGCCTTGACATTGTTATTTTCCATTGCTTAAGGCCCCTGTATATACCTAAGGCTTTTTCTTTTCCCCCCACGCTACTATGTACGTTATCCCCTTGGCCAGTACGATAACATAGATATTTCAAATGCTGATGACAAGTCAGCAAGGTACTCTTTCATACCTGATAGAATATCATAATGTAACTGTAGCATCCTCCAGCGCTGTATTGCCGCTTCACGACTTGTTTGGGAGGATAGTCGCAAATACTGAGAAGCACGCTAGGCCTAAAATACAATAACCATCCTCCCTAGTTTGGGACCTCGGATTTTCCAGCCAAAGTGTACAATGAAAACCTCCGACTTCCTCCAGTCTACCGTCTTACCTCCTTACGTTCAGAATAAACGCAAACATGAAATGGGTAGAGAATGTGAATATTCAAACCTCAACTTGTTAACGATGTGATGAGCCTAGAGTTTGAAGTGAAGTATTGACTGACAGATTTTGGTGGTTGAATAGGTAGGTATAACTGCTTCCCAAACCGTCGAGAGGCTCACAACTTCACAAGTCACCTCCGTTCTCCAACTCCTTTACTACATAAGTCCTTAGGCTTCCTCTCCATGCTCCCCCGCTGTTTCCAGCGTGAACTTGACACTCTAGTAGTCGGCATTATGTTGGAAGTTAGCAGTCAGGCCCTACTTCCACTTCCCCCACCCTGGAAAATGTAAATCGCTTGTCGGCAAGAGTGCGGCGGGAGAAAGTGAGCTCCTGTAAGGGGGCGGTGAGGATGCAGGTTTTCCGGCTCAGACGAACAACTGTCTCGGGTCCCTTACGTTGCCTCCGTGTACTTATTACTCTTTCTCTTGTCGCATAATAACACTGGTTTTCGATTGATCTCTGAGCGTTTGTTGCCCCAGCCGATACAGATCTTCATTTCGTCCACAGTATTGACTCGATTCCCCTTACCCCTTTGTCACTATAAATCAGCGAGTCGCTACCAGACGCGTCCGAGATGCCTTCAGCCAAACGTCTGTCGTCTCTGTGTAGATAGATATGATCCATTATTGCAAACCATCTGACTACATCATAGTCATCGAAAGCAAAGAATGGTCAGTCTTTGCACCTGCTTTCAGTAAGGGGCTTGATGATACAATCCATCTCCCCAGCTACAGAGTACTAATGCCATGGCTGAACCAGTGCGGCTAGCCACCTCGGGACCTGGTGTAGCTCCCGCACAAGATATCGTTAATCGCATCGAGAAGTTCCTGCCTTTCTCACAAGCTACTACCGTCGTAGACATGGGATGTGGTCCCGGCCAGCTTACCCATGCCGTTCTTGAACATCATTTCGCGAAGCTCCCACCGTCCGCTAGAATCGTCGGCGCAGACAATAACGAGCAGATGCTACAGCAGTATACCGGACGCAAACAGAAGGAGATCGCCGATGGGAACGTCGCTTGGCAGCGTGTCGAAGTTATCCAAACGGATGTGCAAGATTGTTCTGCTTTCGCTGATGAATCGGTCAGCCATATGCTGGCGAACTTCGTTGGTAGGTCTTCGCCTCCGGAGCTTGCTGCGGTGGCGTTGTTAGTGACCTTGAATACGAACAATGGTGCTGCCTTTGCTGACCTTTACCCATGCCGCAGTTTTTCTAGTTCCCGAGCCAGTCCAAGCGGTCCGAGCAATGAAGCGTGTTATCGCCCCCGGCGGCGTGCTCGCCATGTCTTCTTGGCAAGGGAGCGAATGGCAGGACCTGATGTATTACCCTAAAAAGGTTCGTCCAGACCTAATCATGCCCGAGCCTCCAGCCACGTGGACGTCTCCCGAGGGCGTTATAAACAATTGGAAGATGCAGGGTTTAGGGACATCATGGTCGTGGAGGGTGTTGGCTTTTTGCCGTTCCACGGCTATGAAGAGATATGCCGTTTTATCTTGACTAAACTACCTCTCGCGGCTCGAGTCGTGAAAGAAATGAGTGATGATGAGGTACACCAAACCTTCGATCTAATGGTAGCTGACCTCAAGGCTAAATATCCTACACTCCCTGCCAAGATGGCTGGTAAAGCTACTATTGCATATGCGCACAAGTGATCGACTCTTGTGTAAGAGGGACGCGTGTAGAAAGGATCTTAGAATTCGTTGTTCTATTAATTTTACTCAAGTTCTGTTATGACTTATGTATATTTGAAACTGGTCAGCGTGGTGGTCAGGTCCAGCTTTGTCTGCCCAATGTGAGCTAGTCATACGATCGCCTCTTGCAAACCTCAACCTCGTACCAGAAGTACCAGAGAACCTCCGGATAGAACCATTTCCACAACTACCAAAGACCTTTCTCCTCACATGGGTATTGACTACTGTTTATAAGCACTTGAATAATCGTGTTTAATCGCTAGAGCCTCGTAGGCAACGCCGAACTACCATTGCACCTTGTCATACCGCATTTGCAACACCGCACGCCAAATAGGAATGGCAAGTCATTCAACAAGAAGGAGAAGGATGTTCCAACCTTGTATTTAATTTTAATTTATAATAGATAGATGGCGATTCGAATCTGCATGGTCTCCATCATGGAAGATCAGGTCTAGGTGGCTGTAGTTGCATCCCTCAACTCACATATCAATGGTTTGCGATGCCAGATGACATAGACGTGCTGGTCCCTCCAGTCATCGCTCACGTCCGACGATATGTCAAAGTTAAATATCAGCTTCGCTAGCAATAGACGCATCTCGTGCCAAGCCATATTCATACCCAAGCAATTCCTGGGCCCAACTGAGAAAGGCTGGTGAGCCTCACGAACGTCGTCCTTGTATTCGGGGTCGTCTAGCCAGCGCTCCGGTACAAACTCATCAGGATTTCTAAACAAGAGGTTGTAAGCATTTGCTAAGGTTTGCGCATCCTCAGATCTTGGTCCTCAACGTGTACACACAGCCAGAAGGAAACAGGCATAGATCAAATGTACCTGAAGTTTGCTGGAGAGCGGTAGGTAGCTGTCTGGTGCACCGAAACACGAGTGCCCTGTGGAAGCCATTTACCCATGATGGAATTTCCGCCTTTGGCTACCTCACGAGGAATCGCTGAGGGTACGGGTGGATAGATGCGTAGCCCTTCGCGGATACCTAAGTAGTTGGTAAAAACATTAGCTCCAAGACTAACAATTCAACAAACAATCTACTGGGGCCATATACACGCATTAAGGTACCCTAATCTGCCAAGGGCTTCGAACGTAATGTCCTCGTTGGAGCCGAACCTCCCACGCACTTCGTTGGTCAGGATCTTCATTTTATCTGGATATTTGATAAGATAATAGGTTAAACCTGTAAGCAGAGAGGCTAGAATAGATTATCAGCGATGCCTCACAAATCCCGCCAATGTGGCTCTTTAACTCACATGTCGTTTCAGTTCCCGCTGCCATGAATAGTTCTGCATTAGCATAAACCTCGCCAGAGGTGAGGACTCCAGATTCCTCAACCAAGTTCCAAATGTCGGGCTTATCTGACCCTTCCTTGAGCCGTTTGTCGACGCGAGTCACGGTATGATTGAAGTGATCCAAGCGCATCTTCGTAACGAACTTAGGTTCGATCAGACGGAATACCCTTCTAGTTAAAGAGTAAAACTCGATTAATTGCATTGTGGGCAGCACCTGGAGTGACTATCAATTACGGAGAACAATGCAGAGCCAAACAACTGTCTAGAACCTACTTTCACAGCACTGAAGACCATTGCTACCCAATCAGAATACTGATTTTTTTCAAGCATTCCAAGCGATTCCCCAAATGTAAATTCAGCCATGATATCAAATGTCGTGAAGTCGAACAATTCAGTCATGTTGACAGTACCATTCTTACGGCCGCTTGCGACCATGAGATCAGCGTACTTTTGAAATAACGGCTCCTGTTTCCTCAAAGCCTTCTCAGAGAATGCGGGTGAGAATACACGTCGAACAACAGCATGACGGATGGCATCAGGCTCGGTGACCAAGTGCGGGACGCCATTGGCCGACGGTCCATGAAATCTGATCTCTTTGCCATTCTCCCTTTTGCTCTTTAGGACAAGGCAGATGTCTCGCCAGGCTTGCGCATCGGTATAGCTGATGTCGTAGGGACCGAACCTAATGGTAGGTCCGTATTTCTGATGTTGCCTAGTCATCCATCGGACTTGATTACCCTGAAGACAGGCAATCCAGTAAGGGATCCGGCTTATCGCTGCGAGTGGCGGACCTGGATAATTGCGAAGTGGGTGAAGGTAGAGGGCGTAGATTGGATAGGCTATCACATAAAAAACACCCA
This sequence comes from Xylariaceae sp. AK1471, assembly GCA_023159215.1. Lineage (NCBI taxonomy): Eukaryota > Fungi > Ascomycota > Sordariomycetes > Xylariales > Xylariaceae > Xylariaceae sp. AK1471. The sequence continues at coordinate 514,819 of JAJKLI010000026.1, forward strand.
GAGCTAAGAGAATTCTATAAGTTGCTACACCTGGCAGCACTGCTTCTTGGGCGCTTCTCAGAGACTCCTGGACAGATGCCATAGTAGTTTTAAAGTCCCTTAACTGTATAGCCAGATAGGTACCGTTTGGTGAAGAGCGTGCGAAGGGCAGCTATTATGGTAGGTTTAGGGTCGCAAAAGGCAAAACTTGTGGATGTTTGGTGATCTTTTAAAAATTGCCTTTTCTAGTAACTCCGTGAAGTGATGTAGTAGGTTTACGGAATTCTATGAGACCATGGGGATCGTGCCCTGACCAATCAGCTATGCGGTTTTTGGGCTGTAGTAATGAAGCTAGCCCTTATTGAGATGAACTGGGGACTGACTGAATAAAGTACAATCTAGCTGGAAACAATGGAGGAAGAGCATACACAATGGCATCAAAGTTATAACTTCCCTAAGCCAACTCCAGCGCGTTTGACTGTCCTAATGTCACCTGATACGGTCACGCCTTCGTGATATTGCCCTCGTCGCTCCCCCAATGCATGCCCGGAGCTATTCCATCACCCTCCTCAGTATGCCCTCAGAATCGATGACCTCTCTAACGCAGTTGGAAACGTAGCAAAGGTCCTAGCTCGATGCATAAATTATCGTATTAGATAGTCGTCATCAAGCCTGTTCTCGGCCAGCAGTTGCCATGACGCCGCGGCTGCCGTCACTAAACAGCTGCGTTCGGGGGTAATGTCGACTCGTGTAATACGTTGCCGTTCCTGATTTCGAAAACACACGCTGTCGATTAGTCACCCTGTGTAACAGACAGGTTATTCCCAAGCCGCCGTAAAGTCCCACAACTATGACCCTGGAGCTCGACTTCCACGAGAAGTTCGTCCTCGATGATCAGAATTAACTAGACAGAGCGGGGGATAACCCTGACCATCAACAACGAGATAGACTATCCTCATATAGTACTCCCCAAGTATATGTTCTTCGGGCGATTAGATATGGTAATGCAGGCAACTCCAGGCGCCGGTATCGCGACAGCCATTACACTCGTCTCGGACGATCATGATGAGATCGATTAGGTAACCTGCGAAATTACCGAACCGGTGGAGTTTTGCGGTAGAACTGACAAATGTGTCTGAAGAATTGTGGGCACAGACGCCCTCTACACCCAAAGTATACAATTATGTTGCCGAATAACAAAATACCTCGGACAAAATCTATCATGGAGTCATGGATACGCAGACTTCAGCCAGGTCCTTTTTATAGCATCCATAAAAAAGGTTACTATACAAGACTATATGAACGGCAAGATAAGCGCTAAGGAGTACATGTATAGAAACAAGAGCGGCTCCTATGAGGCCATCACCATCCCGGACAAGTCGACGAGCACAGATGCCCCTAAAAGGTAGTTCGAGGGGTATCAGTCCTATCGCAATTGCCGGTATCCTTTTCGTGTTAATGCTCTTGATGCGTTAGCTGTGCTCCTCTACTATACAAGTACGCTCTATACTAAACCAGAACTAGAACTATCTATACCGCTAGCCTGATATCCTATCCTTTGATCTTACCCTTGACATTCAATCCCTTATACCCCTTAATCCCCAAACCTAAACAGCGAGACGGTAGAAGACAGCGCACACATTATGAACACTTTAATTTCCTATAACTTTCGGTTTTCTCCCATCGTCTATGCTCGCTCGTCAAAGTTCGCGTACAAGAGGTCTCTGGCCAGGGGGCTTGAAGGATGCCCTCGGTTTCAAGTCTGTGCACTCTACTAGGCCTAAATAGGCGGAAATTTTACCTGATTAGGAAGACAACTCCCTATACTCTGTAGGAAAAGGTACGATAAAAAAACCCTCTTGTTCAAGCAAGCTTAACCCAAGGGTACTCGGTAGGGGATACATGTTGCTACTCGGTCTTTTTAGAATTATTTTCGAAGCATTCTAGGACAGAATTATGACATAGAATGTCAGTCAAGTCCGCTATCAGGGCGAAAGGCATTGACCTCGTCGATAAAGCTATGTATGTAACTCGAGTATAATTGCAATGTGTTAGCTTTCAATTCCATGTACAAACAAGAGTGTACGACCAAAAGAGTGTACGACCAAAACAGAACAAGAAGTCGAAACGCCGCAAAAAACCAAAATTCTTGCTCTACAAATAAGCCATCAAACACGTAACACAGCTATCGCACACTGCGGCCAACAAAACTTTCGGCTAAGCCGTCCGTCCATCTGGGTTCAGAATTGCCTCTCCGCATAGCACGAACCCGCGTCTGAGGCGCCGGAAACGGTTGCCTTGAAAGCGCCATGCCAAGTGCCACTGTTGGCAGCATAACCACATTCGGAACCAACTCCACCTGGAGATGCAACGAAGATTTGGTGGAAGAGGTTATACAAGTCGTTGTACCCGAGCTTGGTTTCCTCATGGCCGCTGACAGCGTAGTAGGTGACAGTAATGGGTGTGGAGTCGCGCTTGGAAAGACTGCGCTTGTCGATGGGATCGTGCTCCCCATCAAAGGTCATCTCAGCCTGGGTCATGCGGCCGGTGCCCTTGCTGTAAGTGACCGTCATGTTGTGAATGTACGGGCTGGCGCCGTCACGGGCGGCGAGAGCCGGCGGCTTCCACCCATATGTCACGGTCTCTTCATCCTCGGACCATTGTTTGATCTGCTTCCCGGTCGTATCTCGTTTGCCCTCGGTGGTCGAGGGTTCGCCGGTGAACTTGTTCGTAACCCATGTCGCGAACTGACTCGCCGCTCCGCTGGCGGTTGACACGCTGATGGAGGTGAGGGCCACACCAGTCCAGAACACCGTCTTTCCGACACAGACGAACTGATCAGCACTCCGATAGACCAACAGCTCGCCGGCGCCACTGCAGCCGTCTCGAGCTACAAGGTCAGCGTCTTGAGCAGTTGCAAGCTGTCCGGCAACAGCCAAGGGGAGAAATATGGATAGCTTCATAGTAATATTTGGGGAAGAGAGATAATTGTTGTAGAAAAAATTGTCGTCTCGAAAAGATCGATAGCCCGAGTGATTCGATATAATCCGAAGTGATTGGGTTGCTGGTGCTTCTTGTCCGTAATTAAAGCGAGACAGCAGACTAGAAAAGCTAGGGAGAGGATATGACTATTTATACTTTTACCTCCTTGTGTTGGAGCAGTTGACTTCGTTGTGTATCATTGCAATACTCAACACTCGTGCCGCGGACGACCTTTGCCTCAACCCAAATGCGCGTACAGGCCATGTAATTGCGTTGTCATTAGCAAACAGCTTCCTGAATCTACGACTCAGCCCCACCGCAAATCTATTCATGATTGAATAAAAATGCCCCGAAGTTTGGTTATAATTAGCAACACATCATGATTTATATTTTAGTCCTGACACACCAAGTTGAAAGATCGCTTGTTAGTAAGGTAATTACCTGCAGGCGTAGTGGAGGAGCCATGAGGTTACATTTGAATCCTGGGGTCGAAGATCTCGCAGGAATCTACCTCACTATCTTTGCAACCCCGGGAAAGGCCCTATTCCCGTTTGACATCATATCATGCTGCATATTCCCATCTTGGTAGGAACGGACAGCGCACCTTGAGGTATTGAACCATCAGGAACGAGGTGAAACATCCATCAGCTTAGCGAACAGCGGCCAGCTGCGGCGCAGCAGCTTCAGCCAGAGATCTCTATTCGATAACGTCGCTCAGCTGCCTCCTCCCTAATCCTTGGCCCCCATATCACATTTAATTGGAAACTAATTGCTTACCGATATCAATGCGCACTAGGCTTAGGATCATAACCACACCCAGCTAGTACCGCTGAGGCAGCACTGGGTGAAAAAAGATGGGTTGCAATACGACATAAGAGCGAGGTAGAAATCCCTTCCGACTAACATACACCTGGTAACGCAGTTTTTAGATTGTTTCGTCGCGCTGTCTACGGATCTTATACGCCCGAGTTGGCGTTCAGGACATGAAATCAGGTTGGAGGTCGTACATATAAAAATAAAACTAATAACTATAAAGTGTTAAAAAAGCTTTATTAATATATCAGCTATAAAAAATAACATTATAAAAACAGAAAAATCTATTAATATTAGAAACAATAAAATATGATATGTTTGTATTGATTTTAGCTACAGAAAGGGCTTCGATTAAAGGGTGGTAGTATGTAGGTAACCTGGTCTGTAGAGGGGTGCCTTCAGCTTAGCCGATAGTGCATCCGAAGCACGACCTAAGTTGTAGTACCGGTTGGGTCACCGCACTTTGTATACCGCAATGGATGATATATGCCCTTGGTCTTGGGATGTTATAGGGTGCGAGTAAAGGCTCCTAAGGACCAACTCCTGGAATGCACCTGGTAGAGCTTACCTACTGGATGTTGGCAAGACTTGAGTACATAAGATGTTGACAGCAGGGTGTGAATTAACCTAGAAATAAGTACTAGAGACTCTTCCAAGAAGTCAGAACGAAAGAATGTCTAAATTTGTATGACTATTTCTGTTAAAAAGACAGTTATTTTAGCCTTGTAGGTACTCGGAATATAGTGAGGCTCAGTATAGGAGCCTGCGGCAAGGAGTGATGGATAATGACCCAGCTCGGCGTCGAGAGCGTCCGATAGCGAATACTCAATCGACACCGCCTTAGCGCTGAGACCGAATAACGGTGGATCGACAAAATGAGCTTTGGATCAGATCTGTTCTGAAGAGCCGACTTGCCTGTATATCTCTCAACCTGACTTGTAACGATTCCATTATCCCCTCCACTTGGCCATAATGTATAACCATCGTAGACAAGCCCGATCGCTATCCCAAGCTAATAGCTAGCAAACGCCGCAAACCAAGCCCCTCCTTGCCGACTGTCCATATAGATGCTCTCCTTTCGTTCAGCGTCTACTATCAATTGTCTGATAGCGACTGCAAAGACGGGGGAATCTCCTATGGCTGTAAGGCCGACGGAAATATGAGAAAGATCCGAATAGTAGCGTGTTCAGAAGTGGTTGTGATATTTGGGGATTCTCCCCGTAATCAGATGCGTTAACAAGGCGAGATTTATCACATCGGCCCGGAGACTATTTGTATTATTGCCTGACATGGCCGATGTTCTTACAAGTTAGAGCATAACCGGTAACGACCTCGAGGTCAGCACCCTACCAGCGAGATAGTATGTACTGAAACATTCTCGCTCATTAGATTAAGGCATGCATTCTTAGGCATATTCATTAAGGAATCTTCTATTCTAGGTTCCACATAATTATCAACTCTTCTACTTCATTGAAATACTGGACTGCACTAATCAGTATGCTTCTTATACCTATTCATTCATACCTATTTATTTATAGACTTGATACTGCCGGATAAATCTGCTATGATCACCCTCAATTACTGTTATACAGTTATCATACGTGCTTATTGAATATTCCAATGTACAACTTCCCATCTTTTTCATCTTTCTAAAGACTAATACCAAACTACCACTGCATTTATTTATAGCGTTCAGTCACCCGCTCTATGCCGGCTCCGGTTGCTCTTTTTCTGGCGACACTTAAGGACGCAGCTTTTATCCTAAAGCGTTGCTACACAATCGACTAAAACTATTGAATCCGCGAAAGCCTAGTTAGCTGGTCCATCATGACCCTATGCATTAAACTGCTAGGCAGCAGCTGCCCTGGAGCCCCTTAAAGCCTTCAGAGGTTCAGGAGTCAATTGACTGAGCTACTTAGCCCTACCTAGACCACCTTGCTGTGACGGTCTTTCTTTTCACTCTGTGCTCCTTTTCTCTGACACGCCGACACACAGCGTCACCCCTCTCCCCCCTTATGAAGCTCTACTATAGGGCGAGTTTCAGAGCACTAACCATAGCAGCACTTTACTCTATCACAACTCGCGCTTTTAGTCACAGAGAAACGTCAGACGATGCCAAGAATCTTTGCAAGAAGAGAGCCGCCGGCGCGGGTCGCCATTGATCAGGAAGGGCTACGAGGTATATGAATATACACAGTAAATCTAAAACAGTGAAGGGAGAGCATAACTAATCATTCTTGAATCAGGCCAGATATTTGTCACATGTAAAATCAATGAGCTCAGTAATGAATTACATCTTATCCATCACAGTGTATATCATCATACCCAAGAACATGATGGATAAAGCTGCAAGCATAGTGTGTAATAGACTTTACATGCCACATAAGTGCAAAGCTACGGAGCGAAAGAAATGTAGAACTTCCCAGCTTCTGAATTGATGCAGTATGCATGAAAGTGACCAAGGATCAAGTTCCATGTTCTTTGTTTGCTGAACTGCCCCGAATACTCGCACCAGTTGTGAACACACACTCATTAGTTATAGGATTATCCTAAATGTGGTCAATTCCATGTAGATCGCGTCTTTGATGGTCGTACAGTATGCAAAGTGACACGCTTACCCCGAGAGACGACGGATATATTGAAACCCTTAGCAGTCTCGTCTACCTCTCTAGAACCCAGCCTGGCGCTATTTGTGAGATGAGAAGTTACCGTTTTTGAACACATATGAGACTTAGGCTCACATGACTGCTTCCCAGTCGCCGACAAATGCGAAAATATATCAATTGGCTCAGTATACTCTTACAACCCTGTATGTTGACTTTCATATTGGTCTTGATCTAGAACTACCGAATCTAGCAACGTAATGCCAAGGTCATACCTAGTTCACAATACGACTCGAGAGAAACTTTCCATAGAGACCTACGTTATCCTGGATGAAGCAAATTTATTGAGTTTTGCAACTTACAAATAGGCTATTAGGCTCGATTTTCAGGACTACTATTGTTGGTAAACTAAGTGCACTGTGATGCTACCTCCATTTGGCAATGTAACAGACTACTACGGCAGAATGGACCCAACTAGAATTCTAAATCGTAGCTACTATAGAAGGTAGGAAAATAGGTGCCATATCATCTACCCGATGAGTCAAATTGTTGAAGGCCGAGTCCTGCTAGAGAGCGAAAAGGGGTGGCAAATAAGAGTTTGATACAGAACAAGATAGCTCAACTTTCCCTAGGACCGTAGAAATGAAGCTTTGCCTGGGAAAAACTTTATATACACAACTGTGACTGCTCTTGACTGCAGTCTGTGCTATTGGAATCGTATCATTCTCGTATGCGATCTCATTAGAATATCAGCGTTGTGGTAGATTGCAAAAGAAAAGGATAATTAATTGTCCAGGTGGTATATTACCTTCAAGTGATGAAAATTGACTTTATTTCCTTTCTAACTCGTGAATTCTGCTCACTTTGAAGAAGCTCTTAATCGCGGCATGGGAGTTTATTGAGGCCAAGTAGAAGTGCAGCTGGTGCATACGCCTCGCAAATAACCACCTAACCTAGGTAGTCATCTCATTCATGGGGAAATATCTCTGCATATACGACACTACAAACCGGTAGATCTCACGGAGATGCTAATAAAGCTAGGACTCGTTTTTGAGATGAGAATAGCAGAGTGATATTCGGAGAGAAAGCGATCAGGTCTTTCGCCTCATCGCTCATCAAGGGTCAAGGTCTGCTCAGCCTGCATGAGACGTTGCATCTAGTGATGAACAGAAAGCCCGCCTCCAACTCGCGATATACATATCAATATTCAGCAACGCACTGTTACGGTAATGATCACCGACGGGACACGGTGATTCTTGCCGAGCATAAGCGATTCACCCGATTTGTCGGCTAAGAATGAGTGGACGCCGCTCATCGCTGGCCGTCTGCTTTTCATACCCGGCAGTTGCCCGGAGAGTGTGGACGCTTACAGAGAGAGACAATGCAGGCGATGAGGCAAGAGATGCAGAAAGAGGATCATACGTAGTATGCAGGATGCCTTTTGGCAAGTATGTACTTCTAGAAGGTATGAGGTGCTTTTATTGAATTTGTTGCATAACCATATACAGACCTGATTGGCCAATAAGCGCCTCCATGGCCATTTTTGGTAACCGACTTGGAGTATTGTGTAAGTAAAAGGGGTAGGCATGGAGTAAGGCTCACCTCTTCGACAACAATTCTGTATCTATATTCTCATTAAAATAGTTAACGATGGTAGTCGAAAGTTGACTTTGCAACTGATGAGTACATGTGCAATAGAGCATTATGTGTCCTTGAGACGCTAAGCGTGTGATGAGTGGTCGACTGTCATACGGTAGATATCTCAATTCCTTCTCCTGACACCTGGGTTAGGAAACAAAATACAAACGCGCCAATCCTACTACAACACGCAACAATACGAGAGATTCTCAAACGTAATGAAATCAGACTCTGCCCAATGGCATGGAAACAACCGGTCGGTGAGATCTGTTGTTTTCGCCAAGACGGCTGAATCATGCAGGTTAAATTGAATAGGCGGGATCGAGGCCAATATTCATGCAGCAGCCATGCGACGAAGGTAAGCGAAGCAACGTTCACGTAGCATTTAACGGTCTCCGAGAAGAAACACGAGAATATTCTCCTTCTAGATGCAGATCATTGCCAATTCTCTCTAGGATTCTAACCATCACTCATGATCCGATATGTTTATTAGGCTAACGACGGCCTCAGCCGTTGGAGATGGTATTCCAGACTTTGGCCATCTGCCGTTTGAACTCTTGGTATTGAGTTTTTGCGTGATGAAGGAGGAAATACATGCAGTCCATCTTTAATCATTATGCCACCTTGTATAGAGGCCAGGGACACTGCTACCTTCCGATGTCACGCTATTTCTCTCTTACACGGTAGATATGAATTAAATCTTCGCTTGTAGGTACGCCAAGAATGTGCGGCTCGAACAGCTCTACGGAGATTTGGACGACACTGCCAAGCCTCATAGTCGCGTTACATGGCTTTCGCTGTACGTGCAGCGTTGGAAAGAAGAAGAACCTTGTCGCAAGGGCACTACTCCAAGGACGAAATATCAAAGTGGGATAGGTACAGCAGTAGGCCAGCTGCCATTTTAAGTAAATGGTGGCTTTTAGATCTGCTGTTGGGATTGGATGTAGCCGAAAATTGCACCGCAAATCGGTGGTACGACGTTGAAAAACACTTTAGAAGACGGACTAGCGGTCCTGTAGATCGGCCTGTCATGTCACTCAGGATTATAAATGCGTGGAGAACCCTGTCAAGAGAAATTCGGCAACTCGACGCCTGGTCCGAGGCGTGTTCCTGTCATGTAACCCAACATCTTGTGGTAAAAGATCTGGCCCTGTCGATCAACGCCCCAGAACTCCAAGGAGCTGAGTGTTGGCATCGTATAATAAGAGCCGACCTGTCGTCGTTGATACTTCTAGGTAGGCGGTCTGTGGTCTACTCTGGGACACATGTGGCCAGGTCTGTAAACGATCGACGACATGCTGCAAAGTCATATCGTCGGCGGCTTCGCCGCGCTGCTGGTCAATGGCGTGTCCTCGGCTACTGTTCGTCAGGGCCGAGATATCCCCACAGCAGCATGCACGACTCATCTTGTGATCGACGACTTCAGTGGATGGTCGAATGGAGGGAACACTGTTGGGGGAGCCACAAGCGGTAAGACTTCCCTCAAACAAAAAACCTAGGAGTAGCAGGACTAACAGCATCTAGATGACTCTACTATGAACGTGACCAGCACGGAGGGCGGTATCCTGACTTTCACGCCTAACAACATTGACGTTTCCTATTTGTACGAGCAATTCGACTGCCTAGACACCGTCGCTCTTGGATACGACAGCGTCTCCTTTGCCATCAAGGGGCCTGAGGCTGCCTCCGTCTCGCTTGAGTTGCAGACCAAGGCCAATTGTTCCGCGACCGACTACCAGAGCTATTACTACACCATCAACGGCTTGAGCGGCTCCCTTCAGACCATCAACATTCCGCTCAGCAGCTGGACTGGCGCGAATCCCAAGAGTTTCGTGGGATTTGTCTGGTACGGCTTCTCGGCCGGCCTGACAGGCGCAGATACTCAATGGCAATTGGACAACTTCCAAGTGCTCTGTGCCGGCGTCGCACCCCCTGTTGATCCTCCGGTCGAGTCTACTAGTACGCCTACCAGTACGCCTACAACCACGAGCAGTAGCAGCGTCACTACGTCAGTCACCCTGACACCCACTCTTCCACCCACTTCTACTACTACTACCAAGACAACGACTACTCGACCTACCACCACAACCCGAACTACGACAACTCGAACCACGACAACTCGAACTACAACAACTCGAACAACAACAACCCGAACCACGACAACTCGAACCACAACAACTCGCCGAGCTACCCCTACGCCGAAACCAGGGGACGATGATGATGATGACGACGACGACGATGACGATGATGATGACGACGACGACGACGATGATGATGATGATGATGATCTGATGGGACGGGGCAAGAGCCCGCAGATGAAGCGAGACGAGAAAGTCGTCCATGCCGGTATTAAAAAAACTCGGGCCAAGGACGCGGTGAACGATGCTGCTTGCTCGATTGCGCTGATCGATGACTTCGCGTCGCAGTCACGCCTGACGTTCCTTTTCTACAACGCGATGCTCAAGCCCACCAGCGATGACGGTTCGATGAAGTCAGTCGTGGTCGCGAACAACAGGGTGACGCTCACACCGGCCAACACCGACTCCTACTTCTACACGCAGTTGGGCTGCTTCGACGCCACAAACTACGGAGGCGTCTCGCTGCGCATCAACGCGCCCGCTGGTACGACGTTCGACGTGCAGTTGTCGTCGAGCAAGGACAGCTCGTGCAACGGCGAATCGACGACAGACGTCGCGCTGTCGACGAAGGATCTCGGCTGGACCTTCACCGGCAAGGAGCAGCTGTACTCGATCCCCTTCACCAAGTTCTCGGGGCTCAACTTGAGCAAGTTCGCTCAGGTCATCTTCTCAGGATTGAAGAAACCCGTGACGTTCGGCCCGATGGCCATATACTGCGGAACCACCGTAGCCGAGTACGTGGCACCTCCAGTCAACGAGCCGTCGGAACCCACCGCCACCGTCCCGGCACCGTCGTCCACGGCGACAAACCTCGTGATCGACACGTTCGGGAACTCCGAAACGAATGCGCTGAATCAGTGGCACGGCACGGACGACGAGGGTATTTCGCTGACGTTCAAGAACAACAAGCTGACGCTGAAGACGAACGACTCGGACCTGACGTGGCAAACGCAGGTGTCCGCAACGTGCCGTGACCTGAGGGAGTTCGATAATTCCTACCTGCACATTGCCTACACGGGCAGCAATAAGTTCACTGTGGCGCTGCAGCAGCACAACGACAAGTGCGACAACGACGCAAATCCTTACCCGGCGACGTGGGACTCTCTCGAGGCGGCGCGGTACGCGACAGCCACTGACATCTACATCCCCATGACTCACTTCAACGTCGATCGAAGCAAGTCTATCGGGTTCGCGGTCAAGGGCTTCTACACGACTGAGGCGACTGTGTTCTCCAAGATCGAGATCGTCAACAAGGTGCCGGCTGGGTTCACGATACCGGTCAAGCTGCCGACGGGGACTTTTGTCTTCGCTTGCAAGCGACCCAACTCGTTCGCCTTCGCCATCGATGACGGCGACCCAGCCTTCGCGCAGCAGGTCATGAAGCTGATTGATGACGCCGGCTTCAAGGCGACCTTCTTCACCGTTGGCGCACCGCTGCTCGACCCGTCCACGAACCTCAGTAACGTATACAAGGAAATGGCGGCCAGGGGCCACCAGATCGCTCTGCACAGCTACACGCACCCGGCGCTCGAGGGCTTGCCGGACGAGGCCGCCATCGACTGGGAGTACACCAACGACCTCAAGGCCGTGGCACAGACCTTCGGCCAGGCGCAGAACACCAAGTACTTCCGCCCGCCGTTCGGCACTGAGGGAGCACGCATGCGACAGCGGTACGCCGCGCTCGTCCCCGATCCCTACATTGTGCAGTGGAGCGTCGACATCGAGGACTGGTTGTGGGCCGAGACGTCGACGCCCGAGAAGCAGATCGACGCCTTCCAACGCGACGTCACTGCTGGTGGCAGTATCACCGTCATGCACTACCTATACAATAGCACCGTCAGCTACATTCCACAGTTTATCAAGATCGCCAAGGCCTCCGGTAAGCAGCTCATGCGCGTTGATCAGTGTATGATGGATCCCAACGCACCGCCGTTGTAAGTGTCCGCAAGATGAGGTCGGAAAAGGGGTATGCATGTTGGGTAGCATCATTCCGGGATGGATAATTGTATCGTATTAATATATCACGCCTTGTTGGCAATGACTGGTCTTGACTTGCTATACAATTTCCGGCAGTGGTGTATCGTCATATATCGTAAATGTATCGTACTATTTCCGGGTATTTTGCGGGTTCCTAGAGTACAGTTACGGTGGGTTAGGTTAGGTAGCTGAAGTGAACAGCTCAGCTTGTTCATGGAGATGGTAATTACAGCCACTTATGGCTGCATATGGAATTCAAAGAGCAGAGAGGGAGATATCTCTCCTAAGTCATCAATTCGTGATGTTGATATACAGACAACATCCAGCGTCCATCCTTTTAAACCTGTCCGTACGCCAAACTAGTCTAGACCTGTACGCAACTAAGTGGGACTTGACCCCCCGGAAGAGAAGAAGCTGAGAGGACCGAGGCCATACCCAGCATGGTGCCGTACCGTTTCGTATTAAACGGACCTACTGGACCTCGCGGACAACCTTGTCGACCGCCTTTACGAAGTAATCTATGTTATTCACGTTCAGACCTGCCATACTGATGCGGCCGTTCTTAGTCATATAGACGTGAGCCTCTTCTCGAATCTTCAAGACTTGCGCCTCGGTGAGGCCGGTAAAGCTGAACATGCCAATCTGATCCGTTACGTGGTTCCAAGTGCCAGGCGTGCCTAACTCCTCAAGTTTTGCTCGTAACGCCTTGCGCATATCGATAATTCGACCAGACATGGTACGGAGGTTCTCTTCCCACTCGGCAAAGAGCTTCGGATCGTTCAGCACTGTGCTGACAATCCGAGCACCGTACAGAGGAGGGTTCGAGATCTCGGATCGTTGTAGAATGGCCAGCTGGGAGGCGATGCGGGCAATGGTAGCCGAGGCATCAGGTGCTGGACCGGTGACTAAATGGAAGCAGCCAGCTCGCTCACCATACAGGCCAAAGTTCTTGGCGAAACTTTGCGCTATCGCAAGCTCGAAGCCCTGCTCGACGAAGTATCGGACAGCAGCGTTGTCCTTCATCAAGTTGCCCGTCGCAAAACCTTGATATGCGCTGTCGAAAAAGGGGAAGTGGTTCTTCTCTTTCATAATAGTGGCGATCTCCTTCCATTGGTCGAAGGTAGGGTCGACACCAGTGGGATTATGAGCGCAGGCATGGAGGAGGATAATGGAGCGATCTGGAGCTTCGGAGATGGCCTTCTTCATGCCCTCGAAGTCTAGACCCTTGGTGTCCTTGGAGAAGTAGGGATATTGGGCGACGGGAATACCAACATTGGAGAATATCTGATGGTGGTTAACCCATGTCGGGTTGGAAAGGTAGACCTTCTTGGTGCCAGGGTAAAATCTCGCGAGGAACAGGGCGCCGAGATGGAGGGCGCCGGTACCGGAAATGGCCTGTACAGAGGTGACTCGCTTCTCCTTGATGGCTGGGGAGTCGGCACCACCAAGGATCACCTCGGCGGCTTTGCTTGTGAAAGAGGCGAGACCTGCGATCGGGGCATATTCGTGGTCAAGATTGGGGTCATTACGCAGGATCTCATCTGCCTGTGACCAAGGGCCGAAGCGGTGAGTGAGATGTCATCATGCAGGGCGGATTCATTGATCGGAAAGCGATCACGACAAGACAAAATAGGCGGGATTGGCGTCAGAATTGCAATTGCAAATGAAGAAAGCCATACCTTCTTGACTACTGGTAATACCCAGGGCTTTGCATTGTCGTCACGATAAGCGCCGACGCTCTATAGGCAAGTCAATGGACTGACATCCAGACAGACATCTAGACAGACCGCTAAGCGGGAAATACATACAACATCGAGTTTGGTAGGATAATCATCCGCTTTGAAGGCGCGCACAAGACCAAACAGAGGGTCCTCGGGGGCCTGAGGTACAACCTCGGCGGAGAAGCTAGTTGCTGAAGGCGGCGACATTTGGTTGACTAAAGTTTTGATTCTGGCAACTGATTGACCGTGGGATGAAGAATCAGAGGGCATGGTGGTAGGAATATATTAATTACGGCGGGGAATGGGATTGAAGTATAGGCGCTGAAGATATCGATACCCAGGGAGGTGGGCCAATGGTGATTGCTGGGTACCTGCCCAGAATCTGGCCTGGCCAAGTTACCTAAAGCTGACCGGCGTAGATATCTATTTGCACGGCTCGTTCCGCCGGTTGTATGGGACGATTTGACATACGCACGCCCGCACGCACGGGAGTGGAGTTGGAGTGGTTTGATGTGTTTGGTGGTTCTGTGTGATGTGAGCTGGCCTGATCACTGCCCAATGCCCAGAGAAAACGGACAAGAATTACAGTGCTTGCGATAGGCCTGAAGGGATGCCAACAGTAAGTCTTTTCCGGTGGGCCGGTGTCTGCTGTAACGGAAGCAATAGGTAAGCTACCTACCTAGCAGAAACGATGACACAGCAGTAGCCTCTAGCTGATAGTGGGCCCTGTTCGTTTTTTGGGGGGGACTAATGGCGGGGTACGTTAGCCCGAGATGGGTGTAAGTGCAATGGCATCTAGATACCTGCGTACTCCAACAGCTCAGGATCGCCGATATCACCAACGGTTCAACGGAAACGATGTGATGTACGATCCTGAAATTCTCCCTCCAAACCGTCGAACGAGGGGTTATGTTGGAGAATGGTGTATCATGTGTTGTATCTCAAATAAACACGGACTAAATTCGGTGTTTGGTTAGTACTCTTCGTGACGATTACTAAAGTAGCAAATAGCAGGTTACTAGTAGCAATCCTACCTGAATTCCCCGAGTTATACAATAGTGGAAGTGTTATTTCGAATATAATGATACAAGCAAAGTAATAATAAAAACAGGCGTTGGATTCGTAGATGAAGAAGCTCGAGGTTGTTGTATGGTGCGCCGTGCCTGGACTAATAAACACTGACTGGTGGGCCCGTTTTGTTCAGAGAATACTGTTAGTTTCCAAGCCGAGGTTCACTTCGTCATCGCCCTCTAATGTCATCGGTTCATTAAAACCATAACCTAGGATTTAAACTAGGCCGACCATGAATAATGGCAGCAGCTGGGAGCATGTGATCGCACACTGACCTAACCTTAGATACAGTTCTTAACACGCAGGTGGGACAGTTATCGAAAATTGGCCTCGGCCAGCAAGTAATAATATGTCGTGTCACGAAGGAGGTTTCTCTTTAGGTAGTTGTTATATTATCAGATCCCATGCGATCAAGAAAGCACAGAGTCCGCACGTCGCGAAGAACGTGTACTTGGCTGGGCTTGCTTTTTTGGTTGCCTGCGTCAGCTGTCTGTTGCCTCCTTGCACATTGCCTGCCGTCATATCTGAGTCGGCTACGAGCTGTTCAATTCCAGCCGACTGTGTCGTGAGCGTATCGATGAGTTGGGTCTGGAGCTCCGATATTTCTATCAGTGATTTCTCTGCCGCTCTGTGTCGCAGGTCAATGTTAGTGACGAACCCGATACGGCGATATCGATATCTACTTACCTGACCTGGTCCAATGTACTTTCGTAGTGCTTGAGCATATCCTGGTTATCTTTTTCGAACATTTGTAACTGTTCCGCTGTCAGGTCTTTTGTGGGATTGTAGCTTGGCGCTTCGTCCTGAGGCAATGTCTGGTTGCCTCCCTTCTTCCAGTTTGTGGTACTACCTGTTGGTTCTACCAGACTCGCCAAGGTGTTTAAAGAGGCAGCGTCTTGGCCCCGCGCTTTGGCCAGGATACTCCTGTTTTTCTCCATCTCTCGCATGATGCGAATCTCCATCATGTCCTGTTGCGTCTTGACACACTCCTGTAAGCGATGCCGCAAAAGCCACAGCACACTGTCGCGATGTGTGCTTATTGTTTTAGCCCGGTCTTCAGCTGCCGCGTGCTCGGGGGACTTGCTGGTCGAAGCACCGCCCGCCGCCCATGCACCCAGCGCGCCCAGCCCACGAACAAACTTCTTTTGAATCACCTTGCTTTCGATTTCAGCGCGTGCCCGCTCTATGTCTGCCAGCCTCCGTATGCTCGCATTGAGCTCTCGTAGCATTTTCTTCGCATTTGCATCGATTTCCTCGCGCTCTCGGTCTGACAAAGGCCGCACCGATCGATCTTTGTGCGTAGATCGTATGAGCGTCTTTCGCGGTTGGGCTGTCGAGAGGTAGGACTGTCGAATATTTCGGAGGTCGGCATGGAGCGAAGTAATATGGGAGTTCTAGATAGGCAATAGTCAATAACCTCGTAAGACTCGGTTGCGGCCTCGGGCTATGGACACTGACGATTCTGTAGGCCTCCTTGAGAAAGTCTTCGAGGTTATCCACGCTGAAGCCCCCATTTATAGAGGCAGCTTCGTGTTGCTTCAAGAAGCCATTGAAGGCAGGGGTAATGTCCGTCATGTTTCGGTCGCTAACTCGAGAATAATCAGGATATATGAGGGTTCATGTTAACTTTAGGTCTACCGAGTTCAACGAATAATCTTCACACAAATAGTAGAAATCATTTTGTTCACAGCGTTGTTAGATTGGCAAGCTGTCCAATTGCGAGCAGCTTGTCACACAAGACTCTAAATATGCTTGGCGTGACTTCATGCCACTCTGTACCTAGAGTACTGTATGGTAATCTGTGGCTGACAAGATGTGGCTGGTGATCTGTGGCTTTCGGCCTTGGCTACTGTAGTATGCTGGTTTAGGTACAGTGTGCGTGGGGTGGGGAGATGGCTCTCAACTTTCATGTTCTACACTCTCACCTCGTTGCAAGGGACGCAGAGATCGGAATGAGCTCCACTCGAGTAAAGCAAAAGTTCCGCCAATTCGCAGGCATCCACACTCATATTTCGGAATAATCTTCAACAACAAGGGTTGTTGTGTAAGAAAAGGCCCCTCAAGGCCGGCGTCGGCAGTCTCTACCTCCACGACGCTTTTGAAGATTACATCTTGTTGGTCTATCAACCACTACCTTGACTGCCTATACGGGCAGCACGTCTACCTACTTTGATCCACTCGAGATGCAGTGCTCCGACCCAGTCTTATGGTAAAGCTAGTCTATTCTAGCTGTATATACGGGTCATCAAGTGTAGCGTTGTGCTCGGTGGTGTTCGGGAATAACTGCCGGTTGATCGCTGCGCAGCTCGTGTCTCCGCGCGGCTCGCTCCTCCTCGTCTTCCGTCCTCAAGACCGATGTCGTTCTCGAAAAGATTCTTTTGGCGTCGCCATATTTGGCAGGTCTTCTGTCTCTTGTCCTAGATTGCTAAGTATTTTATTCTCTGTTGTGTAAACTGCTAGGATTATGTTTTGCGTGTAGCCTCCCTCCAAGGTTTCCAAAAGTCATGCATGATCTCTAGTAGTCATGGGCTCAATAACAAATTCCTCTCCGCCAATAGCCGAAATGTACGAACGTGAAGATACTAGCCATGATTCCGAGCTTGACATCCAAGATGAGGCTGAAAGCGGCAGTCACCATCAGAATGAAGACCGAGACCTCGAGAATACTCTTTCGCGCGTCTCCAGCGGCCCGCCCTACTCTGTCTTCTCACCGGGTATGAAGAGATGGATTGTTGCTATGAATTGCATCTCAGCCTTCATGTCACCCATTACCGCCAATATATACTTCCCGGCTATTCCCACCCTGGCGCATGACTTGGGAGTTGGTGTGGACAAAATCAATCTCACGTTGACAACTTACATGATCTTGCAAGGTCTAGCTCCGACCATTTTCGGCGATTTCGGTGACATCGCCGGCAGGAGACCTGCTTTCATCATCGCATTCACCATCTATCTCGGTGCCAATATCGGCTTGGCCCTCCAGAGAAATTATGCTGCCCTACTTGTCTTGCGCATGTTGCAGAGTGGTGGAAGCAGTGGGACTATCGCCTTAGTCTATGCTGTGGTAGCGGATATTGCGCCGAGCTCAGAAAGAGGCAAATGGATGGGAATTGTTGGTGCCGGGATAACTATCGGTCCAGCCGTCGGTCCTGTAATTGGTATGTTGACTCTCAACACATGTCGCTCCGGTCTTCTTCGAACCGCGTCGCCCTGGATTGGCACTAACGATGACACAGTATGTCTGACCGATTTCATTTATTCGGAGATAGATCCTACCGGAATGAGTAAAACAGACTCGCTAATAAGCCCTAGGGTGGATTATTGAACGCTTACCTCGGCTGGCCTTGGATATTCTGGTTTCTGATCATACTGACAGCCGTTTGGCTGATCCCATTTATCCTAGCAGTACCGGAAACGGCACGCAAGGTTGTCGGTAATGGATCAATCCCACCTCAAGGGTGGAATATGACCCTCATTGATTACCTACGGTATCGTAACCAGACCAGAGACCGATCAACAACAGCTCCAAGGCAGAAAATACCGATTCCCAACCCCCTTAATACTCTCAAGGTATTGCGTGATAAGGAGTACGGCTTCCAGATTCTTCGCCCATTTTCAGGTGATTCCAGGGAAGACGAATTGCCCAGGGGGGTTCCTGCCCTTGAATATTCACTGTGAACTGCCATCGCTGACTTCCGGTTTTGACAGCATGGCTATGATCCTCTTCTATAACGCGGCTCTGTACGTTTGTTTTTCGACAGTGACAGCTACACTAGCTAGCCAATTTCAAGAAATATACGGCTACAATGAGCTGACACTTGGTCTGTTATATCTTCCAATTGGAGGTTCGACGACTATCGCTTCTATTGGAGGAGGGTTCATCGCCGATTGGAACTTTCGAAGGATTGCTAAGAAAATGGGTGTTAAGGTTGACCGTAAACGAGGAATGGATAGTAAGTACCTATATCGCAGTCTTTCGCATGCCAGGCACTGGCGCACTATTTCCAGATCGCCCAAAACTTGAAGAGTCTTGCGTGTTCTTGAAACACGTGGAAACATGCGAAACTACAATTACTAATTCAAACTGTTGTAGTGGCGAATTTTCCCGTAGAGAAGGCACGCATACAGTTGATCTATCCGCTTATCTTTGTAGGAACGGGAGCTTGTATCGGCTACGGCTGGGCTCTTGAGCGCAAAGTCAGCGTCGCAGTGCCTTTAGTTCTATCGTTCTTCATCGGCCTATGCGTTACGGGACCATTTCAGATCATGAACCTTCTAATTGTTGATTCGTATCCGGAGGCCCCGGCAACGGCCACCGCCGCGAATAATCTTGTTCGATGCTTGACGGGCGCTGCTGCAACAGCTTCCATAGCACCTATCATTAGAGGAATAGGCAGCGGTTGGGCTTTTACGCTACTTGCCCTACTCTTTACGATTCCGTCTCCTGTACTTTGGATTATTGCTAAACATGGACCAAAGTGGAGGGGACAGCGAATCCAAAGAATGGTGGAGAAAGTGGAAAGGGAGAAGGCCAAAACCAGTGAGGAGCAGACTCTGCCGATAGGTGTCAAATCGAGGGCCAGTTAATGTTTATAGATGATCACTATCATCACTTATAGCACGGGCAGGCTTATGTCTTTGTATTTATTCACGACGCTTAATAAACCAAAGAAAAGCTAATAGACACAGAGCTCAACTATGTAAAGCATAACTGTATAGTTGGCCCTGGCCAAAACACCCAGTTCATTGCTAGTATCCTTGCTAAATGGTGCTAAAAGGCATAGCATGGGAGATGCAGGAGGAAGTCGTGAGAGGAGTACCGTATATAACCAGCTATTGCCAATACGGTTCTCTAACATTCTAGAATCAAAATAACAAAATCCCTACTAATGCCATTCCCCCCATGATCAAAGGTTTCTGATCTTTCATTAGCCGTAAGCAAGAAAAACACGAATAGGCACGCCAAGATCGAGCGGTCAATGAAAGGATTGAAGAGCAATCCGACGAGAATGCGGTCTGTTTCAACAAGCGCATCGAATACGACGCAGCATTCGCGATATTCCGCCGACACTAACGTGCTAAATAAGAATAGCACGACTACTGAGCCTATCTCACTGGCTTTCTGTATAAAAATCGGCAGCACCTAGCTCACGCAGTTCTCGGTGACCTTACGAGACTGGTCCCGCCCAAGTTCCGTGTCGGGCGTGTCGTCTGGGTTCCAGTGGCCCTCCAAGGCAGCCTAGGGTGCCCGTGCCCAGAGATAATACCATGGGGGCTTGTGTATTAGCGATGATTGGATGATGTGTATGATTCGTTCTCGATTTAAGCAGCCCATTCATTACTCCTTTACTACTCCCGTCGTATGTATCATGGAAGATATCTTCAAATTTAGAATTCTAAATAATAACTTAATAAATGCTTTAATACTATTAGAAAGACATATAAATAATTAGCGAATGTTTTTCAACCCAAGTTGCAGATGGTTTACACGTCTAGGGGAGAGATATGTTTGCAGTTGAGTTGCCTATCGGGTACGTCCTGGTCGATCTTATTCGGTAATGGGAAATCGGGAACAGCTTGAATGACGGGCCGAGAATACACAGCCCACTTTCAGCAACTGTCCCTCGGTATATTCCTAACAGGGTAAAGTGTTGTCCCTCCCTGCCTCGCTTTTAGTTATTAATAGTGAGCATAGGTATGCATTCAAGACGTGCTGATCATCCTAGAATGTAATGTCTTCACGAAATTGTTTATATTCAATCTAAGAGCAAAGAGTAGCTTCCTTGGGACCTGCTTACCGCGTTACGCATACTTCAACTTAGACGCTGTGCTCGGTACCGTGATGACACTCCCGTCGGCCAAGACAGTGAAAGAAGGACATGGCCGCCTCACATTCCAAGAGGCCATGAGCCTAATACCGCTACCAGACAAGGTCGCCGATGATGAAAAGATCATACAGCGTTATATGAGTCGGCGGAAAGTATGGATTACGGGCGAGGATCTCATACCGCTCGCCATAGAGTCTGGGGCCAGCAATCTCAAAACAGGGATAAGTGCATACGGAGGCCATGTCTACGCCCAAGCCAGTTTAGCAGCTTCGCGGACACTCAGAGCCGCGCAGAGAGTAGCTAACAGCGGCGACCAAGAGAAGAATTTTGGTATCCACGTAAGCCTTCCTACTTGGGCCATGTACCGGGCGAGGCAATCTGTGTCTCTGCAGAATCAACAAGGATAAGGTGGTCAGGAGAAGAGCTTGTATACTAACACCTAGCAGACAATACATGGTTTTTTCTCAGAGCCTGGGCGCGACGACCGTCCCTTCATTTATGAAGTGACAAGTCTTGCATCGAACGCGTTATTCCCCAATTTCCTAGTGACGGCGCGACAGCCCTCATCACCGAGCACAAACCCGGAACGAGACCACTATCCCAGAGCAGACGCAGACCTACCATCCGGTCCCGTATGTTTCAGTGCGATGGTCTCGTTCCGGCCAGCCGGCATTTCACAGCTCGACGCGCAGGAGCCATCTCCTCAGGCGCGATACGCTAAAATCTTGAGCTCCCGGCGGCCAATAGAATGGGACCCTGCGCCTATCACGGATATCGAGGGGGTTCTGGACATGATCCCGGACGCGCGGAAGGCCGTAGGTCTGTTTCCTGGTCTCGAGATGCGGAAAGTGGACATGAGAGCGTATAACGCAGACCGGCCATTCCACGAGCGGCGCGAACTCATATTGTATCGACTTTTGGCGCCGCTTCCCACCACCTCATCAAGGGGCAAGGAAGGCGAAAGCGACGGAGAAGAAGGATATGAGAACGACGGCGCAGACGCGCACATCTGCGCCCACGCCTACGCAGCCGATCGTAACGGTCTCCTCATGATCGGCAACCACGCCGGATTCGGATTCGAAATTGGGCGCGCCGCGAGCCTTAGCTACTCGTTCGTCATACATGTCGATGCGGCGGATGCTGTCATGATGTATAGCGAGGGTGACGACGAATGGTGGGTGCAAGAGGCGTGCTTCCCGCGTGTGCAAGCCGGCCGGGGCATTGTACACAGTAAGATCTGGAGCCCGCGTGGTGTCCATGTCGCCACTGAATACCAGGATGGCATTATACGGCGAAAACCGAGACCCGGCGAAAAAGGTGCTAAGGAGGAAAGGAAGGATAAGGGGAAGCTGTAGGCTGTCGGTCGCTCATACTCATTTACATGGCTCTTCTTTATGGATATAGCGTAGAAATACCTGTAGAATAATCCCCTGCTTTCAAGAATTATAAATCTGTTAAAAGGAGACGAGATGCTCTTTCATGTAGATACGGTTTCATTTAGAAGACAGGGCGGAAGGTCAGGATTGTGTTTAGCTTGAATGACTCAAAGCGATATGTAGTTGCAACTATACTAAGCAGAGTGACTCTTGTCGAAGATACCGCGAAGAACAAGAACAAGCAGCAAGTAGTAACT
Source organism: Xylariaceae sp. AK1471 (assembly GCA_023159215.1). Classification (NCBI taxonomy): domain Eukaryota; kingdom Fungi; phylum Ascomycota; class Sordariomycetes; order Xylariales; family Xylariaceae; species Xylariaceae sp. AK1471. The sequence goes on from JAJKLI010000026.1 coordinate 537,202, forward strand.
AGTGAGATATTTCGATCCAGTTTGATCTATCCTGGTGCCTCATGTGAAGTTCGCAGGGTACAGGGAGCCAAGAGTCTAACACTGAGCTGCAATTTAACCCATCCAGCTCTATATAAGATCTTCTGATGAGCATAAATTCAAAATAGCTCGTATCTGTCCTATAATATGTGAGTGTTTTGATATGTAGCTCTCTTCGCTGCAGTACAGTAGTCCTATGAGAGTAAGTTTGACATCATCAACTACAGCTCCAGCTTGATGCATCATTCTGATTCCCTTTACCATTCCACTTAGCTGTCTTTGGAAAGACACACAAGGGACGTTGCCTATACAACACAATCTTCTGCAGCGTATTGTCCGTGAAGTTGAACTCGGATGCGATGATCTGAGAGACCTCCTGGCCCTTCTCCACCCAAGCCATAAGCGCTAGGAGTGCGTCGTGCCGCGAGTCATTATAGCCCAGCGGCACAGACCACTTCAACATTAAAAGTCAGTAATTTTCTCTGACAAATCTGTCGGGGGTTGAATATTGTGCAGAATACCGAGACGCGAAACTGGACGAGAACAGGAAGTATATGTGCTCCCAACAATAACCAAAAGGGAAGAGAACATTCCTAGTATCACTTACCGCAGATGCGTATGGCGGTCGCTGTACCGCCTGTCCGGCTCCGCCCATCATCCAAGGCGCCTTCACATTATCCGGCGTGCCCCAGCAGTGCCGCATGCCCGGGATCTGAAAGTATCGAAAGAAGTCATCGATATTTCCCATCGTCTCGACGGTGCGGTTGTAATAGGAGGTCGAATGTTGGACTGGTACGACATTGTCGGCAAGACCTCCGTACATGATAATCTTGCTATTACCCTTCTTTCTAAAGGCGCCGATGTCGAATTGGTCCGCAGAGGCTCTCACTATACTTTGATCGCGGGCTTCTGCGCCCTTTACGACAGAGTCATTGTACGATGTAATCTGCCATCCTTGCCCGTAATTCACTACAACATTCAGGGTCAGTAATTGCTATCTCGAGGGAGATCTGTAAGGGGTTCGAGAGCACGTAAAGCTCTTATGACATGATTATAGCCCAATCACGAGCCTATTTACTCTTGGAAATGACTCAAATAGGAGAAAGATGTCTTTAAGAATTACTTACTAAAGTAGCGCTCATACTGCCCATCAAAGTTCCTCCTTACATTTTGAGAGTTATCGTTCGGGACCGCTGGGAGCAGAAACGTTGTCCAGTCTAGCTCAGAACCATATTCCGATCCCTCGTAGACCAGCTGTCCGTCGCTAGTCACATAATTGGCGTACATCTTGAGCGCTGTTTGGGTCTGGGCTTTGCTCCAACATGCTGTCTTGTTTGTTGTGACACCGCATTGGATCTTGGTGATGTTAAATTGCTGTCTGCAGGCGGACGGTGAGCTGATGATGTTGTCTCTGACACCGTCCAAGGAATCGCATTGCTTCAATACCTCAGCTTGTAGCCTTGAAAAGAGACTAGCGTCATTAATGCTATATGAAGCGTCTTCCGGTAGGTTCCATGTAGCCAGCTTGGATAACCAGGGCATCAGATGCTTCGTATCCCAAGCAGGGGCCCCGATTAGGGCTCCATCAAACACATTGGGATCCAGCTGGATTTGCTTCAGGCCCTCTCTCCCTCCTGTTGAACAACCGCTGAAGTAAGAGTATGTGATGCTTCCGCCATAGTACGTCTCTGCAAATACTTTCCCCAAGGTTATTGACCCTTGGAGAGCTTGATAGGCCCAGTTCACCTGCTTCTGGGTAGTGTTGGCCCAGGTGATATCTCCTGCCCCTGAGCTGTGACCCGTATCGCTAGCCAAGGCTACAGCACCATACTTAACACCAACACCCATGTCAAGCCAGTTAATTCCTCCCAGGAATGAATACGAGCCGATGGTAAGTAATCTCGAATTCCACTTATCAGGCAAGAACATGCCAAACCGATAGTTGGCTGTGGTATTGTTCACAATCACGGCGCATAGTTCCGGCAGGCCAGTAGGAAAGGTTGGATAACCCAAATTTCCAGTTTCGACGAAGAATCCGGTGGTGACATGTTGTACGCGCTCTATACGTACTCCAGCCGGTGCAATACTAGTGAAGTAGTCGACGGAGCAGTGGGAGGCTTGACGTCGTTCGGCAGGTATCGGCCAGGATGTTGCTAGACACGCACCCAGGGTGATGATGGCCCAAAACGTCACGATCTTCAGCAGATCCATCTCATTAATATGGATAAATAGAGGATTTATTGAAGGCGTGGCTGAACCCAGGTCCCTGGGACTTGTGCAGTTAGCCGGGACGGCCTGGTATTGATATGTGCAAGTGAGCCGGGCTTACTTACAGCTGCGGCCGCCATACTCCAAAGGACACATGGCGGTCTGGTTGCATTTTTGATAAAATATAATTGTCACACCCTCTCGTGTGTTGAATAAGACCGCGTGATGGCCGATGACCTCATGCATTTCGTAAGCTGGAGATTGCTTTTGGTAGGTGAAAAGGCCTGTTAGGTGTCGTTCAGGGTTTGTTGACGAGCCACTCCAAAAGTGACGAGAATTATGAAATATCCAGCTTCGGAGCTCGCCAGAGGCCTAACTCCTTATGGAGATTCATATAAAAATTTTGTTCTATCGGCCTTCGAAAGCAAGGACCTGAGGTATTATTAGCAAAAGACAGTCTGTCTAACCAATGGGATACGGGCCAGTGTTACTCGCGTGTTCATACACATGTCCTTCGCTTTTCTTATCACTTCCAGTTTATATCTACCTTCTTCATTCGACTCCTCTTACCTGCCAACTAAGAATCGTAGCCGTGAAGCCCGCTCACGCGCAACAGAATGTGCCGCAATAATTGACCGTGGCACAGGTTGATAGGACCCAGCTGAAGGTATGTCGCAAGATATGCAGATGGTTGGAGTTTCTTATTGGAGAGAATAAAATTATAAAAGCTTATATATTGCTTAACGTAGGCACGGGTTCGGTGACGTGAGCGGCCCAGACACGCAATGCAACCCATCTCTCTGTAACCTGGAGTTTTGAACCGGGGTACTGGTGCCCAATACTCGTTCTGCGAGCTAGGAACTTTTAGATGGCCGAGCAGCGGTTTTGTCTCCGAATAAGACTTTTTGGCGAGTTGAAATCAATACTATCATGCACCGTTAGTCAGTTTCTGGTTGTGTTGTTAGGGTGCTCTATATAGCCCCTATGCAGCTAACATTGGTGAATACAGCCCGTCTCAATGCATAACTTCTTATTGTAGAGCTCTAGATGAACTGCAAGCGCTCCCGGCGAGAAAGCGATAAGTTCATGGCTCGGGATGTCATAGCTTTCTGCGGTTGATCTGCACTATGTGAATAGGCTAGTGGCGTGAAAAGCTATCTGTAGCAATAAGCGTCACTTGTGAAATAACTCAATATTACCTTAAATATTCAAGCAGTTATAAAAGCCAATCGATTAATTTATTAGTAATATTCACCTCCCAGTCCCGCTACTCGACTAAACCTACAAGCTGTTATCAATCAAGCGGCACAAACGATATTTGTTATTTCACGGGCCCGCTGTCAAAGTATAGAAGGAAGTCGTGGTTATGTAATATGTTTGTTGTTTTGATACCTAAGCTTCTTCTGCCTTCCCTACTGAAGTGATTGGTTAGGTAGGTCAATGCAGTCTCCTTTGACTAGAACTGTATCGTTGAGGTTACATTATTTCAACCATCCTACCGACCCCATCTTAGATCGTGGTTCGGTGGTGTCCACACTCAGGGGGCTAGGCCCTCTAACTGAGCCTTGATCTGAAGAGCTACGATCTTTGAAAAGTAGCGGCACATGGCTAGATTTCCGCCGTGAAGCCAGAGCCCTGGATGACCACTTCGGCGCCACATTATCCTCGTCTCGCCCTCTTCGTCAAATCCCCAGACATTACCCACCTTGCTTGCTACATCCTCGCCGAATATCATCTCTGTCGCCGTTCTCATATTCTGATAGCCAGTGGCACAGACAATCTCGTCGGCTTCCAGCTCGGTGCCGTCCTCGAGTCGTAAGCCATTCGACAAGATTTCATCGACGCCGTATCCATGCTTGACCTTAACCTTACCATCTATAATCAGTTGAGATGTCCCAACGTCAATGTAGTATCCACCCCCACGCTGGAGGTACTTGAACCACAGGCCACAATTCATCGGGCCTCTATCCGTCTTGAAGCCGGCCTTGTTTAGTCCATTGAGGATTTCCCTGTCATGTACTTCTTGCTGCACATTTATGTCGGCATTTATGGCCTTGAAGACCTCTTGGGGCGTACCCCAGGACAACAAATCAGCGTCTTCAACTGGTGGACCGCCTTCACAGTATAAGGACCCCAACAGCAATTCCAGAACAGTCTTGCTGCTCATGACAGCCGTAGACGACCGCTGAACGATAGTAACATCGTACCCATTCTCGAAATAATCTTGCGCGATGTCGAGCGCCGAGTTGCATGATCCGATAACCACCGCCTTCCGAGCATTGGCAGTTTTCTTAGCCCCGCGAAATTCTGAGGAGTGACAGAGCACATCGCCCTTGAAGTTCTCCATGCCCTTGAAGTCGGGGTAGTTCTTCTTGCCTGAGTGACCTGTGGCTTGAATGATGTGTTTTGGGTGCAGCGTTCTAGTTTCTGTACTTCCGTCATTATGCCTCCGCTTGAGAACTACAGTCCATTGCTTCTTGTCATCGTCCCAGGCACTAGACTCGAGCTCGGTCTTAGTCCACACGTTCAACTCTAGCATATAAGCGTACGACTTGAGAAAGTCGGCCATCTTGTCTTTTGGGGTGAATATAGGCCAGAATTCGGGAAACTTGATATAGGGCACTTTGCCATCACGAATCAGTAATCTACCCTCTGAGCGAAGATTTCCCGTGGCGATCCTGGGAGCATGCACAGGCACCTGATGCGTATATCTATCCAGAGCAGGATGTTTTTGCTCCCGATATTGGCTGGGACATGAAGAAAATGGCCTAAGATATTACTTACTATGATCGTACCAGATCGGATCGTGTAGTACAAGTTGATGATACCGTTTCCGCCAGGCATCGCCGATATTGTCAGTTCGATCAATAGTGAGCGTTGACACATTTAGCATCTTTAATCGAGCGTGGACTGATAGGCCAGCTTGACCACAACCTAGAATATATTAGGCCCGCCAGTGATAAGATCAGAGCTAGTTCTTACCAATAATGAGTACTTCCGGCTCCGAATCCTCGAAGTTAGATTCGGCCTGCCTCCGTTCGAGCCACTGTAATGGCTAGGGTTAGCTAACTCTTTTGGGTAGATGTTCAAGGGTGTACGGGTGTCTAGGGATCCTAGAACTTAGGAAGCAGAGAACCTTGCCTCTTTTGATACTAACTAAGTTTGGGGTGAATTGAGTCTAGGTAGAACTCACATTCTTCCTTCCGGTCTGGGCGCCGTGTTGTACACCATTGGCACGATTGGGTCCCAGTGCCTGCTCATGACCTTTGAGCTCGTCCATTGAAGTGAAGAAGATCCAGATCTTCCATTGCCCAGAATCTTGCACAAGGCGCACAACGCCCCGACCAGAGCCGAGCTCGGTAGTGACACTCGTGAAGAACTCGATACCGCGAACGGAACCATCGTATCTCAGCTTCTTGACCTGTGGGCCATGATTGGGCGGCGAGTGGTCTATGTCGACTTTGACCAGGTGGTGACCCTCCTGCAGTAAGTTTACGATTCTTTCTTTGCCTTTGGCGGTTCGAAGATCCCACGTAAGCCCGAGGTGGTCTCGCCAGTACCCATCTTCGACGAAGAGGTCTGCGATGGATTTATAGTCTTTCTGTTCTAACGATTGGTTGAAAGAATCAATAATCTTAGATGATACCGTGATAGCATCGATGGTCTCTTCATTGATGTCAAGGGTTGTTGGCCATGGTGCAATTGGGATATTAATAGATCCAGATGCGACTCGTTGGCTTGAGGGAACTTGATCTGTCATGACTGCCGCCATTGTGGGAATATCGACAACCAAGTAGCTATGGTGAGAATGATGGTATCACTTTACCGAAACATCTGGTGGGAAAACTTCGAGGATGAGGAACAAAGTGTTCATATACTCTGGCTCGTCGGGGAATATATGGAGACCCCGCACGGCGAGGACAGCATGTTGCTCTGCTATAGGTATTACCTTCATATGAGATACCGTACGCTTGTACATTGGTAGTATTCATGTAGGCCAAGAGAGAGGCGAAATACTACCCCGCGTTCTGTATTGTATGTAGGTAGGTACTTGGACACGAGAAAACGGGATTCTTCACTTTGATGCTATCTTCCTGTTGCGGAGAAAACCTGGGGCAGTGTTGGGGAATACCCGAACAGGCAAACCGACTCTTTCTTGAGCCCCAGATTTTGGACTTGTGCCCGAAAGATGGCTGCTAAAAGTAGGTCTCGGCCAAAGTCTGTTCGGCAGCTCGGACGAGATATGATTCCAATGACCCAAGGTTATCGGACATTTAGGTATATATTCAGGCTTTCTTGCGGCTGTCATTAGCCGTCATATTACAAACGAGATGTACTACACTAATTAATAGGGAGGCTGGTGTTGGTGAATGGTGATTAAAAAAGATCTGCTTTTGAACATGTTTAGTTCGACGAAGCTTAACAGCGTCTTGGTATAAATCAAATGAAGGGAAAAGTAGCGATGTGCCTAGTGAGCTAGAGTTAATGGTTTCTCGGCGCAAACACGCTGGTCCTACCCAGTAGACAGTTACCTCGTTGGTTCGAAAGGACAATGGCCCTGCAGCCCTCTCAGGTTGTTGCCAGATAGTGAGGGCAGCCTCATGCTAACTTAGGAATTGCTGCGAGTAACGTCTTGACCTGCTTATCATAAGAGAAGTGTTCTTCGTAGTTATCCCGAGATATTGTCTTTATAATCTAGGGTATGCATTTGGAAAAAGGTGGTATCTAGAGTGAACTGGAGTTATCAATGCTTATAGTCTAGAAGGAACCGCATTAGAGGATGAAATCATGGCGAGGAGTGGATGTAGCCTGAATGTGTCGCATCGCTTTGGGTATAAAACAGTATTAGTCCAAGAGGAAGGGTTTTTTTAATTTTTTTTGGGTAGAACCTGAACCTGTCATTTCGATGATTGATGAATGAAGTAGAGAGGTATGATGAGTTGCGTTTACACTGCTATTAATCTGGATCCCAGGTTTAGCGCTGGACTGGTAATAAGACGTCTACTAATTAGTTATTACCAGGTACTGTAGATACCTAGGTACTGTAAGTAGTTAATACTTACAAGGCTGACGCCTGAAAGGATCACCACAGGGGTCTCTGATAGACCTCTAGTAATACTGGAATTAATCAAACGAGTTTAACAACTTGACACAAACAAACTAAAATCTCCAAAAAGTATAAGCATATGTTTTAATCACCTGTTTATCAGAAAATTGCTTATGATTACTTGGTATACTGTTCGTGGTTATGTTATGTCTTGTTTAAAAAGTGTGCCCGGTACTTTTACAACCTCCGTCAGAACTCCGTTACCGCTTGGCAGTGGCTAGGTTGGTTAGGTAAAATGTAATGCTCATGAGCTGAAAATACATGACCACTTCACTACCAATCGCATCCCTTAGCTTGTCATCACTTGATTGGTACACTACATCATTGTCAAATACCCGTACCTAGTAGACCGACAATTCGGCGGCCAGACCGGAGTGCTCGCTCCCATATCTTCCATCTATTTTATTTGTACTTACTCCATCATGGCTAGCGATCATCTGCGCCGGGTTCCCTCATCTGGCTCCGTCGAGGTTGGCTATCCAGCGGGCCATCTCGGCCATCTCACCGAATCCGAGACAAAGGCATTAGCAGACTTCAAGGTCCTTCTAGAAGGGAAGGGTCTCTACAAGCCAGGCCCGCTGCCGTCCCACGATGATCCTACATTGCTGTGCGTCCGATTGTGCTTCCTTGTTGCCCAATCACACCGAAATCATCTTGCTAATCCGCCGAGCGCGATACTAGTCGATACCTACGCGCACGAAAATGGGTGCCCGAGGACGCATACGTGCAGTTTCACGAAACGGAGAAATTCAGGAGCGCCAACGAGATTGAGAAACTTTATGATACCATCGATATCGATTCGTACGAAGCTTCGAGGAAACTGGTACGGTGGTGTTGGATAGATCCTGAACCAACTCTAGCCTAGATAGCTCACAATAGCTCTGCATGTAGTATCCGCGCTTCACTGGACGGCGAGACAAGCGGTATGAGTATCCTCTCTTCCACATCAGAATGCTTTAGCTGCCTTGGTCCGGGTGCTGACGAGTTATGTAAAGAGGCATACCGATATACGTTTTTCAGATACGACACCTCGACTCCAAGGCCGTCGGCGACTACGAGAAATCGACCGAAACCACCTACAGCAAGGCCAAGACGGATGGAAAGACGCCACCTAAACTGTTGCGCCTCTTTGCCTTGTACGAAAACCTGACCAGATTCGTCCAGCCCTTGTCCACAGAATGCACAGATCGCGAAACCCCCAAGACCCCCATCACCCTCAGCACAAACATCGTCGACATCTCGCACGTCAGCTTGCGCATGTTCTGGAATTTGAAGGCGCACATGCAGGCTGCCAGTCAGCTAGCTACGGCACACTACCCCGAAACCCTAGATCGTGAGTACCCCCGTTTTCGCATCAGTAAGGGCAATGAAGTGTGCCAGAGAAGGTGCTGACACGTGTTGTGTGTTACTAGGCATCTTCATCATTGGCGCCCCTTACTTCTTTTCGACGGTCTGGGGCTGGATCAAAAGGTGGTTTGACCCCGTCACCGTGTCTAAAATTTTCATACTTAGCGATCACGACGTGCTCCCCGTTCTAACGACGTTTATGGACCTTGAGGACATTCCCAAGGCCTACGGAGGCAAACTCAACTGGCACTTTTTCGACGAGCCCGCTTGGGATGACGAGATCAAGCAGAAAGTACAGTGGGAGAACGGATATACAAACTTTCCACCTGGCCCCTGTTACTGGGTGCCTACCGAAGACGGCACACAACTCGAGTGTCTTGCAGTCGGCACTAAGGACGGCAAAGAGAGACGGGAGCGAGTCGGTACCATTCCGAAGGCATTTCCACCCAAGTCTACCTCCAATCCTGCGGCCGAAGCTCCAGTAACAAATAGTGAGAAAGATGAGGTCGCCACCACCAATGGGGAAGAAGCTGCGCCAGAGCCTACATCCAAGCCCCAGTTGGCAAAGCCTGAGGATGCGGAGACCACAACGGCCGAGTCCACCGCGGATGCTGTGGCAGGCCTGACAATTACGGAGGCCAAGGATTCTCCTGAAACGAAAATATCTTCTTGATTATCGGTCCATTATCCTGAATATAGGTGGACCGTTATCCTGAATACAGTTGGACCGTTATCCTGACTATAGGTGGACCGTTATTCTGACTATAGGTGGACCTTTCAATGCATAGAAAATACGAGTTATTGCATCTCAGGACGGTTCATGCCGAGCGTATCATTCTTTTTGGGGGACGCGAATTTTGTATCAGTCAACTTATAAACGAAATGTAAAGTTAGAAGAGAAGAGACGGATACACCTCCTTCACGAATTCGTTATATAGAATTGGTATCATTTCTCTGGCGACGCACATAGTCCAAACAATATACAACGCCGAACACTTCCAAACCATACAACATCTTGTCTACCGTCTAGTATATATATCTATATGCAGTGCCATGTCTTGAAAGCCATATTTCCCTGTCCAGTAACGCCGAGCTTTCATCCAAATGTTCTCCTCATGGGTTTGCATCACTCATTCAATACCCCTCCTTCTCCTCCACTCCTTAATACCACTCTCGACCTCGCTCCACGTTACGCCATCTCTCGCCAACCACATGGTAACGCCTAGCGTCTCGGTGTCCCGATTTCGACTCTCGTCGTCGAAGAACAACATCTCAAAGTAGGGTATACCTGTGCGCTTATGCAGAGCCTCGAAATGCCTGATCTTGGAAGAGGGGTAGATTTCGAGCCCGGCGTCGAAGAACTCGATCGACTTGCGGGCCTTGTCCTTGCTTTTGCTAGTCGTGTTTGTGTTCACGGCATCCCCGCCGTCGTTCCCGTCAGCCGGTGCCAGCACGCTGCTCGCGGGCGGCACGTGCAGGAGCTTCAGCATCTCTCGTCCGAGGTCGGGGGCGTGCGTGCGGCTGGCGACGCCGAGCTTCACGCCGGCGAGCGAGAGGCCGTGCAGAATCGAGGGGACGTCCCGGTAGAAGGCGAATGTCTCGCCGACTTTATCGGTGCAGGCGCTATGGGCGGCGTTGGGCCGCAGGGGCGGAGACACGTGCGTGTCGACCCAGAAGGGCCATAGCGTGTAGTCGAGGTCGAAGACGACGGCGCGCGGTAGCGGTCGTCCGTCTGTGAGGATGCTCGGGAGAGAGGAAGAAGAGGAGGTGGAGGAGATGGTCGCTGTGAGCGATGTGCTGGTCGATTGCTTGGAGAGTTTGCGGGGCATTTCTTTGTGAGTATTTACGGGGGATCTAGGGGAATTGACCAAATGAGAATTGAACAAGTAGGTGTATACAAGGCAGAAGGAAACTAAGTAGAATTATCCGCCTCGTGGTAATGCTGCGAGAACGCACCGTGCTGCCTTTTCAGCTTGCGCAAGATATGAGTTGATCGTGATAAGCCGCGATAAGATGTCGTAGTGTCTGTTTCCCCACGCACTGACGTCTTCCCCCCCTTCTCCAACTCCAGGGTAGCTTTCGCAGATTGCAGATATGCGGGGTCAAATATATTTCCTTTGGGAACCAACACCTATCTAAAGTCTTATACGGGAAGTGTATGCATCGAACACCAAATTGAAACCATCTCAGTTACGTGAGCTCTCGATGAGCTAGCTAATATGCGATTTGGTGCAGAGCATCTCCTTGCTTTTGTGTATGCTATCGTTATTAGCGAGCTGCTAAATACTACACTAAATGTCCACTCCGACGGCATGGGGATGCGGGCCGCTCCGTGTGGGGAGACTTGAATGATTAGACCGGATATCACGACTTCAAACGGCATTGTGAACCTGTATATAAGGTAAGTAGCTTTTCCATGCCAGCTGTCTAAAACTTGGTTCATCATCATAGCGGAACTGTCGGATGATCTACGCTCTGAATGTGGCGCCGTGCATGTGTAAAGGTACGAGGGCTACACAGCGGACTCCTCCACCCCCAGATCCGACCTTGTTTAGTCACCGTTCTACGAGCTCGGGTGAGACTTGATACCTACATAAGCTGCCTGTATGTCGCAGATGTTGATCCATGTCTAAGAAATGCCCGTTGTATCCCCAGCTTAGCCATATATGATTGTACCTTGTAGTATTCAAAGAATTCTTAAACCTATCTTCTATTCATCTAGCTTTTGAGACTTCGTAACGAAGAAGACGCTTCATCATCATGGGAGAAAATCCAGATAATCCACGCAAGATCCAGCTCGTGCGCATAGCCCATGTCTACTACAAGTATACCGACCTTGAGAAGGCGCGGCAGTTCCTGCTCGACTTTGGCTTCAACGAGGAGAAGAAAGTCGGGGACGACAAGATCTACTTCCGCGGATACGGCACGGAGCCCTGGGTCCTCTGCGCCACCAGGGCTGATAGGAACGAGTTCGGCGGCGCTGCCTTCGTCGTCGAGTCTGAGGATGACCTTCGGCTCGCCACCGAGGTCCTCCCCAAAGCGTCCGAGATATACGAGTTAACGGATGCGCCGGGTGGCGGAAGATGCGTGACATTCCACGACCCCGTCGATGGGTATCCCATGCATCTCGTCCACGGACAAGAAAGCGCTGACATGCTCGATATTCCTCTACCGCACACACCCGTCAACTACGTGAGCCACCATTTCCCTCTCTGTCTGTTACTATTTGTTTCCCTGCGGGGAAATCGGGGTTTGGTTGAGTATTTGAAGAGCAATTTCTAGTCTAGGTAATGCTGATACGGATTTGTCGTTTGCGTCGAAAAAGCCAACCGAGAAGAACCGGCCCGCCAACAAGTTCCAGCGGTTCACGAAACGGCCAGCGCCAGTACATAAGCTCGGCCACTTCGGCGTGCGGACGACCAATTTCGTGAAGGCGTACGATTTCTACTGTTCTCATTTCAACTTCCTTGCGAGTGATGTAAGTTACCATATCCACACACACACACACACACACCAAACTCCTACCTAACCAGCATATCTGGGAAAGATAGTTCACGACGCCGACAAAATCGACCGCACCGCCTTCTACCGCCTGAATAGAGGAAAAGAGGAAGTCGACCACCACGTGTTCTTCTTCGCCGAAGGCCCCTCCTATAAGGTTCATCATTCGTCGTTCGAGACGCACGACTTCGATACCCAGGTCCTCGGCCACGATTGGCTGCGGGAGAAGGGCTATAAGAACTGCTGGGGCGTCGGACGCCATGTTCTAGGAAGCCAGATCTTTGACTATTGGTAAGCGCTCGCTACCGCTTTCTGTCGTTCCTATTCAGGGCACACTAACGCGGGGGGATAAGGTATGACCCAAGCGGGTTCATCTTGGAGCACTATGTGGACGGAGACCTTGTGAATGCCGATGAGCCGACACATCACTCACAGGCGGGACCTGGAGGCCTGCATGTCTGGGGTGGGTAAAGACCATGGGATTCGGGAGCATGAGATCACAGCTAACGTAGCGCAGGCCCCGAGGTCCCCAGCGATTTCTTGGAGTAGATATCTCGCTGTGTCTATGAGATGGCTAGTAGTTTCATACGAAGCCATTGATTATCGAAACCCATTCGAATACCAATACGCTAATCCTAGACTTCAACCTCGGTCTATAATTGGAACAGTCCTATTCTCCGGCATGTTGTTACCTCGCCGTGGTATTGTATCTGCTGGTATCCTAGTTAGAGAAGCCTGAAATTATCAATGCCGTTGCTTTGAGCTAGGATTGATAGTTACATATGTAGGTTTCGGTCGCAAATGAGAAGAGAACCTCATGAGAAGATACTCAGATGCTTCTGTTGGCGCTTGTCCCTCACCCACATGAGTTTAATATAGCGCGATAAGGGCGCGATTTCTGGAAGTTGCAGCATCATGGAGGTTGAGGTGAAAGGGGTATATGGATTTAATGTACGTTAGGACTCTATACCAGCTGGATGCTCTGCTAGAAGCCCGGTTACCATGTTTGACGTCTCACACCGCGGCTTTATATACACATGTGCCCTTAATCAGCAGTTCGCAATGTTGCAGTCCCTTCCAGGAACCCGAAGCTGAAGAAGACATTGTTTGAACAACACGTCGTACGAACTTCGAATTCCTTGCAGTGTACCACACAGGTGCTTGCTCATTTGTGTTCTACTGAACAAGGCTCCAGTAATCCGCCCGGAGTTTCACGCCCGAACCTAGGGCGAACCCATCGGGAATCCCGCATGCGAATTATTGTATGGGAATGTTCAAGTGGTTCCTACATGAGAGCATCATTCTGCAGGCAGCAAGCTAAGAGAATGAGCTTGACGTAGTCGCCAAGCCATAACTGCCACAGAGTCACATGCGCGACATGACAGAGGATTTCCCCCTGTCCTTCGCTGAGTTTTACGTCGCGTCCTCCAGCAATTCGGTCGGGAGAACTAGTTTTCAGAGTCAGTAATCTAGGCAACGAGATTATGGGAGAAATAATAGCAAATACCTCTAAGCGATTGTTCGCCGTTCTCCATGAGTCTAAGTAGACGAGACGTGTAGCTCTCAATTTCTTACAATCGTCTTATGGACGGGTAGTTTGCATCGTGATGCTCACACGAACCTGCCTCTCAAAACTAAGCGGCGCCAGATTGCCTCTTCATCCTCGTCTTGGTCCGTTGTAACGTTTGTGGGCGTCGATTCAATTGGATCCGGATTGGCACAAAGCTCAAAAAAGTCTTGCTCCATTCCTTCACCGGGAGCGAATCCGAGGTTAAGCAAAGTGTCTCTTGGGACTGAATCAAGCCTAACTAGAGGTTAGCCTTACGAACTCATATTAGGTAGGGGAGAACAAATCTACTTACCATCGGGAGGGGTAAGCTGCGTCGACATCAGAAAAATCCCGTTTCGTATCATTTCGGTCGTCGCCTTGGAACAAGGTCGGTGGCGCACTGGGTACAGAGCTGAAATCGTTCAAGTTCGCAGGTGTTTGGGCATCGGGTATGTGAGACTTATTATAATCGTGGTAATCATTTACTGAACCGTTTGAGCTGAAGCGTGTGTTCTGAAGGGCTGGCGATCCTTGATAACTAGGGCCGCCATAGCCGCGTCGTTGATCTTGTAAGGGGTCAAACGCATGTCTTCGGATATCCTCACTCTGGAGATAGATATCACTAGGGTTTTGAGGCGCACCATGAGGATTAACTGTGACAGAATTCGCCCCAGAACTTGAGGACATTCTTCGGGCGTGCTGATTGGGCAGGAGAGGGACGGCGCTTGACCGCCTTAGAGCATCATTGCTTTGTCTGAAGATTGTGTCACTGCGCGGATGCTCGAGGTGCGGGACAAGGGGTAGCTCCCGGTCCAGTGGTGGCAGATGTAAGTCGGCGGACTCGCCGTTCTGTAGGAATCTCCCAAGTCGACTCTCATTAAACTTGTTCACGAGTTCTGTTTGGTTATCGTTGTTGCGATAATACTCTAAATTGGAAATGCCTGTATCGCCATAGGTACCGCCACGAAGTGCCTGCAGGACAGCATCCTCAATATCGGGTCTAGCCTGGAGTACGATTGCCCAGAGACGCTCGCCGTTCTGGCCGGTATACCCACTGCGTGGCCCTCGTTTACGGACGGGCCGGTTATAAGTGCACTCAGTTCCGGCGCGGACACAGACACTACACTTGGGGACGGCATTGTCGCAGGGCTGATGCTGGGAGTTGCAACGGTCACAAGCACGACTCGCCTTGCGCTTTTTCATCGCCCGCCTTCCCTCGTCGCTCTCATCATCACTCATAGCCTCCGCGGCAGTGTGCGGCGCCGGTGTCCCCACGCTGCCGCCGGCGGGTTACGGGTAGCGTTGCTCGGGAGAAGTAAGCAAGTTAGTTTGCAAGTAGAAAGTAAGGGCACGGTAAGGGAAGATTGAATGCCGCGTCTTATGAGCGCACAGGGTCAACAGTGTGAATTGTTTCATAAGCGAAGGCAAGCGGAATATGTATATAGCGAACTTCGTAAAAATGAATACTTAGCAATGTCAGGAAATGACAATAAAGAGGCTGGTATATACCTCATTGTCGCATTCCCCTTCAAGACCATTTGAGAGAAAGTTAAAGAGTCAAGTCAGCGTTAAATTGCTTAAACGCTGAACATACACTACAAGCCGATGTGGCTTAACACCGTTACGCCCCATACGTGGCTGTGTGAATCCAATAAAAAGAACGTAGTCAAGGCGGCTCCGGGCCAATCTTTACACCCGGCCCTTGGCCAGGTATGCCGACCAGATTGCCGCTCATCGACCCACTGCCGATACAAGTTCATCCTAGTCTAACGTCTTCTTGATTAATAGACCATACCTCATATACGTCAATGACCTTGTGTTGTCCCTTTTTACCACCAACGAAAGATCATGACAAACTTATGACGCCGCTTCAAAGTGAGGGCGTAGCTCAGAGCGCTCGATAAGTCCAGGGGATGAATGCGCATTGCGAACCTGAGTCTTGTTACGATATAGAAATCGAAGCTTGTGACGGCCTCATTCGATAAGGGGTTCGACTTATAAGTTCTTCATCATCGTAGACAACCTCCCACTGGCACCTATTTCATATTCTTTACGCTCCATTACCTAAGGCATAGTCGCTCGAGTGCGATTAGATTCTCGCACATTTGAACACCATTGCGTTGAGATAGAAGCAACTCAACTATCCCAAGACCAAACGCCAACCGCTGATTTGAACATCGGCTGAATTATTCACTAGCCGTCATGAGAGGCGTACAATATGGCACCGCCGTAACTGAGACCGTGACTACGCCAACTAAGGCAAACATCAGGCTTTTCTCCTCGGATGCCTCCATCGTCCTAGTCGGATGTCGCGGTGCTGGAAAGAGAACGCTAGGCTTCATCGCCGCCAAGTATCTAGGTCGCAGGCTTCTTACCGAGGATTACTTCTTCGAGAACTCTACCGGCTGTAACAGGACAACCTTCCTACAGAAGTATGGCCGCGACACATTCAATAGCCAGATGGCCGTTGTGCTGGCCCAAACTCTCGATGCAAATCGTCTCGACTGTGTCATCGAATGCAGTACCGCAACCCTGACCCAAGAGACGCAGGCAGTTCTCTCAGCTTACGCCGAGACAAATCCTGTAATTTACGTCCATCGGGACAAGGAAGACTTATACAAACTCCTCAAACTCCCCGTCTCTGACGCTGAGCGTTTGTTGGTGACTGATCAGGAACATCGGGAGTTTTGCAACTTTGAGTACTTCAACCTGCTGGACACCAGCGGAGATGGTCAAGCAGATGGAGAGTCACCATTACGTTCTGCCTCTATCCATTCCGCTAGATTGATTCATGCCAAACAAGAGTTCATCAACTTCCTTGATCACATCTCTGGCCAGGCCCTCACGCGGTCTTGGGTGCAAAACCCCTTCTCAGTCAAAGCGATTCCCCCGGAACATCGGTTATTCACATTCGTGTTAAATCTACGGCTCTCGACCCTGATCAACCAGGATGTGGATCTCGCGCAATTAGAAGCCCCTGCCGAGGTGGTAGAGCTTATCATTGACACATGGCCGAACAATATGTTCGATTTCATAGCCACACAGATTGCCCTCATAAGACGGAAACTTGATATTCCAATCATATACTACGTCGAGGAAAATCCACGTGAAGAGCGCCGAAGGCCGCTAGAAGAGAGAGATGCATCTGATTTCGAGTTGATGATCCATGGCCTTCGCCTTGGCGTCGATTATCTGAGTCTCGATCTCGAGAGAAACGAGGAGCTTGTCCACAGGGTCCTGTCTATGCGTGGCCGGACTAAAATCATTGGCAACTACGTGGTCAAAGGTTTTGGCACTCCGCAGTGGGACGATGATGTCTATGTTCAGCGCTATCTGCGTGGTCGCAGCCTAGGTTGCCACATTGTTCGGGTCGCGAGATTCTGTGCGGGAAATCGAGATGATGAGCGGCGACAAAACTTTATGAACAAAATTGCCGCTCTGCCAGAGCCCAAGCCACACATCGTCGCTTACGACTACTCCGTTTTTGGAATTGTAAGTCCATTTCAAGGCTTAAGCTTTAATCCAACTGGCCATGAGCTCCTGGAGAAGTCTGGCCGAGAGCCGATGGTTGGCGTCAACACATCACGTGGGACTATCCGGACTTTCTTTCGAAGAGGATGCCTGCAACCGCTTAGCTTCTATGTTTTGGGTGCCAACATATATTACTCGGCCTCGCCGTCCATGCACCGAGCCGCTTTTGAACACTACATGATGCCGCATACCTTTGAAGCGAAGCAGTGCACAACAATAGAAGAATTGGATCGGATCCGACGGGATCCCAACTTTGGGGGTGCCTCACTCACGGCTCCTTTTAAGGTCGCCATCATGGATCACCTCGATCATCTAAGTTTCCATGCCACCGCCATTGGTGCAGTAAATACTCTCCTTCCACTTCGTGGCAAAACTTCATCGATTATTGACCATGCAAACGCACGAAATCACGCCGGCGTGACCGACAAGTTCTACGGCGATAACACCGACTGGAACTCTATAACCACTTGTCTACGTCGGGCCATCAGCCCTAGAAACTCGGTTCAACCCTCCCGGACTACTGGCCTCATCATCGGCGCTGGAGGTATGGCGCGCGCCGCCATTTACGCATTAATCAAGCTTGGATGCCGGAAAATCTTCATTTTCAACCGTACTCTAGCGAAAGCGCTAGAGGTCGCGGCACACTTCAATGCGTATGCGAAGGAGCACAAGCTTGTCGGACGACGAGGAGAAGATGAGCTCATATGTCACGCCATCGAATCCGCGAATGATCCTTGGCCAGAAGAGTATCAACAGCCCACGATCATTCTATCGTGTATTCCTTCTTTTGGCATTGATGACACACCTACTGTGGATTTCAGAATGCCGCTTCAGTGGTTACGAAGTCCCACTGGTGGTGTAGTAATCGAGGTATGTCCATTCCATCCTAACTTCAATAGCATTCTGCTAACCGGAAAAGCTGGCCTATGAACCTCTCATAACCCCACTAGTTGTCCAGATGCGGAAGATTCGTGAGGAAGGCAATACTTCATGGGTCATTATCGACGGGCTGGAAGTTGTGGGCGAGATGGCTATGGAAGCTTTCGAGCTCTACACAGGCCGGAACGCACCACGACGGTTAATGAGAAGAGTTTGCGACGAGACATGGAATCGACAGTGTGCTCCTTTCCAGCCGCAGAGATTACCGTGATCGTCATCGGCCCTTACGAGGACATTTCTTACGCGTCTACTCGTGATTGAAGTGAACGGGCCAATGAGGCACCACCTCGACTTTCTCTACTGAAAAGGTGAAAGGATTCTGGACCAGGCGAGCCGCGAATAACACCTCGTTTATCACGAAACCATGGGCAAAAGTAGGCAACACGTGTGAGCAAGGCGTTGGTAGGCGAATTGACTAAGAAAAGTGTCGTTGAGTTCAAGTCTACCAGGTCCCCTTAGGCTAGTCGATCCACTAGTATACTATGCTGCTAGACGAGAGAATGAAGGGATGAATAGCATTCCCGCTTTTGTCTGATGTAAATATGTTACGAGGTAGTCGATATTGATATTGCACAGCGAGCGAGATTCATCATGCTTGAAGGCGCCTTTGGATACCAGACTTTCCAATGGAGAAATTACGAGACATCTCGTTCTTAGAATGATGCTCTCAAGTTGTATGCGGACTCGATATTCTTTAAAGCTGTGTAGCTACGGTCGATCAGTAGGTAACTGAGAAGAAAGCGATTTCCTGGAAGCGCAATTCAACTTTTCCCCCGAAAGGGTCATTCCAACCCTAACTCTTAAGTACTAGTACAGTGGTACAGCTTCGCGTAAATGTCAGTAGGCGGTGAATTCGTCTCCCTCGGAAGAAATATCAGTTATGACAAACAGTAAATATAGCACGTTTCCCGTGCCGTAATTACAGCCACGAGAAAGAAGATTCTGCTATGTAGGCTGGTGACATTGTGCCAAATAAGGACCAGGTTAGGTTATCTAACGTACTGAATACGCCGTATTCGTGGGAACGAGCCAATGCCCATGCGCATTTAGTCATATAAGTGGAACGCAGATCGCATCAGCAACAACGCAAGGTATAGCGAGATGGTTTACGAGTGTTATAAGACGAGACATTGGGTTTTCGAAATGGAAGTATTTAAGAGCCTGATTTTCTGATTTTCTCAGCTGAATTCTATCTTTATCTCTCTCTGTCTTAGTTGCAAAATATTTGTTCTGCAAAGACCTTGTGACGATGATTTGTTCGACGTGGTCAAAAGTACGACTACGCTCACCACAGCCTGTGTCAGCTACCATACCAAACACCAGCATCAGCAGCAAGGCATCACGAAATAATAGTACAATGGCGCAAAGAGATAGCCAGACCCTCAAGCTCCCAGACGGCCGTGTGTTAGGCTTTGCTGAGTATGGCTCGCCGATGGGAAAACCGGTTTTCTTCTTCCACGGCTTTCCGTCGTCGCGATTGGAGGTAGGTTGAGTCCGATCTTCTTCTTCTTCAGAAGCCCGGAGAGGTCGTACTCGTCCAAGATCAACTTATATCCTAACAAACGAACAAATCGCTCACATCAGTTTACAAAACAAGGCCGCTAGTATTTTCGAACTCATCCACCGTCAGGACCTGCGCATCATCGCGCCTGAGAGGCCAGGCTTCGGGCTGTCGACGTTCAACCCACGGCACCGCATCACTGACTGGCCCCAGGACGTCCGCGCTCTCGCGGCCCACCTGGGCCTAAGTCGGTTTGCGATCCTCGGCGGTTCAGGCGGCGCGCCGTATGCGCTGTAAGTAATTCTCAGAGTCATTTCATTCCTATTATAGTCATTTTCTAGAGTCAAAGCTCCTATTAGGGCTAGAATCTTGTCTCAAGAGCTTTGTATGCTCCCGAGACCTTTACAGATCTCGCCCAGGGAGGCAATTGCTGACCTGGAATGTTGCAGTGCGTGCGCTCGTGCCTTGCCTGCTGAGACAATGTCCGCCGTGGGGCTCATGGCGCCCGCGGGCCCGTGGAAGGAGGCTGGTATTGCAGGCGTGCCGCTTTCGGTGAGTGTTCCAGCCTTATTGACCCAAAATCCCCAAAGTAAGATGTTACGAAGCGGCCGTTCGCTGACAAGAAACTCGTACTAGGCGAGGATAACGGCCTTCATGGCCTATTACTGGCCAGGCACGCTGAGGGTCGTTACCGCCGGTGTAGTTGGGCTTTCCCGATGGCTTGTGACCACGGGTTTGGTCTCGCGAGCTATTGATAGATGGCTCGAGAAGATAAGCATAGAGAAGGGCGGTGAAAGAGAAACTCCAATTCCGTCGACCACTACGTTGACGACGTCACAGCCCAATCCATCACCGGCAGCAACCACAGCATCCATCAAAGAAAAGCGCGAAGCACTACTCCGCTTCGTCTTCGAGACCTTCCGCCAAGGCACAGCGCCCATGGTGCGGGAATCACAACTCCTGACATGGGAAGGTTGGGGGCTCCCGCTCGAAGAAGTGAAGTACGACAAGATCCTCATCTGGCACGGGACGGAAGACGGACAGTCGCCCATTCGCATGGTTAGGTACCTCGCGCAACACCTGCCGCACTGCGAGCTCCGCGAGTTCGAGGGCGAGACGCATTTCACCCTCGTGAAGCACCTAGGGCATATGTTGGAGGAGCTCGTGCCAGAGGAGGGAGAGAGACAGAGCAAGCATGAGGGTGGGTGAGGGTCCTGGACGTAGGCCTAGGGTGTAAGATAATCGGTGTTCTAGGGTGTTGTGTTGAAGGGCCGTTCTGATCAGGACATATTTCTCTCAAATCGCGTATATCTACCGTACTTCTCCTCATATCGGGGCTTAATAGACAGTCAGTAACAATGATTCTGCACACAGAAAGCAGCTAACCGTAATAGATAGTCGCAAGTCTGTTAAGCATATTTGATCTGCCGCGCGTTTAGTTAGTTGGGGGGGAATTGCCCTCGTCACTGATAATGAATTTCCTGTCCACATGTTCGTATAGTGGTGCAATGGAAGCACAGATTCTAGGCGAAGAAGGTAGGCAAGAAAGAACCGATCGGCGAAAGTATCGGTATTATGGAATAAGGACGCACAAACTCTAAAAAAGCGTAAAAGTATTGATAGCTTGTAATAGCTTATTCTTCTAAAGAAATAAACTGATCTAACAATAACGATGATGGGAAAGAAACACTGTGTTTGAGATAGTGGTATTGTAATGAAAGGCTGGTCTTGAGGTCGCCCTGAAGTGGTCTTGAAGTTGGGGAGAACGATAGAAGATATAATAGCGCACAGACCACAGCTGATCCCACGACTTGAAGTTGAATTTCATGAAATTGTCACCGCTATTTCTGTAATAGTACCGGGACTCTCTCGTCTGCCCCTCTCTATCAACTCATTGTCAAGATATCACTTAGACTTGTTCAAAGAACGCTTGTGAATTCTACAAGGTGTAACAATTCGCATTAAGCAACTCAGCAGACCGAAAATCGCTACTCAACGTTACAACTATTAAAAGTTCCAACTATCCGAACGCCCGATAAGCCTGCTAAGTCCTCGCGAAGTCCTCAGTCATGATTCCTATTCGACATCCAAACCCCTCGAATGCGCCGAGCCATCCTCCTCTGGCCATGCTATCCTCCCCTGGCCAGAGTTAGGCTAAACACCGCCTACCAGAGCTCCATCGCTCGAGGTAGAATACAAAACAATAGAAGAAAAAAAGCATCGTGGCCATCGAATGACTATAGGAGTCCATGTTGCAACGATGCGAAGAGAATCTAATGTGAGACGTCTTTCGGCCTTCCGAAATGCGACCAGCCGTTAATGCATAGCAAAACATCAGATTGCGTAGTCGTAACAGGACACAGCCAAGTCGCCCATTACAAAGGAATATCACGCCCGCTAATAGAAGAAACAGCCGACCGAGCGTATCGTCAAAGAAGGAAATATACAAATGAAGCGATCCGCGGTAAACAGGTGGATTATGGCCAAGACCGATGAGAGGCAACGGTGCGACACGAATCGGAACCCGACGCGACCGTCTACACAAGTTCGAAGCCGTCGACCTCGAGGTGCTCGGCCTCTTCCGCGGGAGGCGCTATCTTTCCACGGTGTACATCCTTGAGCGCCCTTCGACCCTTCACAGGATCTCCGTTGTAATCCAGGATTTCGTACTCTTTCTCGACAAACTTCTCCGTCTGTTTTGTATCTGTCTTGACGAAGATTTCGAGCGACAGCGGCTTTCCTGGACTCTCGGACTTATCGAAGCTGTATAGGAAATCGTCCGCTACACTCATCTTTCGCCGATTGTGAGGGGATGGAAGTAGCTCGTGGAGAGATCGGGACATATTGGACGGGTCTTGCAACTCGACCACGACGCCAGCCTTGGGTCGCGAGTAGCTCTGTGGGATCATGCCTCCTGTGCGGGCGCTTACATTCGGCTTGTTGACGTTAGGCCCCCGGATGTGCTTACCGCTGTCTTTTGGTTAGTTCATGTTTCAACCCGATCATCAAATACGGCATGGTAGTCACTCACGTCGGCAAGCGCTCTGGTCGAATCTTCTCCTGCTGCTTCTCACTACCAGTCCAAACGTACTCAGTCTGCGACCAGATCTCCTGGACACCGGAAGACGGTCGGTTGCCTCGCGACCATTTGTGACTATGGTCCTTGGCTCGCTTCATGTCGCGGGCGACGCTTCGGAGATCTCGAGTCTCTTCAAGAGCCATTGTGGAACGGTGATACGGAGATATAAACGTATCGATTGCAAGTGGGGTCTGAGCAAGATATGACTCTAGCTTGGATGGACTAGTGGCTCTGAGGTCCTGTTGTCCTACGATAATACCGATCTTCGAGTTCTGCAACCCGGCGATTGACTTGAGGGATCCGTTCGAATAAGGATATTATATTGCGGCAGACCAGACGGGCAAGGTATTGGATGAACAGCTACTTGGCAGAGTATGCTATTGATGGTATCGAGAGAAGGTGTTGTTTGTAGGTTACGAACAAGAGTAGGAGGAAGAGGAGGAAATATGATCTAAGAAAGATGGAAGGAATGCTTTCTAGAGGAGGGCTAGAGAAAGCAATGGGAGGCAACAGAAGGGGAATCGAATCACGCGGCAAGCAGAGCAGACGACGATTAGATAAGATATGATAAGGTAAGGCCCTGTGCTTGGTGGTTTGTGGCTGTTTGCGAAGACGGGGAAACTGCTTTGTCTCTGCAGTTGGGTCGATGAAAGGAAACAGCTACGTCAAGACACTGTACAGCCGATACAGTGGAAAGACAATCAGGAGACACAAGTGTACAATGTCAAGTGACGCAAGTACAGGTGGCAGTGTAGAGAAGGAGGCGGCTTTGTTCTTTCTGTTGTGTCGAGAAGTATGAAGTCAAGTCCAGTAAAGTAAAGGAAGGGGTTATAAGACGGCATGCGAACTAAGAAAAGGAACACTGAAATAAATATAACAAACGATGAAGACAGTAAGTACTAGGACCAGTCATAGCAAGACAAAGGGGGTCCGGCTGTTTCGCGCAATCGATCGCTTGCTTCGGCCGTGTGACTCAGATAAGGGCGCGCGAGAAGGTAAAAAGTAATACCGTATGACGGATTGGGAAACCAGCTGTACGGGTATCTATCTACATAGTACCTACATACAATAGTGTAGTCTATCAATAGGTAGTACAGTACAGTACCTAACGATAACGATGTCCGGCATTGCGCAGTGGCGCGATTAACTTACTAACGTAACTAGCGTTATCGATAGCGAGGACCTTCCGTCTAAGTCATGGCCATGATGACGCACACGGCGTTCTTGGTTGCCTTGATCCGAAGACTGAACGCATTATACACAGATATGTATAGAAACAAGAAATACTCCGATAGTACAGTATGGTGTTTCACAAGGTTTCAACTTTGTCACTGAGAAAACTTCTTGATGCTTTGCTTCTAAAGGTACATACATGGTAGTGGTTGTAATAAGAGGAGCATGTGGAATTAGTAAGGAGATAGCCGCGCCTTGTTCAACCCCATTTACATCTCCACGTGCTATCAGCAACAAATTCGGCCCCTTTCTCATTTCATGTTATGAAGCGCTAGGCGCGTCATGTTTTGCATAACGAGAATGCCATGTCCCAGTACTTCCAAGGCGCCCATTGCTGGTTCCCTCAGTCTTAAAGTGCTGACGATACCCAAGCAATGAATCAGAGCCTAGCCCCAGACGAAGTCCGACTTGTGTGAGTGGGTTCCGTCTACTGCTCATAGGCAGCTGCCAGTAAGAATCGCAGCATCTGCCATGCTTATTAGGGTAGTGATGTTATTGTCAAGATAACTAGTAGATGATGATACGATGTCTGGCCCTATGCGTCGTCCGTGTGACTACGCTCCGGCCAGCTGTTGGTACAGCCATCCAGAGCCGGTTGGCGTAGACAACCAATGAGCTGCTAGACAGATAGATGGTTCATGACAGTGGGCTTGGCTGGCTGGAGAGCCGGTGACCTTTGGCTTGGTCACTAACAATTAATAATTGTCTGAGCGAATGTACCAGAACTGCCAGGCTTGGACTAGGTAGGCCTTGATCCTGTGGCAGCCCATTCCCATTCGGTATCAAGCTTATTACTCGCTAGTTTCATGGCTTTAAGGAAGGGAAATGATGAAATCAGGCGGCTACTCCGGATTCAGCGGGCCAAGATTTGTCTATAGTAAATTGTACACTACCCAGGACTCCAGGTTGTTGGAACTTTGGAGCACTTCATTCTCTACTGCAAGGCCTCGGCCGTGGTTGGTCCTGCCTAGAGCTCGCGTGGCCGCCCTTAAGGACCAACATTGCCATTCATTTGTCGACCTCGGCCGAGGGAGAATGTGTATGTGTCACGGTTGCACTGCGTATCGCTCCCAGCTAACCACCACCACTGAGTTAAGCACACGTCAGTTCCCCGCGGAACATGCCCCAATAGTAACTCAGTATTCATCAAGCCATGCTAATGTTGTGTACCCGGATTGCATAGCTTGTTTCGATTCATGAATGCTGCAGGTCCCGAAACTCCGGATTCTGCCCGCCGCGTGAATCAACCGGGATGTGACTACGATAAGCCATGTTCAATCCTCGTGTGGGTGACATAGATGAGTCCGGGGAGAGACATCGTATGTGCGTCACAGGCGGCTGCAGGACAATCACCCCCCTCGTGTCCTCGGTATATCCTCATTGAGAGTGAGCTGCAGCAGCTCTTATCGTAACTCTTTTATCTTCCTTCCTATGCCACTCGGCGTCCTTAAACATACCCGTCCTAACAATTCCATGTTCTTATTTTCAATAGAATAATTCTCAAAGCCGTGGGACGACCTATGTCTGGAGTCCTCAGTTCATCAGTGTCTTCCGTGGTTGGTGTTTGAAGGGTACGCATACAGTGGTGGGGTGAACTATTGATAGCATCATTTGTTAGGACGACGATGACTTACACGTACAGCGGGGCGATAAGCTTAGGTACCCCGTGGTATAGTGGCCATTTACCTCGTACACTACTGTAGGAGTGACCCTTGATCTGCTGCCCGGATAAGCCACAAATAGGTATGTGCCGACGTGCAGTCCTCCCCATCCTCTCTCATAACCCCCGTCTGATCACTCAATTGTTGATGTTACAACGTCTTTGAAATTGAAGGGAGCGATAAGAAGTAATGCTAGTATTACTGTTGGCCTTAATTCCTTCCATTATCCTCACCTTCATACTGACAGACGGTCCAAATGTCGCAATGCTCAGGATTTTTAAGAGGTAGGCTGACTCACGATCATCAGCTCGCCACTTCTATTCTGCAGCGTCTCAAGCCCCATGCGTCACGTTCCAATGACGCCAGAAACAGGGCTGAGACATCCGCCTTACATCCTTCCCAGCCGAAGTCCTGCTTTCGAACGCTCCCCAGCTAGTCTAGTTTATGTTTCCTCAATAGTGCCGGGTCATCTGATATTCCCATCAGCAGCACCTACTTCATGATTAGGTAATTCAACTCAAGATGACCTGGAATACCAAGACCGACTTACCTTAGGTAGGCTCGTCAGTCCTATTCTTGGATATTACATGTACTAAAGTAAGGTGTCCAACGACAACGTCTACGTCATTACATAGTAATAAACGACCGCTTAATTCCATTGACCCGTCGTGGACATGTAATGCTAAGAATTATCAGTGTAATCACCACTGGCAGTAACATGGCTTTGTGTTGCTTCAGCTCGTGCCTAACGCCATTGTCTTCCTTTTAACTCAAGATTGGCTGTTGGTTCCTACTACGCCAATGTATGTGACGAGTTCGGAGATATTTACATAGTAGAGAAGAAGCTACAAGAATCCAAAGATAAATGTGTTAATCGTCTCGCCCGTCTATGATGTCCAAGCCCGAGGACCGTCTCATTGAGTCTTGGAATCTACACATATCAAGGTATACATACAAGTATGAATGATAATAGGGGCAAAAATTCGTCTTATGACGAATCTCAATGATGCGCTTCCATTTATCGCTTATTCTAACATCTAGATATGATAACGACATTACAGTTCAACATCTTTGGCTTAACCAAAATCGTCCTTCGCTTCGTTCGGGTCGTGTTCCTCTTCTTCCGAGACGCCAAGTTGTGAACGCAACGGCGCACTTTCAAGGTTCGCACCTGTGGCACCAGGAAATCCAAGAGTGCTCGTCCTCCGGCCCCTAATATCTAGGGCTTCACTCTCTTCGTCCACAATCTCGCTCTGGTCGCCGGTCGTCTGATCCTCCTCTTGGTCAGCAGCCTCCATGTTCTGGTTCAGCTCTTTCCCGATATTAAGCATGAATGCGCTCGCATAGCTGAACTTTTCGATGCCATAATCTGCCGGCAAGTCTGAGTATGTCTTTCTCGCCTCGTTCAGACATCGCTGTGCCTGGATAAACTTCGATTGTGCGAGCCAAGTCTCAGCCCCGAGAACGTGCCATAAGGCTGATTTGCGTCGTCTACTTCCCCAGGCTTGTGTGCCGATACCTTCTTTAGATCCATAACATACTGCCAGGCGCTCCTTGACCAGGGCGTCACCGACTGGGCCCAGAATCTTGCTCTCGAGAAGCCGAATGCCCCATCTAGCAGCGTCGTCGATGCTCGAGCCTCCTCGCAGCCTGAGCAGCTCTAGCCCAAGAGCAAGGCATCGCAGTGCTCCATATGGAGCGCTGCACCGGGTCAGGTAGGAATAGTAAGCCGCTTCCAACATGGCATCAACGGTTTCTGCTCGTGTCTTAGAGGAGAGATTCTGTGGCATGATGAGGAGACTGAGGGCGGCCATCTCATTGGTGGCCGCGTGATATCGCCACGCTTTATCGTTGTTGAAGTCGCCGCGTAAAATTTCGTATGTGGAATGCGCCAACTTCCAGTCCCGGAGCATGAATGCGTAATCCGCTAGTTTTCGCATGATGGCCTCAGGTGTGTCGGACCGATAAAAACCGAGAGAGTCATAGTTGCTCCCAGAACTTGAACCAGTCACTGATGAGCGTGAATTGGTACCAAATCCCCAACGTCGGGTCAGGCCCACAAACCGGCCGGCTAACCCTCTTCGTCTCGAAGCAACTTGATCATTCCATACAGAAACATGGCGTTCCATTGTCGGTATGATCGATTGTGTCACCATCTCACGAATGAAGGTGCGTATTGCGGTGGCATCAGACTCGAAAATATATCTTGTAGGATCCTCGTATCCCTCCTGATCTTCGCTCCTCCTGAGATCTGCTAGCTCTTCTGCGGCCGACATCCACTCGCATCGGGGAAGTGGTATACTGTCGTCGTCAGTAGCTAGACTCCGTGTGCCTCTTATACGTAGTAGATGGCAATGTAGACCGAGGTTGCGTTTCATTTGATCAAAGAGTGACATAGATCTCGTTATATCATCCTTTTCCTCATCGTGGACAAGGACATAGTATCTTAAATACTCCCCATCAACCCAATCCGGCAATCGTTTATCCCCTGTGCTAGACTCTGCATAGAGACGCCTCAGGGTCTCGATTGGTGCCTCATTTCGCGAACTTATCGCCATGACGCAGGCAACGGGGTGTGCAAAGGTCTCATGGGGTGTTAACGGCAGGCCTGAGAGTAGTCTACGAAGATACAAGGCGTAGTAAGGCGAGGGTTCATCAATACCAAGCCCATGGTTCGTAGGGCTGTGTGGTGTACCGAAGAAGGACTCTTCTGCGTAGGTGAGATGTTGATCTACCACAGCCTCCACTTCTGCAATAGTAGTTCCCGTCTTCGAGAGCCCTGCAGACTCGTCTAGCTTCTCCGAAGCTCCGTTGGCTCTTGAGGCCTGAGTGTTCTTGAGACCCGTAGTGCTCGGATCAGGATGTACTATATCTTCACCGAATCGTACGAAATGTAATGAATAGTCTTCATAGGCACGACTTGAGCCGTTACTGTCGCGGATGATGACCTTTCCTTGGATGCGCTCGCCAAAAGGTCGAAGTAGCTCCCATAACCCACGGCCAAACCCCTTTTCTTTGAGCAGGATATCCGTATCTTCAGAAGTGTAGATGGCGACATGCGGAACAAAGGCTCGGAGAATGAGATTTAAGGGATCGCCGGGACTGTCACCAACTCCCGCAGCCAAGGCGAGGCCATTGTTCGGACTTGCGCCGAATACGGAGCCACTTGTGGTTCGTGTCGACAGTGGTCTACCGATGGGAGATTGCGAGCGAGAGCCTGGAGGCGAGAAGGTCGAGGCGTAAAGCGACGCAGCGGAAGGGTGCGATCGTCGGTAGGGCAGAGTGATTTCGGACTGGGAAAGAGGCAATGAATCCCCCAGGGACTGCCGGGTTTTGGGGCTCTTCAAGGCGGAGGCTGCCATTGGGGGCGTTGAGACGCGTTCGGTCGGCGATTCATAGTCAGAAGACTGCATGGGTTAGACAGACAGCGCTAACGGCGGGTAAAGAAAGAAAGAAACCCGTCGTCTTCAACAAGGCACCGCCGGGTTGCGCATCTGCGATTACGACTAACACCCGCGCGCACCGTGATGCACAGTCGCTAGACTGAATTCACTAGGCACAAGAAAGAGTCGCTTTTGACGCCACCGTGTTCTGTTAACAGAGCCTGTAACTCAATGTGAAGAATAACTCGTAGTAACACACAAATATCAAGTCCAGCATGAGCATCAACAAAGTGTTATGAGAAGTTGGGCGATCCGGTATCGATAGCTCTGATTAGGTCATAAATTTAAGATGACATGGATGTATCGGCACGACCCATGAATTAATCACCTACTACATGTAGTATGTAAGCAAGGGTAAGGTACCGTGGAGTATGTATGATTTATGTATGATTTATGTATGACTTGTGCAATTACTAGTACTATCGTGATTTAACTTGAATATCTACATTGATAGCCAACAGTGGACAGAATAAATAAGGCACATATTACTAGCAACTATTTATTTTTTAACGTTTAACAAACAATAACACTTATATAAGCAATGTAAAAAGTAAGAAAAACAAGGTTACAAGGTTTGAATAGGTAGATTTTATATGCATTGTTTTTAAGAAGTTTATATCAAGTCAGATATTGTATACGTTTATTCATTGATTCAAATACTCACAGAAGTACACATACTTTGTAGCTAGGTACCTGGTAACTCTTATCCATCCGCAGGCGGCTTGCACGAGAGGTGGGTTGAGACCAGGTAGACAGTTCGCACGAAAGTGTCACGCTGAAGGAGAAGGTCTGCGGCGGGAGACGGGGTCAAAACACTCCCTCTAGAACACTCACTTTTTATATTGTTACGATGTGGGATCCAAGTCTGGGAACGACAATGATTATGGGTATTGACGAGCCTTGACACTATAGAAAAGATGGTTTACGCCTAGAGGTCCACCCATAAAGGTGTGTCTGATAAACGACTGCCAGTGCTAGCAGTCTTTAGTCACTCGTTGCTCATCTTCAGAGTCGAAGCAAAAAGAGAATAGTGCTAATCATTAAAACCGTAGTCCCACAGTATCTCTGTCCTAAATTTAGCCGATATTGAATTCGCTGGCTACGTTCATCACTTCCTTCATCTTCATACGCATTCGCCTTGCCGCCGCTTCATCAACAGCCGGGATATCATCATCATCAGCCCTCCTCTTCCTGGCCGCTTTATCATTGTCATCCGTGTCTGCCCTCTTCTGATCTCCTGCTTTGCTTTGTTTCGGCCTATGCGTCCTTCTCGATGGTCCTCCTCCAATGCCACCAGGCGCCTCCCTTAAGCCGTAACTCTTCGCTGTATGTCCAAGCTGAAGCTGAGTGATATCGAAGTATTTGCGCTCATCACGTACGTGGGTGGCGTAAGCACGAATATGAGAGCGAAAGCCTTGACGAGCTAAGTCCAGCAGTTTGCTATTGCTTCCTTCTTTCTCGGCAGCAAGGAGACGTTGTTCGATATGAAGCTGCAGCGCTTCAGCCCGAGAATTTGGTGTTTGCTTCTCCGATTCAAGTGTGGTAGGTTCAGTTTCTTTATCTGGCCTCGGCAAGGCGATGGGCGTAAAAAATCCTTTTTGAAGTGTAGACTCATATGACTGTGGCGCCACCGATGCCGACGTTGTTGAGTTGAGCAGGCTGATATATCCCTCCTCGCAGCCCGGCTGGATGAAAAGTACTGCTTTTCCAGGTCGCCCTGCGCGAGCCGTTCGTCCGATTCGGTGTGTATGATCGTCGACGCTGAAAGCTGGGTCATACTCGATAACAAGGTCGACGGCGGGTACATCAAGACCACGCGACGCAATGTCAGTGGTAATAAGGACACAAGGATCCTTGGATGTGCGGAACGAGTCAAGTGTGGCCGTACGAACCGGCTGTGGAAGAGATCCGTGTAGCTTGAGTAAAGCAACAGACGGGTTCGCCAGTGACGTGACATATGCTGCATCAGCGACGGTATTAGCTGTTTTTAATGTCTCTTCGGGAGATACAGGCCGGGCGTTGGCATTTCGCAAAAGTTCGAAATGAAAGTCAACCGAGTCGGCGCAGGATATGAAGATTATGGCTTTCATGATGGACCCTCTGCGAGCAAAAGAGGATTTCAGGAGCGCAATCAATGTGACTAGTCGCAACTTTGCCGGGACGATGAGGTAGGTCTGTTTGAGTTGCGCAGGTGCAGCGAATACGGCCTCGTCGATCTCGGCTGTATCCTCAGCATAGTTTTCGGACGTAGTGCCAGTAATGTGAACTGCATCTTGCAAGCTAATCTCCCCCAGTTTTTGCACGTTCCTTTTCATGGTAGCAGAGCAAAGAACAGTGACCCGTCGCTGCGGCAGTTTGTCGAACTTGACGCCATCTCTGTTGGACCCCTTCAGTTCTTCCTCGCGTATCTTGCTAACGATGCTCTTTAACTCGTCCTCGAAACCCATTTCCATCAGTCTATCGCCTTCGTCCAATACGAGCCATCTGACAGTGCCAACATCGAGAACCTTGGTATTATCTAAGTGATCGACCAGTCGACCGGGGGTTGCCACCAATATATTGACACCTTTCCGCAGGCGAGCCTTCTCCGACTTCTTGCTTTCGCCTCCTATCACAGTGGTACTGACGATCCATGGCGCACAGCGGAGTACTTTTTCAAGCACAGTGGCAATCTGTTTACATAATTCTCGTGTAGGGGCCAAGATGATAGCAAAAAGGCCAGAATCGCGGTGAACCTGAGTTCCAGTACCCAATCCATCCTCGCGCTCGCTCATAGACAATATTCGTTGAACGATGGGTAAGAGGTAGGCTAGAGTTTTACCAGAGCCCGTTTGAGCCTGGAGAAAAGCATCGCTGTCTTCCTTTACAAGTTGCGGTATCGTGTTCTTTTGTATCGACGTGGGCGCCTTCATTTCGAGCTTGGTGGACAGGTGCTGGGCAATGCGTCGCGACAGGCCTAGGGCAAGAAAGTTCTCAGCCTCTTCTGACAAAGGAGCATTGGAGGGTTGCGCGGGCTCAATCTCCTCAACAGGGTCTTCGAAGACAGTTTTGGGTGTCGGGTTAGAAGTAAATAATCTTGAGGTTATTCCACCAGGCTTGGCAACCTGGTTCGAATTCCTTGGCCCAGCATTGATGCTTCCTGGAGGGAGCTTGCCAGTCATGTAAGAAAGAGACCTCGAGGAGACGTCGGGCCGCTCATGATGCGAGTCGCCCTGTATTCTTTGCCTCTTGGCCGCCCTTTCATTTCCGATATCATCGTCGGTGTGAGAGAGGCGGTGGGAGTGGCCATGATCTCGTTGGTTCGTAGACAGTGGGGTGGCATTGGTGCCTGTGGACTGGCCATCACCATTTCTCTTAGCACTTCGTTGTGCGTTGACTCGATCTCTCCAGCGACCACCAGTATATTTTACTTGGCGTTTCAGAGGTTGATCGCCAAGATCAAAATTCAAAAGCAGGCCGCCGTCGGCCATTGTCGTGAATTTTTGGTGCTGATGGCTTGTTGGAGGGGAAGTTTCATAACCGGCGGCAGAATTCCTGTCACTCCAGTCAACTTTTTGGCGGTCAGTGCGATACATAATATTAGGTATATGCCTACCAGTAAGTACATAGGTAAGAGATTCCCATGCGATAGATGCATAACCCCCTCACTGCGCACGTGCACCAACCAATGCGGTGGTTCCAGTCTTCGCACCCCCAGGTAGCCAAACTCACATCAGGGGAACCTCATGCTATCGGTAGGTTCAAGTTGAGTTCAAGTTAGGAAGCATGGTGTTGGCAGAAACATAACAAGCCGAATAAAAGTAGCAACACAGAGAACGTGATGTTGTTTCCTGAATTACTACTACACAAGATTCCGTCTTTCAAGGCACCTTAGGCAAAGTGTATGGCAAATTGAATTGCATATAGCATTGAAATGCTTCTATTATCTAATATACAGGCAGTAGACCGCCGCCACACTACGCAGAGCATATGCTTATGCTTTGAGCAGTTGAAGGCTGGCCGGCTTGTCCCTCATCGCTGGCGACACCAGACAACTTTGATTGTCAGAATACCAGTCCATCCTTCTACCTGTTCGCCTGGTTCTCCCTAACCCTTCCATTCCGTAAATGCAACGAATGTTTCTTTTATATATGCAAAGTGGAGATGTGTCTATAACCAGCATGCCGGCTGAAGCTCTTTCCTCGCCGATACCAGATCTGCACCCGTCCGTGTTTTTAAGAACCGCTGCCCCCAAACGCCGGCCATGTTCCCTGGGACGCCCTCGCCCGCAAAAGCCTAGACAAACAAGAAATATGAACAGCGGCCCTCCGCTTCGACCGAACCCCCCGGCATCTATCCCAGATACAATTATTCTCAACGCACGGGGTATCGCATAAGAAGCAAAGGACAAAGGAAATCAACTAGAGAAAAACACCCATCGTAACCACGATCACAGTTGGCAGCGAACTCAAGCAACGGTGGCATTTGACTCATGGCTGCCTCCGCCAAGAAGCTCCAGGATCTTATTGACAACAGCACTAGGATATCCCCTAGACAGCATCTCTGCCACGACGGCTTGGGCCTGGTCGCGCGCTTCAACCGCGAGGTAGGCGCGTGTCATAGCTTCGTATGTGCTAGGTTCACGCCTCTCGAAGCTGACGCTGTTATAGACCGATGCCGCCTTAGTGATATTTTTCTCGCTAGCCCATCCATGGATAAGTGTGTTGGCAATATAAGGTGTAAGTTCGACACGACGTTTTCTCATCTGAACAAGAATGGGCTCAGTGTCAGCAACGTGATGATTAGCAACCATAGCCTCGAACAAAGCCTGGAAAAGGCAGGCATTGGACGGGATGCTAGGGTCGTTCATCACCGAGTCGAAAATCTTCCGTGCGCCCTCCATGTCATGGAGCACACAGCCCCGAGCATGGATAAGGGAGGCGTAGTGCACGGGTTCGGGGCGCTGGCCCGAAGATCGGATCATGTCGAGGACGGCTTCAGCAGCCGTCATGTTGACAGGCTCAAGAGTAGCATGAGTATCAACTAACAGCTTATAGGTATGGGCGGTAGGTGCGATACCCTTCGTCTTCATACGCTCATAATAGGCGAGGACCTTAGACTTATCGCGCTTCGTGGTGAGGAAGAATTGCATCATGCTGTTATACGGGGCAGGCCGGGCCTTGTAATTAGGCATAGCTTCCATCTCGTCAAACAGCTCCTCAGCAAACTTATCGTCACTTACTCTGCACAATGCGTTTACAATGGTTCCGTATGTGACACTTGTTGGTTTGATGCCGAGAGCGCGCATCTCACCAAAGTAGAACAGGCAGTCGTCAATGCGGCGAGCTTTTCCCAGCTTGCCAATCAGGGCATTGTACAAAAAGGAAGTTGGTTCAACGCCCTCAGCTTTGGCTCGATGAAAGATCTTGACAGCTTCCGAAGCTTCGTCGAAGGTTTTGGTCGACTCCTTCAGGGTTGTAATATATAGGCCAAAGGTGTTAGCTGATGGTGCAGAACCTATGTCTAACAGCTCCATGTGGTACTGCTCAGCCAGTCCGCGATCGCCGAGGGTTAGGCATGCACCAACCATGGCATCCAGAATTGACGACCAGCCGTACCGAACGACGGGGTATTGGAGAAGAAGAGGAACATCAGTCCGCGCCATCGAGAGGATGTCGTGGCAAAGATCCATCTTGCCGTCGCGTGCAGCCGCCGAGATCAGCTTGGAATAAGTGATGTACCTCGGGTGACGGCCAGCACGCCGCATGTTGCGGAAACGGCCGAGAGCTTCCTGGAGTCTGGGACCCTTACGACCATGTGCGCCCTCCAACTCGTCCGAAATGATGGACGACCCTTTGAAGTCGGTCGTGTGAGCATAGGGATCAAAATTGTCCTCCAAATTGGAAGCGGCGGCAGTTGGAGGGTATGGCGATGCACTAAATGTCTGCTGGGTGGGAACAAAACTGGTTGGAGACGGAATTACGCGAGGGTCAGCGATACCGCGAGTAGACATGTAACTTGTGATGAAATCCACGCCCTCATCAACCTCGTCGGCAAACAGGGCTTTGTTGCCACTGTCCGTACTTCGGATTCGGTAGAACATGAGTCCCGATTCATTTAAACCTTCTTCAACTTGGCCTGACCCAATCATTGCAACAGCATACATGGCCGTTGGCTCAATGAACGACGCATTTACCTCGATGTTTGGACTACTGAGGATTTTCCAGTATCTTGACGCACCCAAAACATCCCCTTCGCGGACACACAGGGCCAGTAGAGCCATCGCGGGAGCTGCGATATGGGAGTAAGTGCTGGGGATGTTGGCGAAGGCTGCGGTAGCGGTCGGTCGGTCACCGGCATCGGCCGCCGCGGTGGCAACATCAGCCATGGCTCCCAGACGAGCTTCGTTCTCGATGCTCCTGGCCCATTGCAAAGCCTGCTGATAGATGCCCCTCGATGTAAGACCCTTGACGAAGCCACCGCTGATGATTGCATCTTGAATGTCACTGACGCGAACACCATAAGACGTTACCAACTTCTCATAAAACTTCATCGCTCCTTCAATCCTGTCGTTGATAACGTACGCATTGATGAGGGAGGCATAAACCTGAGCGTCGAGTCGGTCATTAAGTGTGTACTTGCCACCGTCATGGGCCATAGCAAGCTCCTTGTACTCGTTGTAGCATTCCACCGCACTGGCTAAGTCGCCGGTGTTTGCAAACGCCGTGATCATTGAAGGGAACATGGCAGCAAACGGGACAGTACCGGTCATCTCCATATGTTCAAACAGGTGTAGCATCTCGCCTACACGACCAGCCTTGGCGCAAGCTGAGATGAGCTGATGGTAGATCTCAGAGGAATAGTTAGCTCTGCGCATAGTGATAGATGACTCGAACAGCTTCAGAGCTAGGTCGAGTCGATCATCTTCGGATAGAATGGCGTGTTCCAGCTCATTCGATGCAAACATGAACTTGCCCGGCTCGTCCATACCACCAAAGCGGACCCGCTTCTCATCCAGTGATTTCTTCAGGCTGTTCACCTCGATGCATCTGGCAGCCAGTAAACCCACCAAGATGTTATAAGTGTCGGCATCCGGGGTGATGTTGCGCCGCATCATATCAGCATAAACATCCAATGCCTTGGAGACAACCTCGTGTTTCTCACCAGGGATGTGGATCGCGGCTACTAACAAAGCATTGTAAGCGGGGGCGATGGGCTTGATGTCAGCGACCAGCATGGCCTCGAACACGGCGGGTATCTCGGCATATCGTCCATCTTCACTGAGTTTAGTAAGATGGTCCGCGTAACTCTTAGACTGAGAGTCAACGGGTGGAGTGGCAGTGCGGGCGACGCTGGAAGGGCTCGGGGTCCTTTCGATAGCGGGCGTCAGAGCTCGAGACTGGACAAGACTCGCAACCGAAGGGGACGGTGCTCTCAAAGAGTTGGTGGTGCTTTCCTCGAGAGCTTCGCGCAGCTCGCGAACCTCGATCTCTTTCTCAAGCGCCGCGTCTATATGCGCCAGAGCAGCCTCCACGTCGACCGGTACAGGAGCATCTTGGGAGTTGTGTGCCAAGACATTCTCTACGGCGACGGCGCCGGGACTCCTAAAGCCATGCTCGGGACCTTCGAGTATCGACTCAGCGTTCGGCTTCCACTCAATAGGCTTCGGGAACTGAAACTGAATCCACTCTCGCTCGACTTCGCCAGCATCCTGCTCCTGCTTCTTCTTGAGGTTCTCGAAATAGGCGTCTAGGGTTCGCTCCTGGCGAAGCTCGGAATGAGCATTCGCATTGGCGGTATGAAACGCATTCTGGAGCTGAAGGGTGGAGGAAAGGCGTCCAACCCGCTGACTATGACGCCGAGCAAAGGAAGGACGGGTCTGGGGGTTTAGAACATGTGGATGGGTAGCAGCTACGACAGATTGTGCGTAGCCGTGGGTCCAAGATTTCGATACTCCTTGACGGATAAAGTTCTGGACAAAGGAGGAGTAAATGGTTGGCATTTAGAGGACACCAGGAGGGGAGGGGGACTACATTGGCGAGGCGCAACGATGGTTAGCATAACTTGATCTTCCTGGTCATATACACAAGAGTACAAGAAAAGTTAATTGGACATATGCAGCCGTTGCGCAACCACATCTACCAAACACTGTATGGTGGCGTACTTGAGCGCGCAAAGTAATCGCGTAGGTGGTGCGCGCATAGCCAGCAAGAGTAGCAAAAAGCACAGGAAAAAAAATTATGAGGCGACCCGATGACGAACTTACATAGAGAAAAGGTAACCGAGGTCGTTGCAGGTTCATTTGACAGCAGTCGAGCCGTCAAACAAACGCGCGTTGGAGTAAATTGGTCTGTATTAGAATAGATGTAGAGAAGAGTAGTAGAATAGTAGTAATGGAAAGGAGGGAATCGTGAACAATAATGAGTGTGGGTGGGTTAGGCATATAATAGTCTTTCGTAGGTGTGTATGTACAGTAGAAGAGCAATGGGATATTATTATTGAGATGGGCATCTCGAGAGGGTCTTCAGGGCAGAGGGGAGACAAGGAGAAAGTGTCCAGTCTGCTAGTCAACTAAGGTACCTACAGTGTCCACATCAGACAAGTACCCTGTCTTTTCCGTTACCTACAGCGCTATGGTTTCCTCCTTACTAACAGAGGTACTTAGAGAGGTCTATAATACATATGTACCTACATATGTAGGTACTGCCTCTGATCCCAATGCGGTACTTCTACGCATTTCCAACCAGATCAGTGGAGTAAAACAGCGCTCAAAAGGAACCATTTTTTAAAGCTTCCGGCCTTGTCCGGGAGAGGTTATTACTAGTGTAGGTCAGTACTATACTGTACACTACTCAACCAGAACTCAAGTTCTACCCAAAGACCCTATCACTCACCCTTGTCATGGCCTGCATGGTTGCAACTTGCCCCGACACAAGAGTGACAGAGTGTGACTCAAACCCTGCTGCTCTTGAGGCAAGCAGAAAACCACACACCATCGGAAATCTGACCTGCATGTTTGAACGACTAGGAGAACAAGTCTGTGCAGTATTTGCTTACCCATCAACCAGTACTGCCCTCCACAAAAAGGGAAAAAGTCGGAGCTCACAGACGAAGCCATTTTCTTACATGTGCAACCGCATCATCGAGGTTTTCAAGCTTAGGAGCTCCCTCTGAAAATTATGGCAAAACCAGAGCTTCAATTAGTGCCGAGCTTATGAGGTGCATGGAATTCTTCCATCTTCTTACACTGTAGAGGACGAATAATGGCACGGATAAGAATTGCTTTTCCCTCGAGTCTTGATTCAAAGACTCTCCTCGTTCTGGCCAGATCGCCTATATGCATTTCTATGACGAGACCATTTGTTTTTTTGGGGTTGAACTTCGAGGTCCCGTCTGCTGTGCATGAAGCTGTCATCAGGACGTCGCACTCCATTGGTAACAGTTCCTGTGACTGGTCGGCTGGATTCAAGACGGGCCCGTCAAAAGCCCGCTCGTCCGGCAGCTTCGGATATGCGTGCTGTAGGCTGTAGCTACCTACACTAGAAGCGCGAGCCAAGCGAATGAAGATCAGTGGCGACGGGAGAGTGAATGTCAGCTGCAAGGACCGCTCCAAGGATCCCGCCCAAGGCAAACCCAGCAGCCAGCAGCCAAGGTTGGTGAGACACTCGAGAACAAACCGGAAGGCAACAGGTGCACGCGTCAAGAAGAAATTACGGAGAAGCTTGTGGAGGTGAGGGCCCCTCGTGTCGGCCCGTCCAATCAAGGCCTCATACGCTGCCTTACGGATGGGAGAAGCCGGAAGCCAAATCCCAGCCTGTCGGGTTGAGAACCATGTTTTCTAGATAGGGTGGGACCTTTAACATGTGCCACAGCCTACCTACAACCTACAGTGTATGTACAGCTTCTTTCCATCCTTTTGGAGTCCAAAGCAGTATTCAATGTAGGTATTCAGGCAGTTCCCAGACCTACATATATCGCGAGTTGAGGTTTGCCTAAATCACTCATAACGAGTTCGCGCGTTACCAACACGAGGCGTGTATTGTATAGTATTGTATAGTATAGTATTGTCAGCAACGCCCATTACTAATAAAATCTACTATATACACTGTAGGCAAATTCAAACAACGATGCGCATTTACATGCGTCCACGCACAGCCACTACGCAATATCTTTTATATGACAAGTGGGCACGAAGAGGACCACTATGCTATTTTAGATCGGGGTGGCTTGTACTAAACAGCTAAAACAGTTAGCCTAGCGGCCCCAAGTATCGTGAGATTATGCCAATCTTGTCGTTTTTCATGCTGCATCCATACCTGTAACAGAATTTTCGAAACAGAAAGGGGCACATCCCAAAAAAGAAACACAAACACCCCTCTACCACAGGGGTCCTTTCGAGATCTAGAATCTGCCCCTCGTTTTCTTTTATCTGTCTTTGCAATGTAGGGTCCAACCCTATCGAGTTTACGGTGTAATAAACATGGTCGGGCGGAAAGGTCCAGGCACATATTTCTAGGGTGACTACCTATGACAATAGATGACAAGCATGATTTAAAAAACGATGTTGTTGAACTACGCTGTATTTCCTGTATACACAGCAAACAGCAGTATAAGGTAGGTTTAAGTAACAGCTTACCTACCTTCAAGAACTCATAGGTAACCTAAGAACCACACTTGGTGATGCAGTAAGTTACGAGGCAAGATACCGGACCTGCATGTTAGTTGACCTATACCTAGGTAGGTATGCAGACCCTCAGCTCATGCGACTTTGCCTATTCTTAGTCGCTACTGTGTACTCGCGTCAATGAAATCCTTCAAGCGAGCGATTGCAATCCTACGCTACTCAGAAATCGGCCGTAGCAATCAGGCAGTGTATTAGCAAATCCCCGAGTCCGAAGTCTCCGTCCGCGACAAACGGGTCCGTGCAAAAGTCTGCTCTCTCCCAAGCGATCCCGGAGGCCAGTCATGAAACTCGGTGCCGACACGTGGTTTCTCGTATCACCGAGCCCTATGCATTAATCAATCTGATTAGATCGTCGTTCGTTGACGTCATACAAGCCGTACCTGAATACTGATATTCACGAATCACATTGATTATCTATGGTTGTTGTTGAATAAACGAATCGAACATAGTAGGGGCCGGAATGTGCACCCCTGCTAATAATAAGCCAAGACTGTGCTTGTTCGTGCTCCCTAGTGAGCTGAAACTGCCAGGCTGCCAGGCCCTCGTGCCAGACTTGCCTGCAAAACCTGACCAAAATCTTCAGCTCTTGTCTAATCCATTGATAGGTTTCAGAAGGATACATTGTTAGCAATTGCTTCTCACTCCCTTGCCCAGCCAAAGTGATGCATTCGTTAACGGTCCCTTCTTAGTTCCGGGAAGCTCAATATAATGTTACCAAAGGCGAATTCAATGTCCAGGCGTACAACATTGGGTGACAGTTCACCAACTTAATATCAAGAGAATCCCAAAATCTCATACTTCGGCGCCACCAGACTACTTACTGGCTTTTGCCCGGCTGCACGGCTGTAGCTTCCTAATCAAGTCTTCGCCAAGCTTATGCCAGAGTCCTGAATCGAGTCTGTTACAAATGATAGGTCGACTGTTACAAATGCAAGTCACCCAACGAAGCAGTACCCATTCGCCCGAATTTTATGCGAATCTAATAAGTGTAACTATGTCGTTGCGTTACAAAGGGTCCTACCATCTTAGCCTCTCAGCTGATGTCGCCGGTCAATGTTCGATGTGGCCATTGAAGCTTCATATCATTGCGCGCATGGGGCCATAGATGATAAACAAGTTAGACGCTCGAATCGTCATTTATCGAAGAGTAACTAATAACAGGAGGATAGCAGCTATTTTCTATCAATACGTTCAGGTGAGAATCGCAATCAGATTTCCGGGTTCTGCTTGAGATACTCCTCCAATGACGTCCCCTTCACACCTAGCTTCTCGTTGTCAAGCTTACCAGGCGTCCATGTGCCGTCGACTATAAACAGCATGTAGAAGTAGCCGATGTAATCCCACATTGTCGCCGGGTGGCTCTGTGCCCGTGCCGCCAAGGCCTTTTCCCGTAGCTCCTCTACTGAGCCAACCTGCTCAACCTTCATCGGGGTCCCTCGGACTTGTCCATAGATCCTCGCGATGTCTTCCAGGCTGTCGTAGCCCGAGCACACGGTCCAGAAACCACCATTGGCCGCATTCTTCTGCTCCACGATGGCGGCCGCGAACTCAGCGGCGTCAGCCTCGCTAGTCCATTGCCACTTACAGGCAGGGTCGCCCCAAATCTCGACGCGCTTGGACTCCGGGTCCCAGCAACCGTGGTTCTTGGGCGTGAAGGAGACCCGGCCCGGAGCCGAAAAGAGAACCTCAGCTAGTATCCCCGAGAAGATGAAATGGGGGCGGACGGTCGATGACAGCTCCGCCAGGCGGTGGAAACAGTGGTATGCATCGTAACTCTCGTGGTCGCCGAGGGCCTGCCGCCGCCAGTCGCAGTTCCAGCTCGCGGAGACGTAGATGCGCACGCCGGCACGGTCGGCGGCTCGTAGGAGGAATAGTTGCCCCTCGACTTGCAGCTCTGGACTCCCGTGGTAGGCACAGATGACTGCGTCGACGCCCGCGCATGCTGCTTCGAGCGCCGCGATGTCATAGTAGGTGCTGCTCTTGACGAATCTCTCAAGTCGGTCCGCTGTTGCGGATGACAACTTGTCCGGGCTGCGTGCCAAAGCTCGCACCTGGTGGCCACGCCTGAGAAGACTGTCAATGATCTTCTGGCCAATGTTGCCCGTGGCCCCAGCTACAAGGACAAGCATCTTGTTGCGCGAGAAATGAAACGTTTGATTTAGTTTCACTTGATAATATCCCTGCCACGATCTAATGACTAAGCCAAATGCCTCATAGTTGGATTGACCATGTTCGATGGGAATATTCGTTTATATATACACATATATGCATCATGTTGTATACGGTTGACTGAGCATCAATTTACACCTAGGTAGTGTAGGCACACCAAATCCGAATAGACCAATGCGAGCGGGGAGGGAATGACGACTTGTCGCCTCGAAATACCCTTGAATCCCTCGCGCAACGATATGTCCGGTTCTATCTGTTCTTGCCTATGCCGATCTTCGCAGCGATAAACTCCGAGAAGTTGTCCGTTACGCATCGGCTATTCTTTGCTACAAGGAATATCAACCATGCCTAGAGGACTACTTACACAAGCTGTAGGCAAAGAGGCATTTTTCAGGTATCGTTCTAAGCAGTGCAGAGCCCTTATCAACAACGATTCAATGTGGTTCGTTTCCCCTCCTTCCCACTGTCAAGTGCTGTGAAGGCCGATACGTAAACATTCGTAGCTTGCGTGCCTATTGCAGCAAATCAAGTAATTAAATCATCTATACGATGCACCTCGGGCTCATATGGTTATCGCCAAACCCGCCTTCTTCATTCCGATGATTAAGGCTCGGCATTAATTTGTATATCCGTACATCTTAACAGCGGAAGATTTACAACCACCATCACAGGAATTAGGTGTTTTCATGAAGAATACAGCTATCTATAAGAACAAGACTAGGTAAATATCAATATTTTTTGTTAGTCACGTTGCACGGGTACAGCAAGTAACAAATGCGTATACGATCAAAGTAACTTGTGCTTAGCTCTAAACTCTTGTCTAATACAAGGGGTATACTGGGCGCCTAAGGCTATTACCATTGAGATGGGGTGAAATAAGTAGTAACCCTTCCAAGACGACGGCAGTCCAGAGCAACACGTTGGCTGTTGTCTAAGGTGCTACTACGCCGGTCTTGTAATTCCCGTATCTACTTGTCATGAATTCTGATAGCTAGTTGTTAGCTCGTCTCTCTACTGCCGAGATCAACAATCCGGGGCGACTTAGACTTACTAAATGCAATTCCTTGATGACGTTTCTGGCTGCCTAGAGTGTTGAGTCTCTCAACCTCTTGCGGTTCGAGCTTGAACCCCAGCACCCCAGTCAAGTAGCCTCGTAGGCGCTCTTCGCTCTTGCTTGTCGTGATCGCTACGACGTCCTGATCCAGACACCACCGTAGCCCGACATCGCTCTCAGAGACGCCATACTTCTTGGCCAGCTCACCATATGCCTCGTCCGCTGGTCCCGGGCGAGCCTGCGTGATGGGCGAGAGTGGTGAGTACGCGCTGATGGCGATCCCATGCTTGCGGCAAAAGTCCACCACGTCGCGCTGCTGTAGGTACGGATGTAGCTCAATCTGATTGATGGCCGGTACAGTCTTGGCGATCTTCAGGATAATCTCGAGATCCTCTACCTCGAAGTTCGAGACGCCAATGGATCGTGCCTTCCCGGCTGCTTTAACAGCCTCCACTATAATAGTTGAACGTTAGTATATCTATTTGTAATGAAGGGGAAGACGGGCTTAGACTCGGAAGTTGCTCACTCTGTGTCCAGATCTTCTGCAAGCCCTCCGGCGAGCCAGCCGAGAATGGTACGTGCACTAGGTACAAATCAATGTAGTCGAGGCCAAGCTTCGAGAGCGACGTGTCGAGCGCCGCATTCACATCTTGGTTT
The DNA here is from genome assembly GCA_023159215.1 of Xylariaceae sp. AK1471. Taxonomy (NCBI): domain Eukaryota; kingdom Fungi; phylum Ascomycota; class Sordariomycetes; order Xylariales; family Xylariaceae; species Xylariaceae sp. AK1471. The sequence goes on from JAJKLI010000026.1 coordinate 580,862, forward strand.
ATGGTCCCGACTACCTTGGTCGTTACATAGAGCTTTGAACGCTCCACACCCGAGGCTTTGATGCCGGCGCCCACGCCGCTTTCGTTCAGATAACCTAACAAGATGTGAGCGTGTACGTCTATCCATGACGACAACTCTGAGACGTTAAATGAGACGAGGCAGCGTACATTCGGCGCAGTCCAGGTGGTAAAAGCCAGTGCTGATGGCTAAGACGGTGGCTTTGACGATATCTTCATCCTTGTTGGCGTAATTCGCAGTACCAAACCCATCTTCAAGATCGAGAGTCAGTAATTAATATCCCTTTCCAGGTAAAGAACACATGGGGGTTAGGGACTACGCAGAAAGCTCCTGGGCCATCGTCTAGCCATAGCAGGAGATTTTCGCTGCCGACACTGGCCAAGACGGAATGAAAGGATTCTTGATAAGACTCACATGCTAGCTGGGCGTTGCGGGATTTATATGTTAGCGAATAAAGATTAGTGAGAGGAACACATCATACCATGGGGATCTCCTGCCCGTCGTTTAGCTTCAGCGAGGGAATAGGAGCCATCGTGAGAGGCACCAATCAGATACGCCAGATAAAGGATAGTATTTCTCGTGCTTGGTTGAATGATCTACAGTTGGCCTATGCCGGGTAGAATATCACAGAATTAGAAATAATCAGAAATTTAGAAGAGGGGTTACTGGTGGATTCGTGGATCTGACAGAGATAATATCTGCTTACGGAGTCGCACGTAGGTATGGAACCCTTCGTTCGTTATCTCCTTAATAAGTAAGGGATGAGAGGGTCTTTCCCGCGTCTGCGGCTAACATCCGGCTGCTCCGGCCCCGGGTATGTGGGTTCTCTTTCCTAACAAACCGCTATATATGACCGGTTATGGCGAAAGACAATAACGACATCGTACCATGAGAATAAGAGTCAAGTCGTTTAGCCGTGCCCAATTTCGGAGCGGCAGGCGGCAGCGCACTCGTACCTCTCGATTTATGACTTGATAAGTACATAAGTTTATAATCCTTGTGAGGCTGTTTTGAACTAATAACCATCTTTCCTTGTACTATGGAGTTAAGTGTGACTACAATGACGAAGTTGGTACAACGCATTCATGAACAAAACGTAGGGCTGAGTTCATGCAGCTGTGCACTGCCCTTGCAGCGTGGCTTGTCCCCCAGGCAACACGCCTGCCTAACTTTTCTCACCGCGACCGTGATGCAGCCAATCCTCTCTCGTCCGGTGTTTGTCACTCAGGTATCTGTTAAACATTTGAATATTTACCATTTGTAAAGACAGTATCCAGGCGTCGCGCCTCGATCCAAGATCAGCTCTACAAGCATTAGGACACAGCGAGAGCCCACTATTCCAAAGGACTTTCTAACCATACCGACGGCGATCAAGTGCGAACAAGTCATATATATTCTCGTACCTGAAAATGAACCCTAAAAATGAAGTGGACAATTCTACACCCCAGGACGTAATTGCTGAAGGTCCGGCCCCCCCAATTTTTGCAAACGGCTTGCTGGCAGACTTCAGAAGCTGACTCAAACAGGACCAAGCAATCATGATATTTCTGAGCAGATAGATCCCAACTCCGTGGCGAACGACTCTGACACAGATTGTACGGATTGGTCAGACCAACCAGATCATTGGTCGGACTCTAGCGGAGATGATGGGCCACAGACCAGCATCGAGATTGGAAAGATCATCACTTCTGTGTTTCATGCCGATTCTATGGATATCGGGAGTGAGCAAGATACCATTTTCAATGATAGTATCACTTCTGGGGACGATGATGAAAGTGGTAGTGAGATGAGTAGCGTTTACGAGGAGCTTGATTTCCCTGTGGATCTCTCACAGCTTGTCGAACGTGTGGTGTACGTCTCAGATCCGGCCGTGACCACGGACGCGGAAATGTCGGATGATAGCCTCACCAGTTATGTGCCAGATTCAGACGAGGAATACGACAGCGAAGATAAAGGCGATGACGGCGGCGCAGAACCAAGTCAGGAGGACGAGAGGATGGATAGCGGCCCACTCAACACTAACGCAGTGGACAAAGCCACAGAGGATCCAGTCGCCGGCAAAGGGAGCCAGCGTGATGACCCGGTAACCAAAGAGTCATTCACTACGCTACAGCAAGATCCATATCCGGCCAAGGCTTTCTTGCTCAATCAGTCATATGAACAAGTGCAATGGCACATTTTGGAACTGGAAGAGATCAAACGGACTGTGGAGAGACAGCTAGTAGATGCGGCAGAGCGTCAGGAATCGCTGGGGAAGGATCTAGATGCCAAGCACCAGGATTTCTGCCGTAAGAGGGAGACTCTAGGGATCTCAGAGGAACTCTGGGGCGAGTATCTGGCTTTCTGCGAGTCGATGGAGCCTGAGTTCGGCAGCACAAGTGGATGGTCCATCACCTGCGATGCAGACCATTCTGGGTCCTATGTCAAAGTGAGTGAATGCGATGAAATCTACTTCCTGTTTCTGACCATTTTCCCGTCCCAAATGTTTTCGCATAGTTTGGCGTCTTAAAAGGATCTGCATGCTTTTGGAACCTGAGACTCCCAAACAGAGGAATTACTGACTGAATGTTGAAGTACGACCCCGAATTTACTCTCTTCAAAGAGCATTCCGAGATGCCCTACAAGCAGTACAACTTCCGCTGCGAGCCCAGTATTGATACTTATTCAAATTGGAGGGGTACATCGCAGTTGTACGTGGTAGAGTTTTGGCCAGTTGCTCATCCTGGCACCGATATCGAGGATGCATCAACCTGGGGTGATCTATACGTAAGTCGCCGCCGACCTAGCGTTTTTCTATTCAGATGCTAACAAGGGAATTATCGTCAGCCCGCTCTGTATGACCTAGCAGCAAAGGCAGCGCGAGATGGGTCTGAAGCAGCCATGGACATGCTCATTGCACTTCCCGATCAGCACGCATCTTTCAAAGGAGGTTGGCTCTTTGAGTATTCCATTGCAGATCCGCTCAAATCCAAAGATCCCGGTATCTTGGAACGTGACTATGGATTTAAATGGACGCAAAACCCGGTCCAGTCCAGGCGGTGGACTTATCGTAGTGCCCACAAGGTCGACGCTCCAGTGGATGAGACAACGAAGCGAGAAAGGCTCCAGCTAGGCCTCAGGCCGGAGTATATATTCTCATTCAGGCCTCCGACGGAATAAGCGTGGCGGAGACACTTTCCAAATCACACATGACTTTACGACACTCGGCACCGTGCTTTGATCTGGTGTATGGACAAATACCATTGCCTATGGCAATAGAAATCTAAGCTATTGTAGTATACGAAGGTTGCGGTCTGGGGTAGATTCATATGGTGAGATCCATGTATGCTTGATGCATTGTAGCCTAATAAAAACATCTATTACGCAACTGATCCAACCCAAACGAAGGAATGAAGGGGTCTCCCATATACAGTTTATTGTAATACCTCGAAAGGTACTCAAATTGGTGTCTAGAATAGAAAACGCCTAAGAATCGTTGCTTTACCATTCTCTCTATCGTCCGCGGGCAAGAGAACACGAAGAGGCCAATATGATATTTCTGCTTTAGTTGTCATCATGATACTGGGTTGTTGTTGGCTGGTGTGTTCGCTATGATCTCTGGATGTTCATCATATAAGTACCGATGGGACGCTCTTCAGTTGGATCTCCTGAGTGTGGAACGGGAGCAGAAGTATGTAGAAGCATAGTCAATGCAATTTAAGTGGGAACGATCTTACAATGAGGGCCTGAACATTCTTACATCAAAGAATTGGATACTGAGCCAAGGTCTCGTAGATTACCTTGAAATGGATGGAAGAGGTCAACTAAGACATTCAATATGTTATACGCTAGTAATAATGCATATGAACATGGAGCTAGCTATTATCGGGTATTGCATGTTAGGTATTGCTCCATGTTTGACCCACATTAGCCCCCCAACCTACATGTACCTTAGGTACTATGGTAGGTATATCAGTGGTGACGTCGCGCTGATAAGACCCGATAAGATGATAATAGGTCGAGACACCCTGTAACCTGATGTTACGGCTCAAGCCTTGATGCCTTTTATCGAATCATTCGTGCCACTTTCAACTCTGCGATTAACAAGCTCAGAAGCCTCAAATCTCAGGCCGAGTAGAGATGAAATAGTTAGTTTATATGGAACGGAAGCCTCTGTCTTGCCCATGCTCCCGACCGCCGTTTCTTTCAAAGTTGGTGCACCCCGAGCGCCTGCCTACATTATCTCTTCACCACGTTCAACAATCCACGCCCAGCTAAGCCATCTTCACTATGAGCGAACTACTTGATTACCTTTTGCAAAATGAACCAGACTTTAGAAAGTGAGTGGAAGAATCTCATCCTCGGACCATCATTGCTTGCTAGGACGCTTAATGCTAATTGCAACATTCGCTTACAACAGACCTCGTCTACCCGCTCTTTACTCCGATTTCCGTTCGCAACGGACACTGAACCCCGATGGCTTCGTTGCCAATGTGTCCGCCTGGAAGCGTGGACTCTCCAATGCAGCATTAGCCGGCCACGCACCTTCGAAATCGCCCACGCGAAACCATCTGACCCTCGAGCTTGATGACGCCCTCCTCCGCTCCCTCGAGAACAAACAATTTGGCCGCCCGCTGGCGCTGGGTACGGTGCTACAAGAAGCGCTTGCCAGCGGAGAGATGATCCCGCTACCCCAGTTTTTGAAGGCGACACAGAGCATATACCATAAGTCATGGGGAAGCATACCTTGGGCTGTAGCAGGCTGGGCGCTACGACAGGTTGGCTTAACGGGCGGACCTGGTGACGGTATGCCCAGAAGGCAGGTAGTCGTCGTCGTCCAGAACTTAGAGGCAGTCGCGAAGGCCTTTGCGGATGCGACAGCGGACCAGATATCACCTTTTGAAAGGATCTTCTCACGGACACATTTCCGGCGGACATTCGAGGCGAGCTTATTAAAGGGACAGAGATTATCTGACAAGGACTTAGATGTCCTCGTCAAGTTCTTGTCAAGAGATAAAGGAGTGCTAGCTACAGATGGGAATACAATCAAGATCCGAGACCCGTCCGAAACAGCAACTATATCGGAAGAGGATTCGGCGATCGCGTCCCTCAAGGAACTCATGGAGGACCTGACGCGTCAGACAGAGGCTCTGAGCCGGCGCATCGACGAGCTCAACATCGCTGCGCAGGACGCTGTTCGTAGGAAGAACCGCGTGTCTGCGCTTGCGGCGCTCAGGTCGAAGAAGCTGGCCGAGAATAACCTGGCGACGCGCTATGCTACATTGAACCAGCTGGATGACGTAGCGACTAAGATTCAACAGGCGGCCGATAATGTGCAGCTCGTCCGCGTCATGGAGTCGAGCACGGGCGCGCTGCGGAGTCTCAACAAGCAGGTCGGTGGCGCGGATAGGGTGGATGCCGTGCTGGACGACCTGCGAGAGCAAATGGGTCAGGTCGACGAAGTGGGCAATGTGATCGCCGAAGTCGGATCCGGGGCTGCGACCGTCAACGAGGGCGAGGTCGACGATGAATTCGAGGCCATGCTTGCCGAGGAGCAGAAGAAGGAAGAGGAGGCAGAGCGTATCAAGCGCGAGGCCCAAGAAGCGAAAGAAGCCGAAGAGACGCGACAAAAACTGGCCGAGCTCGAGAAACTCGCCCCTATACCCAATACTGCAGTCGGACAAACGGCAGATAAGGAGAATCAGGACCAACGGCCACTTACGCCCGTCACAGCAGCGGCAAGCGAGCTTAACGAAATGCACATCAATACATCAGCTGGACCTAAGACGCAGGAGCCGGAGAAGATACCGGCTGAGTAATAGTGGTAACATGGCTCGTAGCTGAATAACATAACCGTATAACCAAACATGCTTACATACGCATATCCTTCGTATATGTGCTTTTTCATGATATGGCTATTGTTTCCTTTTCCTCCGCTGAAAGATCATATAGGTACTGATTCGCCTTCCCTTTCTTCCTCTATCTGCATTAATGCTACTGCCACAGGTGGATGGTCTGTGAGGTCGACACCTAGTAATTCCCGCATATTTGATGTTTCCACGGTTGGCTTCACTTCTGGAGCCAACTCTGTCCCGCCCGCTTCATCTGAAGCTGGTATCCTATTTATGTCATTCTCCTTACTGGGCTCGTCAGGCTTTTTCTGTGCCTGTGCACGCGTCTGCCGGGCATTGGCAATGAGGTCACGGAATGAGGTATCGTGTTTAGAAGCCCACGCGGCCCCATCAAAATCCTTATCCCGGATCTGCGTGCCCATGTTGGCGGCGCGCGATCCCGTCGGCGCCCGCGAACCTAGCGTTCGCTCCCAGACATCGAGGTCATGTAATAGCTCAGCACGTCGTCGAGGGCGCTGTGAGTCGCAGTTCGCGTTCCAAATCATCACCCACTCGCGATGACGACGCTCCAGCATAGCGCGATTTCCGTTTATCGACAGGCCAAGATCAGCTAGTTCTCTGCGTAGTTGGGTTTCTTTGAGCATAGAGTAGTTAACCGCTGGTAATCGGTCGGGACTTGGTTGGGTCGTCTGTGGTTTGTTGGCTGGGGCGGGAGAGAAGGCGGTAGAGAATGAGGGAGCAAAGGCGCTCGTTATGTTCGTGGGTTTGGAAGAACTGCGGCGAGATGGTTGAGTTTGTGGTGGGGGATCTGGCTGGGGTTCGCCGGGGCATGACGTGTCGATATGCCTATCGACTTGTAGTGGTTTCATGCGCCGCCAGCAAATGGGACAGGCAACTAAGCCGTCGTCGGGTTCGATGTTGATGGGCTCGGGATCGGGAACATGGGCCTCCTGGCGGGCCATCTCGGCGGTGGCTTCCATGCTCCTTGTTTTGCTCAGACGTGCAGAAGACCGTAATCTCTTGCGTGAGCGCTGTTGACTGCTTGACTGCAGCTCTTCTGCATCTTCCCCATCGTCTACTTTCCGCTTTGGCGTCTCTGATCTTGTGAAGGTGGGTGGAGGTCTCTGCGCAAAGTCGAGCACGGCTGAGCGAGTCTGTGTAAAAGCGGCGACGACCTCTTCCATAGACCAATTACTTCGCAGCTTCATCTCCTGCTCAGAAGCGCGGCATAGCGGACACTTCCCATCGGTAGAGAGGGCGCGACGGATGCAGAGCGAGCAGAATGTGTGATTGCATGAGGTCAGCATGGGCGTCTTGTAGAAATCCTTGCAAATCTGGCAGCGCAGGGCGGCTTCGACGACAGAGAGACCCGAGAGCGGCGTGGCGAGCCAGTCGGTCGAGTCGGCGACACTGTCGAAGCCGTCATTATTCATGACGGAGGGTTTGAGCTCGATGTGACGGCGTTCTGGTTCGAGTTGGAGTTGGAGTTGGAGTTCACGATTTGCCTTTCCCAACGCATGAAGTTGATATAGTATTGCCTCGAACGTCTTGATTTTACTATGCTTTTCCCCTTCGTAGAACGCCGCCACTCTCGCCTTTGTTGACTTTGGTCGGGACAAGGAAAGTTATTTAGCTGTAAGACAAGTCAAGGCTTCGGGCGAGATCATCAAGGCATTCTTTGGTGGCGCCTAAGACGCGCTTGCCATAAAAGTATCTACTACCTGATGTTAGAGGCTAGTCTAATTGATTAGAAGACCCACCAACATGTGTTTGGGAGTAGGTACCTACAAGGTAGGTATGTAGGCAGGTAGGTACCTTGCTGCGTACCTAGGTACCTATGCCTACGTAGATACATGTAACTAGCAGGGATGGTCCACTGGTGCTCAAGTGCATCCTTGATCTTCGCTATACCTAGGTAGGATACCTAGGTAGGTAACATCTGCCCCACCACTTAACGCGTCTTTGCAACACGCTATCTAGGCTTGAACCTCATATATTTATATTTATATTATACGTAGCATTTCTCAGCTCACCTCACCACACCAGCCCCGTAACCTCTGGTCAGCAGACTGGCTGATAGGTTTTGTCTATGCTGAATCCAGCATCTCACGTTTTATTTAGAACAGGTCCGACTCAATCGCCCGTAAAATGGAAGACTACAGACAGTATCTGGCGCAGAAGATCCTGACCGAGGACCAGGTCGTGAGTACATCCACCTTAGATGGTCATCAGCCCCAATATGCTAACTCGGTGCTAAAAGGTGACATATCGACTGCTGAGCAGAGCTCTGAAGGTCCATGTGAACACTGCGAAGGAGTACGCTCCTCATTCTATATGTGATGCCTTGAAATCAACGCTAATAAAACGTAGAATGCTCTATGACTTCCACAAATGGCAGAACGACAAACGCCCTGGAACATTGCACGCCACCTACATTATATATGGTACAAAGAGCAAGCCGGAGCGACAGGATGACGACGTTGAGATGACCGACTCGCGGATGTCTGATGACATCCACGCCCCATTCTCCGATCTTGTGCCCACCCATACCCTCTCTTTAGTGAGCGAAGAACATCTCCAAGGTGAACCGGATAGACTATTTCTATACTCACAGAGATTATAATTAACACATACTACAGAGTCATTGAAACAATACAGCGAAGTGACTTCCCTTCACGTCTACAGCTTGGCACCCCATCCTCTCAAGGACTTCCAACTTCTTGCCGACACAGCGAGACAAGTCCTTGAGCTTTCCACAGCAGACAGTGCTCCTAATTCGAGCAAAGTATATGGCACCATTTCTAACCCAAATGTGCGCAAACGAGAGCGCCGAGGGGGGCCAATCCCCGCAGCCAGGGCACCTGCGCCTAAACCCGAGTCAAAGCCCACCGTCAAACAAGAACCGAAACCTGCATCTCCAGCTGCTGTCAAGGAAGAACCCAAAGTGGGATCTCAAGCGAGTTCGAAATCTGCAGTGGCATCCGCTCCTACAAAAAAGTCTATACCCGCCACCTTGAAGCGTCAAGGGTCCTCAGGTATTGATCAGATGTTTGCAAAACAAGCCGCCAAACCTAAGAAACCAGCAGCCAAGGCCAGTGAGTCGCCCGCAACTTCTGCTGTGGCTAGTGGCGCCGAGGCTATGTCGGATGACGGAGAAGATGACGCGGAGCCAATGGCAGACGTCAAGCAGGAGGACAGCGGCGCTCGTCAAGCACGTAGAGACCGCCAGGCCGAGCTTCGACGCATGATGGCGGAAAGCGACGAAGAGGAGCCTGAGAAGGCAGAAAGCCCGGCGGAGGAGGACCCGATGGAAGAAGAACAACCACCATCCGAACCCGAGCCGGAGCCAAAGGCCGAGGAGCCAGCTGAAGTTGTATCGAGCACGAGTGGTGGTCGACGAAGGGGACGGCGCCGTGTCATGCGCAAGAAGCAGATTATGGACGAGAAGGGCTACCTTGTTACTATCCAGGAGCAGGGCTGGGAGTCCTTCTCAGAAGACGAGGCACCCGCCCCGCCGCCCAAGGCCAAGCAACAGCCTGTCAAGTCAGAGCCAGTCGCAAAGTCGAAGAAAGCTGCTAGCAAAGCACCTCAGGGAAATATTATGTCCTTCTTCTCGAAGAAGTGAATATATGATGTTGTATGGGGATATGAGCGAGTAGTGAACGTGTATAGGGTCATATTCAACGTAACGTGAATGAGGCGAAGCAATGTAGTACAACAAGTTTAGTGTCAATACTTCTAGCACTCACTACTATACTGTCCCTGTATCTAATTAGTGCAGCATTTATCCCAAAACTCTTGGCAGCTACTGGATCATCATATCGTCATAATGGTGTTGCAAAGAAATAGCCACCGGCTTTGTTACTGGCTCTACTCGTCCCTTAAAGACCTTTCAAGTTCCCCCAAACCTAGAGCAGTGTGGTCCTACCTGAAACCAGGTTTGAGAAATAAAGAGTGGGTGGAAATATGAAAGAGAGAGTCAAACCGCATCAAGGCATATACGATTCGTTAATGTTAGTTAAGGGCTGTTCGTTTTTGTCTTACATGATGTACCGAAGAAATCATTTCTCACTCTACAACGCCTGTACCTTACTTAGTCCTTAGGCACTGGTAACACATTGCTGACTTCGAGTTTATAAACATAAATGACTAATCTTTTCCCCAGCAACAGAGTAACAAATAGCTCGGGTGGTGTAGTGGTACACGGCCGATAAAGGGGTGTGGCGCCCGAGGTCCGGAGCATCACTTGAGGACCAAGTCCCTTGTGTCCGGTCCCTTCTTCGTCCCCTCGGTTCGGAAACTCGGTTCGATTCCGGTCCTGAGCAATTCTTTTAACGTATTTTATATAAGCCTCTGTTTATTAAGTTATTCTCCCTTTTTAGCCACGCATTCAATGAATGGCATGCATAAATAGAATGTGTATCTTTATTATAAATAAGCAAGCAAGCCTTGTATGGCAACTTCCCACTGTTTACCTAGGTAGCTACCCGTATCTATCTAAAACTCGGCGGGTGAAGGTAGTCTATCTGAACTAAACCGCCAGATTCGTGTCGGATGCCGAGCGCATCAACATGTCTTTGCCAACCCAGCGGCGTCAAGGAGGGTGTCGAGAGCGCTGAGCAGTCTCTCATCTTCGTACCTAGAACGCAAGTCAGTCAGTGAGCAACCTCACATAAGCTCATAAATTTGCTATTTGTACTCCAAGCCCCTATTTCCCAACATCTTGCTCGAATTGTACTTGTAGTAATACCTTTGAAGACGAGACTGGCACGAAACGAGAGGGAGACAGAACTTACATCCGTCCCACAAGCTGCAACGAGACCGGCGCGCCTGCATACCCCTGAGAACCATGCTCTCGCCACAAGTCGTAGTTGTACCGATCTGCCTCGCTCATGGGTTTGTAGTCATCTGGGTATTCGTGCTTCTCGTGGATCTCCTGAGCTGTGTCTCCGGAACCGACTTTGACACCGACGGGGAAGACAATGGCCGGGTAGTTGAGCAAATTCCACTGTTATATATGTGGTTTCAGTAGATGTTCATTTGGGTGGGCTGTGCATCAAGGCACAAATATCATGATGAGCCTCACGGGCTCAATGGAAGTAAAGGGAAGAGCAAAGTAGCTAGTTTTTCATAGCTTACCTGGGATGTGTAGCCCCAGTAGCGAGCAGTGCCAAGCTTTGGGGCGACTCCTGGGCCGGCCGGACATAGGATCACGTCGACAGTTCTTTTATTCCAGAGCGTAGCGTATGAGGTACGGTATGCGTCACGCTCTTGGTGTGCGTGCCAGAGTGTTGGTATCCTGTAGGCATTATCAGATTTCAGTTAGGTGTTCCTTGTAGTAACTCACAAACCAGGATGGATAAAGGGGGAAGGGTTAGATGGGGTAGCAGTATAAAAGAAATAGAATTGTTTGCCTCTACCGCCGTGGTGTGGATGATTCAACGTTGAAAGGCTTGGATACTCACGTGTGTTCTCGTACGTGCGGGTTATCGAGAAGAATCCACTTGGACAACGGCAGCCATGGCTCGCCAGACGCGTCTATGGCTGCTTTCTCTTCAGCACCTCCGTCACAGAAGTACAATTTCGCCTAGACAATGATCGGTGTCAGCCCTAGCTATGCAGAACTCGTCTTCATATGTTACTCGGCTTGGGCATAGCGACGCCATCTTTGGCCTGAATCAAGCCACAGAACACAGCAAGGTAATACCAGAGTTGAAGCGGAAAACCTGGAACGTACGATGATCTTCCATGCTAAATCATGCCTCCAGCATTCCCAGTCCACAATATCAACTTCATCGCTCTCTCTCAATTTCTCAACAATGCGTGTCAAGGCGCTCTGGATAGGCGGATGAGGTCGTACAACTCCGTCATCCCAGATAATACCAACCCTCAACTTCCGCGGCTTCCCCTCAGGTTCCACGTCTCTCCACGGAATTGGCACCAGGCTCGGCTCTCTCAGCCAAGGCCGCCCATCAAGAACCGTCTTAACAAAGAGCCGGATACCCTCGAGGCTTGTGGACAGTGGTCCAATCGTACCCAAAATGTGATCGGCGCCTGCCATCGTAGCGGACCACCCGCCTACTGGCAGCCGCAGGGCCGTAGGTTTGAAACCGAATACGCCGTTGTTGGCGGCTGGCGACCGTATAGACCCGCCAATGTCAGTGCCGATGCCGAGCACGGAGCCCCGAAGGCCAACCAGTGCGCCTTCGCCGCCTGAGGAGCCGCCCGCCGTGAGGGTTGTATTATGAGGGTTCACCGTCGTGCTGTGTAGACAGAGAATAGCCATGGGATCAGCCTGAGATCTGCAGACCCGTGTGGCTTTCCGCAAACAGACTGGTCCTCCTCGAACCCAGATGAGAGCAACCGGAAAGTTCAACTTACCCGTACAGATTGCTGCTCGTCTCAAGATGCATAAGCGTCTGCGGTTGCGTGGTCCGTACGTAGAACACGGCGCCTGCGTCCCAGAGAATCTGTAATATGTGTGCATCCTCCTCGGCGACTCGGCCCACCCAGCTGATGAAACCTGCATTCAAATCAAGACCTTTGATTCCAATGTGCTCCTTGACACTGATTGGGACCCCATGAAGTGGGCCGATGGGTTTCTTGTTGGCGGCGAGATAGTCGTCTAGCTCGGCTGCCCTCTTGAGCGCTCGTTCTGGGAGCAGTTCTGTCACACAGTTTGCGAGCTCTTGTGCTATGCCTGCTCGGCGCATAAAGGCTTGGATGACTGTCTTTGAGCTCCACTGACCCGAGGCAAGCTTCAAGACTATATCTTCCACGTTTCTCTCTGTGATGTCCAGCTCTTCATCAGTGAGTAAGGATTTGGGAATATTTGATGTATCAAGTGGTCTATCGTCCGCGAGCACTTCAGGGAGCGGTGGACTTAGCGATGCTAATGTGGAAGCTCGGTGTTGCTGACGATCTGCAGCCACCTCTTGCCAACTTGCACTAGAAGCAGTTGTTACTACAATAGCTGGCGCCATCCTGAGGTTATGCTACATCCATAAATCTATCTACCTGGGAACTCACGAAAATAGTACAAACTGTTTTGAATACAATAGGGAAGTGGGGTTGAGAGGGGTTTCAAATAAACGGCATTATATGATGCCTATCTCGCATGTGGACGGTGAGTGAGGTATGCTGTAAATGTGACGCTGCATGTGCATGCCCGAGACCAGGACAGTCAATCTAGAGAGGATAGTGATAGCGTGGGGGTCATTGATAACTACCCCAATAGTATTAGGTATTTGAAGTCCTATTGTTACGAATTGAGTGTTCTTGGAAGAATGTTAATCATAGTATTACTTATCACGGTTGTGGAAGGTACGTTCTATTTAAGACCTGTTCGCTAGAACATGTTGTTTGAAGGCACCGGCACTTACAATAGAGTACCATGATAACAGACTGTAATCATGTATTTGTCGTGCCAAATTCTCATAAAAGCCTAAAGTTCCAAGCAAAACTTCAGTCAACGTGTTGGCCCCTAATGAGAAGTCAAGAGTTAATATGAGAGCAGAGAGAAGAGATCATGACTAAATCTGCTTGAACAATCTGAAGTTTATGTGCTTCCATCGGTATAAGGAGGAAGCTGTAGCTTGTCCCAAGCTAAACATTTAGTTATGCACTGGACCTGAGATTGAATCACAGAAGCGTTCAGTAAGAGAGCATAATGAATAGGGCCTGCCACATGGGCTTTGCGTTACCGGCGTTATGAATTTTGGTTGAAATTCATACTATAGCCACCTGTCTTTTCGTCCTGTACCATCTGAAAGTTATCCGTGCTGAGGCCGAAGGGCCTTAATATGCCATTTCCAAGCTATCGTCATTGTCAGCCGTCAAAATTTTGCATATATACATTACCGGACATGTGTGGAAAAGCAAGGCACTTACATCCTTCAGCTTCCCCCACATCTCACCCATCTCCTTCTCTTGCGCCACTTTGACCTTGGGCGGGAGGGCACGAAGCTGTGATCGGACGATCTTCTCATCTGCACTGGTCAAGTTCGTCATGGTGGAGAGTGTCTTGTAATCTTCCTCGGCACCAGAAAGATTGGACCATCCGCCGAGCTCACTCCTTGCGCGGGCACGTCGCATCAAGGCCTTAGCCCTTATCCTAAGCATGTCATCCCGCCGTTTGCGAGCGGCCTGTTGGGCCTCTGTCTCTTGTACAATAGCCGGTGCGCTCTTCTGAGCCCCTGCGCTGACAATCTCCTCCTCAGGTTCGTCCTCTTGGGCATCTTTCTTCGTGTCCTCGGTGAATTTCTCGGCGGATTCGGTCACGGACTTCTCAACGCGACTTAAACTGTCCAGAGACTCGGTAGCACTCTTGATAGCTTCCTTATACTGTTCTAACTTCAAATGGCAGGCGGCAATGTTTGACTGAAGCACGGCGAGCTCGTAGTCTAGATAGTGAGGGCAGATGGCGGTGGCTTCTTCGTACTTGTTGATGGCATTCTCGTATTTGGCAGATGAGAAGAGGGCATTCGCTTCGGATTTTTTTTCATTCGATTCACTCAACAAACTCTGCGAGGGAGACGAATTGTTAGCGCAATATAATGACAAGCTGGATGGTTGGATCTATGTACATGCCGCTTCTTCTTCCGGCGGGAACCTTGGAGGCGATATCGACTCTTCGGCGTCCTCGCCAGCTAAGCCCTCGCTCTGGGCAGGGTTAACCTCTAACGGTTCCTTTTCTTGAGATACGGATGGCCGAGACATTTTGATGTTCCGCTGTTGTCGTTGTTTGGTATTGAGTAGGAACACGCGGTTGGAAAAATTAAAAGATTCAACTTACAAGCAACAGTACCGCACGTCATCAACTGAAAATAGCGGGAATGACCCCCCCAAGCTCCAACAGCTAGCGGAGCCTAAGGTACCTAACCTACCTAGGTAGGTAGTACCTAATGTAGCCTAGGTCCTCCATAACGTGGAGGGGTTAACCCCTTGATTCTGCCCCTGGCCCGCCTTTATCAGTGGCAGCCATCAGTAGTGGGGGGAACAGTTGTTGCATCTAACCCTCCATCTAAAGTTCCCTGGAGTTGAAGAGTTCACGACAGAAAATAAATAGGCAATAATAGATGCTGATGGTGCTGTATCTCTGATAATACGGACCCGAGTACAGGTACACAGTCTCCAAGCAACATACATACCTAAGATCCTTCTCTCATCATCATTTCATTAAGAGATAATGGCCCCTCGTACCGAGTAAGTTTGTTATGTCTTCTTAATCAGCCTATAGTCTACAGAATGCCTACATATAGCGAAACCGTTATGGTCTGATCTGATCTGACATGGCCGCTGCTCTAGCTTTCCGCCTATAAGGGCTTGCCTTTTCGATATGGACGGTCTACTGCTTGATACCGAAGATATCTATACCCTATGCATCAATATCATACTTGAGAAATATGGACGCTCGAATCTCCCATGGTCTATCAAGGCGCGCCTGCAAGGCCGCCCCGGCCCCGAGGCTAACGCTCTTTTTCATGATTGGGCCAAGCTGCCCATTTCCGAGGCCGACTATCTGGCCCAGTTCTCCGCCCTGCAACAGAAGCACTTTTTAGACGCAAAACCCCTGCCAGGCATCGAGAAACTGTTGGCTAACCTGGGCCGAACTCGATGGTTCGAGAAGCCACAGGCTCAAGAGCAGGGCCACCGGGTACATATCGCTCTCGCCACCAGCAGCAACAAGACCAACTTTGCCGTAAAGACCAAGAACTGGACTGAGCTGTTTGCCGTCTTCGAGTCCCACCGCCGTGTCCTTGGAGATGACCCACGCGTCCAGCCCGGTCGCGGGAAACCCATGCCCGACATCTACCTCGTCGCGCTCAAGACCATCAACGACAGTCTGCCCGGAGGAGAAAAGCCGATCACGCCAGAAGAATGTTTGGTATTTGAAGATAGTGTGCCGGGCGTTGAAGCTGGGCGAAGAGCTGGTATGCGCGTCGTGTGGGCTCCGCATCCCATGCTGAAGAAAGAGTATGATGGCCGCGAAAAGGACATATTAGCAGGACGCATGGGTGAAGCAGGTGATGTCGATCCCCATCAGCTGGGCGAACATGATGATGGTTGGGCCGACTACTACCCCGATCTCACAAACTTCCCTTACGAGAAGTATGGAATCGTGGTGCCGCCAGCAGAGGTTGAGCTGGACCCTTCCATGAAGGAAGACGTGAGCGAGGATATCGTAGCTCAACCTTCCTGATGCACTGCGCTAAACTCATCGATCAGGATGGTAGAGATTAGACTAACGTATTAGCGAGTCACCTGTGACAGATAGACCTTCAATGTTAGATATATCCCCAGTGAATGGCAAGATAGAATGCAATCTGCTCAAGAACGAAATGCCATTGCGTCTCCGGCCCGCATGTGATCACTGACATCAATAAATGTCCCATAAGCTGATTTTCCCATCTTTGCTTCCAGCAGCGAGCCAATGCGCTTCTTTGGCCATCTTGATCCTCCTATCTTTGACGCTGAGCTCGCCCGCCCCAGCGGCACTGGCCACGGCCGTTTCCTCATCTTTCATGACGTTGGAGTCACCTACGGGCTCCATCTGTTCTTGAATTGCATCTCTCTGGGTATTGTCTTTAGGTTCATCGGAGGCATCTTTCCGACCATCGGCTAGCACAGAAAAAGCGGTAGTATAACAACCTACATCGTGCCACTTCAGCACCGCTGACTCGGCCATCGTTTTGGCTGAGTAGACGCGAATTTTGGAGTCCCAACCCGCCGTAGCAAAAATTCGCCCGTCTGAGCGGATCTGTAAGCCCTGCTGTCCTGAGTGCTTGGTCTTGATCGTCTTCAATGGTGAGGCCTCCACGTCGGCGATTGTCTCAGGCGTTCCCGTCCTCGTATAGACTGGGATGGGTGGTATGGTGGGGTTCGCATTAGGAACAGGGTGTTTCGCAATAATAGCGTCAGCACCAGAGGTAAGGAAGTATTCCTTACTAGGGGCGACGTCGAGCGACAGGATCGGTTGGCTATGTGCCTGGTATTTGTAAAGAATATCCCAGGATCCGCCGTGTCTGCGCCGCGCCACGACGGTCAAGCCGTTCTCATAGCCGGCTAGGAGGAGCAGAGATTCATGTAGCCAGAATAGAGAAAGCGCCATCACCATCCCCTTCTTCTCTGTTTTACTACCCAAATGCACAGTTGTCTGCCGGTTCTGACTTGGTAGATGATAAATGTCGACCTGTGGTGATGGTCAAAAAAAATTGATTCTTTGGCTCTTCCACGAGCTGATGCTCAACTCACGGCTTCTGTTGCCAGCGTGTTGGGTACTGCAACTAGTAACTCATCACAGATGTTCCGGTCCGTGTCTTGCCTTGATGCGCATGATGCGAAAGAACAGAAATTCATAGTGTTGATTTCCAGGATATGCAGAATCCATGGCTGTGGACGCTCAGGCGCAGATTCATCCAGAGGAAGAGCAGTGCTCAACGTGGCTTCATCAGCGGATGTGATCTTCCAAACGATCAGACGGTTATCTCTTCCTTCGCTAAAAATAGAGACAATGAATCTTTAGCTTCTGCCCAATCCTACAATATGTTGCGGCTGGAAGGTGAGTAGCGACAGTGATACTTAGAGAAGACATACGTTATGAGCTTATCATCGCCCCAACCAGAAATACCCAGTATCGCATGGGTATGAGCGCGCCAAACGGCTCGGGGTCTCATGATGGTGAGGTCCCATAGTACCACGAAGCCATCCGCATCACCAGACGCGAGACGCTGGTTTTGTCTGATGAAAGTGGTGATGTGCACTTGGGTGCGATGGCCCCGAAGCACAGACTTTGGCTGCGCTGCCGCTTGTTGATGCATACCGGTAAAGACTGGTTCGATTTCTTCTTTTCCTAATTCATACCAAGTTGTGAAATCCTTGCCTGCAAGTACTTGTCCCCTTCAAGATGTGTTGGTCGATGTGGGACTAAGGGCGAAATTATGACCAGGGCTGGTTATGGTGTTGTTACCCCAGTCAACCAGTCTTCTTCAACACTTGAAGCTGATGCTCTAGATATTGTGTGTACCGAGCGCCGGGAGATCAACATCTGGACTCGCCAAAAGTTGCCTCTGGGAAGTTCCTTGCTTTGAGGTGGGGATCATCTAACTGACGAATCGGAAAATTTCCATGTGTGCTTTAAATTACCATCCTCCTTCTTCACGTTTCCCAGGTGAGCCAGCTGCCGGGTAGCTTCACAAGCAAGCACGGTCTACGAGATTATTACTGTCTGTTTTGTTTGATGCAGGTGATATACCACTGCAGGATCAATGTCTTAAATTATCATTTATCGCGTAGGTATCACCGATATATTGGGTCAGTCCGTCATACCCTAGCCTAGCCAGATTCGTCGTCCTGCTCCTTATACTGCAATGCTGACTCTTGGTTACACTTTACTCTCATGAGCTCGGTCCTATTTGTTAGTTATCTGAACTTATGACGACCTTACCTGAGACTTAAGATCGGAGGTTACACTACGTCAAGCCCAAAGCCAGTTATCGTACCCCGCTCTTGGTTTCATGATCACAGGCAGTGGTTTAAGAAGGAGATGTTTAGAGGGAGGTACGCCATAGAGAAATCGCCAACAAACGAGAGGGCAAGAGAACTTATGGTAGGATAAATACTTGTCTGGCGGCCGAAATAAAACTATTCTTGGAGAGACGTTGCTTAACAGCGTCACCTTGACTGCTAGCATGTCCATCTATTCTTAGATTCTCCGTCTTTGAATAAGAAATGTGAGAAACCTGGTCGGCGTCGGCGTATTATGAGAAGAGGCGAAGAAGGGCAGATGATACGGCCGGATGACGGAAGAAACGCGGTCCACTGCGTCGAGTACGAGGAGATAAATAGGGCCTATCGGGACGGTTGCCAGCAAGATCTCAAAAGACGCCGTATCGCGGAGGAAAAGAATCCAGATCCCGCCACAACCCCTGCAATTGGATGTTGACATGAGCTAGCAAGTCTCTAAAGTTCGAGTGGCTTCAAGCTTCCTAACCTAGCTTCACTAACAAGACAAGTACAAGTACGTGTGCTTAGTACGTCGTTCGAAACCCTTGGGTGCCTCAATATTAACTTATCCTTTGCCAGTTGAAATGGAATTGTTTCACACTCATCAAGGGCTATGGATTGCTGTCTATCATGGACGCCCTGTTCTAAGATTATGGCGCAACGCAACGCCGGGCATGGACTCATTTAACCTAGTGGTTATTGATCTGATGCCAGGGTCGCCTGCAAACCAAACGCTTAGCCTTCGGATATCGTTAAGCCGGCGCGAAGCCGCGCCTCAGCCCCTTGCTTTTTCTCGCGTAACTCGCAACAGTGACCGGAAGGAAGCCTGAAGGATTAAGCACTTGACGGCCTAGTAAGTAACCGAACAAGCTAAGTTGATAATATTGGTTAAGTTGACGCGCCTAATCTGTAGGTTTCAAGAGAAAAAGCAAAACCGACCCGATGTGGCGGGTGATCTAGATGCCAGGGAACAAACGGCGTGATGATAAAATCTGAGAACAACTTGTTTGTCGGAGAGTTGGAAACGTAGTAAGAGATTAGGAATTTTGATTGACGGTATGTATTAGCTTTCGAGCACATTTTCATTGCCATCGGGAGCGTTTCTAGGATCCTTTCTAGAACTTACAAGCATCTGCTGGGAAGCAAGTCAAGCCGAAACTGGGGGCTGCATAAAGGTACCAGCATCATGTTTCTTCTCCGTTCCATCCAACCACAAGGTAGCATCACAGAGAAGGAAACACCAAGAAGGGAGCTTGAAGTCCCCATTCCTATTAGCTGCCAAGACCGTCATCTCCGTCCCAGTCTAAATCCAGACGTATAGGTACTGTCTATAGGAGTATCCTATTGTAAGAGAAGGAGAGTAAAAAGATAACATAAAAGGATCGCAAGATAGACGCAAGGTTCTCGAGTGCTTCGCTAGGCGATATCTACATACGAGTCATGATCATTAGCTTTCAGCTTGTGGCTTGCCCTAAGTAGGTAGCTAGCACGATACATGTGGTACACGTGTAGATAGGTACTAGGTAGGTATTCTGGGCTTTCTGAGGTCTCATGGTCCCCGAAGCAGAGACTCAGTCTCTCAATCCTCTGTCAAGGATACAGCAAATCAGGGCCTAACTCCGAATCCCAGTGCCGCCCCTGAACCTTGGGAAGGAGGCTGCACATAGCTTGGCAAGGGTAGATATACTTACATGTACGTATTATTTGTAAGTAAGTTATGTATTCTCAGCTTGGCCGTGTCAGCCATTTTTAATAAAACTCCTCTTAGTCTGGAACAGCGATTGGAGAGGTTCAAAAGCTGGCGAGCGCCACAGTTGCGTCTGAACTCGATATGCACATACTTTCTCTTTGTCCTTCGTCCGGCGACCTGCCCTTGTCCGTTCATTTAGAATCGCCAGGGGCCGTTGTTCGCGCTATCTAATCCCTGAGCCATAAAGTTGATCGGATCGATGGTGAATGTGATAACTCGCCGCTCAAAAGCTCGTCATTAGTATCAGGAAAGCCCTCCCGTTTACAGACGTAAATTTTTTAAAAGACAATACGTCTTGTCTTGCCTGGTCAGTGTGCAAACGAAGTAGATAATCTACAGTTCGAACCTATCTCTCTCTCTCTTTCTCTCTGTTGTGTGCGACGCCATCAAGGACACCCTCGCAAGGTCTCGCTTTGTTAGCCCAGAGTTTCCAGTCAGCTGGGCCACGCTTTCGAGATTCAAGACATTCGGCGCGTGCCGGTTCCTAAACCCGAATCATCACTGGTTACCCTCGCACTACTCGGACGGGTTTTGTTCCCTTTCTGCGCTGAAGGAGGCTTCAACACAGCAAGTCTTCTGTGCATGTTTGAGCTTGCCACGCTGTCGTGTGTGTATACCACTATCCGGGGCGCTGATATTCACTCGGTTCTTGATCGTTCCGATAGCAACCTTGGTATGAAGGGAGAGTAGCAACACGCCAAATCCACGTTTTAGCCCAGGCCTCTCATCCTTCCTGACATATATGAACCATAGCTTGTAGCCGCTAGGCTAATTTTTGGATTTTGGTGCACCCGTGCTTCTGCTTCAAGTCTCGTGCTATCTCGTCTCACCAGGGACGTTTATATCATAGCTCTGGCGGCACACGACGCCGCCTTACCGAACGTCATCGTACCGTCCAGCGAACTTGGCGCAACTGCGCTGCCCGCATACCAGCATGCGGAGCAGCCCTTGCAGCCGCAAACCGTCAACAGCGGTTTGGGAATCGAACCATTCGATAACCCATCATCGAATAGGACGAATTTGTTCAAATTGGACTCCCGAAAGTCCAAGGCTAACAGGAAGGCCGCCGAGATAAGTGGCTTGGATGCGATGCCGGTGAAGAGCAAGCGAGTTCGGACGGGATGTCTGACTTGCAGAGAACGGCATCTGAAGTGTGATGAGGAGACTCCGGACTGTAGAAACTGTCGCAAAAGTAATCGGGAGTGCAAACGTGGCGTCAGACTGAATTTCATCGATTTGACGTGCAAGGAGCCACCATATATACCACCCACGGACGAGTGGACAGGTATGCCGATTGAGTCCAACTTCTTTGCGCCTCGTTTCAATTTGGCTGACCATGTATAGTGGAGTTCCAGGATGAATCACGCTTGATTGCTTCCGAGTACCAAGGAGGTCTAGGAATATATGCCAAATTCGATGCCCAACTTGCCACGCCACCGCTGGAAGCCTATCTTGATGCCTCCTTACAAAGGGATTCTCAGGCTATAGAGAGAACAGAATCACAGACAACCGTCGAATCAAGGTCCAGAGTACCGATGCGTCAACCTCCACAGGTCGCTTATTATAGTGAGCGCGGCCATACACACCCAGATCTCCTATTCGATGCCCAGATACATTCGCGCAAAAGTAGCAGCACTTCGTATGGGCCCTCTATATCAGCTTCAAGTTCGACTGGATATGGAAATCTCATGTCCGATATCTTTGCGCCGGCTGAGGACATGGACACCAGATTTCACTCACATCAGGATTACCGACGTAGTGATATCTCTACAGCACCGTCCATAGCGGGTGCGACGGGTGTTGGGCCGCCGTCGACGATGAGAGGAGTCGCACCAGGTGATCCTGATATCAGCGGAAGCCCCGAAAATGGCATGATGACTCCGCCTAACGGCAAGTCAGGAGAACGCGAATATCTTAGTTCGCCGGAGGAGCTTTATTTCATGCAAGTGTTTATCTCCGAGGTAGGACTATGGATGGACAGTCTCGATAAAGACAAGCACTTTTCGCGGCTGGTACCCTACCACGCGCTCAAGTGCCCCATGCTTCTCAATGCACTCCTCGCTTGCGGTGTCAAGCATCTGACCTTGACCCAGCAGTACAGCGACGAAAAGGCGCTCTTTTACTACGACACGGCAACGACACAACTTCTACGGAGTCTGCAGAATCCGGACCGCAACACAGCAGAATGTGCTGCTACGGCTGTGGTCCTCAACGTGTACGAGATCATGAGCGAGAAGCCGACCCAACGCATGAGCCACATCGCCGGGGCCCGGGCTCTGATCCGCGAGTGCGGGTGGAACGCGAAAAGCATCGGCCTCGGCGCAGCCTGCTTCTGGCTGAACGTGGGCATGGAGCTCCTCTCATGCCTCGCCTTTAACTGGCAGACGGCGTGGGACCCCGAGACATGGGGCGTGAATATGGATTTCGATACGGAGAAGGATGCGGGCAGCGAGGAAATCTGGGTCCACCGTATCTTCTACATCGTCGCCAAAATCGCCAACTTCCGCGCCAGCATCCCTAAATTCCAGGAAGCGAGCCCCCACGATGAACAGCTCCGCGTACAGGCACGGATGGCGGAGTGGAATCGTCTCAAGAGCATGTGTAAGGAGTGGGATAATGCATGCCCTCGACCAATGCACCCGTTTGGTTACATACACCCTACCCAGCAAACAGGCCCTATGAAGTCGCTGTTCCCTAATATCTGGTACGTATCTTCCTACGTTCCCCTCTTTAACTCGAGACATTGTGACTGATACCTGTCTTTTCAGGCTTATCAAGAGGGCTGCTGTAGTAGGTAGGCTGTATTACCATATGGCGTTATGTATCCTCGCTCAAGTCAACCCGTCAGCGTCGAAGGATTCGGAGGACTCACGCACGACGCAGCAACACCACGCGCACCAGGTCTGCGGCATCGTTGCGCATAACAAAGATCGCGGCGTGGCCTCCGTGTCGATCCGGTCCCTCGTCATAGTATCCGAGGTGTTGACCGACTATGCGGAGCAGCAGGAGGTGATCTCCATCCTTGAACGCATCGACCGTGAGACAGGATGGAAGCTCACCGGCGTTATCACCGGTCTCAAGAAGAGGTGGAGTTGGGAAAAAATGGACCAGCCGAGTCTGACGGCGCAACTTCTCAGCTCTGCGCTGCCGCCGGGAAACAATGGCATGGGCAAGCAGCCTATGGACCGTAGGGTCACCGGACAACCTCTGTCGACAATGAACACGGCGCCGCAACAGATGATGTTGGTGCCGGTCACTCAGGTACCTGCTACAGCCGCGCCGCAACAGATGCAGCCCGTCGTGACGTCGCGGCCGATGCGAGTTAATCCGCTCAGCTTTGCCGATTTCAGCCTTCCCAATCATCCCTACCAGAATTGGTACGAACCTCCTAGCCGGTCCAATGCATACAACTCGCAAGGTTTACTTTGATAAACCATTTTTCGTAGGCCATCTCCAAGGAGATAAGTCCAATTAGGGTGGGCCTCCGACGTATCATATTCATCACAGACATATACTCATATTGGTGGTGGTGCATGGTGTTCTTGCATCTATCAAACTACCTATTGGCTCGATACCTTCGGTGGCACTAAGCGTTTTGCTTTGTTAGATTATATGACATCTTCCGCATATTCGGCCAACATATTCATCTTACCGGACATATGGGCTCGGGAGTGGGCGTGGGATCCGGCGTACCGGGGAGCAAATAGTGTTTTGATTTCTTCATGGGCCATAAAAGGCATTGCTGATATTAGTCAGGGGCTCGGAAATCGAGTGGGTTAGAGGGGGCTATCATCATCAACATCATCACTAGACACGGGTTACACTTTCAACTGCGTGTAAGATTCAGCGTGGGGAAGGTATGAGGCTATATATAGCATGGATCGCCGTTAACTTCACGAACCTAGCTGGCCTTGATCTATGGAGAGTAGGCTCGGTACATAAGGCGATTAGTTAGGGATAACCCGACAGTATCATTGGTTGGACAAACTGGCCTATGGAATAAGCATTATATATAAATAATAAATAAAGAATAAATACGCCGAATTCTATGACGTTATGCAGTGAAGAGCATTCATTGAATAAGTTCGCCATAGCAATGCGTTAATCAACAATGCCGTACTTACTTCTATACCTGTTTATCAGTTCTAGTTGCATCGTAAAAACTGTCCTTTAGGTTGGGGAATAAATAGCATTGGCGAATGTATTAGTATTGCGGTCTTGGAATCTCTGTAGCATATGAACTTCTATTTAGCTAGTGATTTACATATTTATCAATTCGCTCGCGTTCCAGATCCCTTTCTTATAGACTCTTGTACTTCCTTACTAATATCCCAGCTTGCCATATGAGAATAAGTCAGCGTGGTTAGAACAGCATCAACTGTTCAGACGAGGCTAAAGGTTCCCTGTTTCTCTGCTAGAGTCTTACAACACGAGCTTAATGGCCCATACGACCGCACCTAGCTAGCTGCTACGCTGAGGTGATGTCGCCCAGCAGAAAATGGGGGTTACTGGGACCATGAAGTGCTCGTAGTCCTTGCATGTTTTATCTCAGACGTCGATTTCGACAGCTACTCTGTAAGCTGTAAATTAGTCAACACATGGCGCCAAACCCAAGGTAGCAGAAGCTGTATGCACTATTGCGCTCTGAGAATCATCGAGCTGTCAACTGCTCCAGGACTTGGAATCTACAATAAAATGCAACGAAGATTCTCCAACAGGGCCATTTGGAGAGGTGCCAATAGCTTTCGTGTACCTGCTGGAGTGTGGAGCTAACGACAGCAATTCAACACCTATTCTCGGGATTGACACCTCGAGATCGCTTCCGATATAGCTTAGGAGCAAGGCATCGGCCTATCATCTACTGATAGTTGCGTTTTTCCGTGTAGTGCGTCAAACACCTGTTGAGCCACAAACTGCCATCTGTCAGAACGAATCTTCTGATTCTTAGGGATGTATTCTTGAACTTACTGTGACAGTATTGGAGACGGGCTGTTCCCGGGGTTGAGTGACTAGCCTCTACGGAGACATAGCTTTCGTACTCTCTCTTTCCGTTCTTGGAGTTTGTTCAAAGCTTTTTCAGGAAGTGATTTTTAAACTTCTTGTTGGCCCGATCACTAGAACGATGCTGGAACTGGTCGCCGTGGATCTCAAAGCAAAACGGTTTCTGATCTGTAGCGGCATTTGGTGCGGGCACATGAATGCGAAACATGGTTCCCTCTTTCGGTAGAGTCTTGATTTGGTTCTTGTGGGTGATGACTTCGAATGTAAAGCGCGAGTCTTTGATGACGATGCCGCGGACACCAACACGATTAGGACAGCGACTCCGTGAGACCTCGACCTCGGCGCCATGGAAATCGGCAGCGCTCAATTTGGCGGCGGCGCCTTGCCCACCATTGTAGAGCTCGCTCCCAAGGATCTCTCGTATATACCCGACCCAGAGGTTGTTCAGAGGCGCAAAAATGGAATACTTCTGACCGTCACGGGGGATATGGTAGAGGCCGAGCTTTCGTCGTTCCTGGGCGGACAAAGGCTTTGGCTTCAGGGCCTTGACACGCTTCTTCTTTTCGGTGCGAGCCTTGCGCCTGGCATCGCGCGCAGTAGAGGGTGGAGGGGAACTCGGCTTCAGGAATAGAGGTCGATGTTGGATCTTGTCCGAGTAGATCCTGTTCGCGCTGTCGGGACTGTGGGCTCGGCGCAGCAGATCATGCGTCAGCGACTGGCTGTCGTCTTTTGGTGGCATTCTGTCATATACTAGTCGCAGCAGAGTGTCTCATCAATGCTTGGGTTGGCCTGTAGCGACGTGGATGATTTTGTGTCCAAGCGATAGTGATCTTGATATAAAATCGCCTGTGATTTTCAAGTTCTATTAGTGTAAGTTAGGTTGGCTTTGGCTGCTGTATGTAAGTGGATCCAGCAACTTGGAGGCTGGGATACCTAATAGTAGGTACCTACATAGGTACCCTCAGCAGGCCCTGGCTAGAATAACTGGAACAACTTAGCTCCAAAGTGTGTACGCCTTTGCTAGTCTAATCCTTAGGTACTATATAGGTTTATACAGAACCAAGCATAAATCAATTATATATAAAAATTTAAAAGTAATATTTACTTATTTCTTCGTAAATATACCTAATATTTTTCTTAAATTTCAAATTATTTGTGGTTGTGTTGTCCGTTGTTGAAAACCAAGTATAAACCACTCGCTATTGAGGTGTTCCGATTATTCTGGCCAGGGCCTGCCTAGGTATGTAGTAGCGCCAGACCCGCCTGTATGACCTGCCCAGAAACTAGAAACCTGCCTAAAAGCCTACCTGCATAACCTACACTACCTTAGGTACTCCCTCGGTAGGCATGCAGGGGTCACGTTCACTTCTACGATACTCGACCCTTGTGGGGGCGCGAGGTACCAAAAGAGCATTAGCAAGGATATAGATACCCCTGCCAGCCAATTCACATGTGCATGTCCCCCCAGACCCGTGGACCTTGGCATTCATTTACCTACACTAACAACTTTCATAACCAACTTGGACCCCAGATGACGTTCCCGAGGTTCGGTCCAAATAGGTACAATCAATCGTTCGATTCCTCTAGTATCAAATCGTTGTTCCTCTACCCAACTTTTCCTCTCTTTCTAATCGCGAGCTACCTATTATTGCGCACTGCTACGAGCTTAGCTAATATCATTCACTGTATTCTGCTCTACCAATCTCCTTCCATTTGCGCATCACGTCCAGCGCGCGCCTCATAATTCGTATAACCATGTTATAACCGCAATAGCTTGAGTCTGGAGGAATTTGTGTCTGTCAACTTGGAAACCGCCCATCGCGAGAGCTCAACACCATGTCCAAGAAGGACGATCCGACCCGCGATTCTGCCCCCGATTTGCAAATTCTGGGAGACCAGATCACTCTGCAACCGAGGAGCTATGTCGAAACCCGCCGCCCCGATGACCATGAGGAAGCTCTCATGCAACACATGGCCAGGTTCCGTTCTGAGCCCTTGCAGTTCCTCCGCGAAGTCTCTTTATATGTGTCTGGTACCGGCTGGCGCGCCTACGAAAAACCTATCGGCCGCCCCATCTTCTATTCTGGCTTCTCCGAACAAATGAGAAATTCCGTTGTATCGGCACCTCTATTGCAGGCTCGCATTTCCCAACTGGCCGACAAGCGCCTGGAAGTCGAGGAGGAAGAAGGCTGGCTGAGGAAAGACGACAAGCACTATGCAACCAAGCGGGCACATAGACGGGTCGTCATCGAATCCGGAATTCGGGAGGTGGCCGAGAAGATGACGGACGACATGATCTGCAAGTTCGAGAGCAAGACTTTCATCAGGGGAGCCTACTATATAGTCACGCAGTTACTAACACGAGCTTACCATCAAGGTCAGTCACTGACCTAAATTTCCTTCCTTTAACCTATCTCAGCTCTATGACTAAGAGTAGTTTATGTGTATTTAGGAATTCACATCTCCAGTGAGGAAGTATTACGACTAAGAAAAGTAGCCGAGGAGGCCGAGAGAAACAAGCAGAGCATCATATTCTTACCCTCTCACCGTTCGCATGTAGACTATGTCTCAATGCAGTTAATATGCTATCGCTTAGGTCTGGCTTTACCTGTCATTGTGGCAGGAGATAACCTAAACTTCCCTATAGTCGGAAACTTCCTTCAGCATGCTGGTGAGCATTTTATCCCACCCACCCATGATCCGGACTGCCACTCACATCTCTCAAGGTGCCATGTGGATCCGAAGGACTTTCGGTAATGACGCCCTGTACACCACTCTTGTACAAGCTTACATAGATACATTGCTGCAAAGCGGCTACAACTTCATGTGTTTCATAGAGGGCGGTCGGTCGCGCACTGGCAAACTGTTGCCGCCCAAATTCGGCATCCTGAGCTTTATAATGGACAGTATTTTATCTGGCAGGGTCAAAGATGCCATCATCTGCCCCGTGAGCACACAGTACGACAAGGTCATCGAGACCGAGGGTTACGTCACGGAGCTCTTGGGTGTCCCAAAGAAGAAAGAGAACCTAGCCGACTTCCTCAGCGGCGGATCATCCGTTTTGTCCCTTAAACTAGGAAGGGTAGACGTTCGTTTCCAGGAACCATGGAGTCTGCGTAAATACATCGACGAGCAGTTGACCAAGCTCAACAAACCGCCCGGGACTTCGGACCTAAGTTTAAAGACAGCGGAAAATGCCGCTCTGAGACAGAAACTACTACGAACCATGGGATACCAGGTTCTTTCTGATATCAACGATGTGTCAGTGGTCATGCCCACTGCGCTCATCGGTACTGTGCTCCTTACATTGAGAGGCCGAGGCGTGGGCAAGGCAGAACTGTTGCGACGCATCGAATGGCTAATAGCACGAGTGAGCGCCAAGGGAGGTCGTGTGGCGCACTTCGGAAACGCCCCCCTGGTAGACGTCGTCGAGCGCGGATTAGACGTGCTTGGTAAGGATCTCGTGGGAGAGGTCCAAGGCTTGGCTGAGCCGACATACTACGCGGTTGACCGCTTTCAGCTTTCTTTCTATCGAAACATGACGATTCACCTTTTCATATCCGAGGCTTTAGTCAGTGCCAGCATGTACACTAAGGTTAAGCAGGGTGGTGGTCCGGCGCATCAGGAAATATCGTACACGGCTCTTCGGGATCAGGTTTTGTTTCTCTCTTCGCTCTTTCGCGGCGAGTTCATATTCCCAGGCGAGGGATTAGAGGCGAATTTAGAGAAAACCTTGATTGGACTCGAGAACGACCAAGTGATCAGATTGCAAAGGTGTGAGAAGGGGGCGATATATAGCATCGGCCTCGCCGACGAGGAGAGGCTGGCCGGCCGTGAGAACTATGATTTTTATTGCTTTCTGATCTGGCCCTTTATCGAATCGAGTTGGCTAGCAGCAACCTCGCTCATGGGACTTAATCCTCCGATCCATCAGCAGGAGGAAATATGGATCGAGGTCGGAAAAGCTCAAGACACAGCACAACTAGTCAGTCCCGAGAACCCCTCGCGCCACTACTGAATAGAGATACTAACTAGGTATTCTACAGCTTGGCAAGACGCTATACCATCAAGGCGATCTGAGCTACTTCGAGGCTGTGAACCGAGAAACAATAAAGAACAGTTACCAGCGCTTCGAAGAAGAAGGTATAATTTACGCAGTCAAATCAAAGGACACCAAAGTGCAGCCGCGTCTACGTCTCTCTTCCGAGTGGAGGCCACCTCGTGATCTGAACACGGGCGCCCTTCTCGCCTCTGGCAAATTATGGGATTTCATTGAACGGATCGCATCCAGTAGGCGAGAGGGTAAGAATAGGCGTGACGGTGCCACTGTCAGTACACGGGTGCTCAGGTTGGCAGACACCCTGGGTGCTAAACTATTCGAACAAGCGGCCACACCTGAAAGCAAAGTCGAAACGAAATTGAGTGAAGAAGAGGCCGTCAAGCTTAAAAAGTTTGTCAGGGAGGAAAGAAAGAGGAGGAAATTGGAGGGCAGGGCCCACCTGTAAATAGTGAATGAAGATATTGAGGCTTGAAAAATGAAGCCTCAATATCTTCATAGTCAAGCCGATTTGCAGTTCCGTCCACCCCCGGCCATCCCCGAATTGATGGTAGTTGGGACACAGTCAAATGGCAGAGCGACTCATAAGAACGTAGGATATGAGTTCATTAGATACAGCCAGAACATGAGATACATAACCCAACTCTTGTTCTACATTCTTATATACGCCTAGCATCCCAGCGCCAACTCCGAGTGTGAGCATAAGCCCTAATAACTGAGCAAATTCCATAGGCCCAGCGCAGCACCAGCAAGGGGCATAAAGATACGATAGAAGTTCAAGTCTCCCCACTTCATGATGAGGTGTCTCGCAACATCGTGACTCAGGATCTTACCCTGAGCACCGGACACTTCAAGCATATAGGATTTAGCATTTCTCATAACTTATTGGTGGAACAAAAGGAAATCTGGCAGCACGCAGGACTTTTCAAGGCCAGAGGAACTAGTACAAATAGGTATATTTCACACTGTTTCAACAGATTGCGAAACTGGGGGGAATGACTTGATGATGATGTACTCACTGGATGCTATCAAAGTGCGGTTAATGCCCATGATGAATATCTGCGTAAATGGGAGCAGCAGGAGGTTCGCGGCACCGCCGGCAGCGTATCCTCGCCACTCGTATCTGTTGGCGCGATGCCGGTACGCGAGGAAGAAGTAGTTGAGGGCCGTGACGACGGCCGTCGATGGAATGTAGAGCCCCCGGCTGAATTGTGTGTACCAGGCCCGCACGAGGCCGTCGGCCGGCCCACCGCTCTGCAGTATAGCCGGGATTGCGCAGAAGGACAGGGCGCCCATGCCGCCTAGAGGGAATTGTTTCAGTCATGCTCGAAATAAGGCCGCATTAGTTCCCGAGGTCATGCTGCTTTACCAGATATCCAGGCCGACCCGACGATGCTGCCGGTGGCCGCGACGGTCATGGGAGTAGACAAGAAAGACATGGCGATATATTCGTCCTGGCGTCTGAGGCGGCGTGGGATAAGTGAAAGAGAAGTAATTAGTTGTGTTTCTAATGACCAGGGTTAACGATATTCGATTTGGGAGTCATGAATGTTCTGTCGGCCTATGGAACGTAGATATATGAACCCTTCGTCATCATGACATTGCTTTAAGAGGTCACGGTGGATCGGAAAACCCGGACAAGTTCTTGTGTCCGAACGTTACTCGTCGCCATTTTTAGCTTGCCATGCCGAGACTAGGCTGTTACGGGTGAACACCACAGAGGCAGAGCAGCACTTACACAATACATCGATGATGCACACTTGAATATACCCCCAAGACTGTCTCGTTTAATTCTGACAATTAGTGCCTCTCGCACACTGTAGAGAACGTTGAAACGCAGACTAGATATTAACTCTGAGAAACACACTCATCCCAGCCGCCTAGATTGGTAATGAGTTACAATTAAAACATGAAACTATTGCTTGTCTAAAGTGATTCTCAATGAAGGCGAACTGATGCTAGTCACCTTGCCGTTTGCATCCACGTTAAATATCAGCTCATCCATAGCGGCAGACCCGTAGATGACAGATTCGACGTTTATCCACGTTGCGCAATCCGTCGAGAACATGGCCGTCGCCTTCGATGCTACATCCGCGTCTTCAAACACAGCCTTGAATACGACCCTTTTACTCCCGTCCGGCCCCTCTGCCTCGAGTCCTGACGGGTACAGCCTGATACGAGGTGTTAAGGGGGAATATCCTGTCCGAAGCAAGGAGTCAGTAACTGCTCTTGAATATAAAAGGACTTGACACAGTCTCGAGAAATCATGCGGAAACAACTGAGTTCAAAGACTATTGGATGCCGTACCGTTCTGTAGCACAGTAGAGACCCAGGCAAAGTCAGTTCCATTACTGATCCATTGCGACACGCTGAGGCCCGGCTGATCGTCTGTCTTGATCGTCATCGACGAGTTTAGCTGCGAGGTATTGGCGAAAGCATAGTGCCCGCTATAGAGCGCTCCCGCCTCGGCACGAGCTGCTTCTTCAACCGCCGGGATGAGAACTTCTCCAATGATATCTGCGATTATATTAGAGCCTAGTTCTATGTCTACTTCGTCCTCTCTACTTGAGACCCTACCGAGAAGGTTGAAGTTTGCGTTGCCCGGCAGTTCTCCTGCCAATAAAACCGAGATGCCAATGTCGTAATCCGGGACTGTTTGAAATCAGGAGTCAGTAACTGCTGTAAACGGTGTAATAAAGAAAGTATTTCGAAATGCATACTAATGGCCAGGACAGAACTATAATCACTGATCCGCCCAGCTTTATTGAATGCCGTGATCCAGCGATATGGCTGTCCCGCAACATTAATCCTCCTCGCTCCCCAAGGCACGCCTACTGATGCGTGGGGATCAGTGGAGAATGAAAATGGCTTAAGCCAGCGTCTCGTTGTGACGGGATCGAGCAGCCTGTAGTCAAGTATGGCACGCCCAATCTCCGACAAGTCGCCTACTGAGGTGTATACATTGCCAGCCCTGCCGTGATGTCAGCTTATGATAGTTCCAAAAGCTAGTTGGAGATGTCTTACGGTGCTGCCTCGCCCAGGTCGAACGACCATCCTGTCTTGTCAGGATTACCTTGGATAACTCCTCGTGCGCGCTCGGGGGCTCTTAGGAACGTGTTGTTCAGGCCAAGGGGGTTGATGACCGTGTCCTTAAGCAGGGACTCAAAGGGTTTCCCAGTGATGGTTTCCAATGCATATCCGCTAAGATAAATCATTAACTAGATAGTATGATGTACGCTACATATTATACTCACAGAAGTTGGAATGCCACATTTGAGTACGCAGGAGTCGTGAACGGGGCTAGTGATGGACTTCGACATCTGGAGTCAGTAATTGCTCTTTTACGCAGAAAATCCAAGGGGCTTCGGAGGAACGTCGAACTACGAAGATATGGAACTCATCCGAGTGGGAGATTTCTGCTTCTTGAATATGCACAGTAGAGAAAGAAAACAAGTCTGATTGGTACTCACTAGAACAACTCGATACCACTGAAGAACTCTGTGAAGAGGGTAAGCAGAACTCATCTAGTCTAACTATCTTGGGGCTACTCACGTTTTCGATCGCACGTAGGATAGTCTCCGCAAGGAGGCCGTTCCTGGGCGCTCAATGGGGGAAAGCCATACCGAACTGTATCATCTTGGGTTGTTGTTTGGGTTAATTCTCCCAGCAGCGCATCTGAGTCGTGATCAGCCAAGTAGGGCGGAGTGGTGGCCAAGCCCTAGCTCACAATCTCGTGGAATGCCCGTCATTTGCGTTGCCAGACCCCCGATCGTGACTTGCTCCCAAGCGATATTCGCCACGGGATCCGAGCGGTTCGTCAGTGCCTGCAGCTCGGGGACATATTTGATGATGGGCTCGTTCCAAATCTTATCGCCAGCATTGATCAAAAATAGGTAAATTGTGTAAATCTTGGTCAAACTTCCCACGCGAAAAACGGTATTCTCGTCAACTATCTTGACACCCGTCGTGTTCAACGTTGCTAGCTTCGGTGCCGTGTGCAGTACCGAGAAGATGGGTTCCGGGTCGTGCGCGGAGAAGACCTCCAACGCAAAGGAGTAGTTTTGCGCACTATCTGTGATACTCTTGAAAGTGCTGGTCAAATTCGCCACGGCGGCCTTGATGGCCTCGCTTTTGGCAAGCTGAAGCGGTTTGGGGAATACTGGCCCTTCGAGCGGACAAGTAGGCGCGGCTTCGCATGCCAACAAAACCCACGCAACAACGATACCAAGAAATTTGACCAACATACTGACCGACTTCAGGCTGAGAAAGGATTTTCAGTATAGCCTCAATTCCCTAGAGCTGCTTGCGACGTTATAGTTGAAGTTTTACGAAGAGGCAACTGCCATGATTTAAAATGAACAGGGTCAGGTTGTCCCTCAACATTGTCTTGAGCAGCATGTACTGAATAAATATTGATAGCACAACGATGCTTGCGCGGCCCGAGTGGTTACAGATGAGAGACACCGTGTCAAGGATGGCGCTTTGATATACGATTATATGACATTCATCCCTCCGCTCGACGGATAAGGGTATAAAGTCGATGGTACTGCGACGCCCGTATATGGAATGGAAAACAGCTGCGTGATTGGGTAGCTGCATCGGGTGTCGTTGAGCTATGCTGCCACACTCTTCACCGTTATTGGCACTTTGTAGTAGTATCTGTGCCTTAATTCAATCAACGGTGCTCAGGGGAATCTGTCGGTACTCGGGCACGGGTAATTTGATGCTTGGATTACCGGTACCGCGAATGTTTCAATCCCTATATATACCACCTACCGAACCCAGTATCTAATTTATCCGAAGTCTGATTTTGTAAGTATGTAAGTAGAGCGACAATCTCGCCTCCAAGATGCGGGAGACGACCTACTCGCACATGGCGAACCCTGACCTTGAGCGGATAAAGTGGCGACATTATAGCCGCAAGTCTAGAACCCCTTTTAAGCGTGGAGTATTCTCTCTACTCCATATTGAGATGATTTAATCGATCCCCAAATCAAACTTAGAATAGTCTGTTTCTTACAATACGGAGAGATTCCGTTACTTCGGAAAAGGGATACCCATGGCACGATGGTTAGGATGTTAAGAAATACAGCGCAAAGGGTACAAGGGCTGTTGCACCTTTAATAATTCTTTACATGTTGAATAACACCCAGATAAAGGCAGTTCAAACGTTGGATATCAAGCTTTTAGATCTTGAATACCGTCATCTTTATGCAGAATACCTATACTCTGCCGAGCTTATTATCATTTAATACCTTCGTTATTCCACATCGATATTAGACCAAGGAGACAATTCAGGAGTATATTGCTAGCAACATGCAATCTTCGCCATCCCCGGCCGGAACATACGGAATAGTGCATTTAGCTATACTTTTCCAGTCAGATAATGAGATAATGCTTAATCTCATACCACACAGCGCTCTATGTGTTTAGCTCTGTTTGACTAAGATAAACCAACAAATTTAGCTTTAATATTGTAGCACTCGCCAAGTAAGCGGCTAATTCGACGTATTGAGGATGGAGAAGATCTACGTATTTATAGGGGCATGGTTTCACCACGAACACTGTTCTATGATCCGCTGGGCTTATGAGTACCTACCCGGCTATTCAGGAGGAGCTCTTCATTCGTCAAGACAGGGCCTTCTTCCTAGAGGTTCTTTATTTGGAGGTCTCAGTGCTACCTCTTCAAATTACACGAACAATGCCATCCTGCTACCGAGAGCCGCTCTCGCATTTAGCTTATCATTCTTATAGATGTTTCCTCAGGGTTAGGTGATTACCTTCATACCAAATCCCGTTGCAACGAGTATAGAAACGTGTAACACCAAATGATAAGTTAACTACGGCAGAATTATATTAAATCCAGGAGAAACGGCAGACTTCGAGTACGGCCAAAAAACGAGCACCACATTGAGTCAACTTGAGGCTGAGGCATACTGTATTGACAAGGCTTCTTTCAGTGCTGGTTACTGGTTAGATCCTACTTTATCAGAACCTCGATTCTGGCTACCATGAGCTCAAACATCAAGGAGTGGCGACGACTCTAATCAGTAAATCTTAAGACACTCCCTGCGTTCCTACTTTCTGGAGCAGTGCATCATCTCACTATCAAGCTCAATTCTAGATAACACTAATTATATTTCATATATGTATATGTGTGTTCGGGTAGCGTGGCTCTTTCACCAAACTAAAAACGCTGCATTCAGGGTTACGCAGAAATGCAGAACAAAGACCAAATCTCCCAGAATCTCACTCCGGTAGGTGTCGACAAAAGACAAAGGCGCTGAAAACGTATGTGGGACCGTGTCATAATGTTATACGGGGTTCTTTGTAAACTAGATATTCACCTATACAAAAAATGTGTCTGTGATCGTATACTGTCGCGTGGGAAATCTTACTGTGATCTCTTGCGCGTTTCCTTTTCCCTCTTTGACTCACAGCGACCCCTACGGTCTATACACTCACGCACCTACAGCTGCACTATACGGTACTACACAATGCCTCGGAAGCCTTTTAAGACTCGTCCATTCCAGGCGAGCTTCGGGACAGTAGATGCTCCTGTCTTCGGTCGGGGGACTATCCTCGATAACGGCTTGATTGGAGAGAAGCCACCAAGTAGAACGCTGCTAGAGAAGTCCGATAGCGTTCCCGACCCAGCTGAAACGGAAAATGATCTTTATGCACTCAATAGCTTGCAGATGCAAAGGACTTGGCCCCTAGAGCAACTCAGCGTTCAGATCCCGCTAGAGTATTTACGCGACAACTTACCGCCCGGCCTCAGGAACAAGATAGGAATAGCGATGTGCGCGTCGACATACGTATTCAACTGCACGGAAGAAAATGTGAGCAGGCGGATCAAGAAGATGTATCACAAATGGCAAGGTTTTTGGGATATTTTCCGTAATTCGGAGTACGTCTTCTGGCCAATTCAGGCAGAAAAAGGGTACTTCGTAACAGCCGTTTTCCACTTGGCAAAAGGTGTTATAGATGATCCGGATTTTGATCCAGACGAGGATCCGTATACCGACATACCACAGGTCGAGAATCCACGATACAATATTGTTGAAGGATGGTCCGTTGTGGACGCCGCCCAAGGGAACGAGATTGCCCGGCACAGGGTTATTCGAGTCAAAGATCGCATTCAGCGTATCTTGCAAGCTGAAGGAATTATTTTCAACCCTGATTCATACAAGGGGGATAATACTTCCACTGAAGCGCAGTGGGGTTTTCCCTGGGTCCCTCCGCCTGCTAATGGTGATGAGGCTTGGAGTTCTGGAATCCGATCATTTGCTCTCGTGCGGCAGCTTATACAGCGGGTTCTAGATTTCTACTGCCAGGAGCAAGGCTACCAAGACTCTTTCTTCGAGGATCCTACTTGCGGCTGGCTTAACGTCGACCAGGTCCGGCATGAGATGATGGGCATATGCGCGATGAATGTAATCGAGGATATGAACTGGAATGCCCGCCTGTCAGTTGAGGTTATTCAACATATTACAACAGTGGAGGGTATTAAACCTTTCAGCACAGCGTTGCTGGCACCGGACAATTCGGCCAAGCGGGCTTACGTCCCTGGGTCCATCGATCATCCAATGAATCTACGAAGTCCTTGATCTGAGTCCGGTATGCACAAGCAATGGAAAGCTTGTAAGTTGTATAATAATTTAGGGTCTGCTTATTGGTATATAATATACATATATAGACATATTCTTATCGTTAACACGCCTGTGGCTACCCTCTTCACTACTATGGACGTTGGGAATCTTCGGATCCCAATAAGCCTCAGGTAATGAATCTACCCATCTTAGAACTCAATTCTTACAAAGCATGCCAAGAAAGGTACGAAGCTACTGCTTGTATTACAGCTTCTGTCACGAGTCCGGGTGTCGGAGAGGGCACGACTGTCTGTTGTCTCGGTTCTTTGTCGCACAAGAGACAGAGATGCGTCAATGGCAAGGCTCGGGATAGAGTTAAACTTAGTTAGCAGAGGTGGAAGCCAACGCCCTATGCTTCATGTGTCTGTAATACTGCTTTCGAAAAATTCGAGCTAGCAGCCGATCCATCCTTGCGATCCAAGGTGGAATTCTTGATGTTTACCCCTTAGCGCTGTTGTGACTTCTGAAACCTGACATCTCGAGAGAACAGTGACAATTATCCTTTAAAATCCCGCTCGATCGAATGCGTCGTTAAATCAAAGACTAAATATGTACCTAAACAGCCAGTAGAGGGTTTTTGTACCGCAGTCCTGGATTAGTTTACAAGTCCAAACGCTGTGCCGCTGGAACAGTAAATGAGGAGCATGAAGCATGCCACTACTATTCAGTAGGGTCAGCAGCAGCTATATGCTAATGAAGACACTCTAGATGCCTTGCCATACACGAAGAGCTCGTCTCGGCGATGTCTTCCTCGTCTATATCCTCCAAACAGTTACCTACACATGTAGGTGCCCTATTGGGTCATCGTAGAAAAGGCAGCTAGCTAGGCGACGACAGTCAGATGAAGAGAACATATTAGGCGGATATATGAGTTTAATGTCTTTATTAGGATGTATCAGCCTCCAGTCAAATTCGAATAAGAAGCAGTAGCCATTACTGGAGCCTGCAGCCATAAACCTTTGGTCAGCTTTGTCTACCGTGACGCTAGAAATAGCATACCTGACATGCAGAAATAGTAAACCGTACTGCCAAGACGTGTATCCTTAATTGACAAGTTTAGAATAGATGGCTATGACGAGCCCCGAGGCAGAGGTCTTTTAGCCCAAGTCGAGTTGTACCATATCACGAAAAGTCTCCGATTGTTTGAAAAGGGGCTGTGAACAGGATCAAGATCCTCCGTCCTCCGGTCGTCAGCTTCCCTGAGTTAGTTGGCACTTTTTGGGCATTATGCTGTGTTCGTTCTCACATTCCAGGTACGTTGGCCACCAGGGGGGGATAGATCGGCTGTCTGACCGTATTCCGTATCGAGGTCAAGAGAGCGGCCTGGCTCAACTATGTCCCTAATTCGCTTTTGTTGGGCCACACTTGGCATGGAGGAAGCCGTTTTAAGATCTTAAAACTTCTGGTCCTAGAGGCTTGTATGCCAACTCTTCATAATTTATATGCAAAATACACCCTTTCGACTTAATTAGTAGACTGCTGGTCAAAGAACCTCGTTATCCCCTTTTTATGCAACCACGTTATCATACCTTATAGACGATACGACGTGTAAAGATGAGGCGCGAATAGACTGCATTTATGGTATAAATGGTAATATCATTTTATTTCTGTGCCAGGCCCGCGATCATGTGAACCTGTTAATGCCAAGTTGACATCACTAAACCGAGCTACTACGTGTTGGTTCTCTTATGAAGAGTCCTTGCTGCCCCTGCGCCTCCCATAATTGCTCATACTCAGCATTTGAAAACTGCAGGCCCCGGGATTGTGTATGTCTGGGCTTTGTATGCGTCATACGTGATACCTGGATCCGATCCCTTGTATGCGCCGGGGAAGGAGACAAGACCCGAAGAGGGCGTTTTAGTGCCCGACCCTGTCACTTGAAGCTGGTGGCAACCAGGATAGACCTGCGCTCCGGGGTACGCGTACGATGAATGAAGAGCGATGATCTCATGGCGGACGAGATAGTATCCTGGAGCTAGGCACGACGGAATCGTGTATTGGGCACCGGCATTGCCCGAAACCATGAGAGGGCTGTCACCCCATGTATTAGATGTGCCAGATCGGCCAACCTCGGCGATCTTGAACCAGACGGCTGCATCGCCTGGCATCCAGTTGTTGCAACCTGACCACGGACATTAGCCGCGGCGTTGCCTTCTTCAATACGTCTTCACTTACCGGTACTAGGGCACTTTGCCATGTAGGTTCTGCAAAGACTTGGTCAATATATGGTCTACCTATGCCGGTACGATACGACCACATGGGAGATATTTTCGTTTCCTCTTAACTATAGACAGGGCTCAGTGGATCACTCACATGACGGGTCCAACGTGACTATCAGGCCACAGGGTCCAACGGAGTGTAACAGTCGAACCGGCTGCTGCAGGTGCATGCAGCGGAGCGGGAGATGATCCAACTATACCACCGTCTGTGTACCCACCACATTGGACGTCTTTGTATGTGAGGTCGGTAACGGGACCGTTACCTTGAATAGGTCTCGAGATGCGTTGGGGCTCGACGTCATGTTAGTGACTTTTGTTCGTTGAAAGGCTCCGTTCTTCAACCCCGAGAAACTAGCTGACTTACCGTAGGGCTGGTGTATGGGTCGGTATTGGGTTGGTAGAACGTGTAGACCTGGCCACCGATAGTTGCCGTATCGACATACCCATGGGCTGCTACGAGGGTAGCCCCAAGGAATAAGGCGGCGGGAAGTTTCATCTTTGCAAGCGAGGCAACTTTGGCGAAATTTATTTTGGGACCAAGTTAGCCTACAGGCACGGCAATTATGCTTAATATTGTCACCGGACAGGGTCTCTTTTCAGGACGAGACGTTTTTAGCGGTGGGCGAGCTGTGTCTTATATATCTCATTTAGTGCCGCATGGCTCATTGCTCTTTTCTCTTGAGATAGACAGAAATAGTTCATCCGTGTTGTCTTAACCCCGGAAGCAGCATGGCCGTGGGTTTAACTATCAAGTAGGTAAGTATCGGTGCTCCTACCCTCACGACACCCTCCGCAGACACTTGCGCTCGTCATGTGGCCTAGTAAGGCAGGCTTCGTCATCTTCTTCCATCTATTAGACAGCGACAAGTCAAGAGCTAATATCAAGAAATCGAGATTCAAAGTTGATTCTTCCAACTGACCGGGTTGCAAGAATTGCTGTTTTGGGTCACGGAAGATCATTGCCCAGGCCGTTTTGTGGTTCTGGAAATGATAGTTGGTGGAATTACTTTCAAAATGGTGTTGGCCCCGCCCAAGGATGGAAAGTTTGAGCGCGGCTTGTGCTCATGAAACAATTCGAAGCTTCTCCTGAGGCCGGTAGTCGTCATTTTCTTCCGGCCATGCGGACAAGTCAACTTGTGCTAACTTATTCGCGTTTAATGAACCAAGCGTGGAAATCATCAGAGGAAGGCGAGAAACACCATGATTATGGTATGCTTTGCGCAGATTCGAATCACTACAAAAAATACAGAGGCAGTACAGGAATCGAACATATAGACATATCGGCTGCACTATATGCGTGACCAATATTTCCTTCCTTACCTTATGTATAGCTGAAGGGACCATCATGTAGGAAATTCTTAAAATTTTCTTTTCTTTCATAGCTCGAAGGGCGTATGCGAATAACTCTTTGATAATGATCATAAGCGAACAGAGGCTACGAGTGTGTATATGGCCTCATTAGGGAGAGATACAACTATGTGGTTGTTCGCATTGGAGTTGTAAGCAGTAGTATACTGTAATGGCCATACGAGAAACATCTCTATTATAGTAATTAGTATTATGGTACGTCTAATTATCAAATTCTGCCAATCCTACTTTTCTCCTTCAATATCTTCATCTGGTGCAAGCAACCGCATTAGCTGAGCTGTATCTCCCTTCCATTACCCCCATCAACATCTTCCTTTTATCCTCCTCGCCCCAAAGCAATGCTTTGGGCGGAGGCTCAGCGAAGCGCCTCAAGGTCCGTACTCGGGCCAGTTGATAGCTGAGACGTCATCGTAGCACTTTGAGGTCTGAGCGAACTCGTGGCTGGAGATGCTTCCTTCAGGGAGATCAGGCAAGGTATCGCATTCGGGAATCAAGGTGATTGCGGTGCAGCCCTCAGGAACGTTTTGAACATTGAGCGCCGTATTGGGATCAAAGGTGTCGTAAGCGAAGCGGACAACGATGTACTCGGCGTTATAGTACGGGACGGTGCGTGGGCAAGCGACGAACGTCCCCTGTGCATTTCCAGTGAGGTAGAAATAAGGGTTGGGGAAAGCCAAGAGGGACACGCCAATGGTGCCCGTGCCAACGTTGATGTTGACATCGTGCTCGACCGGGTAGGTCGTGTCGTATTCATCCTCCCCCTGCACGTAGATACCCCACGGGAACTCAGGGGTTCCACCATCGCTTAGGATGCTTCCTTGGCCAAAGCGAATCTCGGAAGCGGTGCCTGGTAGCCATTGTTAGTCGCTCATATGTGCGCGTGGTGAGAAAGACTGTCACTCACCGTTGTGGTAGAAGAGTCTACCAGTCGATGACGTGAGAACGGCATCATTGAATCCGGCGCCGGTGTGAATCCCCTGGAACTCC
The DNA here is from genome assembly GCA_023159215.1 of Xylariaceae sp. AK1471. NCBI lineage: Eukaryota > Fungi > Ascomycota > Sordariomycetes > Xylariales > Xylariaceae > Xylariaceae sp. AK1471. Next base: position 622,249 of record JAJKLI010000026.1, read on the forward strand.
CAACCATTGACCGAAGGCGTAAGGTCTGTTGCCGGGTCGGTGACGTTGGCGACGAGGCGGAATCCAGTCGAGAGCGAGTTGGGAGGGTAGTGAGGGATGACCTGGCGAGACACGAGGGGTATAGCAGAAGCCAGGCTGGCTGCGCCAATTGCGAGGACGGTCTTGAACATTGTTACTGGGTTGATCTTGGGCTGATCTTGATTTGATCTCGAAGATTGTTTCTTGAGAGCTCAGAGGTAGTTCAGGTAACCAACAGCGATCTGTGAGTGAGAAGATGTCTGTAAGTGAGAGAATATAGTTCAGTCTTGTTGGGTTGAGCCAAAGACTTTATATAGTTATTTTCATGAATTTCTCGCGGACATGGCGATCTGCGCCAGCGTTGCCCACCCAACTTTAGATGGCAATTGTCATACAGCTGTGATGATGCTAGTCATGGGTAGCGAGGGCATCGTGATAGTGGGATGGTGGCGACAATGAAGCTTGGGGTCAGTCAGCGTCAGCAAATACGAGTTTTTGTCTATGCGGAACCAATCAACTTTGTCGTGAACCACAGAATTAGGCTTAGCCGTATCAAACGCACTCGAAAATTGATTCCTGAATTGTACTCGGGAATGTGGACTAGCACTTAATCAGCAACCATGCTCCCTCGTATCGTGCCACCGTGTTTAGGTAATTCCAGCATTGAAATTTCATTCGGGCAGCGAAAAATGACATGCCATTACCACCAGTTGAAAATGATACCTATAGGTAAGCTAAGCTTCTTTCAGTTGCTGCATAACATGGCTGATGAATGATGACCTTTTTGGAGAGAGTATCATGCATCAGCAATGCATACAAAATTTTTGTCAGCAGCGGTCAGGCCGTGTTCCTCGGACTTCCCAATGCCACTTATTTACCGCAACGTCTCTATATTCATCTCGGATGCGAATAGTAACGTAACAGTAACGAAACGTCCATCACGAAATGAATACATCGTTGCTTTGCTCGCCGCTGTCTCGGTAAGCGACACTGAGGCTGGCAGCAGAGTTTTTCATCAACAGATTCAATGCAAACACCCGAGTGCGATATCGTGCCGCGCTAATGCACCCGTCTTTTTTTTCTTCAATTTGCACTCTTATCCATCACGACATTATGCCATCAGTCCGAACCGTCCTGAACACGCACGTAGAGAAACAAAGCCAGTATTGATCACGCATCGTTAATATGGGGGGCTACCGGTGAACTGAGCCTCCTCACCTATATTGAAGCCGCGGAGATGGAGGCATGATCCAGGGAATGCCTATTATAATATACCGAATGTGGCCATCCGGTTTCAGTTGGCGCCATCGTTTTGTGGTACACGGTTATTAAGTCACATTCCCAGGGCCGATACAGACTCATCAAATTCCTTGTTATTGTCTTGCAGATTCTTTTCGACTCCCCTGAGTTTTCCGGATATAGTCTTTCTATTGCGCTCTAACCATATGAGGCAATTGGCCCGCATATCATGCTGATACCAGGTTATTAAACGGCGCCCTCTGATTACCATTTGGCCTCTTTGCGGTCCTGGAACCCCTTGAGAATGGCGACTATCTTTTCTAGCGCTACTAGGTAAGCCCTCAACTCGGTAGAGACGGCGTCGTGATCGGCTCCTAGCTTGGGATAAAAGTCCTTGCGGTAGGGGCAGGCGCTCATGGCAGCAGAGAAGACGGGCTTGATGAGGAGACCGTGGTGGGGTTTGAGGGTGGCGCCGTAAGCGTTTCGGAACGAGGCAGAGAGCTCTTCGTCGGCTTTGGCCAAATTCTGGCTCAGTGCAATACACGTGAAGTCCAGGCCTCTACGAGATGAAGTCAGTGTTTATAGTGCCACGGTTGGGGCATATACGGTTGGTATACCGGACTAGCCATAGAAGACCTTCGGTAGCCTTGTGAGACTTGGTCTTCAGCTCGTTCTTAACGAGAGCCTGTAGGGTCTCGGATTCGGCAGGGGCAGCAAGCTGGCGCTCACGGATTTTCTAGTTTTTGGTTAGACACGAGGCCGCTCGTCTCGCATAGTGCAGACACACCTTGATATTTCCTAACATGTCGGACTTGACAGGCGAGAAGGCAACGGATCCGAGGACATCTAGGAGCGTGGAATTAGAGTTGGATAGGGGGTATTTCGGGGATCTGTATGTTTGGCACCCGAGAGACTAGGAACTCGGGTGGCTAGAAAAGACGTTCAGCGTACCGAACATGGTGGTCAAGGAATCGGCGGCGTCGAGAAACTCAGCGGTGGAAATGGCATTGTCATTTTCGGCGTCAACGGGGACATCGACAAAGGACCGCTTGAATGTCGAGAGAAGGGTGGCTCCCTGGGGAACGGCAGGAGCAGACATGATTGTGATGTTGTTTATTCGATTCGACACGAGTAGAGAACCAAAGGTGAATATAGGAGAGAAATGTGTGTTTTGTGTGAAAGAGGAGGGGCGGTCAGTTGAATGTCAATGAATTCAGGGGTCACGTTGGTTGGTTGGTTGGTTGTAAGGTTGTTATGCTGTACACGTACCTGGAGCTTCGAGACTGGAAATAACATACCTACCTCTAGACCCCTCATTTACAGCATACCCCTTGTTGTCCAGGGCCGCCCCGCTAGGGGTAGCTACCTTAGGTACCAGGTACAGCCATTGCGGGGTTCTGCTTAACTGTGAAGCGATTACGCCACACTACTTACTTAGCCACATGCCACAAAGCCACCTGACATTCGTCTAAATCGGCTGACCTAGTTAATAGTCCGGTATGACGTCATAGAGGGTAATAGCTGAGCTGCCCGCATTCCGATGTTACTAGCGAGAAGCCAGAGAATGGCTGGAATTGTCTTAGGAGTGCATCATGTTTTTTATTCTCTTCGGTACAAAACGTGAATACAACTTTTCTTTGTGAAAACAGTGTATAAATGAATTACCTACGATGTAAAAAATGTGAGCTACTAAGACACTTAGAGAAGTGAACAGTCAAGGTCAAACTCCAGTACCCTTATGCTGAGCTGAAGGCTGAATGAGGCTCGGATCTATATTTCCCGGGAGCTGATTGGAAAATAACTTGCTTTTTGCCGTTACCTCGATTAACAATAAGCACGGGGTAGCGTAGGTTCAAGTAACACACACTCGACACGCCTGGGCACACGACATGAACTCGGTCTGGACTACCTGGACTACCTAGGTACATACCTAGGTAGATGTAGGTACATATGTAGGTAAGTAGGTAGGTATCTAGGTACTAACCTAATAGAACTTTATCGGACTCAGCTCAAACTTGAACTAACCCAAGGCTAGATTGCTTGTTATTATGACAATGACGTCCCGAATCTCTCTCGAATCTCTCTTGTCGCAGAATAGACTTTCTTCTCCCGTCTGCCCCTCTACTCTCTCACAACATATTACCTACCTACTATCTTTACAATACATTAATGCACAGTGATCAATTGATATACGGTAACTGTTATTTTTATAAAAGAACAGTCGCCATCACGTTGCATCATCATCGTCTTTTGCATCGGTAAACTTCTTGCTGCTGCTTCCACACCTCTGTGACTATGTCCGGGTCTCACGCCCAGGACGGAGATCACTCCGGTCTGGCAGACAAATTGAAGCATCCCTTCCACGAATTGAAAGAAAAACTAAAAGATACCCATCTGCACGATGCCAAGATTAGCCTCATTCAAACAAAGTATGTTCACCAATCTATCCCACGTAACCTACACATTACCTTAGTACACTACAACATGTCGGCCCCAAGTTCTAACTATATACCAGGCACAAGATTGGAAAATTCGGAAATATCGTAAGCTCCGGTCTTTTGCTATCACACGTTTGGGGTATCTGCGTCTCACTGACACCTCACTCCTGTTCACCCACAGTTCAATCCCCAGCACCGTCATGATGAGGAGCACGAGAAGGCTTGTGATGAGAAGCGTAAGAAGATTGCCGATGAGCACCGTTTCAAGTCATACTTTCCCGAGCGCGACGGTAACATTATCAAATGGTATGTCGACGGAAGAGACTATTTCTGGGTGAGTTTAACACACACACACACACCCCTCTACTCTCTCAAAATCCTCTCCTCTCTTTGCTCTTCAAACCGGAATCTGAAATGACGGGGCAGTACTGACAACACTCATAAAAGGCCGTATCGGTAGCTCTAGAGCAAGCCAAGGAAACTATCTATATTGCAGATTGGTGGCTGTCTCCTGAGCTGTTTCTGAGGAGGCCCCCGCATGAAAATCAAGAGTGGCGTCTAGACGCCATCCTGAAGCGTCGCGCCGAGGCAGGTGTTAAAATCTACGTCATAGTCTATCGCGAAGTTGAGGCTGCCATCACTTGCAATTCCGAGCACACAAAACATGCCCTCCAGAGCCTTTGCCCCAAAGGCTCTCCAGGTTATGGTAATATCAAGATTATGCGTCATCCCGACCACAACGTCTTCGAAAATGCCGCGGATATGACATTCTACTGGGCTCACCATGAGAAATTCATCGTCATCGACTATGCCATGGCCTTCATTGGCGGTCTAGACCTGTGCTTTGGTCGTTGGGACAATCACCAGCATGCCCTCTCCGACGTTCATCCCGAGGGGGTTGCTAACGAGATTTGGCCTGGGCAGGATTTCAATAACAATCGTGTCATGGACTTTCAGAAAGTCCAAGACTGGAAGCAAAATGAGCTGAGTAAAGCCGAGTATGGGCGGATGCCCTGGCACGATGTGGCCATGGGCGTCATAGGTCCTTGTGTGTACGACATTGCTGAGCATTTCGTCCTTCGTTGGAATTTCGTGAAACGCGACAAGTACAAGCGCGACGAGAGGTTTGACTGGATTATGCTCAGGGGCCGCGAAGGAGAGGATGAGGATTTGGTTGGGGTGCAGCGACCGAAGCAGTACGCTACCCGAAGTCTTTTATTTCCCCCTCTTGATGGTTTTTGCGCTCCGTCTTTCTTGCTTACTCCTAAAACCATGCGAAACTTTCCTGTGTAGAGATATTACTGACTCCTGGCTTCGCACAGCCCTGTTGGGGACTACGTCCTCCACCCATTAACGCCACTGGAGACGAAGAACCTTAGCAATCGGGGAACAATGCACGCACAAATCGTCAGGTCCAGTGCCGACTGGTCCAGTGGCATTCTCACAGACCGTAGCATCCAAAATGCTTATTCGGAGGTGATCCAAAGCGCTCAGCACTACGTTTATATCGAGAACCAGTTCTTTATCACAGCTACGGGCGACCAACAGTCGCCTATCCACAATACAATTGGAAAGTCTATCGTGGACGCATGCGTCAGAGCCGGAAAGGAAGGCCGCAAGTTCCGTGTCATTATCGTCATTCCCGCTGTACCTGGATTTGCTGGCGACTTGCGTGATGACGCCGCTATAGGTACACGTGCCATTATGGATTATCAGTACAAGTCAATCTGCCGTGGCGAGCACTCTATCTTCGAGAGGATTCGAGCACAAGGTGTTGATCCGACCAATCACATCTTCATTTTCAACCTGCGGACTTATGATCGCCTCAATAAAACTCCAGCGATCCAAAAACAAGAAGAGAGGTCCGGTGTAAATTACCAGGAGGTGCAACGCGCCCAGGCGGAGGAGATTATGAGTTCCGGAATTCATGGTAGCACAGATGTCGAGGGTGAACGCGATAAGCACATGGGTAAGGCTGAGGAACAAAAGGAGTCCAAGGAAACAACGCAAAGTATGCAGGCCAAGAAGCGCTTTGAAGAGGAGAAGCAAGACGGCGAAGGATCAAAGTCCGCATTCAGCGTGGCACACCATGCCATGGCTGGAACTGGAAAACTTTCAGATGAGCCGTGGGAAGGTGAAGCTCAAGACGAAGTTCACAACTGGATACAAGAGGAGTTGTATATTCACGCTAAGCTTCTCATTGTGGATGATCGCATCGCGATTTGCGGGTCAAGTAACCTAAATGACCGCAGTCAAGAAGGGCATCACGATAGCGAGCTCTCAATCGTCATGGAAGACACCGAAAAGATTCCGAGCGTGATGGACGGTCAGCCTTTCGAGGCTAGAAAGCATGCGGCTACCTTGCGGCGCTACCTATGGCGGGAACACTTGGGTTTGCTGCCCCCACAGGAGCACGATGGGAGTCATGATCCTAATGCGCAACCTCCCGGTGAAGATTCGCCAAACGACGCCTGGGACCGGGACGAAAGTTATAAGTTCGTTGAAGACCCCCTGAGCGATGAACTATGGGAGCAGTGGACTACCAACGCCACCACAAACACGGATATATTTAGGCATCTTTTCCACGCGGATCCCGATGATTATGGTAAGTGAATAATCAAAATAATTTATATTGGACAATACCCCGCTAACACATGCTCAGTCAAAACGTTCGACGACTACAATACATTTCTGCCGCCGAAAGAGGTCAAGGCAGGTCACGTCTTCGATAGATTCCTACCTCCAGAGGACGTCCGCAAAAAGCTAGATCAAGTCAAGGGCCATCTGGTCTGGATGCCGCTGGACTACTTGAAAGACGCAAACATGGCCGAGACAGGGTTGCAGGTCAATCCCTGGACCGAAAGTGTTTACGCTTGAAGAGCTGAGCCCCCTCATAAACGCATGCCTGATTGGCATGGGGCATCTGGGATGAAATTGAAGGTTCAGGACTCCTTAGTTTTTGCATTGATAAAGAATAATACTACTTTCATTACCAGGAGTGATAGGTCAGAGGTTATAATTGATTTGAGTTTTTTTGGTAGATATACGTATGACCCTGAACTGGTTACTACCAGGAATGATAGGAAATCCAACCTAGAAAGTATGTTTTCGCTTCTTTTTGGAGCATTCCTTGGGTAGTAAGACTTATCCAATGTTTTTCCCCAAGCACAACATACAACATATGCGAAAGGTATCTTGGTCCCCATAGCCGTTCAGCTATCGTTTGGCCTAGAAAGTCCATCGATACCGTCCTATGAACCTCAAATGGGGCTTAAGTACCTGCATGCTAAGACTTTTTAGGACCTTGAAATGCGCCGTACTGTCTGCTTTTACTTCTTTATACTGGTGTTTTGCGCCCGTTGGGGTACAGTAAGGCAGTACGGCCGGAATATGAGGAGGTCATCGTTATCATCATCCTCCAATATGGCGCCCTTTGAATGGTCTGGGTGATCTCATTGGAAGAAATAGTAGATCCGGGAGTCTTCGCCCGAAGACCGATCTTCAGTTCTTATACACTGGCAAGCACCTCATGTGGGCGAGGGTGGGGAAATCTGGGGAAGCTTGCTGGTCCAGTAAGGGTAAGAAATATAGATTGGAATACCTCGGTCAACAATGTTGCGAGAACTTCAAGAAGGGATTCTCCGAACCCGCCAAGACCTAGCGGCAAATGATCTACTGATGCGGGCCACTCGGCACGAGATGGTGCGTTGCGGCATACATGGTAGGTATCATTTCGGTATTTACGTTGCGACAACAAGGGAGGCGCCCTGGTATAAAAAAGAATATGCTGCCGAGCCCAATGGCTTCGTCAACAACTAGGTGGCTCCCATCGTCGGTAGCTGTGTAAAGTAATAAGCGACGATCAGACCGCCAATATGGGTTTCTCTTGGATCAAGGCAGCTTTGGGCTCTGCCTTGTGTATCGCCACAACAGCAACAGCAGCGAGCATACCGGTGGACCACAGGCCTGGGGGACGCAGAAAAACTCCGGCATTCTTCCTGGCTGGCGACTCGACCACGGCCCTCGACGGTGGTTGGGGTAATGGACTCCTCGCTCCGCTGATCAGGCCCGCCTGGGGCGTCAATGTTGGCCAGAGTGGTGCGACGACTGCCTCCTTCATTGCCGCGGGTAACTGGACGAACATAACCACGCACCTGGAGGACTATGCAACGACGTACGACTGCTACGTGACTATAAGTGTAAGGGCATTGGGGGGAACACTCCGGGTAATAATACTCCAGAAGAAGCGTTGACACTGACAAGTCAACGAAACACTAGTTTGGACACAACGATCAAAAGCCTGAGAACAACGTTCCCTTTGAGTACGCAATACTGAGGCCCCTCTTTTGGTAGGGTTAGCAGTGATACTGACTCCCAATTTTCCGGATAGTGTCTATCAGCAAAATTTAATCAACTTTGCCAATGAGGTGCACCGCCTGGGTGGTACAGCTGTGAGTACATTAGACATAACCCCCTTTCACGAGCCGAGACATAGCAACTGACACCCAAAACTCCAAAGCTTCTCGTCTCCTCGCTCACCCGGCGCGTCTTCCCCGTCGACCCCCACAATGCTACAGACTCGCTGCACAACGAGCGTCTGGCGGCGATCAAGGCGGCCAACGAGACTCGCTCCACCATTATCGACCTGAACGGCGCCAGCCTGGCGTACATCGACGCTATCGGCCGCGACGCCTCGTGGGTGTACAACTGGGGTCCCGACAAGAAGGATATGACGCATCTGAACCCGTACGGCGAGGTCGTGTTCGGACGCATGGTTGCCGATTTGATCATCAAGGCGAAACCGGACCTTCGGTCCTGGTTTACGCCGAATGAGACGTTGAGTTATGCCCTCTCGCATAATTTGCCGGCTTGATGTTTTACGGGTACGAGTCGTAACATCGGATGGGTCTTTGTGTAAACACAGTTTGGTTGGACCGTGGTGGTTCCCGTTGGGGATCCTTTGTATAGAAAGCAAGCGAAATGAAGGTTGCTGTAGCTAGGTCCAGAGTCTCACCTTGCTCAATGTAATCGGTATAACTATGCTTCTTGCTGATGCATGGGATGGCTTGTGGGTTAAAACAACAACGCAACAGGACTATACATTGCTCTAGAAGAGGTCGATCTCTAGCCGCGTGATGGAAAAAAAATCATACGCTGGCAAGATCGCTGCATGTGAAGGCTGGTCGTTAAGCAAATGTAGGCGAAGTCGTTACTAGTTTTTTATTAAAAATAACGTCTATTCGCGGTGTGATTCCAAGTTTCTAGATTCTATAAACCCGTGTGATTTCGTTTTTGGGCCATATGGTTCAGGCACCTTACCAACCTCGCCCGGCCATCTTCTGCTCAGGCGGCATCGACCTTACGTTGATACCGACCATGGCTTCGCCCAGGCCCTCACTGCATTCCGCTACCACCTTGGCGTCTTTGAAATGCGTCGTGGCCCTGACGATGGCCTTTGCCCTCTTGGCCGCATCGCCCGACTTGAATATACCGCTCCCCACGAACACTCCATCGCATCCTAGCTGCATCATCAATGCGGCATCCGCGGGTGTGGCTACACCTCCAGCGGCGAAATTCACTACAGGCAGGCGTCCGAGTTCGGCCGTCTGCTTTAGTAGGGTCGCGTCACAGCCATATTCCCGGGCCAGCTGTCGGATGGCAAGATCCCCGCCCTCCCGCAGAGCGGACTGGGCTGTCGCGATGTCCTTCTTGACCGCACGTATGTGCCTGACGGCTTCGACGACGTCTCCCGTGCCCGCCTCGCCTTTCGTACGAATCATGGCGGCCCCTTCGGTGATCCGACGAAGGGCCTCTGCCAGGTTGCGACACCCACATACAAAGGGCACATTGACTATCGGCAAAGATGAAGTGTTAGTCATCACTGCATCTGGCCCTCGGGCGACTCTGCTAGTTTTTTTTTCGAAATGACTAAAGGGCGGACAGGCTTGCTAGTTGCAAACCATGAAACATAACAAACAAGGTTGAAAGAAGCCACAGGAGAAATGATATAACCTACATTCGGATTTCTCAACGTGAAATTCATCGTCGGCGGGTGTGAGTACCTCGCTTTCGTCGATATAGTCGACACCCAAGGCCTCGAGGATCTGGCACTCGACGAAGTGGCCGATGCGGGCCTTAGCCATGACGGGGATGGTGACAGCCTCCTGGATCTCCTTGATCTTGGCCGGGTCGGACATGCGGGAGACGCCGCCCTCGGCGCGAATATCGGCGGGAACCCTCTCCAGGGCCATGACGGCACAGGCGCCGGCGTCTTCGGCGATGCGGGCCTGCACGGCGTCCGTGACGTCCATGATGACGCCACCCTTGAGCATCTGCGCTAGGCCGGCCTTGACGGTGAAGGAGGCCTTCGCTGCAGTAGCAGTGGCTGTGCCGTTGGACGTAACGGCGGCGGCGGCGTCGTTGGCCATGATGAAATGATTTTGTTTGTTCGGGTTGCAAGTTTTCTAGTGGATGTTTTGGGTTTCCCTAGAACATGCCAATTGCGCTCCGCTTTGTCCTGTTCAAACTGAGATACTTACGAGGGTAAATATTGATATGAACCTAAGAAAGGTAGCTTGAGAAAGAAACACGACGAAATGGTCTTCTAAAGCCGCTCCAATATTTCAGGGTCCAGTCGAGCTTAAAATTTTAAGATGTGACGCATTATCTGAAGACGTTGCCCGGTGCCGGTGGCAGGCCCGGCTTGAACCGGATCCATCTGTCACGTAGTCTAACTCGGGGGGCGAAGGCAGCCTTGAGTGTGTGTGAACGTAAGAGAGTCCCAAGGTAGGGCAGTAGGGCACTTGATAGTTTGCATGACGCGTTGACGCCGACGTCGGGGCCATTAATAACCTTTGTAATTGTATTTGTTTGTCATTTCCCTATGACATGGAATGCAGGCGCAATATTCAGCGGGCCATACTTTAAACACGGGTATAAGAACGCTGGGTTCCGCCCATAGTTGTTTGATCCGCAAGTTGCCGGGCTATACCGATCGTATACATCGCTCTTCATTCCGCCATCATCCCTGCTCGGACACGTTCTGCCCCTATATCAGTAGTACTTATCCTTCGAGCTAAGAAAAGACGCCGACAAATCTAGTTCAAGTAGCGCTATCGCTTTTCCATCCCCTAACATCATGGTGACAGTGGGTGTTTTAGCCCTGCAAGGGGGCTTTGCCGAGCATCTTGGCCTGTTACGGAGAGCTGCTGATCATCTTTCCATTGGCCGTGGACAGCTTGTTAATCTTACCGAAGTACGCACGCCCGAGCAACTCGCCGGTTGCGACGCCCTCATCCTACCCGGTGGCGAGAGCACGACGTTGTCGCTGGTCGCAGCGCAGTCCGGGTTGATGGAGCCCTTGCGAGAGTTCGTCAAGTAAGTCTCCCTATATCTTCGGCACGGGGTTATTTTACTAATGCTGCCTCCCGAACGAAAAGAGTGTCCAAAAAGCCCGTATGGGGAACGTGCGCTGGACTGATACTGCTGTGCGAGCAAGCTAACGCCACAAAAAGGGGCGGCCAGGAGCTCATAGGGGGTCTCGACGTCAAGGTCCATCGGAACCATTTCGGCCGTCAGCTGCAAAGTTTCGTACAGGACGTAGACTTGCCATTCCTCAACCAAGGAGAGAAGAAGAAGCAAGCTCCGTTTCCGGCCGTCTTTATTCGCGCGCCCGTCGTGGATCAAATGCTGCTGGACCAAGCTGGGCCGCCGGGACGCGAGATTGAGATTCTGGCTAAGCTTCCGTCTAAGGGAGACGTAGGTGTAGGCGAGATAGTCGCTCTGAGACAAGGCAACGTGTTTGGCACAAGCTTCCATCCCGAGCTGACAGACGATATACGAATCCACGTGTGGTGGCTAGATCAGGCCATGACAGCGATACGCGAATACTGAACGATGGGTATATTGTTTGATATGTACTCTCCCCCAAGTGCATTATGCCGAGCGAGCGGGCTCCGTTCGAAGACATCTTTGAACCACACCGGCAAAACTCTCAAACAGAGAGTAGTCATCACCCTGCAGCCAACGAACGATGACAGCGGGACGGCCGCAAGACTTATCTCGATTTTCTACTTGAATTGAGATAGAGAACCCAAACCCGCATGTTGTGAGGTCTAGGGGAGGAACTACAGTTTCCTGTTTCATGAGAACGTTCTCTCCGGCTTTCCTCCGCCGATAAGCACGACTCCAGACGTTGCCGTCAGCGAAGCCAACACCTCTAAGGCGCTGCTCGTCCCAAACCCATGAGCGTAGATCCAACGTCTCCATCGTACCACGGAGGCTATTTTTGAGTAACAGAATAGCATCTGTTTGAATACTGAAAGAAGGCCTATGAATAGTGATTGCTGTGACGGGAGGCAGCATTCCCTTGGTAGCTAAGGGAATACACCCCCGGCTTGCGCCCAACGAAGGCCGTCTGGTCAAGAAACTCCACCCCAATGCCCATCGACGTGTCTTGCTTCCCTGGATGAAAGCCGTGACGGCATAATTGTTAATTTTGTGCTTCTTGAGAATGTCGATGAGGACCTCCAGACTGGACTGTTTACCCAGCATGGCCGTATACCACTGAACCCTTTCCCTGAGCACTAAAGACTCGTTGATCATCCGCTGGACGAACCCGACTTCCCCTCCTTCGCATACCATCTCGACTGGCGCACCAGTGCACGCACTACTCGGCGGACGTGATTTCTGCGCTGCAAGGTCGAGAAGCTCCGTGTTCGAGGTGTAGAAGGGAGGGTTCACCATGACAAAATCGAGGTTGTTAATGTCCAGTTCTTTTAGTGGAATGAGGGGATCTAAGGCGGCGCGACCTACGATGCGAATGCGCGATTGAAGATGATTTGTACGAGCGTTCGTACGGGCGCTAGCTAATGATTCGATGTCAATATCAGTGGCGGTGAAGTGCCAAGGGCGTTGAGCGCATCCCAGAAGGGGATATATCAAGCTCGCGCCAGTGCCGATGTCAAGGCCCGTCACTCTCCGTTTCGGCTCGTACTGTTCCGAATAGGATGAGGAGGTGCTATCAACCAGATCCTTTAGCCATAGTATGTAGTTATGACGATTCGGCACGGGAGGACACAGGCGATCCGGCGGAAGATTGATCTGAAGGCCGAAATCCTCCTTTAAAAGCGTTCTGGTCAGCTGCATCACGGCTGCCGGGTCTGTAAAGTCTAGGTAGACACCATCCTTAAGCATGGCCCCAAACTCGGGATATTTCAACCCAAGACGATAGAAGTCAGGCTCGGTAGAGTATAGGTTCTTGAAATAGTGCTCGTTGGGATCTCCGGCTTCGGTGCTTAGAGCTGTTTGATCAGGCGTGGATTGCCCGAGAACAGCGTCTTCGTTACCGCCCAAGCGAGATGGCGTTGGTTCTGGGCCTGCGCTCAGGGTTCCTGCAGTGGTATTGTGATCTCCGAATTGCCTATCATCACTATTGGAAAGTGCTCGTTTGGTCCGATCTCGTGAATATCTTCGCTTTGTACCTTGCTCGAGGCTCGCGCGCTCCATCTTGATACAGGCAACATGCGGCGACTCACGCTATTCTATTTGACGACTAAATAAACGGTTCGACTATAGTTATGACTCGAGCATGACGATCAATGACAGGAGACTAAAATATCTGGGTATTCAACTGAAATGGAGGAGTGTACACATAGTGCGTGGCTGTAACTTATTAGCGGACAATTCCATGGCACGTGATCATCCTCCTACACCAACCAATTGGAGCTAACTACCTAGGTTACTATCTTAGGCTCTATAACTTGTCCCTGCGCAAAAGAGCAATACGAATATATATAGAGTCGATTGGCCGGCAGGTCGCTATAGGTAGTACCTCTTACTCAACGGATCAGTTACTACACTCCATAATTCGCGACGAGCAAGTTTCCAGAGGTAAAGTTTCAAATGATGAATGACTTCGAATTCTGTAGCATTGTGCTGTAATGTTACCTTTGCAGGTTTCCTGCCCTACATAGCAATTATACCGGCCTATAACAGCCGATGGTATTATTTCTTCTTATAGTACAAACAACGCTCAAGCTCTTCAACCATCCCAGCATACCACTTGCAAAATGTCGTAGCAGTGCCCATGCCGTACCATGTCGAAATACCCTCAGCAATAATTCGGAGATCACCTCTTCTCCGGTTTTGACCAATAAGTCCTTCGAACCTGCGTCGTGCCATAGGGATGCTGGGTGAGGTCATATCTGCAAAACTTCCGCCCAACAGGAACGACAGCGGGTCTGTGGTATGGCAATTCTAATCATCCTGTTCCGTACGCAATGAAACCGACGCAGTATGCCGAATTGGCCTGACAAAATAATAGACGCCCCAAACTCCGCCCCTGCGAGTCATCGCTGGCAAAGGACCGCTTGAAGCGTGACCAGGCTAAGTAAAAAGAGCAAATTCCGTATGAAAACAACTCCCAGAACTCCGGGCCGAGATCATTCTTTCACCGAACGTAACGTACACGTCTGACTAGGTGTAAAAACACCTTATGGTGGGTTCGACTAAGCGGCAAGCTGTATAGTCAGGCAAAGTAGAAGGCTTTAGAACCTTCACACGCCACCACCCATAAAAGCCGCCAAATCATCCAGCTCGAGAAGCTGCCGCTCAAACGCCATACACAGTTCAGCGCTCGTCATATCGGATGGTGCCGTGCCCGTTGAAGCATCCATCTGTGGACGACCTGATGACGAAGGCACGGGGGACTCTGCTTTGGACTGTGCCGGGGGGCTTGCCGTTGCTGGTGTCGATGCACCTGCAGACCCACCACCATTGATAGTGGTGAACCCAGACTTGCGAAGGGGTTCGGCGCCGTTCATCTCTCCCGCTTCTTGAGGATTTGTCGATGCATGCCGCTCGTAGTCCATGCCCTCGGGGTTGTTGTCAGGCTGGCTAGCGGTGTCATCCTTGATCGAAGGTGGAGCGGGTTGCTCGACCACTCGGCTGATATCCTTATCATCGTTTCGCAGCACCTTGGCCATGACCGCGAGATGGCGATACCAAGGAATAGCTAGTGTCCATGTATTGGCGCCATCCTGGAGGAAACGCATGCCATCGCCGACAATGGCCTCAGCAGTCTCATTCACATCGACCGGCGTTAGACCTTTGAGACTAAACCAGGCCACAGTGGCACAGGCGGTGAAACAAGAGAACAACATCACAAGCGGAAAGTTGGGCACGGCATCCTTGTCCGCATTCGTCTCAAGAGCTAGAAGGAGTGAGACGACACTGTGCGACGCAGCGAAAACCCGATCTACTGTCTGGAGATGCGCATGAGGGACCATGCGCCAAGTTTCGTGATCGAAAACCTCCGTTGTAATGAAGTGAAGGAGCCTACGGCGATGGACCATGATTGTGGCACAATGTAGCAAACAGTGAAGCATGGCATATGTGTAACCACTTCCCATGGTAATGTGCAGGTTGATGTGGCCCGGTTTGTCAACAAAATGCATGGGCAGAGAGCTGCGCACGGCTTCAATACCGGCTTCCAGCGAAGCGCACTGCTCCTCAGAGTAAGTGGCGGGCGTGACCGTGGTCAACATCTCGATGACATTTCGCCAGGCCTGGGTGGCCCTGACAATGTGGCCGAATTCGCCTACCTCAGCCGTAGGCGTCCCCTCGGGAAGATCGGGTGGAGGGGGATTGCCCGCCAAGGTGTGGACGTAGACAGGTGTCCCGAAGTTGTAGCTCATGTCGGGACACGGAAGAGGAACATCCTTGACATCATGGTGAGAGACTGCCGGGTGGCGACCGGGGCTGCTCGTAAGGAAACAATCGAGAATATAGATAAGCCACAGTGTTCGTCGGAAAGACTCATCCTTGATGAACTGATCGGGCTCATCGCGAGTTTGGTGGCTAGAAATTATACGGAACATCTGAGTCATGCGAGCGGCCTGTCCCAAATAGACATAGGCGCGAACGGCATTTCTATTGCCCCATTCATGGATGGTTAAGAGACATAGAGCCTGAATATCTGCCAAGCTGGGGTTATCGAGGTTCTGCATAACCAGATTGAAGGTCTTGACGGCAAAATGCTCAGAGGCTGCCGATGCACCGCCCTGGTTTCCAAAGCGGCGAATCAAGCCGGGCGAGCTCCTATGAAGAGACGAGATGATATTAGCGGAACTGTGCCGTTTAGTCTAACAGGTGGGAAAGAATGGGGATAAGCGCAAATAGATTCTCGGCCGCGACTAGGCGACAACAAGATATGCAGCCATTTAGATCAGTGACACAACATGGGCGACAGGGCCCACCACCGGAAATTAGAATAGTTTATTGCCCGAAGGATGACGGTTCGTTCAAAATGAACGGACTCCGGAGGTAAAGTTGACAGCTTCGGAGGAAAGAAAAATCGATCGTGTACTTACCGTGCAGCGCATGTCAAAAGGCCATTGACGATGCTGGGTTCGAGAGTGCCATTCTTGAGTTTCTGCAGGAAGGAAGGTTTATGAAATGCGACACAGGACGGGAGCGTCTTATTGATGACTCTCTCGCATTCCGTGATGAGTTCCGGAGTGAGCCTGTGGGGGGACGTGGAGACCCATCGTTAGCGAGACTTAACCTTTTTTTTTTTTGGTGCAATACAGTTTCGGGGGAACTTAGGTAAGGTGAAGTGAACAGGGAGACCAGAGCGAAGAAAGAGAGCGGGCACGGTGAATTTGGAGCGGCAGGGGGATAAATTGGTAGCGCAAGGGGTGCGACCGGAACGACGCTGAGTTGATGGAGATCCCGAGGCGAGACGATGCAGCCGGCATCAGCCCCCAAAAAGGCATGGGGCAATGAATGGTAAGGGGGAGGGAGCGCGGTGAGCGCGATGCGCGAATGAGGTGGTGCGCGCTGGGCTGGGCTGGGCTGCAGTGAATGCTGGGTGCAGTGCGCCTTGCCCTAGCTGCAAAAACCATCAAGCCTAGGCGTGTTGCCCCGATTCATAGCTGCCGATATTCGCCCTCGTGATACTGCTGAGCAGAACGAGAGTGACGACAATAATGCATTTCGATAGAGAGAGAGAGAGAGAAACAGACAGAAAGACAGAAAAGAATAAAGCAGTAATTACATAAATAAAAAGAAGAGTAACAGGGAGAAAGTAAGAAGGGAAAGAAGATGCTTACTTTTCAGTATTCGCCTGAAGGTTGCGCGGTAAAACCGCTCCGGCGGTCGCTGGCTGCCGGTCGCTCGTGGCGGATACGTTGCGATCACCAGGCAGAGACTCTCTCGGACGAGAGACTCTCGCCGGCGACTGACCATGAAGGTGAGCTGTGCTCTCGGAGGGTAGATAGCAGTCGTGCATGCCCTTTGCACAGTTTTTGCATGGTGCACGACCGTTATCGTAGACACACTTGGTCTTCCCTTTGCGACAACGCACGCAGGCGCCGCCGGCTCGTAGCGACGTGCCACGGACAACGGACGCCATGGTGACTGGAATGCAGTATGACGGACGGATGGAATGAAATAGGCCGAGGGTGGGAAATACAATGACGATGGGCCGACAGCAGGTCCGGTGAGAAGTGGTAGAAGAGTTGTGGGAAAATGAAAGAAATGAACGGAGGAATCGGGGGGAGACGGTGGTGGTTCGGGGGTGCGGTGGATTAAATTTGGTCGAGTGGATGGGCGCGTGAGAAGGAGGGCGCCCGGTCGGGAGTGGAGGAGGTGCGAGAAGAAAAAAGAACTAGAACCAACAAGGGTTATTACAGACGTGCGTGTGATAAAGAAGAGGGAAGAGAAAGAACCTAAGATTGGGACTAAACAGGGGGAGGGGGGTGTGAGAGAAAAAAATGAGCTGAGACGATCCAGTCCGGAGGAACAAGAAGAGACCTGAGGAGGCAGAGGCAGAGGCAGAGCGCAGAACGTCTCTCTCCCTCCCTCTCTACCTGAGGCACTGAGGTAATGAATGGCCCGGCGAACAGGCTCAAGCGCTAATGGACGAAAAACCAGAGGCCAAGTCGCTCGCTAATTATGGCTACTCGGACCGGCTTGTAAGTGTGCGGGTGCGCGGGTGGGCGGACAAGGCGGGTACGACGCCTGCGAGCCTTGAATGGATGGATGAATGGATGGGACGAATACCTTCTAGGTAGGTAGGTAGGTAGGTAGGTAGGGTACGTGTGATGGATTGTTCTCTCTGCTCTCTGCTCTCTGCTGTCTGCTGTGTGCTGCCGGGGGGGCCCTGAGCTAAAAATGGATGAGGATGGATACCTATGACTCCGGATTGGCGATAGCGACAAAGTTGAAAACAAGATTGTCTTTAAGCAGATATTGACGATTGTGCGGCAAGGCTGCTACACTTGCTGATGATTGAATTTGATCAGTCGATTGAAGACGGATGCGCGCCTGTAGATGAGCCTATGTCCTCAAGCGAGAGAGGATGAGGAAAGGCGACATTCGGGAACGTGCGGAAGAGGATGCCGAGAGATTTATTGGGGTCTAATAAGGAAAAAGAAATGCGATCGAGGCCTTTCGTGCCCGGGGAAAATTACACGGTCCACCCAATACACACTACGAAAAGTCACGGAACTTGAACTTAAAAAATTTTGGGTCGGAGAGGGGGCATCAGAATATGAGTTTTGTCGAGTCAAGTCGGTCGGGCTTCTGCAAAAAGAAAGGGTCGTGGGAAACAGAAAGAATGAAAGAAAAAAAAAAATGAAAATCAGAGAAAGAGGGAATAAGCCTTACCTGCCCATCTATCGTAGGAAGTACCTCCTCTACTGGTGACAGGCAGCGCAGGCAGCGCAGACAGGCGGCAGGCGGGCAGGTCTCGGGCTCACGGGTCTCCGGCGTCGATGGCTGCTTCTTTTTAGAAGAACGATGGGAAAATCTGTGGAGCTTGAAAGGGGGGATGATGCCACACGGGTTCTGCCACGGATGGTACGTACCTCCGTTGTGCTTGCTTTCGAGGTCGGCAGTGTGCAAAACCCGCCGCCAGAGGCCCGTGTGGTTATCTGACCGTCTTTTTAAGCCTCCGTCAATAGCACCTTGCTTCCCTTGCCAGTAAAGATACACGCTAGCGAAATATTCTAATAACTTCTAATCTGAGATATCATTTTCATTTGTACCTATGCTATTATATAACCCTTTCGCCTTCCTCTTAATCAGTTTTTTTTCCTTTTATTTCTACTTCGTAACGGTCAATGTTTCTGCTCGATTTATTCTCTTTCCAAACGGAACCCACCAAGTGTCGTCTTGAATGCACGTATGTATATTCTCAACCAACCTGCTAGGATGGATCATTAATGACAGGAAATTGAACACTACCTAAGCAGGTTTGAAATCAGATTCCCATATGGACATTTATATCATGGGGATCATGATACATTCAGCATTTTGTCTCTAGGAACACCATATCTGCCGAGTACAAGACCTATGTGACTGCAGCATACGACTTAATCCATTCCCGTGGGCCCGCAATGAGGCCAATTTAGTTTGCGCATGTTGTACCATTCAATCGGGCTCTAGGAAGGTGACCTATGTACCTGTTTGCCCGGGACATGCCGTTACTTGGTTGGCTGCACTCCACCTCAGCCCCTGTTTTTCTCTCTTCTGCTAGGGGTATATTTATTAATCGGCTTCAGGTTTAACACCGGCAATCGCCCGCTTGATACCTACCTACCCAAATTTGATATTTGCGTAGGTACTGACAGGACGTGATTTACTCTTACCACAGGATTCTATTTTCTACCTAGCGCTTCGTCACTTCCAATCCATTTGCGTATGCGCTGGTAGAAACTGTGTGCGAGGATAGGCAGAGTATCAAAAGTATATGTCTACCTATCTATCGCTCAACCAGCTACCGGTAAGTACGTGCTACAGTACAAGAGGCACACCCTATTCTTATTTGTTCTATTTCGAGTACGCAAATACTCGCAGTGCCAAGACTCCGCAGGTAAAATACCAGCACCACAGTAAGGCACATGCAGCCATCACCCTTGCCTAGGTATGCATCTCCAGTCCCGAAGGCTTGGGGCATTAGCTTTTGATTTGCTCGTTAGCCCACTTGCGCCCAGCATGCTAATTGTCCAGCCTGCCGGCCTGCCAGCCAGCCAGCTTATCGACCACATTTGGTGAATGCTTTCATGACAGGCGGTCGGGGCTTAGGTACGCCGTATTATGGAAGAAAAGACAAAGGGAGGGGTCCGGTGCTGCCTACTGATCTCCATTACCGCAGACAGCAAACAAGGGGTGCACCTGTATAGACTCTTCTTCGTGCTCGACGCCACTCTAGGGATGCTGTCAAGATAAAGAAAGACTCGGTCCGTCATACCTGGCTCGACTTGGTTGGTAATAATCTAGCTGCTGTTTGTCCAACTGCAGTAAGTTGCAGTAGACCCAATTTGCGAGCATTCAGCCGCGACTCCATGTTGGCGGCAATGACAGAGCACGCCGCCACTTAGGCCGGCAGCGGGTGTATGATAAAACGGGAGCTTGCCTTGGCGCGGAGTGGCGGCAAGGCAGCGAAATCTATTTTACTCATTTTTCCCCCTACCTACACACCGTTCTACAACTTGACTTATAATCACATGGGTATACACTCACCTGAACACAAATAACCTGGATACGCTGCCCCTGGGGGCGGTAGGATCCGGACTTGGTTCATTGTGTCGTCCGCCCAACTTAGCCATCTACCAAGTTATATATTTCTCCCATTCCCAAATGGCCACCACCCCCTTAGAGTGCACTCTCACAGCGAATACTTTTTGCGAATATTTTGGCATAATAGTCCCGAAGTAACCACTAGTAGAGCGGCACGAGTGCGGACTGCAAGGGCAGGATCTATGGCTATGCAAGGGGAATGGGGTTAGAACAGGAATACCCGTGCCCGCAACCAACACGCGTCTCTATCAGTGAATAAACTAATGGTGGTAAGCTTACGTTGGGCTGCGAGTAAACTCGGAGTAGGCGATCAGGATTCCCGTTTAATAACTGGGGTCATCCGCCAAGCCTGTAACGCGGGCTTCTGCCCGGATGTGCCTCTCTCTGTGCCTTTCTCTTCGCTGGCTCGACTCGAAGCGGGAATAAAAAGCTTGTGGGGCGGTCGAAATCGGATGACCTACACATGACTACGGATAGGTCGAGCCCTGAAGCAATCCTTTGACCGCCGGCCGGCAACCGTGTCAGACCCCAAGACACTACTAAAGTGCAGCTCTTTCTCACCTCCCATCCACCTCCTATCTCCTCTGGAGGCTGAGCCCGGTTTCTGCCCGGCCTGCGATTTGTTTTTAGTCGCACGGACTGCATAGATGATAGTGTTGGTGGCATAATGAGAGGCGCCGGCCAAGACGGATTGGTTGGTGCCGTACTCCGTAAATACGACAGTTGCCGGGGTCACTCAATGTCAAGACACACAACACATATAACTACAGACCGCATTGCGCTATACACCAGCGCCCTAAAAAGCACTCCAAATCAACCCGTGGCTCGCTTTGCAGTCTAGTCAAGCCAGTTCCCAACGATGATCTTCTAATTACAGAACCTGAGAAAAGATTGACACGGCTTGATGGCCGGCAGCCATGTGCCCAAACCTCCACGGAAAACCTCCTGATTCGGATATGATCTGCAGTTAGACGGCAGCCAGCAGGGTGTCGCTGTTTGAGCCGGTGCCACAACCTCCTCCCTCCTTCGTCATCTAATCTATCCAGTCCACCAACAGAGCAGAAGAGTGTGAGCCTCTCTATGCGGTACAGATGAGCTTTCTGACTCGAGAGATCTCCTAAAGTTAAGGCGAAGAGATGGCGACTTTTCTTACGCAAATCCTGTCGGAGCATATGGCATGCAATTTGAGGTCCGAGGGGCTAACAATGCATTTAGCGCTTGGTGCCTCTATATCATATTTCCCTTTTTCGGCCGGATTCTGACACACAAAATTCACCCGGACTTGGAATCCGGTATTGTAGCCAAGTGATCTCGTTGGTCGCCGCGGGCGCGTGAGACCGACCAGAGACGCCACTGTCACAGTTTGCTTTACGGTTTCTGTTTGTTGGCTGCAAGAACACATCTACTCTACTCATACAGCGAATTTAAGTTCTTTGCAAGTCTGTTCACTCTTCCGTCCACTATACTAAAGATAAGGTGCGTGCCGGTGGTGGACTAAATCGGCTCAATCACGTCTGCACGGAGCTGCACCATGCCACGTTAAATCCGAGAGCATGTCAGCAAGTGCCTACATAGAACGCCTTTCCCCAGGCAACTGATGATACAGGGTAAATAAACTGGAATTAATTAATCGGCAAGTTAGACAGACAACACGAAATCGACTTACCCGCTCAGCTGAGCAAACTCGCATTTGGGTAATCCTCGTAAGACTAACAAACATTGCCGAATCGTAAATCATTCGCTTGATAAGCTGACCTACGACGATGAGTTGCCAACGCCGCTTGGTTTTTTTCGGGGGGGTTTTTTTCTTATTTTCATTTTATTTTAGTAGATCCCGTGTTTTCAACCCGGCATGCTGACCCCAGATGGGGAACGGTTCCGAAGAGAGCTAAGGAACAACAGCTCGACATGTCACCGCACTTTTTCTCGCATTAAATCAATATATCTGCCACGACTGCTCCATTATTGTAGTTCTCTCTCTCTCCTGTGTGAATGAGGAGGCCAGTGGCTGGAATACCACTCATCATGTTACGTTGAGCAGTCGAGAACTCAGGTAGTCCTAGATCACTAGAGGAAGTATTTCGGGCGACGGAACTCCGAACGGTGCGGAAGGACTGGAAGTCCTTTGGTAATCATTTCATATGGTTCTCGGAAGCTTCGGTCAAGACCATAAGCTCGCCCGTCTGATGCGACATTAGTGGAGAGCACTGTCAGACACATCTGACTCGTGATTATATAGTCTGTTCATACGAAGCCATTTACTCATATTTAAACTGTTCTTTATTCGGGTTGGTCATCATCTTATTGCTATGAGACTGGTAAAAATTTTTTTAAGAGTATTGTCAGTCTTGAGCTTACAGCGCCCATCTAGATAAGGGAACTAGTCGTGGAATTAATTACAGACAGCCGGGTACCTAGTTCCGGTAGCATTGCCGAGTCATCCGGGGGTTCGCCTTCAGCATTCAGTTGACCCTCAACTTACTAGTAACGGTAAGCAGAGTCGAAAATAACCCCAAAATGGCCGACATGATTTATCGCTATCGCTAAATAGTAACAGCATAACGTGATCTCCTGTCTTTATCACAGGGTGTTACCAGCAGGGAGATGGTGCAAAGAAAGGGTTTCAGGCAGATGATCAACTGTCTCAAGATAAGCTCTGGCATTCTTCTTCATCAGATAGAATCGTGAGTATTAACAAGAGCCTAAAAACGAAAAGAAATTTAATGGGAGATGAGAGAAAAAGTCCACAGCCAATCATTCCGATTGTTTAGGAGATGAGAATATTTACTAACCGTACTTAATCCCTTACATATATTCTAGGTCATGTTATAGTTTACCTAAGCGAAGTGCGAACACTCTTCCACTGTTGTCTGCAATTTCTGGCCTCGCCGCCACCCTCGAGGCATTTCACATCCTCCAACTGCCCTATATACTAAATTAGAGGAAGACTGATTAGACTATTGGCATTCAATAGGAGGAAAAAAGGAATTTCACGCATACTACATTATATGTCCATAAAGTGCGAACAGAGCAACACAACAGCAGCAATTCAGCAGAAACGTTTGAATTCTAGGCGAATCCGGATGTATAGTCGATATCATGTCGGGAAAGTGAAATGGAGAGAAGTCAGAGCAACATGTTTATTTTTGAAGAGCTAGAGAGCACTATTGGTCACGGTATGGCCGGAGGGAGCGAGTTGCGTAGGGAACATGCCAGTGATTTACGCATCTGGCGGGATATTATCCCTTCTACATACAACAATCCAGAAGCCCTCTCCGAATGGAGCACAGCTAGTGCAGCCATTCGTCATGCTATAACTTGGGTTCGCAGTCATGACCTGCCAAATACTCATGGGGACAAGCGCTCCTACTTCTTCCCTTCTTCATCGACCGTCTGTCAATGACCCAGTACTAGCTAATAGCCATGCCATCCTTAAGGAGGTGCCGCAAGCAGTCCTACATCTAAGCATTGATAGCGTCATCGCCAGCGGGAACTACACAAGAGTATTCCAGGCTAAGTTGAACGGAGCATCCAGAGTTGATAGCGACCGCCCACTCGACTTCTCCTCCCTGCTTCAGTTTCGCCACTGCCTTCCCCCACGACACCTTGTTGCGGGCACTACGGCTGGACTCGCCTGTGTTGACACCAGGGCCGTTCACGATCAAACCATTTGGCTTAAGAAGTTCGATTTTGAGGCGTTCATCTTCACTAATAGGTATCTGGTCGCGTACCGTTACTTGTACGGGCTTCCCTTGGGCCTCGTGTCGAGTGTTCAGGAGGGTAATAGATCGGCTATACAAGCCACTGTACTCCTTGGACAGCGAGAACACAGAAGAAGAGGCATGCTTGACGTCAGGCTTGGGATAAGTCACTTGGATCGAAGGGTCAATCCCAAGGCTGAGAGTAAAACTATCCCCGGCACTGCAACGGGGCAGCGTGCTTCGGCCGAGGAAACTGCCGTCGAGTGTGAGCCCAGTCCCCCCCTTTAGTAGCGTGAGCTCGCTGGCATTGCGCACCTTGGCCTCCAAGAACACCGCCCGCTTGTGCTTGGCAACAACAACACGATTGAATACTACATCCGAGTAAGTGATGCGAGCCACGCGTTGCTTTGACTTTGTTGATGAGGGCGGGAGCGACTTGAGGCCAGGTAAGTCGTAGGTCGTCGTGAGGCCTGTTTCCTCAGAGGTGGATTCTTCAAACTCAAGATCTGGTTGCAAATCAGCTAGTGTGGCCTGGTCATCGGCCCCGTCAACGTCTTTTTCGGGGGGGCTGTGGTGTGATCCAGGTGGAATTGGGATGGACCCGAAAGCGCTGCCAGTCTGTAAGCTCTGATGCGACTCAGGTGGCATTGTACTGGACCCGAAAAGAGCGCTAGGCTGTGATCTCTGCTGCAATCCGGATGGGGCTATACTGGACCCGAAAAGACCGCCAGGATGTGATCTCTGAGGCGGCCCCGGGGGGTTTTGGCTGTTACCGAAAAGGCCACCGCCGCGTGCCAAACCTACCTCTTCCGTTCGAGAAGTAGAAGTGTTCCCGAAGAGTGCTCCCGGTCCGGAATTCGGGGCCAAACTAAGCAACCCCTGACCTCCAGGAACCTGACGGGAGCGGCGCTCTACGCCAAACAGTTCGTGGCGTTGTGGGCGCGTGTTCCGCTCTCTGGCTAGATTAACCTGGCGCACGGTCTCCTCAGGGGAGTACATGATTCCAGTCCTCCCGAAGACAGGTTTCTTGCCAGCAAGGCGAAGGCGCCATGGCACTAACGTGGGAATTACCTCGCTAAGACCGGAGAATTCGGTTTGCGAGATCGACAGCACGATCTTACATCTATCCCAAGCCTCCGAGGTCTGGTTAGTCAAGCGAGCATCGAAGCACAACACCCCCGAATTGGTAGTTGATGACAATGCTAAGTCATAGGTTGGAGACCAGAAAGCGTGATAGGTCACATAGCTTAAAGTCAGGTCGCAGGTGCTGCTAGTGGGATCGTCATGAACAACTTTCTCATCGCTGTCAGACGTGAGAGTGACCCTGACCAGGTAGGTCTTTCTAGGCCAGTATGCTTCCCTTTCTTTGCGAAGGCGCTCGCTCTCCTTGGCCTGCTCAAGATCCTTCCTATGTTGCTTCTCCCTCTCCTTGTCTCTCGTAGCGCGTGCTTTAGCACGATCCTTGGCGGCGCGGCTGTACAGACGATCATGCACCTTCTGCAGGGCCAGGAGCTCGTTGCGGATTTCTCGTTCATTAACCTCTCCAGCCAGTCGGTCACGAAAAAGCTTCTCTCGCTCACTTCGGTAAATCTCCATACTATTCCCTATGTCGATTTCGGACTGCCCCGCGCGCGACCGTCCATAAGCATCTAAAAACTTTAGGCGGGTTTCGGCACTGCCTATAGCCTCTAGAGTCGTTTTCTGTTTATCTGATAGCTGGCAGATCTTGTCTGCCACGGCCTTAAGCTCAGGGTTCTCAGACAGGTCATCGTCATCATCGCTTTCAGAGTCGTCATCATTTTCACTGTGATCTGGAAAGGTGTTGTCAAAGATTTCCCTGTTGGGAAGCAGCTCAATGACAAGGTCGGTGATAATAGCAGAACCTGTTCCCTCGACCTTGACGGAATGCTCATCCAGAGTTGGCGTTAAGCCTATGATGGTAACCTGATTGATGCCGGCCTGCGAAGTGGTTAGTCGACATCAGCCTCGGTCTGGTGGTAGGGTAAACAGGGAGAGGTGAGCACGACCATGAGCATGAAGTAAAGGAAACTTACCTTGAGGGGAATGTTCTTGACATCGCGAACGACTTGGGCACGGGTTGGAAAGAGTGTGACGGAACGGGTACCCAGGTCACGAATATGGTACTCGCAAGTATGATCGACTTTCGCTGCTGCATCTGAATCGACAGAAGCAGCAGCTGGTTCGAGCGACGCGCCGGCGATAGCTCCGAATGCCATAGTAGGTCCCTTGTGTATGGTGAAGATGGGCAACCTTGGGTGTGGTTGAGGGAAAGAGAGGAACAAGATGGCAAGAGAAGAAGGTTGGGGTTTTATTAGGTGTTAGCTTAGGCTGCAGTTCTGTGCTGTGTTTTTTTGAGTCTGATGCAGGCTGGTTGGCTGGCAAGGAAACCTTCCCGAGTCCTTAGGCACCTGTAGCCAATACATGTTATAAAGCATCTTCAGGTTTGATCAGGTACAATCATCCCAGAGGGTTGTGCTGCCTTGCGAGCTGAGTGGACTGAGAACCAATCAGAAGCGATGTATGCACCCAATAAAACTCAATGGCAACATTGAATGAATGTAGCTTTTAAGGTGGGGTACATCAGTACTTTAAAAATCCGCCCAATCAAAACAGTTGCATGTTCACATGCTTTAAAAAGTGTCATTGATTTTCATTGATGTACGTAGTGAGACACTATTGTTAGGTTGGATAAGAAATACGTCAGACATCAATAGGAAGTGCCTAGTGTGGCCCAAGACTAGAACTACTCACCCCAGATGATATTAGTCTGAGCGAGTACCTAAATGTTTGATTGTTTGAATTGATTGAGTTGGAGTTGGTGAGGCGCTATAAGCAGATACCTAGGCTACCTAGGTAAGGTACTGAAGTTTGGCGAACAGGCTACGACCGCTAATTCCAGCATACTGGTCACTCTTAAGCCCGGAGTGTCCCTGACTACATACATAACCAGGCTCCTGAGCAGGTACCTACTTACATACCTTTATCACTACCTAGGTATATATTTCTCTCCCTCATTATGCATTTCACCTCACCTTAGTTTAACTGGTCTATGGTATAACAGCCGATCAAATGTTGCGGCGATCGCATAAGAAGACTAAGAAGGGCACCAAATGTGAAGAGTGCCGGCGCCGTCATATCAGAGCAAGTTTTCTTGGATATCTTCTCTCGTTACAAGTACCCCTTATCCGTACTAACAGGAACTCCATCCGCAGTGTGACCAGCGCCGTCCCAATTGTGTGAATTGCCAGAATGCAGACCGCATCTGCACCTACAGAGACAAGCCTGCAGCTATGAGTCGCAGTGGGCACGCGCCTTCGACTTCAAGCCGAGCATCATCTAGCACATCACCACCACCACCACCACCATCACAACCATCTCAACCACCACCACCACCACTTCTCCATAGCCTGTCATCACAGAGCCCAGACAAAACCAATAATTCCCTAGTCAATATCACCCATTTGGAGCTCTTCAACCATTTCGTTCAAGGCACCTTTCTCTTCATTGATAGGGACATTGCCTTGACGGACCTGTATAAGAAAGCGGTCATCTCAAGTGCCTTCTCAAAACCCTATTTGATGCACTTGATCCTCGCTTTTTCTGCTCGCCATCTTAGCACCCAGGCTACTCCCGAGAGATCTCGCTACTACCTTGATCAATCAACCGAGCTTCAAACCTGGGCTGTTGCTAACTTTGACCCTGCACCGCCCAACCCTGACCAGGAGATTTGCCTTGCTCTTTTCTTCTTTTCTTGCCTCCTTGGCAACCACGCTCTTGCCGACATCCGGCTTTTGGACCTCGAGCCTGAGCCTTTCTTCATCCGCTTCGGCCACTACTTTGGACTTCATCGTGGTGTGAGGGCCATCCTTGATGACTACTGGTCTCTACTCGAGTCCGAGATACAGCCCATAATGCAATGGTACGATTCAATAGCTCTGATGAAAAAGGGACGAGGCTCCGAGTGTAACAGCATTCGGCAACTGGTCACGCAGTCAAGAGGCTTATCACCGAGAGCTGCCGAGGCCTGCTACGTTGCTATTGAGCAACTGCAATGCGTTCTCGATGAGTGTGGTCCTCACCAGCCGTTGCCAGCTAATTACGTTTATAGTAGGTATTCAATAATCCCGTTTTGTTTCATACCGTCTTCAACGTCTTCGGACTGTTCCTATCATCACGCAGCCATGTCCACTCCATTGCGTCGCTTCCTATTCACGTTGGGGGTTGGTAGATTATTAGGATATTGAATGTCGACTATTCCTGTCCTCGTGGAAATACAAGCCGTCTGTACTAAAGGTTCATTTCTAGTGACGTTGGGGTGGCCACTTCTCGCACCCGAAAAGATCGTTGACTTGCTCGTCCTACGCCGCCCGGTGGCGCTAATTATTTTTGCCTATTATGGCGTGACGCTGCACTTCTGTCGCGATCTGTGGATAGTTGGTCAGGCTGGAAAGCACGTCGTCCATGCCGTCAATAAGTATCTTGGCGCCAGCTGGGCTCCATGGCTTCGGTGGCCATGTGAAGCAGTTGGCATACAAACTCTGTGAATGAACGGTGCATCAACTATCCAGTTTGGAGTGATTCACAGAGTTATGGATATGAACTCATTGATGCCCGATAAGCGAGCTTATGCGGAAGTCAATTATACTCGCAAACGTTTCCCTTACTCAATATGTCTGCATAATATACATGGCAGTCATCACAGGTTTGTGTGAGGGGTGAACAGGTAGGCAAAACGTCTTCCCCGAACCAAACCTATCCTACGGCAGATTGTTTGCGTAAAGCCGCACGTGTCCTACAGTTGAGGGCAAACTTAAAACATGACCCCTTCCCAACGCTTGCTTGCTTACTTTCGGTTCAAGCAATGGGTCCACCATCCTTTGCATTTTTAAGATGGCAATCTCCTGCAACAATATACACTATACGACTTCTTTACTATTACTGACTTTAAACAACAAGGCATTTACTCACCATGCGCCGTCTTATTCCTCTAAATCATGGTTCTCGTGGATATCTCGTTCAAGGTCCTGGTCACGACGAGTATCAGAATGATCTTAGATCCCAAAACTATGCCTTCAACAAATATCTTCTTGAAACTCCTTGGCATGACGACCAGATGAACACATCGGCCGGCCTTGAATATATACATTCGTCACATATCCCTTGGCAGTCACCTAC
The DNA here is from genome assembly GCA_023159215.1 of Xylariaceae sp. AK1471. NCBI lineage: Eukaryota > Fungi > Ascomycota > Sordariomycetes > Xylariales > Xylariaceae > Xylariaceae sp. AK1471. Next base: position 651,425 of record JAJKLI010000026.1, read on the forward strand.
TGGAAGCTTTTCTTCACCAAGGGTTTCAACTCTAGAGTCTTCCTTACCAAATTCTCCCCAAACGCTATCTTCTTCTTCATTACGTCCACCAAGTTCTATACGCTCAGGAAGACACTCTTTGTCACAAGCCTCGCGCCCCTCAAGAGATTTCTCTCCTTCGCAAACGGCTCATTTGGAAACCCTTTTGTCACCTCAAAGCTCGCCTCCCTCAAGGGGTTCAACATCCTCCCAAACAACTGGCTCTGAAAGACTACCCTCTTCGCATCAAGCCTCGTTTCCTCCGCGAAATTCATCATCTCGAACAACAACGGCATCACAACAAACGACACAGTCACAATCATCAGCGCCTCGGACCCGATCAACGTCGGAGCCGCCCAGCCTATCTTCTCCTCCAAGGCTGCCAATTCGCGGCCAGCCGTTCAATAATCCCCCGCCAGGAGGGCCTTCACCACCTGTAATTCCACCTCTTCAAGTTGGAGACCAAAATATGCCTCGTCCGCACGCCGGATACGGCACCAGGTCCTTATTGCGTGACCGTCCAGTCATTGTGCAACTTGAGACAGGAGCAAGGAACTACGTTTGCAATCGTGCAGACATTCTACAACACCTCCCTAACACTAGGCTGACACCTTTTGGCCGAACTTTCCATCCGCATATCGCGAGGGAGCACTGGAGACAGCCTGTTCTGGAAGCTTTTCACGCCCTCTTCCATGGCTTGGAGCGGTATCGTTCCACGGGTACTCCTGTCTACCTTTTCGAGAGCGCGCGCGACTGGCTGTATCAAGAGAACGCCAGATGTTTCGAGAAATGTTTTTACTTCTTCATCGGCGTCTGTACAGGACTCGACTCGGAGCTGGGGTTGGGCTGCAGCGACGAGCTCTTGCAGCAGATAGACGAGTTTGCAATCGATCTCATGTATTCCCATGAGCTCGGGTTCTTCACGGGAAACCGGCGATTATTAGACTTTTTTATGGCCTACTCCAAAGTCTTCCAGCCCACGACACAACGGCACGTTGATACCCTTCGAGAGTTATACGATTCGGTTCCCGGATTTGTGCGCGGGCATCTTGTGATGCATCTGACAGCCATGCTGGACTTGAGACCCCAGCGAAGTAACGCGAATGCAATGTTTCGCACCATGAGAGACCTAGGTATGGCCTAACGATAAGCCGTCGAAGGTTGCAATCTGCTAGAAGAAGATGAAACTTTGGAGAATATTGGGACCAAGAATATTGTGATACTTTATTGACTAGGCTCTCATTGGAGAGAACATCTAGGCAGTTGCATTAGGACAAATTGACGAAAGAGGAGGATTATGCATCGTCCTCAGGCCTCAGCTATTTGCTACCCCGCCGCCCAGCCACGCCTAATCCCATGCGTACCTAAAAAATGTACAGAGGCGGTGACAGTATCAACCCCTTCGGCTTTCACAAAATCTTTCTATCATGAGAACAAATTCATAAACTATACTAGATTTAGCGATTCCATAACTATAGACAACTCTTGTTTATTCACGCCTCGGAAGGCATCCCATTTCTTCCGGGTTAATCCATCTGCAGTTTACACAGCTCACTCTGGGCCTGACGTGTCATTGATTACACTGCCATCGCAGGCTCATACATTGTGTGAAGTCATGGCATACCAACAGCCAACGGCACCCACACCATCGATCCAGCCGGTAGCGGTAGTAGTAGCAGGGCCACCGAACACTTCGCACCTTGACCGGCCCGTCGCGTCGCCCTTCGCCGGCACCGATCTACGCTCCATGAAGACGGCCTGCGAGTTCTCGCTTCGGGAATATATGACATTGCAGAAACGACGCCGCCAGGACGACGCCGCGGGGAGCAACGAGAGGATTCACGCCCAGGCTAGTATTGCCGTGAGTGATCTTAGAGCCCTACGCTCCGAGGTCTCGGCCATCATGAAGACGGCCGAGGCCCGGAGGTGGCAGAAGTGGTTGCTTGGGGGGATTATGTAGGTGTTTGCCCCCTTCCTGCTCTGCTCGCCTCCCCTTCCTTTTCCTTCATAGCATGCATGTCCTTGCGTTCTCTAGTACGTGATTTGGTCGGCCTATTGTCCGAATTTTTTTGGGGGGGTTTTTTGTAAAGGTGATCGAATGAATGCAACACTTGTATTGACTTGGTACGATGTAAGTGCGGCGATTATCCCGGCTGTGAGTAAGATCTTCCGACGGTCGGCTGATGATGAGGCGGCGAACGATACCGAGCACGCGTTCCGGAAGAGCAAGTCCCTCATCGCCCGCATCTTGGACTCGACCCACGGGAAGTCGGGGCTCGCGTCGGTGGCATTCTTCGTCCTCGCCGTTTTGTACGTGTTTCAGAGCGAGGTGTCGCTACGTGTAGCGAGGACCGTGTCGAAGAGGTTGAAAAAGCTAGTAGCGAAGGTGGAGAGGGGCGACGATAGCGTGGGCGAGGATGATATGAGAATCCTCAATGGTTGGCGTTGGCGAGTACTGCTCTGGTAAGAGACTCGGGTAAGGCGCCGAAGAAATCGCTCCCTGGCAGACTCAGTCCTCGGAGCGTGTTAACGTCTCAACGCTTTCGCATATTCATTCCCTACGTAGGGTATGCGGCGTCGTTGACGTGTAAGGAAGCACCGTTTGCACGCCCTCTTGACTTGCGTTTGGCCTGACATCTCAGGGTACAGGCAGAAGAGAGGTCAAGACAGGCCCGGTAGTAGAAGGAGAAGAAATCGAAATTTTGATAGTTAACACTGGATGCACGAGGTACCTAATGTAGATGATCTTGTGACGGCGCTACGGCATTGGACTTCGGGCGAGGTTTCCAGTGGCTGTAAGCCATTGCCAACTTACCTTGGATATCTCGTACGTCTATTTTCTATAGTTTCAGAGTATTTTATAGTCGGGATGCAATTGTCAGGGTCGAGCTAAACAGCGCCACGCCGCTCGGATACGCCTCCCTACGGTCTACAGACAGCTGAAGAATGGTATACCACGTGGTTGATATATGAGATCATGTTTTTACATTCGTTGTTGGAATCTCTGTAGGGTTTAGTTCAAACCAAAGGAAAGACTCGCAAAGCGTCGTTCGGTTGACCATTTCCCTCCATTTTCCAACCCGGGTATCACGCCGTACAAAATCTAAACCATACCACCAAATGCTCGCTAAACTAATAAACACCGTTTGTGTCGCGCTCGAGGCTCATGAATTCACCCAATTGCAGTCGTGTCATGCCTTCTCTGGCGCTTCCAACGTCGCCCGCAACCTTGAGGATGCCCTGCTCGAAGTCTCTCAACACAGCGACCAGCTCTTGAATCTTCTCGTCTGACCCGGATGAGGCCCCATTTTTCGCCGCCATCATTCGCTGTAGCTGCTCAACCAGACCATCCGAGACTCCGTGCATGTGGAGTTCGATCTCTGTCAAGTTTCCCTCGTACTTTCTCATCTGGTCTGCCATCTCATCGGCCGTTTGGGAAAAGAAGCCCACCAGATCTTGTCCGTCGGATTCGGCATTAGCGTTTCCGGACACCTGCTGCCTAGGTGACCAGAAGCCAGAAGTGTGATACTGCTGCGGCAACTTCAGGTTATCTATAGCACGGAAGCTCAGTCGCGCATTGTCGGCGTCTTGGTTGATTAGGAGGCGGGCTGCTTCGATAGATTGTGCGGCGGATTCCAACGCATTCCGAGCACCGTCGTACTTTCTAGCCACAAATGTGACGTCGTCGGGAATGCTCTCGAGCATCTCACGGTGACCAGACATGAATGAATCGACCTCGCCCTTCCTCCGCTGTTGCTCTGCGATAAAACCATCCGCTTGCTCGATGATCTTCTGCAGGTCTTCCTGTAGGTCATTGAAGCGAGTCGTGCCCTTGAGGTTGCTGACATCGATGCGCACACCTGGGATAGTCTGTTGGGTGTTGGACTGGCCCATGGTTAGGCCGAAGCCGAGAGTACCACCCAAACCCATGGAAGGCTGCTGCTGCTGCTGTGATTGACCAAAGGAACTGGGTTGGGTTTGAGTCTGTTGGCCGAGACCACCACTACTACAGGGTTGATTAGCATCAGCGATGGTGGCGGAGGGAAATTTTGAGGTTCGTAACTCACAAGAGACCACCAGGCCGCTGTTGAGTGGACTGGCCTAAGAAACTATTCCCTGTAGCATTGTTGGCGGGTTGTGCAGGATTAGAGAGACCACCAAATAGACCGCCGGTTGTTCCCGTGTTCGGCTGGGCGGTCGCATTGCTACTTCCAAAGAGTCCGCCAGCGGTCTGAGTTTGCGGTTGGGTCTGAGACGCGGCTCCGAAGAGGCTCGTGCCCTGGTTGGCTGGTTGAGACTGGTTCTGAGAGGCAGCACCAAACAGGCCGCTGGTCTGTTGGGGTTGTGCAGGCGTTGCAGATCCAAACAGGCTGTTGGTCTGCTGGGGCTGGGATGTGGTCGTCGTCGGGACGGATCCAAACAGTGAGGAGCTCTGTTGCGGCTGCGAAGTGCCGGTGGTATTCGTTGTCGATAGGGTGTTGCCGAACAAACCACCCGGCTTGGGAGCGTTTGCGTTTGTGTTTTGGGTGGTGGAAGCGAACAAGCCTCCAGGAGCAGGCGGCTGGGTAGTACCTGAGCCACTGCTGTCGTCGTATTCATTCGTCAGTCTCTGGAGCGGCATGGCAAGATATATAATATTCGGTGGTGTTCTTTTTGAAACAATACAAGAAGAAACGGGACTTACAACATGTTGGCAGATGATGTGTTGATACTCAAACCTCCCGGACCACTTGCTGACCGGAATAAGGCCATGACAAGCGGGACAGATGGCTACCTACAGCTCCGAGCGGTTGTGCGACTGGCTGGGTGCAGATGATGGAATGCCAATCTATGATCGAACCAAGGGATGAGAGGAAGGACTCACAATTCGTGTCAACCGTTCTTTTGTTTGTTTATCTTTAAAAGGATAATCTTGATTTGATGCATACGCTATCATAGCATACGCTATCACACACATCGCGTCGCTTGTGAACAGCAACGCGAGGTCGTGCCCCACATATAATTACATTGTTGCATGACCAGACTACTTATACTTTATAAATGAATAAATGCATACATGCATTCTATATCCAGATGCATGTGCGTATGGGAATTCTGACAAGAGGTACCTACCTACCTACTATCAGACGAACACCACATTCCAACCTTGCTCTCCTCCAATCTCCAATCCCGACTCCTTACTTCATTTGCTACCTGTAACAGTTCTAATTGCAATTCTCTACGCATATCTCTGCTACGTTCACAGCCAAATCCTCATCATGGACATCGACGACGATGACGATTTCTACGCTCCCGAAGAGCCCACTACGCAGTCTGCCGAGAGCGCTTCCGCTGCTGCTGCCAATGCCAACGCCAATAATGCGCCCACCGAGCTACAGCAAGACGAAGATCTAGAAGAAGGAGAAGAGGAAGATGAGGGAGCCGAGATGGAAGACTCAGACTCAGTACGCTGCTACGATCCACATCTTCATCTACCGGGGCCAAATCGACTGACCTCAACCTCAGGATATAGATATTATCACAGAGCGCAAGGACGGAACCAAAGCGCCTCCACCAACGTGAGTCCTCTCTTTCCCCACCCCTGCATGTGCCTGTATTCGCTCTCAAGCTTGGTCGCTCAAATATACGCAGGCAATCGCGCTATAGCGACATCAGAAATATTCCCCAACGATCGACATCCACAGATACCTCAACAAAACCTCCAGTCAAGAAAGAGGAGCCTTCCAAGGGCTTCTCCGGCGCCGAACTACCACCTGTCTCTACCTCCACAATAGATGTCAATGCAATCCCCGTCTACAAGCCTGCTGGGAAACCCATCACTCAGGTGAACATTGATCAAGGTCCGTTCCCCATCACTATTCCAAGCAACCAAACAAACCACTGATGATGACTGTCAGATCTTCCCGAGAATGACAAGCCATGGAGAAAGCCCGGCACCGACCTCAGCGACTATTTCAACTACGGATTTGACGAGTTCACCTGGGCGCTATATGCAGCGAAGCAGGACAATGTCCGTGGAGAATACAGCCAAGACGCTATCGCTCAGAACAACAAGAAGATGATGGAAGAGATGCAAATGATGATGATGGGAGGCATGCCAGGAATGGGAGGTGCAGGCGCAGCGAGTTCGATGCCCGCTATGCCGGGCATGGATGGAATGCCCCCAGAGTTCCAGGCCATGATGCAGCAAATGATGGCATCAGGCATGGATCCCAGCCAAATGGACCCTTCAGCCATGTCGGCCATGTTCGCAGGCATGCAGAACTCAGGTGGCGGCGGCGCTACCGGACAGGGCGGTCAGAACCAGAACTTTAGCGGTAGCGGAGCCGGCAACCAAGGCCAGAACTTTGGTTATGACCAAGGCATGGGACGAGGTGGTGGTAGCGGCTTCGGCGGTCGCGGGCGTGGTGGCAGGAGAAACTGGTGAAGGATTATAAGTCCAGTTGCTCACTTGCCCTTGTCATATTTTCACCGGACTTCACAACCTCGACCAGTAGCGTTAAAATGCTACAGCGATGTGAAGACTTATGACAGCCATGCCGATTCATTTAAACCTGCATAAGGTCACAGTCTACAATGGACTCGTCCAGTCATGCATTCTCCATGGCCACCACCGAGAGCACGCGGTCGTCTTTATCCGTTACGAACCGCTCATTCTCTCGCATACTACCGCCGATAGCTAGTATGCTGAACAATGGCATCAGAGGCCGGTCGGCGAAGTGAAACGTAACTGCAACCCGTTTCAACATGCTGCAATTGAGGAGCATGTTGTCTCCTGATGAGTTGCTGGTTCGCTTCCAAGCTGCTTATCCTACACTACACCTTACCACCAGCATACCAGCAGACAAACTTGTGTCATACGCCATTTTTGAAGTTGACAGATTGCCCATCCACATACTGCCATACCCATAGCAGCCGGGTCCATTATCATCAACTCAGGCGTGAGGTATATGCGCAGAAAACAAAGCTGGGTTTTGTGTTCGGTACAGCCCAAGTTGGACGTAGCTGTCCATTCCTGAGAGTACTGGATACAATTCTAGGGAAACGTTGTGTTTCGCATTTGTGTGCTAGCGAAGGGTACCTGGCTAGATAGGCTGGACAGGTATTCACGAAGACTCCCACCTTGGGAGGTAGTTTATAGTAGCTCAATATCAGATGCGAGTAGCCATATCAGCTTAGACACAGCTTAAAGTCCTCTGAAATCAAGGAGAATTCCACAACATTGCACTTCGTTGTTACAATAATTGAAAGAAGTAGGTTCAACTACAAGTGAACAGGGCCAGTCGTGCATGTAGCCGTGCCTAGTAGCTTTGAATGTCATTTTGAATGTCAATATGCAACAATCTTCAAGTGTGAGGCCCCAAAAATATGTGCAACGCTATGCGTGCTTTCACAAGATGGTGGTTTAGCCATATCCATTACTTTACCTAGAGTCCATCGTATAAAAAAAAGCAACTGACTTTCTTGGCTTGCTTGTCTAGGCCGTGGTGTAACAGTATGTCAGATTATTTTTAGTAATATTACTTACATATCAGACTCGACCAATTCCGGTACCTCAACGGTGAGTCGCGCTAATTAGAATATAGCGATATCACTATTACTGAATCAAAATAGGTGGCCCAGCCCGCTAATTAACTTGACATCCTTTAACGAACTCGGAGAGGATAGCCAAACCAACGTATCCGTGAGACTTTCAACAGAATGAATAAGGGGAACAGCTCGATGATGGTAATATCAGTCTGTTCGCAACAGATAATTAAAGCTAGCAGCACTGCCGTGCTTAACTAAGTCTAGAAGAAAAAAACATGGAAATCAATAACTTAGTATAGACAGTCCCTGGCTACCAGCTAAAGCCGAAGGCTTGGGCACCACCCTTCTCGTTATCAGGGTGGAAAGCAGGTTAACTAGCAGGTAATTTCAACATGGCTACTTCAGTCGCTTTAGAGCATTATGCCAAGACTCCTCCTAAAGGCTCTGTGGTGAGTAAATACATCAATGGCTTCGAGTGTTAGATGTGGTAAGAATGACAACTACTGTTAGATGTATGGCTGTATTGTATGAAGTAATGCCGAGTGACAGTGGATCACGTCGTGCTTTAAATAATTTTGTTTCACAAACTGCAGAGATACATGGATTTCGTTCACCTATCTGTAAATAGACAATGGAGAATGGAAACTGTGGTGGCAAAGGAACTTGACTTCTCACCTTACGTCGTCTTGTCGTGCCTTGGCGGACTTCAAACACGGATACATGTGATGTTACTGGGTGATTCCGCTCCCCTGCTTCTGCTGCCAGAAGACAAGAATACGTATTCTTGGCTCAGTTAGCTGTAAGCGGATGCTGTATTCGGATTGCAAGAGACTGACTGGCGGCTTTACCCTTTCCCCTGATGCCTCAGCTGGAGTATCCTGATCGATTGCATTTCCCGTGCTTGCGACTTGTAGAAGACACTCGCGAGTCTCCGAGTGGCTGTGTAGCTATCCTATGAGAATACATGGTGATATTGCCCACTGCAGCTGTAAATTATTTTGTTCTAATCCCCCAGGCACTGTCTTGTATGGGATGCTAGAGGTTGCAATGTAGAGACCTCATGGGCACCCAACGGACTTCACCTGTCGAGTGAGTAGTTGTATTATCGGCGTCTAGATGCTGTAGAGTATATCGGCAGGCCCGCAGATACCAAAATCCCCTTTATTAGTTGGCCGTTTTTGAAGCTCTCCCAGCCGTAGCAACACATTAATCTCACCCTGAGACTTCTGACATCTCAAAGTTAAGGTTGTCGGTTATAATGAGGCAGGCACCATGTCCTGTTAGTCTGTGTTTAGCTCTCGAAGTAAGGTCTTCGGTTGCTTGTAGGTTTCCTGCCCCTTATTTTCATGATGGGTATGGAATGTCTCTGCCGTTCGTTCGGTGATTTGGCTAGAACCATGGCTTGTTCCCTAGCGTCATGTGAGGGTTACTCAGTTCAAATTTCGAGTTAACAGCGAGCTCTGATGGACAACCTTCTTCTAGAGTCCCTTGGGCCATTGTCCTCGTCGCACCGGCTGTACTACCGAGGTCAGGAGATATCTTGGTCAAGACTTCGGGTCATTCCATAGCTACACATGGGTTTGGCCAGCTACTTCTCGAAGTTTGGGTGATTACGGTGTACGATTGCAGGCGAAACTACCAAGCACCCCTAGCCTTTCTTTCGAGATGAAGAAGTCAACGGTTGTATTAGCCAAACTTGGAGCCCGACTGCTGTAGTTGTAGACGGGCTGGTGAGTTCCCACTAGATCTCCCGCACAAAGCGCAACATAGGAGATGAAATGATTGTGTCCCTTTCTTACTTGCCCAGTCATTAAAGCGGGCTACTGATATCACCGGTTTGACCTGTTGATAACCTACAGCCTCATAAGACCTTCGAAACAGGTCTCGCTCACTGCCTTCCTTACAGTCCCCCTTGTGGCTGGCACTCCATGGGCTGATGATGATTCCATACATTTGGCTACCCTGTGGCCCTGCCTCTTAATCATTGTTGGCGCATAGCCGCGTAGAAGCCCGTGAGGTCTGTGAAGATATGTTCATGTGTTCTCTGCGTTACAATATTATGTAACGTGTGGGTTTAGCTCTCCTAGCTTAGCCATGATTATCAATCCACACTCTCTTAGTGTATGTGAACGACTCACGTTATAGCCCTCAGGGTCTTTGTTCACATCTAGCTTCATGTGAATCGAGATAGTCTCGTATGCGGGTGTATATCGTTGGTATGTCGAATCGATGGCTGTGTAGATAATCGGATAACAGGTACTTGAAAGATCAGAGAGGGAGGTCGGGAATGGCTATTTCAATGTCGGAAGGTCTTAAGGGCTTGAAGTAGGTCGGGCTCGGAGGACTAATCTCTGGTTAGGTGTATAGATGTATGAGAAGATTCTTGTATATATTTCCATCGCTAATTTTGAATTGGTAGAACTGACCAGGCATGTGATTAGCAAGACCTTCAAAAGACTCGTTGCTACGAAGTCGGCTCGTGGACTTACAAGCCATCTCACTAGCTGTGTTTAGTCGATATCTTCGGGTAGACAGTAAACAGGGTATATACAGCTAATATATATTGCAAAAGTAACGTGGCGATGAGGCTATCGAAGATGCCTGGTCTTGTTGACTGGCCGAACATTTTCGTTGTCGATGTACTCTGCTGGCATTTCCTGGCATTCCCGTATTCAAAGGCAGGAAAAATGTCGGTTTTGTACGCCTGAACGAAATGAATGAGCTTCTGAAGACCTCAATTGCTAAATGTGCTCGAAACGAAAAGCTCAGAGAAACGAGCTATAGTTGAAAGTGGTGCGGCGGCCGGCTGGAAACCCGGTCTATCATATTCTGACGGCAATTAAGCATATAACCTCCGTAAGGGAGATTGTTTAGCTAGCATGACTCACCGGTCTTATTCAGGTCAATGGACGAATCCACTAACGACTTCACTGTTAAGAGTCACAGTTCAGGATGAAGCGTCGTCCCCGCGACATCTGCCGTAATAGTTAGCACTTGCCAGCATCGATAATCCCCGCGTCCTAAAGTTGCGCCTCGGAGAGCCAAGGAGTAGGCCTCGCCAAGGGCGTCATTCAAACAGACCAGCTTAATGGCTACAAGACGTTATACACTGTATCCTCCCTCCTCTAGTTGAAGGCAGTGCTGGGCTGTTGCACATAGAGTGTAAATCCTAACCTGCGGGTTGCGAGGCCAATGCCTGCTATTTTAGGTGTTTCTAGTTGTATGAACTGAGGAGCAAAGATAGTAAATTAAATCTGTCGCCAAAACTACCTACTCCCTTCAGATCATATAGACCTGACTCCTTTGTCCTTCATGCATATGCATGGAATTCTCTGGCTCTCCCAGGACTCTACCAGATCAACCAAGTTTTCTAAGTCGTCGCCGTATTGTACGTTAGAGAAGTCTATTCGTACGTTGTAAATGCCTAGGTCATACCCTCTTCTAATCATTGCCCATATCCTTCCACGGTAAGCCCTCACGCCTCGCCAAACAAAGCGTCTTGGTCTCGATGCTGAGTAGTTTTCCGTCGTGAGGGGAGAGATAAAATTGTCATTTAGTTTTCTGGCTTTTGGGGATGTTAAAGCAGTTAGAGGTCATAGATAGCGTGTCCCACAGAAGAGGTGAACAGATACGCGCTCGTGGTTGTTGTAGGTAATAACTACTAGCAATGTTGCACCATTTACTGCCATGTGGTGTATTCATGTTGTGGCTCAGTAGAGGCTGCTTGGCAGTACATTGAAATGTGTATGTACTCATTTTTGTGTGGTCGATAAAACAGCAGAGTGTCTTAGGAATATAAATGGAGGGGAGGACAATATATCTAGCTAACAATAAGCATTAGATATGTTGACCTGTACCAACGAAGAACGGCTTTGTCACTTTCAGCAAGCATCATAGCCACGACTAGATAGTGATGACGGTCCATTGAGCGCGGTAGGTGGGTGAGGGACCAACTATTGTCTAGTTGTATGAGCTAGCAAGCGTCTTCACAGAGCGTTTTGGATTACAGTAACCATACCGTACCGTGCAGTACCATTACCACGATACTCTCTCCTACCTGGTGGAAAGCACGGAAAATACCTTTCCATTTTAGTGCGCATCCCTTTTGCTCGGCGAAATCGCGAGACCTCTTCTTAGATCCAAGTCACGGAGAAAGACACGGTCGAATACTCGGGACTAACGGGCCCCCATGTCCTTCATAGCAACATGGCCCATAGGGCCGGCCACCACTAATGCGTTATTACTTATACCAAGTTTCTGACGCCACGGCTCATTCTATTCGATGTCGAGTCTTAGTAGGTTTCATTCACCCCAGGCTTCTTAACGGTTCAATCTGCCGTCCTGACGATATGGCCACTCAGTGTGCTCCAGTAAACTTGCGATCCCTCTATTCAGGGTACCACCAATAAGCCAACTAATATCAAGTGTCTACCATTCCAAGAAATGTCCCCTTTACTCAATGTCCTACATTTCAAGCCTTTAAACCTATAAGTCTCCTGTTCCATTAGATTTAGCGCCCAGGGCACCAAATCTAATTGGAATGAGCCGAACATGAGTCAATATAGTTGTTAGGCTGATAACCGGCCTTGACTGTGTTGGAGAAGACTGCGCTATTCTGACTGCAACTCTTCTTTCGTCACAGCCACAGCGCACAAAGAACTACCAAACTTTATCGAGTCAACCACTGCCACAGTGTTATGCAGGCTACATAGGTAGCCTTCTAAAGCAACAAGCCTATGGCTTGAACAACCTAGGCCCCTGACACGGCCTAGGTGTTGACACCGCTCAGAGCTCAACTAGAGAAGGGGGCCCAGGAAGACAAGCCCATTAGTACATGATAATCAAACATCCACTGACACGCTTCGCTAGATGAATGTATAGGAACATGCCATTGAAGATTGGGTTGTATTGAAAATCCTAGCCTAGCATGTCCTTTTGCCCTGCGGGAGGCTCCGGGTACCTAGGTACTAGGCAGGAAGCCAGCTCCGCCTCTATCCCCAGTAGTAAATACGACAACAATGGCCGCCACACCTGACCATTGATTACAGCAGCCACCATCTCGGGGCAAGCGTGGCCAAGTACCGGTGAATCACATGCCCCGTCAACAACCGAAGACTCCGTGACTATTCACGAGAGATGCCGGCCCCATCCTACCTAGATCCCCAACCTCTCTTAATATTCACGTCATTGAAGTCATAAGCGGGTCATATAAGACTGGTGAGAAGATTACGGCCATTGAAACTGACTTGTTATCCGTGATACATGCGACTGAGACGGGCCACAAGACTAACCATCCCTACTCTTCAAAATAATAGTGGTTGCGGGCATGAATGGAGGCCGGGCCATCTCATCTTCTGAGCAAACGGTCATCCAAACCCTCACTCGATAAAGATCTATTTCTTCGAGCCAGCAGCCCTGAACGAGTGTATTTAATCTTCTCTTGAAGACTAACGCTCGTCAATCTTTATCTAACAAGCTTTCTCCACATCGCCCCTACTTACAGCATCTACTCGCCAGAGGCATCCTACACAACCCTTCCTAATTACTACCTAGAGTAAGTCCAAGTTGCCTCCCAGTTTTGCATACAAAACTATCCTTCAGGAACACCCCCCGCCTACATTTCTATTCATCTTTTTCTACATGGTTGCATTACCATCATCCAGTAACTACAGCTCCATGTCACGTACGGAATCATTAACTTTACTATTAACGAATTTAGTAATAGCTGGTTACAGTACGTCCTCGGTACCTAATCTATCAGGCCGATTCAGCCAAGACCAGTACCAGTACTTCCAAGTACTCGTTCATCTTGACATTGCTGTTACACGCGGAATCATTTACTCAAAGCCTACCTGCTTCAAGCAGCAGTTGATTGCACTACATCTTTACAATGCCCATCCCTGGAAACCTACTGTGCGTTAGCCGGCAAGCGAAACAAAAGATACAGCCCAGGACATCTCACCCCTCGAAACCACAACCTCTCCAGCCACCCACTATCCTTAACCACATCTACATCTTATCAGCACAGTGATCGATACATTGGCCACTTCACTACTTGCCCAGCCTCGTGACCTTAGGGAGATTCCCTGCTTGCTCTACATATCCCAGCGCCACCATCCTCATACAAGCATAGCTTCTCTACACTTATATCTTCCACAAATGCACGATCTACACACGAGCAACCCATTTCCATCCTTTCATCATATGTCAACCCCCCGTATCCAGCTCTACATCTTCTATCCTAACTTTGCCGCCATTGGTACTTCTAAGTCCCTCCCACATGCATTATTTCGGCCTCAGCCATGGCCTCGCGCTTGGGGCTGTACAATAACGTGAAGCCCTTACACTACGTCTTTCTTCACTACACAGCCCACTGAAAGAGGCAGGTAAGGATAACAGTCGCCAAGATATGTAACTCGATCTCACTAGGACATATTTGCTCGTAACTCAAGTAATCCAAAGCGCAATCTGCTGGTTCTGATCCCAGGTGGCTTAGCACTAACGTAGCCGCCTTTATCCTACCATCTTTTCTCTCTCCTCGCTGTGTTGAATACCTAGACGGAAACTCTCATAAAATTCCTCTTCGTAGCTACAACAAGCCCTCAAACTCTTGCAAGCAGATCTGCTGTGGCTGTTTTTCGGGCAGAGCGTCCCTCGGGCCTTTACAGTCATTGGGGTGTGCTCGACTACAGCACAAATGATTATCTACAGGGGTTCCTGTGTTTACCGAATCCTTCTCTATCAACACAGAGAGCTACTACACCTCGGCCAAGGCTATGAGAGGAGCGAGAGCCCTTCCAAATTCCACTACAATCAACTCTCCGTTGAACATGGCCAGACGATTCCTCCGAACAGATTCCTAGGACCACGTAATGCTCGTCTACTAATACTGCATTCTCGACACTATTCCTCAGACTCCCTAGCCCTCCCAACACCTTACATAATTGCCTGCTGATCTACGGTCATATTTCTGCCTTAATTCCTGATAATTTCCCAAGGGGAAGGAAACGAAACAGGACTCACATGCTAAATCCTGTTGGCTCGCTTGGGTAAACACTAACTCCAACGACGATACCTCTCTCGTACTAACAGCGTAGCCAATCTTCCGTTACTGATCACACTACCACACATTCGAAGCATTTCTGTGGCTCCAATGACCACTAATAGTATGAACCTCACAGAAGAGTGACTGCTGACCTTAAGATCTAGGTATGCTTACATTATCCTTCTTTCATTGAGACCACTCCCCCGACATACATCCGACTTCATAATACATTCGATTACTCTTATCACCCAAATAAACTGGGCAGTCAATTGCAGGTACAGTTCATATGGAAGCTCCGAATCCTCTGAGACAGGACGAGCCTTTTCTTACTCCGGTCGTCACATATCACCTACTTCAATTTCGACTCAGTACCACGCCATATCCAGCTATTCTCGCCGCTTACCCTCTACGGGAAGGGTGGTCGTGAGAAAAGAATAAGCAGGTATAATACAGGCTAACTACCTACAGGTGACTCGTTAGTCAACCCGACAACCACTACAGCCCCGTTGGAACATCTTTACCACTCCTAAATACCGTTTATTTCAGTGCCCATCATTGAGTCTGAGCAACATTACCTGTTATCTCCATTCATTGCGGCCATTTGCTGGGATTCCTCTTTCTACCCTGGCCAGATATTTAGCTTCACATATCGCCATCTACGGTAAGTGATGCACGCTTTGGTCCATCTCTAGTATTGATTCGCGGCCGAAGATGCACCCTACGGTATCTGTGAGGCGATGAACTAGTGTTCATAATAAAAGTTACGGGTACGGCGTAATCTGAAGGAATACAAATTCGCTAACTGGCATCGAACTTTCAGTAGATTCTCTGCTTCGCTCCCTTGGTTCCATTTCAATACCAGTTCTGCAATTGACCAACATGACGTCCGAAAAGGATTGGGAGGCACGCATTGCAGCAACACTAGCTCTTCCGGCGCAAAGCCACAACCTCCCTCAGCAAGTCTTTGATACGGCATTGGCAGTCCCCCGGCGTCATTTTCGGCCATTAATCCAGAGCTTCAACGACATGAGGGAGAAAAAGAGATTTTACCTAGCAATGAATGACATATCTGGCACAGAAACTGCTGATATACCAACAAAGGACAGCCAACGCCAGGGACTCGTTAGCCAACTCTTCAGTGCATTTTACGACGGCTCTGAGACTATTGACGGGCCAGGCAGCAACCCGTACAGAGCCATTATGGAAAAGAACTACTACCCAGAGGGTGCCGTTCATCTAATGCTCTGGGAACTTCTAGTATGTTGATTCAGGGTACAATAAAGTATGACGCCACTAACATGTCAGCAGGAATGCATCGAAAACGCCCAGCGAGGAAAATGCGACCTGCCAACGTGGTACACCGCAAATGGTCCGGCTTATCAGACATGTGAATCCTTTGTAGAGAGATTTGCCGCGGTCTTAACGGCGCTCAAGGTGGGATACATGTACATGGACGCAATGCAGCATCGGACTAACGGGAATTGGTAGGAGTCTAAGGCGTCCTGTTGTTCTCTCTTCAAAGATGCCTCTTTCGCGGCCAGGGTTGCTTGGAATCCAGCGAAAGAGTACAAGGTGAGTGCTTGATCTCACTATGGAACAGATAGGGAGGGGATGTTAACTTTTTAACAGAGAAAGCAGACCAACAAGGATCTCAATACCCAAAAGAACACAATCCAAGAACTCGGCCACCAGTTCTGCAAAGACTTAGGGATTCACCGAAACAGTGAGGGCATCCTGCAAGACAAGGTAAGTACAGACAATACAGCATTCTTTTGTACAGACTATACCAGATGCAAGGGCATGAAGGCTAACGTAGAAATTATTGTAGGATGGCAACATGATCCCCGGAAAGCAGCGAGTCCCGACAACACTATTCCAAAGGAATTCTGGTCGTGTCAAAAAGCGGCCGCATCAATCGGAAAGAGCCAAAGTCGCACAGAGACTATTTGCGACTGGGCGGCAGAGTGGCTTAGAGCAAGAGCCCGAACCCCTTGAGGAGCTACATACATCTCCAACAACCCTCCACGGCGTGTCATTGTCAAGCGGTCGGGCTGACCAGAGTAGCGCAAACTAGAAGAATGTGTCCTCTCAGATGCCTGGTCCGTCTTCCCCGTCGACCAATACATACTCCTTACAGGGGTTGCAAAGTTTTCGAAGCCCATCAGCAGCCTCGTTGTTCATGCCTAGTTACATGGGTAATACATCACCAGTGATGAACCCCTACCAAAGTTCTCCTAGCAGCCTGGAAGGATTAACAATGGGCTACCAGCGAAGCCGAATGACATACCCGAACGTAGGGGCGCCCTATCCATTCAGTGAAGGGTATTACAATAATGGTCAGGAACCTACTTGGCCCGCGAATCCTTTCCAGCCTTCGAGTCGGCAGTAATAACTGGATTCAGTAGGTGGACTATGGTTACCTATCTATGCTGTAACTCAAATTCGGCCTAGGTACTACGTTCATGTAGTTGGTGAGGTGGCTGTCCTTTCAGCTGCTGGTTTTGCACCACTTCTACGGATTATCACTCTCCTTGACTATTATCACTATCTCACGGCAACTCCCTTCTCGATGAGATATACATACGCATGGTGCGTGGCTGGGTTTGCTTGCTCTCTTTCACCTCTCCCTACTCATCGGCTTCAGTATTTATCAGCAAGCTTGCCTTATGGCTAGGCTGAGGGTCTTCTTCGTGGGCATAGGCACGATGCAACAATAGGCGAAGTGGGTGCACACAGAATGAGCCGGATCGGAGGGAGACATATAAGAGTGGAGGAAGAACATCCGCACATGCTTGTCGTTGCATAACAGGGGCTCCCCAGACTAGACCGAGGTTGCTATGTCTTGAACATCTCAAGAACCTAACTGTTTAATGATAACATTGTAACAATTATGCATCTTGAGGTGGAATGAGTGATACTTAATTGCTACGATGCCAACTCTCAGCACCGTGATACCCAGGTGTGTAAACGAGCTGGAAAGCGAGTAGGATGACTGCACTTTTGAGACAAGCAAAAGGAGTATGCAATATTAACTTCTTCACTGGATAGGATCATACTGCAGATTAGATTGCGACATAGCTTATGGGCAAGTAAAAATCGAGAAAACTGATTATCAGCTTCAACAGGTATGAAGTTGCACCAGCCATGTGCTTCTAGTGCATACGAATGTATTTCCTGTGTAGACAGAGTTATCTTTAAAGCAATTCAGGGGCAGCCGAACTGCAACACAGAGGATTACTTGCTTCTGCGAAAAGTGCCCAATGCAGAATTCATCATATGTGAGGTGCTAGATTTCCACGTTTTCAGCGGCGGGATGATTCTAATGATAAAACTTCTCTCGCATCCTAATCCAGTTTCCTCTGACGATACGAACAGAGATCTAGCTCTCGTGAAAACACCGGCCGAAAGTTTCCAACAAACTGCTTCGCTGATGCACTGTAATGTGGCAAGGCAAGGATCACACCTACTGGATCTCCTGATGCAAGTGAAAAGAGGTTCCTACCGAGATCGCGATAGGTTCGTTGCAATCCTACCATATTTCGGGAAGGTCAAGATTAGCTTTCCGGTCAATGGGCTCGCTGGCCCCTTATCCAAAGAAGTCAACCTATCGACCGCCTTGCCTGATACCACCAGTAGTGTGGAGTTCAGTTCTTGGTCTAGCGATCAGGATTTTCTGATGACAATGGGCTTTGAACAAGAGCTTTGTGGTGATTGGGCTGCCGTACCGGATATGAATGGCAACATCAACTACGATTGGTCTCAAACCTTCCTTGGCGAGCGACCATAGGGATTGGTGTGGCTACTAGATGAACGCCTCAAGAGGGCCATAGAGACTTTGCAATACAGATATGCAATCCTCAAATGTGTGTTGTTCCTGGAATGTGACCCCTGAAATTCTGCTTAGTACGAGATTAAGGCATCGAAGTGATGGCGCTATTCTGTATCGTCGCGGATAACGTGAAGTAATTATACCTGCCTATTTGAGTTGCTTCTTTTCCTATTCGTTCCTTTTTTTATTCTTCTCCACCGGAGCGCTCGTAGTGTGAATGTTGGCCTTCAGATGTCCTGGGGGTGGACTCGGAGACAACGAAGAGCCAAACAGTCCCTGTGACGTCGATGATTGAGAGCAGGCTTTCCTCTTGCTTACATACATTTTTTCGGCACCCGGAGGCTTACTGAGCCAAACAAAGACTTTTCAAGCCCACACATGCGACCAGATTGGATGTCCACCGGCATCGGCGCGTTATAGGTGTACGTAAGTGCGGGCACTGTTTCGAGAGTGGTTTTGCCATCGTTCTCGCACCGGTTCGGACCACCTCGCACCAACACGGACGAATGCTTCACATATAGAAAAGCTTCGGGGCTGCAATGACCAAGTGACTGGTGACCAAGTGACTAGTGACCAGTGACCCCGACTATTCTCTTTCACATCATTGTAAACCGCCAGCGAAACAAGATGGTTGGTGCAGCTAGCTTCATAACCCGGAAAGGGAAGCCAATCATCGTGGCGGTGGCATACCCGGCGTTTGGGCATACCAGCGGCATGGTCCGTATCTCAAGCCATTTGATTAAACAAGGATTCAAGGTTTACTTCGTCGGCGGATCCGATTTCAAGCGTCCGATCAAAGAAAGTGGTGCCGAATACATTGAGAATAACTTCAACTTCGTCACACCCGAGTGGTTGGAAGGGGTATCTACACTGAATGGTCTCGACAGCTTCCTGTTCGCCCTCAAGGAAGTGTTCTTGAAATCGACGTTAACGGGATTCCCGTTGCTCAGGGCCACACTTGAGAGGGTCCGGGATGAGAACCTAGGACGCCAGGTCATTATCTTCCATGAGGCCATGGCAAACTCCATTCTTCCGTTTTACTATGGAGCGCCTTTGCCCAAGGGCTACGATCAACTGCCTAAGATCATCAATTTCCACACAACGTTCAATTTTGAGCAGAGTAGGGATGTGTTTCCTGTTGGCTCAGCCATGCCACCCGCAAGCAGCGATGAGGAGCGGGCCATGGTCAAGGAAACATGGGAGTCTTTCATATCCAAGTCCACTACACTCAACGACTACGCCAGCAACATTTACAGGACCCTTGGCGCAGTCAAGGATGTGACAGATTTCTACCTTGATAGGATCATGAATATCGGTGAAGTAACACTCTTGCCCTATAGCCCGAGTCTGGAATTCCCACGCTCAGACCTCAACCCCAAGATCAGATTCATTGGGACCCTACCTGTGAAGCCCATCAGCCCCGACCTTGTATATCCGCTCTGGTGGGCTGAGATCGAGGCCAATGCCGGACTCCCCGTCTCTTCACCCGGCCGAAAGAAAGTCGTTTTCGTTACCCAGGGCACCGTAACGGTTGACTATACAGAGCTCTTGATCCCTACTCTTCATGCGCTTGACTCCCGCAGCGATCTCATCGTCATTGCCACCCTGGGCTCCCGCGGCCAAACGTTGCCAGATGATGTCAAAGTCGGCGCCAACGTGCGGATCCTTGACTACTTTCCCTACGACGTCGTACTGCAGAAGGCGGACGTATTTGTTTCTAACGCGGGATTCGGTAGTTATTTGCACGGCGTTATCCACGGCGTGCCGATGGTCCTAGCAGGTACCAAACTGGACAAGGGGGATGTAAGCGCGCGGGCTGAGTACTGCGGCATTGCCATCGACCTAAAGACACAGAATCCGACGCAGGAAGCTCTGGCCGAGGCTGTCGACAAGGTGTTGCGCGAGCCAAAATATAAGATGCGTTCTATCGAGATAAAGATGGAGAATGAGGCCCTGGACGCTTTGGGAACTATCGAGAAGATCATCTTGAGCTATGCTGAGTAAGACCTCAGCGCCTCTTGACTATGTTACCGTAACAGCCGTAAGGTCCGAGGATCGCGAGGGCTTAAGAAGTCCAGATTACTGTATAGTGCTGTGGGCGCCAGGCAGTAGGGTTGCTAAAACACATGACTTATCGGACACTTTCATTTCTCCGGGCCCTATCCCAAAATGCAACCAAACGAATCAATAACTTCGGTTCTTAGGTCCCGAACGAACTAACCGCTAATATTTCCGACTCAGGGACACCGGGATAGAATGCGCTGGCGGCGCCTCTTACAGCGGTGTTATTGTTATCTTCTCGAGCTTTACTTTCGGTAATAAATAGGCGTAGAATTTTCCTAAACATATACATATATATCTATATATTTGTCTATAGTTCAGAAGTAATTGCTCCAGGGGTAAATTGATGCATCTTGATTTAATTTCAAAGCGTTTTGAACTAATTATGTTGGCCACCCACAACACAATTTCAACACTTTCCATTAAGAGACACTTGCCCAATAATATAAAACGGGGTAATTAGCTTAAATGTATTGAGCATTTAATCACTATTTAGCTATAAAGATTTTTAACAAGCAGTTTTTATTGCTTATTTTGCTTTGTTTTATTTAATATAAGTACTTTAAAATACTATAAAAATAATTAAATATATTTCTAATGTTTTTAATATAAACAATAACGTATAGATTTAATACCACGAAAGTAGATTTAAATAGTTAAAACAGTTATAGTATAATATTATTTAGCTTCTTTTTATATTAATAAAAACAAGATTATAATATAATTAAAAGTTTAATATTAATGTTTACTTAATATATATAACTTTAATAGTTTTTTAATTTAAATTTTTTTTTAAAGTTAAATACTAGGAAATTATTTATATAAAGTAAAACAAGCTTATATATTATTATTTTTAATATAAACTAAATAATAACTTTATTAAATAAAAATATTATTAAACAATGTTATTATACTAGATTTTAAATTTATTATTAGTTTTAACTATAAAAATAAAAGCTTTAATTTTTAATTAGTTTATAATAAACTATAACTATATAAAACTATTAATATAAATATAAAAACTTTAAAACTGTTTAGTTTATTAATATTAAAATAATAATAACAGTTTAATTTAAAAATTTAAGCTTTTAATAAATAAAATTTATATTAACTTATATATTTAGTTAAAAGTTTTAAAAAAGTAAATAAAAACAAAAAATAAATAAATTTCTTAATATATTATTTTATAAAAATTACGTAAAATAAATATAATAATTAAAAAACGTGATTAGTAAACTTATATAAAAACTATAACAATATATACGTAATTAAAAAAAAATTAAAAAACTAATTAAAAACTTAGTAAAAAACTTGAACATTTATAATATAAACACCTAGGCAGTTAATAACCCACATATTTAAATAAGGATTAAATATATTTATTAATGTTTATTATTTAATTAATATATTTTACAGCGTTTTTATAAACGTTTAAAATAAACTATTTTAAATTTAGTTTTTATAACTAATTTTATTAAAACATATATAAAAAATAATATTTATGTTTAAATATTAAATATTTAAAACTTTTTTTTTGAGAAGTAATAATCACTTGCGGGCTTAATAAGTTAACTTGTGCTGCCATATATCGCCCTCTCTGGTACCTAGAATGAAAATTTTACTTGGTCATCGAAATTACTTGATTGGAATCTTAGGATTGTATCATGTAAATCAAGGACAAAAATATTTGAGGGCCTCTTCGCACTTGCATTGCTTGTAGCTCCTTCGCCAAAGGATCAACTCCACATGCACAACGCCGCACACGAGCATATATATGGGCGGGTGATAGTCTGAATGTTATGCGCACCTTGGCGTTTGAATGATGTGACGTGACGTGATACATGCCATACGATGAATAACTACAGGTTAAAGTCGGAACTGCCCCACCTCTGGATAACACCGCAGCGAACGGATGAGGACCTGTCTCTGCTGTTCAAGCAAACCACACGATGCTGGCAAACTTAGCTGACTGCACGCGGCTGGGCTGAGCATCCAAAACAAGCGATGCTGACTGTCCGCACTTACTAAACAACTCTGCCTGCATCCATGCCACATATTTACGTATATTGACCTGCTTTCTACGGACCGGTTCAGATGAGGATGTGGCACGGTGCTGCAATGACATTTGCACTTCCTGCGGCTGCCATCAGTCCAAGCGGTCATGCCATATACGGTATTAGGGAGTCAAACCGCTTCTGCCTGCACAGCCTACAAGAGAATCACACCTAACTTATATGTGCGAGTACCGGTTAGAAATCAGTTCAAAGGTCGGCGCAACCAACGACTTATATAAAAGCGACCATCGCCTCCACCAAGTTTCTATTCTGCTAGCTTTCTCCAGTCGTTTCAAGAATAACTGCACATCCAGCCCACCATGACCACTCGCGCGATGAAGCTACTTGCCGCCGTCTCCACCCTCCTCGCGGGAGCTGCGCTGGCCCAGTTTCCCAACTTCACCAACGATATCCCGGTCGACGCCTTCTACGAGATCGGCAGCGACTTCAAGCTGACATGGTCCGAGACAGGATACCCCGGCACCTTTAAGCTCAGCACACTCGCGTGGAACAACACGCCATACGGCACCCAACCCGGTCCCTTCGGATCGACGGTGCCGGCATTTGACAGCCGGGAGGCCGTGCTCGATGGTGCGTTGTCCCCATTAATTACCCTCCCTCCGGCTAACACTGAAACCCTATTCCTTTTCTTTCCCTCTTATTCCTCCCCAACCCTCAACTATTTCACCCGTGAAAGGAAATCACCAACCATGGCTGATGTTAACGTGACATGGCTCATCAGAAGCGGTACCATACTCGGCCGGGAGCTATGTCTGGAAGGTCACCCCCGCCGAAGGTGACGAGGCCTGGCAAGGATCGGGCTTCAACTACGATTTCGAAGCCTCGTTCGAATTGGGTGGCGAGGGCGTGCGCTCGTTCCACATTAAGGACCCGGAGACGCAGTGAAGGCGGTTCGTGATGTGCTGGCTCCTGGTGGGAGTATTGTTAGGAGCTGGTGATACTTGTTTGATACTTGTTTGGACAGACCTTTCGTTAAAAAGAAAGCAAACATAACGTAAGAATACATGCTTAATATTACGTAACGTGTTTTGTTTGTAACGATCTGCTATGTAAAGGATGAATGGGGGATGTGGTGTAGGGTTTGTTTAATTTTTTATTAAGCAGAAATAACTGATTAAGTGATATGTTAGTTGTTGTGCTGCTATAGTAAGGGTTAGCTCACCACAACAGAAAACCATTGTGTGCTACTTGGCCATCGTACTTTATTACACGGTTTGGGTCGCTGCTGAATATGATTTTTAAAACAAGTATTAAAGTTGAAAAGATTTAGTTTTAAGGGCTGCTTTAAAATAAATTATAGTCATTAATAAATGAGTGGTTTTTATTTTTATATAATATATTTTAATGTATAAGTTTTTATAAACCTTAAAATAAACAATTTATATTTTGTTTTAATAGTTAATATATTAAGTTATTTTTAGTTCTTAAATAAAAAATATTAATAAATGTTAAAGGTGGGTCTGTAGTTACAGTGTATATAGCCCTGTGATATAAAAGGTTACAGTGTAAGGTTAAGTCGAAAAGTGGGCAAGTGTGTTAACTATAACAAAAAACTATAAAAAAATCTACCTTAAAGTATAAGGTAAAATCTACCTTAAAGTATAAGGTAAGATCTACCTTAAAGTGTAAAGTATTTAAAGGAAAACTTAAAGTAAGTATTAAAAAAAAACTCTTTTATATATATAAATAGCTAGTTTATTAAAGTGTATTTATGTAAAAATTTATATAGGGTTATATAGCGAATACAAGTGCTAAACTAAACTATTATAACATTAAAACACGCTATAATTTCAGCTATAAATTAGCGCTAAATAATGAAATATTAAGTGTAATTAAACGTTATTAATGCTTGTATTATAAGCGTTAAATACTATATAAAGCTTTTTAACGTACATTTAAACTTAAATTATTTATTTAACTAGTTTTATAAAAACTAGTTAACCTTTTAAAAAGTTATAAAGCACTGTTTATGCTTTATTAAATTTATAAACTTATTATAAGTAGTATAAAGCTTATAGTTAAAATAAAGAGTACGTTACACGTGCTGTAATTTTTAAGTAAAGTTTATAGTTATTATAACTACTATAAAGTAGCTACTTTAAAGTAGCTGTTATAAAGTAGTTATTATAAAGTAGTTATTATAAAGTAGCTGTTATAGGGTAGTTTATTATTATAGTCTAGCCCAGGGTGCCCTGCACCCTGCTAACTTTTAAGGAAGATATATATAGTATTAAGTCCACTTATAAACCGTACTGGTTTTATTCTTTCTTTAAGCTTTAGTTTTATATAATATATGCTATATAAATAAATGCAGTTATATTTAACCTTTAATATTGCCTTTATTTTTAATAATTTTTAAGCTTTTTTTTTAGGTTATTTATAATATCGTAATAATAGTTCAAATTTAAGCTTTTTAATAAAAAAACGATTTTTTTTTAATTTAGTTATAAAGTTCTATTAAAATAAAAGCAGAACTATCCGGATAATAATTATTAACTAAACAATAAAAACAATTACTGTAACTAAAGTTTTAAAATACTGTTTTTTCTTTTATAGATATAACAGTTTTTAAAGCTTAATACACTGCTGTTATTATAAAAGCTTAAGTTTTAAAAAAGCTATTTAAAGTAAAAACATAGTATATAAATACTTTTTAAGAAATAAAAAATATTTTTTTAATATTAAAATAAAACAATAAAAAAAAAACTAAAAAAACTTAAACGAACTATTATATACTTTAATTAAAAATAAAAAATATAACAATTAAACTTTTTAGTTTTAAGTTTAAATTTTATTTATTAAATAAACGTTAAAAGCGTTTATTAAAACTTAATTATAAGTAAAAGCAGGACAAATTATTATAAAATCTTAAAAATCTAAATTTTAGTAAACTTTTTAAGTTTAAATATTTTATATTTATTATAAACTTTATTTATAATAAATAAAACAAATAAGTAAGTAAATTTAACTTTATATTTTTAATAGTTAAACATAAGTTTTATTATAATAATAGTAAGATTATTTATTTTTTAAGTAAAATAAACTAGTTATATAAAAATATATATTAAAACAAGCTTGCTTGTTTATCGCGCGAAAATTTCCATAAATATATATATAACTAAAATAAGTTTATTAATTAAACTAAAACTTTTATTTATTAATTAGTTTATTTAAAAGTTAATATTAATATATAGCTAAAAAAAACTGCTTAAAAAGCTAATTAATAATTTAAATAATTTAATTAATATTTATTTTAAATTAAAGATTAAAATAATTAAAAGTAAAAAAAAATAAAGCTATATTTTATTATTAAAAATTAAGCGAACTGTTTAAAAAAAAAAAAAATTCATATTTTTTTTAAAATATTAAAAATAATATAGTAAATATAGTAATATAATATTAAAAATTTATAAATTAATTTTAAAAAAGTTTTAAGTAAAAACTTAAATAATTTTAGTTATTATTTTAAACTAACAGTAAAAATAGCAGAAAATTCTAATAATATTAAATTTAATAAAATAACTATTATTAACGTTATTAAAAACTTAAAAACTTTAAAAAAGATTATTATACTGTTTTTTATTTAAAAAGAAATTAATTTTTAAATTTAATAAAAATTAAAATATAAAGCTTTATTAGCTTAATTTAAATAATAATTTCGATTAAAATAGTAATAAAAATAAACTAAATATAAATAATTTTAAAAGTTTTTTTAATGTTTTTATTACTATTAATAAACTTATTTTTAATAGAATTGCTTAAATCTAGCTAAATAATGTTACAGTTAAAAATATAAAGTTTAAAAAACTTAGTTAATTTTTAATTAAAAATACAATTTTTACTTATTTAAAAATAAATCGTTTATTTCTAGGTTTTTTATTTTTTAAATTATTAGCTAAAAAAAATAATAAAAAAGCTTAGTTTTAAATATTAAGCTTAAATTAAATTACTAGTTATTTATACTAATTTTATATTAATTTTATACAAGTTTTAATATTTATTTAATTAATTTAAATAATGCTGTTTTAAATATTTATATAAACTTGGATTTATATATAAAGTATAATTATATTAATTATATTTTTACTTTAAAGTATAAAATAAAAAAAGGTTTTTTTTTAAACTTATAAATTAAAATATATAACTATTAATAACTTAATTATTTATAGTTTTTTTTAAGTTAATTATAAATTAATTAATAATTAAAACATTAAAAATAATTAATTTAAAAACAACTTTTTATTGTTATTTTTAAATAACTTTAAAAAAACTAAAATATTATATTAAACTTAGCTTTAAATTATTAATTTTTTAAATTAAAAACTAAAAATTTTAAATTATTAATGGTTTATTAGTTTATATAAGCTTATTATTATAACAAATATTACTAAGCGTTTATTACTTTTTTTAAACTTTTATAGCTTAAAAAATTAAAAATAAAAATAAAACTAAAACAAAAAAGATTTAAAAATATCCTGTTTAAGTTTTAAAATTTAATTAACTTTTTTAATTATAAAAAAACTAATATTTTACTTTATATTAAACATAAAAATATATTAATTAATTTTAAAAAAAGCGCTATTATAGTTTATTATTTTATATATTTTTAAATATAAAATAAACTGAAAAAACTTTAAAAATAGCTTAAAAAATTAAAAGTTTAAAAGTTTAATAAAAATATTAATATTATTTATTTTTAAAAAAACTAAAAGTTAAAATTATATGTTAATTATAAAAAACTAAATAAAGTTATAATTAAAAATTCTTATATGCTTTTTTTATTTTAAAAATATTAAATAAAATCATGCACGTAAAAGTATTTTTTAAGATTAATTTTAAAAAAGTTTATTATAAACTATAAATTAAAAAAATAAATAAAAAAAAGATTATATTTTATATACGATATAAATACTATAAGTTTATAATTATACTTATAAGTTTATATAATATTTTTATTACTTTTTAAAATTATATATAAAAAATACTTAATAATATTTTAAATATATTTTATTTAGTTTTAAAATAAAATATTATTAAAACAAAAAAAAGTTGAATTTCATTAAATGCTTTTAAAATAAAAGCTTTTAAAAAACTTAGAAAAACATTTAAAAAAACTATTTTTTATATATATTTCGATTTTAAAAAGTAAATATTAATAAAGATTAATTTTTTTTAAAGCTACATTTATAAGTAGTTTATTTTAAAAAGATAATTAAAGTTAATAAAAACTTGTTTTATTTTATTTTTAAAAGTTTAATAAACTTAAATGTAAATATATAGTTATAAATTAAAAAATGTTTATAATTATTAAATGCTTTAAATATTAATAATATTATTTATAAAAAAGTTAAATATTAATTAAAATTTTAATTAATTATATAAATTTATAAACGTTTATAAAAACGTTAAAATTAAATAATAAGCAAGTAAAATAGTATATATATTTTGTTTTTTTCGATTTTATTATTTAATATTATAATAGTAAACAAAATTAAGGTAATTTTTCTTTTAAAAAAGCTTAATTATATAGTTAATATAAATAAACATATTAATTTATTTTTTTAGTTTAAAAATAATAACAATAATTTAAGCTATTTATTAAAATAAGTACTTTAAAGTTTTAATTAATAAAATTTACACTATTTGTTCGTTTTAAGTTTAAACTATTTTTATATAAACAATAACGCGCGAACCAGCATAAATTATTATTAGTAATAAAAATACTTAAAACTTAAAAACTAGCTTGTTTTTATAGGACCTGATTTAAAAAGTTTAAAAAAAAGATTTAAAATATCATTAACTTAAAAAACATATTTAAAATAAAAGATTAATAAAACTAGTTTAGTTTATTTAAAGCTTTTTATTATTTTATAAAAATAAAGTATATGTTTTTTTCTTAAAAAACAGTATATTTTTAGCTTATAAAGCTGTATTATAATAACTAAATAACTAGTTATTTTAAAAACTTAAAAACTAAAAAGCTATTAAAACATAAGTTTTATTAGCTTAAAATAAAGTAAAATATTTAAAACTATATAAAAAAATGTATAATTTATACTAGATTTAAAACAAAGTATTATTAAAAATATAACAAGTTAAATATACTTTTTTTTATTTTATATAAAAATACTAGTTATAAACTTAATTATTAGCTTATTAAAACTTTTTGTTAAAATAAGCTTATTAATGTAATTTTTATTATTATTAATTAGTTTATTAAGTTTATTTTATATAACTATAATAACTGCAGAATTTGTTATTTTTTTTCACGATTAAATTAAATGCTAATTTAAATTACTTTTAAAAATAGTTTTAAATTAAAACAAGATTTTTACTAGTTAATTTTAATTAAAGTTATATTATTATTTTTAAAAAAAACACTTAATCGTGTTTTATTTTAAGACTAATAATTAAATAAAACGGATAAATTAAACTATTAAAAGTTATGTTAAATATTTTATAAATAACTAATAAATAAATTAGTTATAATTATTACTACAGGCTTTTTTAATAATAAACTTTATTATTAACAGTATTATTTAGATTTTTTTTTAAAGCTATATAATTATATATTAAAGTTTAAACTATTTATTAAGAATAACTTTATTTAAAAAAAGTGTTAATAATATAGAACTAAATTTTTAAACTGTAAGCTTTTTAAGATAATTTAAAAAACTAATAATAAAAAATAGTTAAAAATTATACAAAGTATTATAATTTTAAACATACTTTAATAGCTTTTAAAATTAGTTAAATAGTTGTTTTATTAATAAAAACTTTAAGTTTAAATATTATAAGTTAGTTTTTAAGTTTATTAAACTTTTTAAAATTATTAGTAAAATTAGTTTATAAGTATATTAGCTTACTTTTTTAGTATAATATAGCTGTTTTTATACTTTTTTAGTATAATTTTTAAAGCTTTAAAAACCGAATTTAAAGTATATACTATAAATACTAGCTTTAAAAAAAAGCTAATTTAAAGTATATACTATAAATAC